>CM026569.1:3112473-4312473 GCA_015143295.1 Tetracentron sinense
CATATGTAAATGCTTGAATCAATAGCTTAGTAGTTTAAACCCAAAGCTAATTACCAAAATATTTCAACATTTTTTTCCCAGATAAATAGAAAAGCAATCAATTAGCTGAAAGACTGCAAATCAAGCATTTTCGGATACAATGAAAGATGAACTTTATATATAGGATATATCTTGTCCCTTGGCCGACAAAACAAGAAAAAAAAAAGTGTAAATGAAATTAAGAAACACAAGCCTCACACTATCCCAATAAATCCTTACAACAGGGATTACTGCAGATCAATAATATACAAACCAGAGTCAATACTTATTTATAGCAATTCAAGCATACAAACCTACAGACTCAATACTTATTTATACTTCCAGGCAATTACTAGAACAAGGGAAATAGCAACAATAGCAAGCGGGACAAGAACCCAAACCCACCAAAGAAGAGGCAGAGGGAAGCTCATACAAGTACGCAGAACAAAAGTGAGGGAGAAGCAGCCGAGTCCGATGAAAATTAAGTTCTGGCGAATCCACTTTATATTTGCATTTGAACTTGTAGGACAACGGATCAGGTGTAGGGACAGGGCGACACCGATGGAGAAAGCAAGGTAGATGGACAACATGTAAGTAATGTAAAGAAACGGATTAGGACCATTAATACCTGGAGGCTGGACTATAAAAGCTACGGCCATGGTAATCAAGAACAGAGCAGCCGTGATAGAAATTATACTCACGTGTTCTGGGTTCTCGTTGGTCTCCGATGCCAGCGGTGTCGCTGGTTGTGATGGAGATGGAGATGGAGATGGAGAAGAAGCTAACTGGGCCAACTCGATGTCGGACGTTATTGAAGAATGATCCTCTTCTTCCATTGGATTTTGATGGGGATTTTATGGTGGAAACCTCTAAACGCTGACAGGTTTGCAGAGCAAGTACCCAAGAAATGCATGCGTTTGTTTCCATAACTCAAATTAACAGCAAAATATAAAGAACGGGGTTAGGTTTGCAGACGTAACTGTAAGATTAAACTGAATCTCATAAAATACTATTCTATGTCGAATAATATATGTGAGGATCTAGACCATGCAATATTAAATTAATCTAGTGAACATAAATTCAGGGATAAAATATTCGTACCTTTTTAAGATCAATGAATAATGCCTATGACAATATGAACGACCTTATGAATCCAGAAACCTGCAAAATAAAATCAAGAATCTCCTTTTGGGAGTCTTCTCTTCTCCTCTCAAGTTTATCGATGGGGCTTGAAAATAACGTGAGTGAGAAGAGGGACTTTCCCAAAACTTATAAGATAAAAAACCCTCGTAACCACCCATCACGATCCAAGGGTCATGGGAAGTCACACCAAATCTAACGGTGAGTCATCTAACCGTTTCTCCTTAATTATCGAACATGTGAGAGTCCCATGTTTGACCACATCTTAGTGGGACCCACCAACTTAAACATTCTCTGATAGCAACCTTATCAATCCGGGATTTTGAATTAACCAAAACATGATTGCGTGGGCCACACTAAGAGTTGTAAAATATTAAAACTCTTACAATCTCCCACTTGGCCCAAGCAATCCCTTTAAAAGAATAATTAAAGAAAAGACTTCCCGGATTGAAACCTTTAAAAAATGTGAGTGGCCACTCTATTTTATTTTAAAAAATAGTTGCCGAGAATTACATGTTCTTAAACTTTCACTCTAAAACAAGAGTGCCACTAACAGTGATCATGGAAGCACATAGTATCTACTAGTTTTCATTACTATGATACAGGCCACTCCATGGTCAAACTGCTAGTAACACCAATATCTTCGAGAGGAACTTTATGATGACTATTATGGTGTGACATGGAAAATACACAACTTTATGTGATCAATATGCGTATATCCATAAGTGTCCACGCTACATGCATTTAAGCATATGCATGTCATTCTGATACCTTACGACATCCGTCATGTGAAATCCATCACCTTATATCCAGAATGAAGGCCTCAAACATGGTGCCCAACCATATTCAACCCAAGCGACTTGAGAGCTTTGTGCACGCTCTCGGGCTTAACTTGACATCAATGGCATCCGCCATGTGAATACCATCACTTGATGTCTATACTTTCGCACGTGCATTCAAAAACATAAGAACAACTAAAATGATGCATCAATTATTTCCAAAACCATAACATTTAAATGAGAGTATATCAACATAATATATGAATCATAAAAAGGACTGGAATGAGATAATAAATAAATACTCCCACTAAACAAAGGAATCAAAAGACTCTAAAACTCCCATACGGGTTACATGCTCTTTGAAAACTCTAACTGAAAGACCCTTAGTCAATGGATCAGCAATCATGATTAAGGTAGAACAGTGAGGGATAATGATTAAACCAGCTCGAACTTTCTCTCGCACATATAGATATTTTATCTCTATATGTTTGTTCCTGCTTGTGACATGGTCGTTCTTAACATATTGAACGACGGCTGCATTATCACAATGAATTTTGATCGGTCGCTCAATGGAGTCCACTATTTTGAGCTCACTGATAAAGTTCTTCATCCAAATGGCCTGTTGTGCAGCCTCATAACAAGCAACATACTCTGCTTCCATGGTAGAAGATGCCACCAAGGATTGCTTGGCACTTCTCCATGAAACTGCACCTTGAGCTAACATGAAAACATATCCCGAAGTCGACTTCAAACTATCCTGACATCCAGCATAGTCAGAATCTGAATAACCAACAACTTCCAGCTCATCACATCTCCGGTAAACCAGCATGAAATCTTTAGTCCTTTGAAGGTACCGAAGTACTTTCTTAACTGCAGTCCAGTGAACAGCTCCAGGATTCTTCTGATATCTTCCCAACATCCCAACAATGAAACTCAGGTCAGGCCTGATGCAAATCATGGCATACATAAGACTCCCAACTGCGGAAGCATAATCAGTAGAATCAACTTGAAGTCTTTCAACTTCATTCTTGGGACATTGACGATTATTGAAGATGTCTCCCTTAACTACTGGAGCATCTCCGGGAGCACAATTCTGCATCTTGAATCTGGTTAACACTTTGTCAATGTAAGCCCTTTGTGATAAACCCAAACATCCTGAACTGCGATTTCTAGTGATCTTGATGCCTAAGACATAACTTGCCTCTCCCATATCTTTCATATCAAAATTCCGAGACAAGAATAGCTTGGTATCATGAAGCATATGAACATCATTACTTGCTAAAAGAATGTCATCGACATACAACACAAGAATGATAAACCTACTCCCACTCAACTTGAGGTATATGCATCGATCCATTGGATTTTCATGGAAACCTTGTTGAATAACAACTTTATCAAACTTCAGGTACCATTGCCTGGAGGCCTGTTTCAAACCATAAATCGACTTCTTCAGATTGCAAACAAGTTCTTTACTTCCAGGAGTAACAAAACCTTCCGGTTGATCCATGAAAATAACCTCTTCAAGTTCACCATTCAGAAATGCAGTTTTAACATCCATTTGGTGAAGTTCTAGATCGAAATGCGCTACTAGAGCCAAAATAATTCTGAGGGAATCTTTCTTTGAAACAGGCGAGAAGGTCTCAACATAGTCAATGCCTTCCTTCTGCTTAAAACCCTTGGCCACAAGCCTTGCCTTAAATCTTTCAATTTTACCTTCAGAATCCTTTTTGGTCTTGTAAATCCATTTACACCCAATGGTTGAGGAATTAGGAGGTAAAGATGTAAGATCCCAGACTGAATTCTTCTCCATTGACATCAATTCCTCTCTCATCGCATTCAACCATTCTCGAGAGTGCGGACTCTGCAGAGCATCTTGAAAACTGGAAGGATCCACAGAATCACTAATGTCACCTTCATTCAAATACACTTCATAATCAGAAGACATAGCTGATCTTCTATCCCGTGAAGATCTTCTCAGAGATACTGGTGCAGCAACAGTTGGAGCAACAACAGTTTGAGTTGGTGCAACAATATCAGCTGCTATTGTCGCACCCTGTTGTTCTTCTTGCACTGGCACTGCAACTGTACGAGTGACCTGAACAACCGGTGAAAGCGGTCTAGCTAGAAGTGGTAGTAGTGAAAATGAACTACCATCATCAAGTACTTCCTCAAAAACAACTTCTCTGTGAACTGAGCTTCCAATTTCACCATCTTCCAGAAATCTCGCATTATTGGTCTCCCCAAACTGAGATGGTCTAGAAGGACAGTAAAATCTAAAACCCTTCGATCTCTCCGGATATCCAATGAAGCGACAACTCACAGTTCTAGGATCAAGCTTCTGCAAGGTGGGATCATAAATTCTTGCTTCAGCATGACAACCCCAGATGCGAGAATGATGAAGACTAGGCTTTCTCCCAGTCCAGAGGAAAAAGGGGGTTTCAGGAGTTACCTTGTTGGGGACCCTGTTCAAAATATAAACAGTGGTCTTAAGGGCTTCACCCCAAAAGCTATCAGGTAAATCTGTGTGACTCATCATGCTGCGAACAGCATCCATATACGTTCGGTTCCTCCTCTCAGCTACACCATTCTGTTCCGGAGTCCCAGGAGTGGTGTACTGAGGCACAATACCGTGTTCACGAAGGAAACTGACAAATCCACCGTGGTTAACCCCATCAACATCAGCTTTCCCATAGTATTCACCTCCTCTATCAGAACGGACAGCTTTAATCGGCCTGTCCAACTGCTTCTCCACTTCAGCCTTGTATTGCTTGAACATCTCTAATGCTTCAGACTTATGATGAATTAGAAATACAAAGGCATAACGAGAGAAGTCATCGATAAAACTGATGAAGTATCGCTGACCACCTCGAGATGCTGTAGGGAGAGGTCCACATATATCAGTGTGTATTAGGTCCAAAAGACCAGTACTTCTAACTGCATCCAAATTCCGACTCTTAGTCATTTTTCCCTTAATACAGTCTATACAAGTCTCGAAGTCAGAAAAGTCAAGGGGTTCCAGAACTTCAGACTTAACTAAAGACTCTAAACGCTCCTTTGATATATGACCCAATCTACGATGCCACAACATAGAAGAATTTCCATTTTGTCTAACACGTTTAGAACCGGTAACTGGAGTAGAAGAATCAACTGTCATGCATAGTAAGGATGATGCAAAACTAGAATCCAAAACCAACTGATAAAGACCATCAATCAAAATACCATTTCCAATAGTCTGCAAATTATGTCTAACAGATAGCACACTCCCCTCAAATAAAAAACTGTAGCCAGATGTACCAAGTCTAGAAACTGAAATAATATTCCGTCTAAAAGACGGCACATAAAAAGTATCATCCAAAAGCAAAACATGACCAGAGTCTAAAATCAGTCTGCAAGTCCCAATAGCCTCTACTACTGCTGGTGAAGAATTCCCCATGAATAGAAGCTCCTCATCCTTGGCCTTACGTCTATGTACGAACCCCTGAAGAGAATGAGAAATGTGCACAGAGGCACCTGAATCAATCCACCAAGTGTTTGAAGGAACATCCACTAGGTTTGATTCAAAGCATACCAATGATAAATTAATACCTTTATTCTTCTTCTTGGCCCATTCCTTATACTTAAAGCAGTCTTTCTTCACATGCCCTTTCAACTTGCAGAAAAAACATTCTATCTCCTCTGGTTTGATGACAATCCCTCTGCCCTGAAACTGATCTGTCTTCCCTTTCCCTTTGAATTGATGACCCTGGTTCTGCCCTGAACTCTGCCCTGGAAAAAATCTCTGAGTATTTGGCTTCTTGAAAACTTTTGTCTTGAAGTTCTTCTTACTTCCAGAACGAATAGCCAAATTTGCAGATTCGGCCTTACCACGCTTAGTGCGTTCTTCCTCACTCACACAAACTGCTATCAGTTCGTTGAGGGTCCACTTTCTGTCCTGTGCACTGTAATTAACTTTGAATGCATCAAAGGAGTGAGGAAGAGAAGCCACAGCTAAATGGACCATGAGGTCATCCTCAATGGTCAAACCCAACTCTCGGAGAGAGATAACTAACTTCGAGATTTTGAGAAAATGTTCTCGAACGCTCCCAGCACCATCATACTTCATAGAAATCAACTGAGTCAGACTGCTGTACTGTCTGGATCTAACTGACCCCATAAATTGCTTCTTGATAGTCTCAAGAAGCTCTTTAGCTGTCTCAGCCGAAGGGATACCTCCTCTGATGGCTTCCTGAATAGAAGCCCTGATGATCATCATGGCCATCCGATTGGCCTTCTCCCATTTCGAAAACAAAGACTTATCTGAGTCCGAAGACTCAGCAATGGGAGCATCCGGCTTTTCCTCCAGGAGGACAAAGTCATAGTCTAGGCAGCCTAGAACAATATCTAGCTGCATCTTCCAAGAACCATAGTTTGAGCCATTCAATGGCTCAATCCCAGTCAAATGCCTGTGTACAACAGATCCGTCCATAGCTGCAAATAATGATGTCTATATATGTTATGGTTTGTAATACAAATTATCGCACAAATTATAAAACTTTATTTGGTTCTTGTAGTTGCTAATTAATAATTCTAACCGGTCTAGGGGTTGAGCCGGATTAGCTAAAGTGGTTTAATATTTTTAAAATGATTTCTTCCACTTTACGGGACAGGTGGGCGCATCATCTAATCACACCTTTGGGCAAGAGATTTCGATATGCAATTCACCCCCCAAATGGCGACAATAGTCGCGCACAGAACTAACCTATCATGCTTTGGATTGATCAAGACACTTCCACACCTTTGGGCAAGAGGGTTATCCTTCTCTCACTTCCACATATAAGTTATTCTGTCCCACTTATAGTACAAGAAGTCCCTAGACACCTTTGGGCAAGACTAGTTATTCTATGTATTTAAGTGCAAACTTGCAGATTACAAGAGATCAAAATCTCCTATTCAAAGGATCATAACTTCTTTAGGACGGTCACCTTTGGGCAAGACAATCTAACCTAATTCAGTTATGCTCATTCGAATATCTGCCTTACTGGTCATTCCTAAACCCCTTTAGGAATGACCCAAACCTTAAAATGCACTAAAACAGTCATTTATAGTGCTCAGAAGTCCAAAAGGACCCAAAAAATGAAACCAGAACACTCAAAAACCTCAAAAGAGGTAAGACACTTCCCTGGACGTGTCCTGGAAACGCATCACGCGCACCAGACACGTCCTTGCGAGTGTCACGCGCATGACACGCGCGTCTCAGAAGCTAGGAGTGCGCGTCACGCGCGGGAGTGCACGTCACGCGCTGGAGTGCGCGTCGAAAGCTGCAGTGCGCGTCACGCGCTTGCGCTTACGGCTTCCGGTCTGATTCGGTCCGGTCTGACCGGTTCGATTCGGTTAGACCGGTCTGGTTCAGGTGGACCGGTCTGGATACAAACGGGTCGGGTCCGGTTTGACCCATTAGAATTCGGGTCCGGGTTCAAAAACGGGTCGGTCTGACCCATAGGGTTTCGGGTCCGGGTCCGGGTCAACGGGTCGGTTTGACCCTCGTCACTCTCACCCGAATTATTTTTTTTTTTTTTTTTTTTTTTTTTTTTTTTTTTTTTGAAAACCAAACTGCCGTAGCAGTTAAGTTCTTTAGTGGGGGCCCTACCGGCCACCATCCCGGCAGCCGCCGGTGCCAAAAGGTCGGCAGTAGTCCGGCGACCAAAACCCCACCGGCGGCAGAGTTTTCCGATGATCGCCGGCGGCGGAAACACCGTCCAACCGGAAACGACCGAGAAAAAAAAAAATTTTTTTTTTTTTTTTTTTTTTTTTTTTTTTTTTATAACTACCTTTAATAAATTAAAATATTCCGAATTCAACTAAAGGTATAACATTACCCCAAAAATTCCAGAAAAATTATTTATAATTAAAAACAATAATTATAATAATTAATCTGAATTAATCCATCATTGTTAGATTAATTTAAAAGCATGGTTCGAGCCTGTGCTCTGATACCAATTGTAAGATTAAACTGAATCTCATAAAATACTATTCTATGTCGAATAATATATGTGAGGATCTAGACCATGCAATATTAAATTAATCTAGTGAACATAAATTCAGGGATAAAATATTCGTACCTTTTTAAGATCAATGAATAATGCCTATGACAATATGAACGACCTTATGAATCCAGAAACCTGCAAAATAAAATCAAGAATCTCCTTTTGGGAGTCTTCTCTTCTCCTCTCAAGTTTATCGATGGGGCTTGAAAATAACGTGAGTGAGAAGAGGGACTTTCCCAAAACTTATAAGATAAAAAACCCTCGTAACCACCCATCACGATCCAAGGGTCATGGGAAGTCACACCAAATCTAACGGTGAGTCATCTAACCGTTTCTCCTTAATTATCAAACATGTGAGAGTCCCATGTTTGACCACATCTTAGTGGGACCCACCAACTTAAACATTCTCTGATAGCAACCTTATCAATCCGGGATTTTGAATTAACCAAAACATGATTGCGTGGGCCACACTAAGAGTTGTAAAATATTAAAACTCTTACAGTAACTACCCAGGATCAGAAGATCAATTGAAAACCCACCCCTAAGGCGACGATTTATTGTTGCTGGTGTTGGAACCTGCTAGGTCACTCCCCATAACTCATGGTTGTTACTAATGGTATTTTGGTAATTTAATTAGTAATAGGAGGGCATTAACTGAATTAGACCAAATATATATTGTGTCTTGTTGTTTAGGGTTTAGTCACAAGAGACAAAACGAACATTCCGTGCAAAATCAGATACTCTGTTTTTTGAGGGAGTCCAAGGAAGAGTAAGAGAACTCTTGTAAATCTTTGCTGGAAATTAGTAAAGGGGATTCAATCGTCTCTGTGGATGTAGCCCAACTTGGGTGAACCACGTTAAAACGTCTTGGTGTTGTCGTAAATTACTTTGTGACGATTTTAGTTTCTGCCCACAAATTGGTATCAGAGCCAGGTTAGGTGATTCACAATGGCAACAAAGGGCTCCGCGATTAAGTTCGATGTGGAAAAGTTCGATGGCAAGAACAATTTCGGCTTATGGCAACGGAGGGTGAAGAACATCTTGATACAACAAGGTTTGAGCAAGACGTTGCTCGGTAAAGATAATAAGCCAGAATCCATGAAGGATGAAGATTGGGATGATCTTGAAGAGAAAGCAGTGAGTACAATCCAGTTATACCTTGCAGACGAGGTCTTGTACAATGTCATGGAAGAGGAAAAGGCTCCAGGGATTTGGGCCAAGCTCGAATCATTATACATGGCTAAAACATTGACGAAGAAGTTGTCCCTCAAGAAGCAGCTGTATAGGATTTCTATGGTTGAAGGTTCCGATATGTTGGAGCACCTCAACACATTCAACAAGTTGATAAGTGAGTTGTTGAGGCTTGAGGTTAAAATCGAGGATTGAGAAAAATAGGTTTGGAACGAAATTGGAGGAGGAACGAACCTAGATTTATATTAGGGTTTGGAGGAGAAAGACAGCGAAGAGAAACCGATTATAAGGGTGCGTTTTCCTGGAAAAGGGATTCTAACGCGGCAGATAGGCCGGACTTTTTCAAGAAACTACTAGAATGCCATTCGTTATATTTTTCTTTTCTCACTTTTTGGAGGATAGTGCTGTAATTTAGTGGAAAAAACACGGGGGCAATGATGAAAGAGAAATCCCGTGTACAAAGCGTGGGCACGCACTGTCAAACGGCATTTTAAGTTGGAGTCAAATCCTCTACGGTGCGGATTTGGCAAATCCGGTTTCACCCCTAGAGGTCGCCATGTGTCTCCTTTGACACCCCTTAACCGTGGGTATGATTCACCCACCCCTAGGGTTCACCCACCCATACTTGGTTTTTTTTAATATTAAAAAAAAAAAAAACCAAAGATGGGTGGGCGAACCCTAGGGGTGGATGAACCTTAACCACGGCTAAGGGGTGTCAAAAGAGACACGTGGTGACCTCTAAGGGTGATAACTGGATTTGCCAAATCCAGTTATCACCGTAGATGACCGGATTTGGCAAATCTGGTTATCACCCTTAGAGGTCACCACGTGTCTCCTTTGACATCCCTTAACCATGGGTAAGGTTCACCCACCCCTAAGGTTCACTCACCTATTTTGGTTTTTTTATTTCAAAAACAACAGTCTTTTTATTTAAAAAAAAGAATTATTATTTTTTAAAAAAAAAAACAAAATTTTTTTTAGCCATGTATAATTTTAATTTTAACGCCGGTTAAAATTTACTAACTCCTATAGTTAAAAAAAAAATTACAATAGTTTATTCAAAAAAACCAAGAATAAATTGTTGAATCATAAGGGGGGAATCTTAACCACAATAATCAAAGGGTATTAAATTGGGACACGTCCTTCTCACATGTCTCTCTCATAAAATAAAAAGAAATTGTTGCCAAAACTATGATAGGTTTTTGGGAGAGGAGAATACGTGAGTTGGACAGGTAGATCTCTTTTTTATTTTTAGGAAGGCAAGTTGGGCAAGGCAGACCTGACGAACATAATTGAAGAAACCAAAGTTAAAAGTTACATTCTGTAGTAAAGTCTTCCATAGCGATCATCCGAACAATCGACCAAAGTTGCAAGCTTGTCCGCTCCCCTTAATTCAGCATAAGCGTGCACCTAGTACAGTAAAATGTCGGAGTCAAAAAATGACTGAGTAAGACGAGTTTCATCCTCGCTTCCACAAGTCGAACACTTTGGCCAAAGCAAGCCGAGCTGACCCGCCCTCTCCCATGGCAGCCTCTGCACCATCTCTCATCGCCATAACCTCATCTCTCACTACTTTCCCTTCCTCCGAGTCCATCAACCCTCTAACCCGCTTCTCCACCACATCCCAGCTCACAAACCCATCCTCACACTCATCCATCGAAGAGCTGTAAAATTAAAATTATTATTATAAATGTGGAGGGAAGTTGTAAGATTTGAATTGTCGGTCATCTGTAGGCCTCTTTTCTGTCAGAATCATTTTGTAAGCAGTTCACTTTTTATCAATGAAAATCTGGAATTTTGACTCAAAAACATGTTTTCAAAAAAAAATAAAATTTGCATCGGTTGATGACGAAATCACACGGATTCTTCCCCTGAAAGGCCTAGTGTCCTGAAGCCAACATAAACATAAAAACATAAGCATATTAAACTAAGCTTGATTGATTTGCCAGAGAATCGCCTCCGAAAAGGTTACCCCTGAAACACTCCTTGAGCTATCAGAAGTTGAGTATGACTCATAACATGATGAGGAACCGCCTTAGGAGATATTGGGCCTCCTAGAATACAGCGAAGGGCTTCTGCAGTCAAACATTGAGGACACCGAGATAGTGAACCTGGGATCCGCAGACAATCTGTAGCTGGTGAAGATCGGTACAACCATGAGCCCGCAGCAGAGAACAGACATGATCAGCTTCCTGAAGAGCTATAGTGACGTCTTTGCTTGTTCATATGCAGACATGCCTGACATAGATGCAACATTGGTGGTACACAGACTGCCCCTGAACTCTGACAGCAGACCAGTTAAGCAGAAACTGAGACGGATGAGCCCCGAATGGTAGCAGAGAGTCAAAGAAGAGGTTGAAAAGCAGATTAATGCAAGCTTCCTAGCAGTGGCATACCACCCCGAGTGATTGGCCAACATTGTCCCGGTACCCAAGAAGGACGGCAAAGTCCGAATGTGCATTGAGTACCAGAATTTGAACAGGGCAAGCCCCAAAGACAACTTCCTTCTCTTGCACATCGACATTCTGGTCGACAATACTGCAGGGCATGAAACACTCTCATTCATGGATAGTTTCTCCGGATACAACCAGATCAGAATGACAGAAGAAGACATAGAGAAAATCTCATTCATCACACTTTGAGGCACGTTCTGCTATAAGGTCATGCCATTTGGACTCAAGAATGCAGGGGCGACCTACCAGAGGACCATGAGAGCACTGCTCCACGACATGATCCACAAGTCAACAGAAATCTAGGTGGATGACATGATCGTCAAATCTTCAACTGCTTGGCAACACCCAGAAGACCTGAAAAGACTCTGTGACAGACTCAAAGAGTTCGGCCTGAGACTGAATCCGGCTAAATGTGTCTTTAGAGCCTCATCAGGAAAGCTCATTGGCTTCATTGTCAGCAAAAGAGGCATTGAGATCGATTCAACTAAAGTTAGAGCTATCATCGAAATGCCAGTACCCCAAACTGAAAAGGAAATCCACGGTTTCCTGGGCAGAATTCAATACATTAGTTGGTTCATCACTCAGCTTACTCCGATCTACGAGCCGATCTTCAAGCTTCTCCGGAAGAACACACCGACAGTCTGGACAGCAGAAGGCCAAGAAGTCTTTAATAGGATAAAGTAGTATTTTCTCAACCCTCCAATATTAGTGCCTCCTACGCCAGGACGGTACCTACTACTCTACATCCCTGTGCAAGAAACCTTTATGGGGTGCGTCCTGACACAGTATAAAGAGAGGCAAAACGGAGTAAGCTATCTACTACATCAGTAAGTGCCTGCTAAAGTACGAAGAGCGGTACAACCCTCTTGAGAAGACATGTCTAGCACTGGTCTGGGCAACTCATCGTCTTCGACACTATCTGCTTTCCTACCCGGTAATCCTGATCTTCTGGATGGATCCGCTGAAATATCAACTGGGAAAGCCAGCCACCACTAGAAAGATTGCCCGATGGCTTATGATGTCTGAATTCGACATCACGTACATTACTCAGAAGTCAATCAAGGGACAGGCGATAGCAAATCACCTGACCCACAGTCCAACACAGGACTACGTGTCTGTACATGATCAGTTTCCAGACGAAGCTATTCTGTACGCAGAAGCAGAAGAGCAAGAGTTTTCTGACTGAGAGTTGTACTTTGACGAAGCTGCCAACAGTCATGGGCACGGGGCAGGAGCAGTCCTGATCTCACCTAAGGGAGCACACCTCCCTATCTCAGTCAAACTGCGGTTCAGATGCTCCAACAACGAAGCGGAGTACGAGGCATGCATAGCCGGTCTGAAAGAAGCCCTGGGTATTGAGATCGAGGAGATTGACGTCTACGGCGGCTCATCTTTAGTAATTTGTCAGGCAAACGAATCTTGGGCCATTCGGGAAGCCAAGCTGGTTCCGTACTTAACCTACCTCAATTCAGGAGAATCACTTTCAGCCATCGATCCTGGAACCACAACAGATTTACCGATGCACTGGCCACTCTTGCTTCCATGGTTCAAATTCCGGTGGTATCTTACTCTGGTCGATTAGCAACAGGATTAGCTTGCCTATTGTCTCGAGCTTGATGCAGTCACAGACAATAAGCCTTGGTATACAAACATCAAGCAGTATCTCGAGGATAGGACCTTCCCTCTCGATGCTTCCAAAATAGATTCGAAGACTGGCTATTCAGTTCGTCCTCTCAGGGGGAGTCTTGTACAAGAGATTGTTGAACATGATTTGGCTTAGATGCTTAGACACTAGTGAAGCAGCACAGATAGTTGAAGAGGTTCATGGAGGAACCGGCGGCCCACACATGAACGGGTTGATGCTCTCCAAGAAAATGCTCAGGCTGGGCTACTACTGGTCCACCATGGAAGCTGACTGTTGCAAGCATGTACAGAAGTGCCACCAGTGCCAAATCTATGCTGACAAAATCAATGCACCGCCGATAACGCTGCACAATCTGACCGCTCCTTGACCATTCTCTGCCTGGGGCATCGACGTCATCGGACCCATAGCTCCGAAAGCATCTAACGGTCATCGTTTCATCCTGATTGCAATCGATTACTTTACAAAATGGGTCGAGACAGCCTCTTATGCCAATGTGATAGTCTCCATGGTTCAGCGCTTCCTGAAAATGGACATCATCTGCCGATACGGTGTTCTATTCGAGATTGTAACAGATAATTCTCTAAACTTCTGCAACAAGGGGATGACTGATCTCTTGCCAGAAATTCAAGATACAGCATCATAATTCTACTCCATACATGCCACAGACTAATGGTGCAGTAGAAGCAGCCAACAAAAACTTGAAAAAGATCATTGAGAAAATGGCAACCAACTATTCTACTTGACATGAGATGCTCTCATACGCACTCATGGCCTACAGAACATCCATTAGAACCTCACTAGGGGCAACACCTTTCTCTCAGGCCTATGGTATGGAAGCAGTCCTCCCCATCGAAGTCGAGATCCCATCACTCCCCGTGTTAATGGAAGCAGAAGTCTCAGAAGCAGAATGAGTGCAGACCCGGTTTGAGCAGCTGAATCTGATTGAAGAGCGACGACTGAAAGTCATAAATCATTCACAGGTCTATCAGAGGCACATGGCGAAGACATTTAACAAGAGAGTCAAGCCTCGCAGCATCGAAGTCGGTGACTTGGTTCTTCGGAAAGTGTTGCCAAATCACCTTGATCCTAGGGGCAAGTTCATTCCCAACTACGAAGGCCCATACATCATCGGAGACAAATTCTCAGGCAGCGCCCTTCGGCTCGGACGTATGGATGACGAAGACCTCCCCGAGCCTGTCAACATTGACAAAGTCAAGCGATACTACGCTTAGAGTCTAGATCTGATAGGCGCTTTGCACTCGTAAAATCTCCGGGAAATGACAGGAGGCCATCTTTGGCACACTCCCTATCCCTTTTAAATGTAATCCGTTTACAAATCAATGAAAACCGCTAATTAGCCCCTTGAGCCTGACAACCTTTCTTTCAACAAAATTTTTCAGGGACACCCTCCCTCGCTATCCATGACATTTGCCTGAACTACGTCATGACCTGATCCTGCAAAGGGTACGTAGGCAACCTGACAAATCAGGTGCGGTCACAAAATGGGCAATCATTCCCCAACTCTCCCCAAGCAGAGTTCTTTCCCCGAAAAGAGTCATCAACTCTCCCCCGCAAAGTCACTCTCCAAACAAAGAAAAATTCTCCGAACTTTCCCAGCGGAATCGACACCAAGTTTACAAGATTTTCCATCAAAGGAAAATCCAAAATAGAAGTTGAAACATTCTCCAAGACAGGGACTCCTCGAGCGGAAACAATCTTTCCGGGCTTTACCCCCAACAGAATCAACTTCTCCCAAAACACCTCCCCAGTGGAAACAAATTATCCCCAGTAGAATCAATCTCCTAAGTGGAATCAAACTCTCCACGAAAGAGTCTCCTATCTCTAGGGAAAGATCCCCAAAGAGTCAACCTCTACCAAAGAGGACAATCCCCAATAGAGCAAAAAAAAAAATCTCCACTGGAAACACCAAAGGTACAAATCTCCAGCAAAAGATCCCCATGCAAGCCAGTTGTAGCAAAGGAAACAGTTCCAGAATGTCCTAAACTTCGATCCCCCAGCCTACATTTCGTCCCACTCTAAGTCCTCCTAAATCCCCTAGAAACTACGAATGCAAGGGCAATATCATATCTACATCCTCAGCGGAGTACAATCCTAACAGGAACACAGTCCAGGGCAATGAAGGGAGCAAACTTATTTCCCCCAACAAGTTACGAGTATGAGTGAAAACTGGCAACGGCCTCATTGCGCAAAATTACGTGACACCCAGACCTAGTCCTGCGACTAGGTGTAAAAAAAGTACAAAAACTAATCAGCTTCGCAGGCATGAGGAAAACCAGCAACGACATCATCACTCAAAAATTATGTGAACCCTATGACTTGGTCATTCCAAGGGTAAAAAATGGAGAAAAAGCTGAAAATCAGTTTGACAACACAATCTGTTAGCAACCAGTCTCACCGGACTCCCCAGTCACCCTCAACAGTCAGCATCTCTCGACAGGTCAGCATCCTCAGCAGAGATTCCAACAGGGAATATTCCCAGCAGGTGTGTCACTTCAGGACATATCCTCAGCAGAAATTCCAATAGGGAATACCCTCAGTAGATGTGGTACTCCAGGACATATCCCCAATATATAGGTAAACATCGGGAAATCCCCAGCAGATTGGAAATCCCAAGTTCTCCGGCAATAGTTTACAACAGAGACCTACTCTCCAGTCGATAGTCCACAACAGAGACTTACTCCCCAACGGATCTCAGGCAACAGGCCACAATGATCTTCATATCCCTAGCGGATCCCCTAACAGAAGCCTCCGACAGCTCTCAACAATATTCTTCCCCAGCAAGAGTTTAGCCAGCTTCTGAAGCCCAGCAAAAAGATTTTCCCCGACATGAGTCCAGAAGCTTGCAACAGCATTTAGACAAACTCGTTTATCCTCAGCAGCATTCTGCTCTGAATCATACTCTACTCTCCGAGAGTAAAGGGAATCTAAAATCCCCCTTAAGTCCTGAACGAGACAATTTACTAGCAAATCTAAAAGCTAACTGAGCATGCACTTGTCAAAATCAAAATCTTTTACAAAAGTCTCCTACACTTTTTCTATAAAAAAAAGATTTTCAAAAACAAACAAAATCTTGGTTTCAAAATCCGTTGAACCAATCTGCACCGAGCGACCCCAGCAGACAAGCAGAAGAAGCAGCTTCTGCGCCTCCTCAGCAAGCAGCAGTCAACAGAGTCATGGGAAAGCATCCTTGCCTTTACCCCCTGTATGACATCACTTGTATAGAGTCATACCCTGCATGACCAACATTTCAGCATCATCTAATATGATCAAACTTCAGCACCTCTTGGCCATACCAAAGTCAATCCGGCATCATTCGCCTCAAATCTTTGAACACTTTGTGTGTACCTTTACAGTGTGCATCACCCTATGTGTGTAGCTTTACAGTATACACCACCTTTCTTGTATACCTTGACAGTATATACCATTCAACATTTTGGGGGTACCTTTACAGTGTACACCACCAGCATGTCCTCTCTTGTGGGACCCCCGTGTGTCCGAGACATTCCAGATGAGCATCGACATAATACACTTTGTCGACACCTCGCATATCTCCTTTTGATATCCTGTGTATCCTTGGCATCCCAGGTGAGCGTCAACATAACACACTTTGTTGACACCTCGCATGCCGGGCGTCTCGTGTGTACTTTTACAGTGTACACTCGCTGCATGTCCTCCTATTCAATGCCCTGTGTGTCCTTAACATCTCAGGTCTCCATTGACGCCGAGTTAATATGCCGACACCTCGCATGTCCAACACCCCGTGTGTTCCCTACACCCTGTGTGTTTCCAACACTCCGTGTGTTCCTGACACCCCGTGTGTCTCCCGACCGATTCGGTTAATATCCTCCGACAAACATTGTTTCGATCAGTCCTCTCACCGCATCCGATCGACAGCTTGCTTTCGGCTAGCACCTCCAGGCTGTTTTCTTTTTTGACACCCCGTGTGTCCTTGACATCCCAGGTCTCCATTGACAACGAGTCAATATGCCGACTCCTCGCATGTCCAACACCCCATATGTTCCCAACACCGTTCCTGACACCCTGTGTGTCTCCCGACCAACTCGGTTAATATCCTCCAGGAAACACCGTTTCGATCAATTCCCTCACTGCTTCCGAGCGACACATTGCTCTTGACCAGCGCCTCCGGGTAACACCATCTTTGCATTTATCTCTCATCCTCTGCTACTCGCTATCTCCTATCAGTAGTCTTCACTACTTCACCACACTCACCATGGGCACAACATGCATGCATCTCATCATCCATCTCATCCATCTTAGTGTAAAAATTGGATGATTCCAGTCTTTGCCGTTCAATTGCCATCCTGGTACCCTCTGGCAAAGAGGGGCAACTGTAAGCACCCAATTTTTACATCCTATCCAAACCACAGTCCTTCCCCAGTGGCATCCTCAGTGGCATCTCCAGTAGAGCCCCTAAACCCTAGGTATACCCCAAAAGCCTCAAAACCTTAGAACTAAACCTTAGGTGAGCCCTAGCTAAACCCTAGACCTAGCCCTAGGCCTAACCCTAGCTTAAATCCTAGCCAAGCCTAGGTACAAGTCTCTCGGGCTCAAAGCCCATTTAGCAAAACTCCTAAAACCCTAGACTAAACCCTAGCTAAATCCTAGCTAAACCCTAGGTAAGCCCTAGACCTAACCCTAGACTTAGCCCTAGCTTAAACCTCATCCAAAACCTAGGGCAAGCCCTCACGGGCTCAAGGCCCATCATGCTAGTCCAAATGCCAAAATCCATGAGCCAAGGCCTTTGGGGGCCCAAGCAAGGGCCCACCACAACACCTAAGTCCCACTAGGGTGGGGCCCACAACCCATCAGTTCAAAATCAGGCGGGAAAATTCCCCCAAATGGCAAAAAACACTTGCTTTCGGCCCAAGTGAGTAAGAGACTGGCCCAAAATAGCATAAATCACATAGTGTCGACAGATGGATTGCCGACACCTCCAAATTGCACTGTTTGGAGAGTGGCGGTAATCCAACTACCGCCACCCTGTGATTTGCAGAACCCGCGTACTGCCACCACTCCTGGCCACTTGGGTCCTCCACCATTGGTCTCCCATGCTTGTCAAAATGCCAAAAATGCCCCTGAGGGCCTCCCACCTCTTCTATAAATATCACCATCCCCCATGAGTTCTGAACCCGATCTTTGGTAGAGAACCTCTGTCAAAACCCAAGCTCAACCACAGCTATCACCGAGGCTATTCTCTATCCACCCATAGCCTTAGGATAGTCCCTACAACCATATCAGGCTATCACAGCCTTCCCAGTAACGCCCAGGCTCGCCACAGCCCTGCACCACCCTGGTTCACCGCGGTTTATCCCCACTCCAAACCAGCCTCTTCAGCTTGAATCTCATCCAACCTCTGCCTTCTTAGGCAAGCCCCTCGGTACCCCAGCAACCTTACCAAGATCTGTCTCAGGTTCCACCACCACCATTAGCAGCCACCACCGAAGCAGCTCTGTACAATGGTAATAGACCCTCCCCTTTTCATTTTTCTGTAGAAACTCAATGTAAGACCCCTTGGTCTTGGTCTAGGGGGTCCCTTCTTCATTTTCTTACAGTTTTATAGCCTCATGGCCGAGGACAGGGGCTCCATGTCTTCTCCATAGACATAGGATAATCCCTCGAGATCTAACACGGGTGCAACACCCCCTTAGCGTGCATGGTTACTCCCTGAAGGGTCTGGGGGTCCCTCAGTCCATGAGAGAACCCCTAGACTCATGCTGGTGTAGCCCCCCAGAGAGAAAATGTTGTTTATGGAAAATCAGCATAATGTCGGCAATAGTAGTGCCGACATTATGGACCTTCCTTGTAACTCTCTTGTTAACCACGATTAGTCAAGGCCCTGGTCAGTTCCAGGACCATGGTTAGTTAGCTCAGACCCTCAGCTACCCCTCTGCAGAAAACCAAACCCTAACCATGCTTCTAACCATAGTTAGTTTGCTTGTAAACCCAGACTATCTCCCTGTCGGCAGTCCCATTACCGACAATATGGACCAATTTTTGCAGTGGCTTTGGGCCCCTGTGGGGCCCACATGACTTATGGCTTGGGGCTCACTCTTAGTCCATTTGAAAGCCCTAAGTCCCCTCTTCTTCCCTACAAATTTTCAGACCCAGGGGCCAAGCGTAACCATGGTTAGCAAGGCCCCAAACCCTGGTTGAGAGACTGCTCAGGCTGTTGGCAGTCTGACTACCGACAATACAGGACCTGTTTTTTTCATCCTTGGGCCCCTATGGGGCCCACACCTGTGATGCTCATGGGCTGAGACCAAGCCCACTGAAATCCTTGAACTTCAGGCTTCCTAACCATATGTTCACTTTCCCTAGGGGTGATCCCTAACCCCAGTTAAACTCTCACAAACTGTGGTTAAAAATTTACTGTAATGGAGGTAATCCGATTACCTCCATTCTGTAAACTTTTGATCTTGGGCTTTGTGCAGAGCCCAGACCTGGTAGGAGGCCATTCTAGGCCCTGTCATATCTTCTGGGCCCAATTTTGCCTAATCTTGATCCTTAACCATGGTTAAAGTGACATTCGGTTAACTTTTAACCATGGTTAAGCACTATTTAACCCCACAAAAATTTGAAAAAATCTCAAAAAATTCAAAAAAATACGAAAGATCAAAAAATATCATTCTTAGACTTTTTAACCATGGTTAGCATCCCTAACCATGGTTAACTCCTTTTTAACCCCGGTTAGCAAACCTAACCCTAGGTTAACACAACCCTTAGCCTCCGGGCTTCACCCTTGGCCTACCGGGCCTCAACCCTAGCCTCCGGGTTCAACCTTTTGCACATTGACCAACCTCGGTCAAGCAAAACCCTAATCTCCGGATTAGGCCCATTAGCTACTTTTGGTGCGCACACACACACCCCCTAGCCTTAGAATGGGCTCAAGTACTAGAACTACACTCGGTCTGATCTCATCTTTAATGTGAGTACGTAGGCAACCCAACATGGGTTCGACCCTAGTTAGCTTTTACTTTCTTCTGGTTTGTATAACTTAAACACTTAGGCATTTGATTAATCTTAAACATTATTTTGGCTTAAACCTAACAAGTAGGGAATCATTATATGTAGAAGTGTCGGGGTATCTAACCTCTTCCCCGAACTTAATCGAACCTCTTATCCCGATCTCTAATCGGAGACCAAGACCTTATCCAACATTTCCCGGAGACTTATCCCCTCTGAATTAATAGGTGGCGATTCTCAAAGCCCCCCTTGTGAGTGGAAGAAAAATTCCCGTGCTCACACATAATACTTAAGATATGTATATGCATGCACATACATACAGTTTTCAAAGTTCTTTTGGGTGTCATATTATGATTTTTTCTTATGTTCTCTTTTTTGTTCATCTACTCAGGACGACAATGAACAATTCATCTATGTCCTTCGTCAAGTTTCAAGTTAAGTCTTTGGCTCTCTCTACACTTTTTTTTTCAATGGAAATAAGTGGTTAATGTGATTTACAAGAAAACCTTTCGGCCATTCTTTTGAGGTCACTTTGATTCAATTGCATGTTTCACAGCACTACCAAATCAATCATGACTGATGCTATAGCGACACTTCTTGGTGAAGATCTATACAGTGATTGCAAGCACTTGGCTGCTGGAACATCGACATTGAGTCAAGGATGGGGGCTTGGACCTTGTGTGTGGAATAACATGCCCGTTGTCTGTCAAATGTCTGAACTTCCTTGAAAAATTATTGGCATTCCATCCATGCTCAATAATTGCTAAATGTCTGCAATCAGACCTGGTTTTCTCCTGGATAAAGAAAAGGTCAGTGGCCGGAAGGCCTTCTCTCACGGGTTCTTCAGAAATCCATGATGTTGTTGCTGTTTGAAAATGAGTTTTTAAGAACATTTCTATTCATAGAATTTTGTTGGTGGGATCTGCAGTATGATATTTGTCTCTGTAAACTGAAAAGTTGAAAGATCTGTCTTTTTTAAATTTAGTTTCCTCATTGTTCCAGTCTACGCAGGAAGCCAGCTAGAATCTAACAAGAAAGCGATGTCGATCCAGGTAGATTCGTCGCTTACTTCATGTTGATCGTTGTATTATTACTCTCCCTACATGTTTTTTCTTCGAAAAACAATTCAGTGCTTTTGTTTTGTGGATTTTATTGGACAACTTGTGGTTGCTTGAGTTACTTTTCCATACTGAATGAAAGTAGAAAAGAGAATTAAATTAGTATTTAATCCAACCTACTATGAAATTGAAAAGCTACTTAAGTCACTGTCTGTCCTCGTGTCCCTTTTAACCCTCATTTAATCTTGGTTAAGTTCAATTAAATTAAAATTTAATATTTTTTTTTATCTCTAAAAAACAAGGTTGAATTACTTAACCTTAGAGGTGAGTGAATCTTAACCACAATTGAGTGTTAAAAAGTAGGGCGTGGACCAATGAGGACTGCTCATTTCGTTACATAAATGCAACCACAAGCATTTTCCAAAACAGAACTATAGATGTTGCCTGAACACTTCAAAATGACAGCTACCCTTGTCGGACAATGAATTTCATAGTTTTCACTTTCAAGCTCAGGATGGGATATTTCCATACTTAGGTTGTTTTCTTGCTTCCTGGTAAAATATACTAAAATTTTTATTATCTTCACAGTAATAGTTGTTTATTTCCTTTAGGATGTTCCTTTATCTTTTGTAATCAGGGCTGAGTCGTTTGGGTTTAGGGATTTAATACGTATGATCTCTATGCAACAAAGCTGATCTCTCATAGTTAATATAAAGTGTTTGTGATTGGATTATTGACTTTGGGTGGTGCCTTTACAGATTTGTTGATATGTAAACATATTTTTGGAGGGGAAAGGAAAAGGATTGGGTAGATACCTCTCTCTTCAAAAACGAAAAATTTACAGCGTAATTTAATTAACCACTAGCATCAACTTCGAAAATGTTTGAGAGATTCTGCTAATTAGTTTCCATAGCAGTGAATAAATAATAGGTCAAAATGGGTTTTAAAGCCTCAATTGATTTCAAGAAATACTTTTGACTTCCCTAAAGCCAGTCTATAAAGTTATTGGGTCATATAGTCTGTTTTTTTTTTTTTTTTTAAAATCCAACTGCCATACTTCTTTATGATCACCTTTAGTGGATAAAACACTAATAGCTACAATCTTCACATATAATGACTATCATATTAAATCCTTACATTTTATTAAATTTAATCTATAATATTCGAACCTCACGTGGTGTATGGATGTATTAAGTAATTCCTGGCGTGTTTTCACAAACTAGTTTGTGAAAACAAATCGAGAATCCTCACTTGTTATTTATAGGTAAAGGGAATCGTTGCTCCTGCCAAAGCGCTAAATATATATATATATATATATATATATATATATCTATAACAGAAGATACGAGATCAAAATTAGGGGTGTCAATGGGCCGGCCTGGCCCACTTAATAATTGAGCTTAGTTAGGCCCGGTCTGGCCCATTTAAAAAAACCACGTGCACTTCTTTGCCTACAAACTAAACGATCCTTAATCGGGTCTGATTAGTCGGGCTAAACTTGGTTGGAAGCCTACCAAAACGGCCCATAGACTTTAAACTCCAAGCCCAACCCCAACCCAACTAATAATCGGGCAGGGATGGGCGGGTCCGCCCGGCCCATTGACACCCCTAATCAAAACCAACTGCATCAACAAGCTGACATTTTTCTAAGCCCATCCAGCAGCCAGTAGGAAATTGCACCTAAATAGGGTAGGCCGCTACGGAATCCAAATTATAGACCCACTCCAATATTACATAGAACTTTTTGGTTGAAATAATTTTTAGGAGATTAAAGATAACCGAGCAACCCAAAAATGCTCTATGGCAATTAGATCATATAGGAAGGAATTAACATTAGATATATTTAAACGCTTGAATCAATAACTGAGTAGTTTAAACCCTCAGCTAATTATCAAAACATTTCAACACTTTTTTCCTGATAAACAGAAAAGCAATCAATGAGCTGAAAGACTGATGCAAATCAAGCATTTTCGGATACCATGAAAGACAAACTTTATATATAAGTAGTTCTTGTCCCTTGGCCAACAAAACAAGAAAAAAACAGTGTGTAAATGAAACTAAGAAACACAAACCTCACACTATTACAATAATATCTTTATAACATGGGATTACTTATTTATACTTACAGGAAATTCAAGCATACAAACCTACAGACTCAATACTTATTTATACTTCCAGACAAGTACTAGAACAAGGGAAATAGCAACAATAGCAAGCGGTACAAGAACCCAAACCCACCAAAGAAGATGCAGAGGGAAGCTCATACTAGTACGCAGAACAAAAGCTACGGAGAAGCAGCCGAATCCGATAAGAATAAGCTTCGCATGAATCCACATTATTGCTTCATTTAAACTTGTAGGTCTATGGATCAGTTGTACGGACATGCTGCCACCGATGAAGAAAGCAAGGTAGATGGACAACATGTAAGTAATGTAAAGAAATGGATTGGGACCATGAATACCTGGAGGCTGAACTATGAAAGCTACGGCCATGGTAATCAAGAACAGAGCAGCCGTGATAGGAATTATACTCACGTGTTCTGGGTTCTCGTTGGTCTCTGACGGCAGCGGTGTCGCTGGTTGTGATGGAGATGGAGATGGAGATGGAGAAGAAGCTAACTGGCCCAACTCGATGTCGGACGTTATTGAAGAATGGTCCTCTTCTTCCATTGGATTTTGGTGGGGATTTGATGGTGGAAACCTCTAAAAGTTGAGCAGGTTTGCAGAGCAAGTACCCAAGAAATGTGTTTGTTTCCTCAACTCATTAACAGCAAAATATAAAGAAAGGGGATTACCAAAAACAAAAAAGAGAGAGAGAGTAGGGGACTACAAATTCTCTACAATGAGTCCGGTTACGTCCCACATGACAATACATGTACCTTTTACCACCCCTTAACGGTGGTTAAGATTTACTAACTCTTAGTGTTCAACCATCTAACCTTGGTTTCTAAAAAAAAATTTTAACTCTAAAGATTAAAGTTTTTAACCAGAGTTAAAAGAAAAAGAAGGTGTTGCTGTAGGGAAAAATCACTTGGCGAAAACGCATCATCTTTTTAATTTTTTTTTCAGTTTAAATATCATGGGAAGCTCTCATCATGAGGAGCTCCCTTTATACACTACATTGGGGTAAACTTGTAATTATCAATTTCTTTTTTAAAAAAACTTATCGGCAAGACTCGAGACTCCTAATGTTCGGGGTTGTCACTTTCAGGGAGTTTTGGGAGGGCTTCATGCCAAGTCAAAAATTTCGTCCGGGTTGTCACTTTCAGGGAGTTTTTAGGGGACTTCATGCGAAGTCAAAAATGTTCGGGGTTGTCACTTTGGAGTTTTATACATTAGTAACGAGTTTGTGTACTCTTGACTTCTTAAGCCTGATAAAAAGGGGCGTGCTCTGGCCGACTCGCTCTATCCTGATCCCAATTCCTTTTCCGAGTAAAGGCCTAGCCCAGGTCAATCACGGAAGACTGACCAACAATGTGTTACGCTTGACACACACAAACCCAATCTCTTTTCGACAAGCAAAGTTCACTATGGCCCCGTTTCTCCCTAACCGTAGGAGAAAATAAAATGACTTCTCTTTTTTTTTTTTTTTGGCGTTTTAGAGCCACATGCTGCATGATGTAAGGACACCTGAGGCTGAGCCTCGGGCGTGCGCTAGAATAATCAGTTCCCGCTTTGCGGACATCCTTTTAAGTGTAAACCAGTGACAGTTTTGTACTATGGAGGATGGCAGTTGAAAAGTTACAAGATTACCATCGCCAATAGCTAAAAAAGGGAAATCCGTTTTACACAACTCCAAGCAGAGCTTAACTCTTCTTCTTTTCTAAGAACGAGATTACCGAACGAGTTTGTACTCTTTTTTTTTTTAAAATTTGGTGATAACGAGTTTGTGTACTCTTAACTTCTTAAGTCTTAATCTATTACTAAAAAAAAAAAAAAACTCTCACCAGACAAACCGTCTCGTCCACTCAAACAACCCTTTTAACTACCCACTTTAACACTGGTTAAAAAAAGGGAAATTCAACACTTAGGGTTAAACTTATCTAAATATTTTTTCTAAAACCAAGGCGTATGAACCTTCCGAGTGAAAATTAACTAGAGTTAATCAGTGTTAAAAGAAGCAATTGGTGCCTACAGAGCATAGCCAGACAGTATTTTTATAGCGAGGGCAGAAGAAATCCCATCTCTGATTTACAAACTGCCCCTTCTTTTCTTTCTTTGTTCTTTGTTTTTGCCCCTTACTTTATAGATAATAATAATACTGCCACTTAATATGAAGATATGATAGGTAGGGCCCGTAAATTCCGCGGATTCGGCCTGACGCTCAAAGCCCACAAAATTGAGGAATTTTCTTCATTCAAAAGGCTCACAAGTTCAATCGGGCCAAAAAAAACTAACTCCACTAATATGAGGGCTGGGCTTGGGTAACAACCTCTAAAGCCCGGCCAACCCTCATTAGCCGCACATGTGCACGTGAGTAATTTTGTCATTACGACAATTCAATCCGTGATTCTCTTTATAATAGATAAAGGTGGAAGATAAGAATAAGTGTAATTTTGTCATTATGACAAAATTCAACCAACATTTTTAATCGGTTCATTCTCTTTATAATATCAAGGAAATATAATAGTGGGATGCAAGTGAGATCAACTAAGAACATTGCATTGAAATAATATTCTTGTCCATCTGGGCGTGCATGTGCAATACCCATGCATAGATAGTGTAAAATTTTTAGGGGCATTTTGGGTATAGAAACTTGAAGGACATTTTAGAAATAAAGAAAATAAAATATGGCAAACTTAGAAGAATATTTTGGGTAAAACAATTAGAGGGGTATTTTGGAAAGAAATTTGACTTAAGGGCATTTTGGGAACCACAAATCCTTGGGGATATTCTAATTATAGAAAAAAAAAATTTGAGGGCATTTTGAGTATAGAAACTTGACTCATGGGCATTTTAGGAATCAAAATTTTTTAGGGGCATTCTGACTCTAAAACAATTTGAGGGCATTTTGGGTATAAAAACTTTAGGAACATTTTAAAAAAATAAAATGTAGGTATTTTTAGAATAAAGTAAATTTCAAATAACGTTTCTAAGTCTCCTTCTCTTTATATTAGTTAATGATAGTTTTAGAATTAAGATAAATTTCAATCAATATTTTAAAGTCTCTCGTTTTCTTTATATTAGTGTTTTGAAAATCAGACTAGACCTTGAACCGACAAAATCGACAACTGGACAGTCAACTAGTCCCCAAAATCAACATAATCAGACTATTTTAAAACTTGCCTTAAAATCGGGAACCAGTCGATTCAACCGAGAACCGGTGATATCATTGAGAAAAACTAGAATAATCAACCAAGAAAAGAAAAAATATATTTTTTAATAATATAAAAATACGATCCAACCAGACCAGTCGAACCGAGAACCGGTCACCCAGTCGATACGACGACTTGTTCGGTTATGAAAACATTGTTTTATATACTAGTAAAGGACAATTTCGAAATTAAATTAAATTTCAATAAGCTTTTTAAGTCCTTTATATATTTTAAGTTTCATTTATTAATAAAGCTAAATTAGAAAAGTACAGTTTTAAAATTAAGTAAAATTCAATAAACCCGGCCATTCTCTTTGATATTAGTATAGATATATCAATAAAGGATGCTTTTATATTAGTATAGATATATTAATAAAGGGTGTTGCTACTCGCAAACCTATGTTTACTTACTAAATACCAATACTTTTTAAAATACAATCTATATACCGTCTTTCCGCTTCCTGCACCTGCATAGATACAACCCCTTTTTTGGTCTTTGGGATGGGATTGAAGGTCCTTCAATGGGAACAAGACATAATGTGAAGATCAAACCCGAGATCTTTGCGAATTTTCGTATTCTCAATCCTCAAACCCTTGTTTTAATTTCTTCTTAGAAAATTTAAAACCCTAATTTTCCTCTCCAAATCGATTCTTGTCCATTGAACAAATAACCATTTCAAGCTCTTGTTTGCAACAAAGTCGACTCCTGACTAGGGCTTTATTCTGGTGGGGCTTCTTCGGGCTTGGCCAAGCCTGGCTCGGCTTGAAAAGGTTTGATCTAGGCCCAAAGGCCAGCTCGGCTTGAAATGAAGCTTGAAAGCGCGGCCCGAATTCAAAAGCCTGACTCGAAGCTCGGCTCGGCCCGAATTGATTCAAGCTCGAGTCGGGCTTGGCTTGGCTCGAGCTCGGCTTGAATACTTTTTTTTAATATATATATATACATATATTATATTATTTATATATATAATAATGATATATATAAATATATATATATATATATATTTTAATAATATTCGAGCCGAGCCGAGTTGAGTTCGGGTCGGGCTTCGAACTGGGCCGAGCCGCACAGGGGTTGGCCCGAGCTCGGCTTGATTGAGTTTTCGGGCTTTTTTTAGTCTTGGCTTGACCCATTCAAGCCTAAAATTCAGGCCGAGCCAAGCCGCACCAAAGGGCAGATAATTTTGGAACTAAGCAAAAATTCAATCAACGTTTTGATCCCGATCATTCTCTTTATATTAGTAA
This sequence comes from Tetracentron sinense, assembly GCA_015143295.1. Taxonomy (NCBI): domain Eukaryota; kingdom Viridiplantae; phylum Streptophyta; class Magnoliopsida; order Trochodendrales; family Trochodendraceae; genus Tetracentron; species Tetracentron sinense. The sequence continues at coordinate 3,140,341 of CM026569.1, forward strand.
AGATATATCAATTAGATATTAATGATTTTTTGTAATACATAATGGAAAAAAATTCTCTATGATCACCGTGTTTGTAAAGAAATCATCACATCATAAAACACAACAAAAACATACAAATAAAACTAAAAATATCACACACAATAAGAGCTTTGAGATATGGTACAAGTGTACAATATAGTCTGCTACCACATTGCTCCAAGTATGTATAACAAATGATAACGTTAAAAAATAGATTCCTCTAAACCCATATGGTTAGACTTATAGATAAATGGTGCGTGTTGAATTCTCATGCTTGTTGCAAGTAAACAATAAATTACATGTCCAACATCATATTTCGGATGAGAACACCACTTATGCTACAACCAAACATGCCCAAATGGACTCCAACAATACATGTATAATTATATATTTGAATTTCATATACATGAATGTGTATATTCTCCATCTCGAGCATCTGCAAGGCTATCATCCCTTATAATTGAAGTCCCTCTCTCTTTTTCCTTAACACATCCAAACTTCTTTAGATAGTAGAAGGCTATACGAACAACATGAACTAAGAAAATGATTACACTGATGATAATTTAAGGGAAACATCACTAAATATCATGACAACAAAAAATTTATTTATCTTTTTTTCAAGTCCATCCCCACCTAACCCCAACCTAACCCTGATGGTAGGGCTTAAGCCTATCCAATTTAGGCTCATCGAGGGCTTGGGCCAAACCCTTATAAGTATGGACAGGCCTCAGCCCATTCACAACCTTAGTTATGTTACATCACTTCCTTTTGATGAGTGCTAACCCTACTCTCAATCAAGACTTACTCTCAACCTCCACCAACCACCTACCCATTTTCCATGAGAGCATGCTTTAATTATTGCAAATTTGACATGGTTATTGGAGGCTGAGATTGAGAGTAGGGGTTGATTGAGAGTATGGCTAGCATTCCTCCTTTCTTTTTGACTAATTACATCAGGGATATTTATCCTTTTTTCATAATGGCACCTCTTTACTCAATGAAGCAGGTGTGGTTTTCCTCTCGTCTTAACATTCGAATGACAAAATTACCGTTCACAAAAGTAAAGAAATCCTCTACGGCTGTAACCGGACTCGGGAAGTCCGGTGATGCCCCTGATGTCGCCATGTGTCCCTTTTGACGCCCTTTAATTATGGTTTAGATTCACCCACCCAAGGTGCAGGGGTAATAATTGGGATTCGGGGGGCTTAGCCCTCCTTTTTTTTGAGAGGCATCGCATCTATTTGTATCTGTTTGTAAAGAGTATGCTTTTTTTCCCAGAAGTTTTGGGGTGGGGGGACTAGAGCCCCCGGTCCCCTCGGCTCCGCCCCTCTCTCAGACTAAGCCCTCATTAGTACTATAGGATATTTTTTTTTTCAAAATTGCAGGGGGGCTTCAACTCCCTGGGCCCCATGTGTCTCCTCCCCTGCACCCACCCCTCTAGGGTTCACCCACCTATCTTTTGTTTTTAGAATATATATATATTTTAATATTATGACCTTTTTAATTTTGTTTTAAAACAAAGGGTCAGTGGGTGAACCCTAGGGATGGGCGAATCTAAACCACAGTTAAGGGGTGTCAAAAGGGACATGTGGCAACCTCAGGACATAACTGGACTCCCCCGAGTCTGGTTACAACCATAGAGGATTTCATTCATTCACAAAAATATCTGAATGGACTCTCCCCTCGTATCATCTAGAGACTCAAAAATCAGGGCATAATAGTTCAGAACCATATGCTCGTGATCACCCATCTGGGCAATTATCTTATGGTCTCTACAGAAGGCTCAAAACAAATTCTTATTTCAATTGAAATTAGTTGAAGTGCACGTGCAAGGCATGTGCTCTATTAAATATAATATTTATATTACATAATATAATGAATTTACGTAATAGATAATGAGAGAGGAGAAAGGGAGAGAGACTAGGAAGGAGACCCTAGTGAGGGCATTTGAAAAAAATAAACTAAGGAATATTTACGGTATAGAAACTTGAGGGACATTTTGGATATCCTCAATCTGGATAGATGTCCCTATGAAAAAAATTATGAGGGACACGTTGGTTGTAGAAATATATATTATGAGGAACACTTTGGTTATAGAAATATATATGACGCGGGACATTTTAAGACACAAAAGGTTTTAGGGGCATTTTGGGTATAGCAAAGAAAAGGGGTAGGCAGGGCCTTTGTGAGACGTTCTTCTTTCAGAGCATTTTGCCAAGAGAGCGAAGAGTCTGGTTATACCACTGAGGTCGCCATGTGTCCCGTTTAACACTCCTTAATCGTGGTTAAGATTCACCCACCCCTAAAGTTCACCCATTTATCCTTGGTTTTGGAAAAAATTTGAAAAATATTAACCCTAGGAGTTATTGATTCTTAATCAGGTTTAAAAAAATTTTTTCTAAAAACCAGGGATAAGTAGATAAACTTTAGGGGTGGGTGAATCTTAACCATAGTTGGAGTACGGTTACGCCCTTGAGGTTGTCATGTGTCTCTTTTGACACCCCTTAACTAAGGTTAATATTCACCCATCCTAGGGTTCACCCATCTATCCTTGGTTTTTAGAAAAAAAAAATATTAAAAAAAAATTTAACCTTAGGAGTTGGTGAATTCTAACCAGGGTTTAAAAAATTACTATTTTTTGTTTTCTAAATGTCAAGAATAAATAGGTGAACCCTGAGGGTGTTTTCGTGTGACGAGAAAATGAATGAAAGTAAAAGAAAAATGTGTTTTCTTGCACTTTTCTTATGTTTGGTTTGCAAGAAATACACTTTCATTTTCTTATACTTTCTCAAAAATGACAACTTTCCTCCTAAAAACCACACCTGCTTCATTGAGTAAAGAGGTGCCATTATGAAAAAAGGATAAATATCCCTGATGTAATTAGTCAAAAAGAAAGGAGGAATGCTAGCCATACTCTCAATCAACCCCTACTCTCAATCTCAGCCTCCAATAACCATGTCAAATTTGCAATAATTAAAGCATGCTCTCATGGAAAATGGGTAGGTGGTTGGTGGAGGTTGAGAGTAAGTCTTGATTGAGAGTAGGGTTAGCACTCATCAAAAGGAAGTGATGTAACATAACTAAGGTTGTGAATGGGCTGAGGCCTGTCCATACTTATAAGGGTTTGGCCCAAGCCCTCGATGAGCCTAAATTGGATAGGCTTAAAGCCCTACCATCAGGGTTAGGTTGGGGTTAGGTGGGGATGGACTTGAAAAAAAGATAAATAAATTTTTTGTTGTCATGATATTTAGTGATGTTTCCCTTAAATTATCATCAGTGTAATCATTTTCTTAGTTCATGTTGTTCGTATAGCCTTCTACTATCTAAAGAAGTTTGGATGTGTTAAGGAAAAAGAGAGAGGGACTTCAATTATAAGGGATGATAGCCTTGCAGATGCTCGAGATGGAGAATATACACATTCATGTATATGAAATTCAAATATATAATTATACATGTATTGTTGGAGTCCATTTGGGCATGTTTGGTTGTAGCATAAGTGGTGTTCTCATCCGAAATATGATGTTGGACATGTAATTTATTGTTTACTTGCAACAAGCATGAGAATTCAACACGCACCATTTATCTATAAGTCTAACCATATGGGTTTAGAGGAATCTATTTTTTAACGTTATCATTTGTTATACATACTTGGAGCAATGTGGTAGCAGACTATATTGTACACTTGTACCATATCTCAAAGCTCTTATTGTGTGTGATATTTTTAGTTTTATTTGTATGTTTTTGTTGTGTTCTATGATGTGACGATTTCTTTACAAACACGGTGATCATAGAGAATTTTTTTCCATTATGTACTACAAAAAATCATTAATATCTAATTGATATATCTTTACTAATATAAAGAGAATGATCGGGATCAAAACGTTGATTGAATTTTTGCTTAGTTCCAAAATTATCCAAAGGAGTTCCGTTACATCCGACAGGTCAACACGCAGGGGCAGAGCCACATGGGTGCAGCATGGGAGAGGGGTGGAGCTAGGGCGAAGGACTCTAGCCCTCCTAAACTTCCGAGAAAAGAAAATTCTTTATAAACGGACACAATTAAATGTCATGGCCCATCAACTTGATCCTCAAAAAATAAATCGGGGACTACGCCCCCAAACCCCCATTGTTAGCTCCCTCCAAGAGAATCCTGACTCCATCCCTGTCAACACGTTTTCATTTTAATACCTTTTAATTGTGGTTAAGATTTATTAACCCTTAGAGTTCAACTATCTAACTTTGGTATTTTAAAAAAAAAAAAAAAATTAACTGTTGAAAGAACAATTACTTTTGTGTTGTAACCGGACTCCTTAGTCTGGTTAGAACTTGAGAAAAAAAGTGTCTTAAAAAAAAAAAATTCTTCTCCTTTGGTGGTGGCGTACTAGTTTACCGATTTTGCAAGGCATTTGCAAAAGAGGAATGCTAACCCTACTCTCATTCAACTCATACTCTCACTCTCTACCAACCATTTGTCCACTTTTTTTGTGAAAAGTGTTTTAATTTCAATAAAGTGGACAAGAGGTTGGTAGATAGTGAGAGTAGAGGTTGACCAAGAATAAGGCTAGCACTTCTCTTTGCAAAATAACATCAACAAAAAGGGTGTTATCATATGTTCTTCCAAAAATACTTGGAAAATTCTCTTATATTCTACAAGAAATTCTTGTAGAGGCCTCTATAAAAGATCTAGACTCACCCAATTATGCTTCATTCTTATGTGGATAGTGTGGATCAGCATCCGGAGTTTGTTTCTGTTTTTCTTCGGCAATCAATATCACATTTCTATGTGATGCAATCATGGACGACAAATCATGGTGGAACCATACAGTACCCCTCTTTTGAGACTTGCACTTTTTTGAGACTATAATGGATAAAATTCGTAAAATTATTAAGTGTTAGAGAATGAACTAGTTTTCGTTGTTATGTCAACAGATGAGAGACACGTATCCAATTAGAGAACGAATCCGTGCTCCTCTGGACAACGGATCCGTTGTCTACATAACGTATTCGTTACCTGGAGGACGAACGTAGCCGTCCTCTTTTGACAAAAGTTATTCTATCCGTATTCTCATACAACGAGCCCGTGTTTTAGTCAACAACGAAACCGACTCACGGAAAGAAATAATCAGGAGGCGATCATTTTACTATATTGTTAAGTGAAAAGTACTGTCTTAGCATTTAATGCTAGTCATCTCAGCCAAGTTTCAACCCCAAACCGACTTTACGAATTGTAGGCTCACACGTGTGACACGTAAGACTCAAGATCTGTTTGACATATTTAGTAATGAGTGTAAAGCAAGTGACATGGTCATCCATGACCATCTATGGGCATACATAGCTAAACCTATAAATACCCCAAGAGACTCAGTGCATAAGGATCAGAAAATTTCATATTTCTCACTCAGATTGCTTATGTGTTTACTACTTTTCATCATCTTTTTCAAATACTGACTTTGGCATTAGAGTATATTACAGGGTACACACCCTTCTCTCCTTTACCTCATTAGCAGCTGAAACTTTGCTATCTTCCTTCTACCAGTAAACCAGTCCTCGGAGCAGCAGGTGACGCATGGACACCCTGGAAAATTCCCGCACAAAAATTGGCGCCGTCTGTGGGAAATTATAAACGAACCTCCCTTTGCTCATCTCACTCATCTTGTTCGCCATGGCGGATCATACCCCTCAAACCACTCAATCTTCTGGGCATCTCGAGCAAGAGACTCCTCAAGCAAGCCAGATTTTGTTGTTGTTGCAATATCAGCAATCTCTTTTAACCCAGCTAGCCAGCCTGCAGCAGTCATGTCAAGAAAGACTAGAGGCATGTGAGCAGGGCATGTATGAATCGGGTATTGCGCTGCCCTAGCATGGTCCCCAAGGTGAGCCACGTCAAAGGTGCCTAGTTCGACGAAAGCTCCTCCTTTCATCTTCTTCCCAGGGAAACATAGCAGCTCGGCCAGCATCACCCCTGGTGTAAGAGAAACTTGATAGATGATTTGTGCATGTTCCTCCTACTGCTGAAGCTACCCGGACCCGTTCTCCGCCTGTCCAGCTATCTCAAACTGGACAATAAGATTAAGTTCGTACTAAAGTCCACCAGAGTGGGGGCAATCAGACAATGGAGTGACGTCCTTTCTCCAACCAGGCTGATCATGTTACATTCACGGTCAATCCGTCGATAATCATGTGGTCAATAGAGAGCGAATTTGCCTTCGAATGGCCTGTACGTGCAAGTCGTGACATCACAACAGGAGCCGGACACGGAAGTACTGCTACTATCATAAGTGTCATGGCCATGTGACTAATCGTTGTCAAATCTTGAGAGGATATCTAGAGAGGTTAGTGCGAGAAGGCTTTTTGGCACAGTACGTGGTGGTTTCCAATATTGGCAGTACATAAAAGGTAACGAATGCCAGTATGTGATCATATAAGCCGTCAAGTGCATGATCAGTGAAAAATCAAGTGAATTGTCAAAGTGAACTGTTGATCGTATGATCAAGAGAGGTGACCACGAGTCACAAGGTGCAAGACATGATCAAGAGAGTTGACCATGAGTCACAAGGTAAAAGACATGTTTAAAAGCGATGACCATGAGTCACAAGGTGCAAGATATGTCTAAAAGCGGTGACCACGAGGCACAAGGTACAATACATGTCTGAAAGAGGTGACCATGAGTCACAAGGTGTAATACATGTCTGAACGCGGTGACCACAAGTCGCAAGGTTCTATACATGTCTAAGAGTGGTGACCCCGAGTCGCTAGATGCAATACATATCTAAGAGAGGTGACCACGAGTCACAAATGTCAATACATGAGCAAGTGCATGATCAGATGATTCCGTACTCTACAAGTGTAGTGCTTTTACACCTTCTATAAATTTTTCAAGTGCATGATCAAAGGATTTCTCTAGTGCTTTATTACATGAACTGTCAAATGCTTTATCAAGTGTTTTATCGATGAATTGTCTTGTATAGTCTCATAATAAATTATCAGTGAAATATCAAGTGCAGTGCCAAGTGAATTGCCGAGAACTTGATCAAAAGAAATGATCAATGACATATCCAGTAAAAACTCTTAAATATAGTGTCAAATGATGTATCGTCTGAGCGCAATTACGGGAAACCAGTGGATTATCCAAATATAATGTCCTTTGAGCATGGTGTCCCACCACGAGTCACCATACGTTCTCTATATGAAATATCATTTGTCAGATTACATTCACGATATGTCACATTACAAACCATCTGTGCTCCATAACTAAGTATCTTTGCATCTTATTATTAGTAACGTCAAATGTTCATATGTTCCTTACGTGCTCTATGCCTTATATATTTTTAGAAGAATAATCGATTTATTCTCTTTATTTTATGGACGAGTTACGTTCTCTGTGCCAATCATATGGAAGACGAAAGACGATAAACAGAAAGGAGTTTTGCATTGAAATATCCCACAGCAGGGGCAGTACATATCGGCAAAGAAAAACAAAAGATTACAACGAGAAAAAAGTACAACGGAACAAAACAAAGGGAGATAAGAGCTAGACAGCGGGCTCAGTGTTGAGTTCAGGAGTAGAAGATGGCTGGATAGTGGTTGCATCATCATCAATGGAGATAAGGACGACATCATTAGCAGCGGAAGAAGGAGGATCAGTGGGAAGATCGGGCAAGACGGGAGCTGGTTCGGTGGGAAGTGGAGGTTGCTCCATTCCTTGTATTTTAGACTCATCATCGACTTGGACGACTTCTAGACCAACAGCCTCAGAACAAGTGGTCTCATCCTTCGACTGTTGTGGAGATACCATCAACCGTCCCATCTCTCGAATTTTATTCAGTATTTCTTTCTCCATCTCGATCTGGTCTTCCGCTATCAACCGGTCCATCTCCTTCTGAAAGTGGCTGTGAAGAGTTTCCGTTAAGGCTTCCCCTGTGGCCTTTGATTCCTCGAGTTGCTTTGTTAGAGCTTCCTTTTCAACGTCAGATGCTTCAAGTTGCCTGACTAGAGTTTGTGAAAACTCATCCAGTTCGCTGATTCGAAAGACAGCAATTTCAGCCTCTTCCCTTGCTTTCTTTTCATCCTCTACTGCCTGTCGAGCCTCTTCATGGGCTGAGTCTCGTTGCTTCTGAGTTGAGATGAACCTGCCTTCGGTGTCTCTTAAGTCAGCCCGAGCTTGCACCAACTCACGCTTCAGCTCCTTTTTCTCCACTGCAACATTCTTTTGCAAAGTAACGAGCATTTCCTACAAGCCATTCGCTGTCTCTTTGAGACTGTTGTAGCTCTTATACATCCCTATAAGCATATTGCTCAGCTGAAGGAAGAGAAGACAACGTCAGAATAAGAAAGCATGAATTGAGAAACAAGAGAATGCAAGGCAAATAAAAGAGTTTACCATTGCGACAGCCCAGTTCGTAGTATTGAACATCCCCATCCTGTGAAAATTATTTGTTGCAGTAATATCGACAGGGAGCCTCATTGCCATACACAAGGATGTGGCCACATAGTCATGGTCTATCGTCGAGTCCTCTACGGTCGAACGAGGGTACCCATATGGGAAGACGGGAGCCCAGGCAGCGGGTCCCACCATTGTGGCCATCTCCCGTGGCATAGCAGTAGCAGTAGGAGCAGGAGTGATACTAGCAGTGGCAGTAGGAGTGGCCACAATGGTATGCCACTTTTGTGGTTCAAAATAACCCTATGGCGGCATTGCAAAATTACCCCTAGCCTCCATCAGTAATTACAAACATGCCACACTGATAGTGTAATCTTTTGATCCTTGTGGGCCAACTCGAGAGGAATATATTTTCGAAAAGGAGCCAAATCATCCGGTTACCACCCCTAGAGGTCACCACGTGTCTCCTTTGACACTCCTTAACTGTCGGTAAGGTTCACCCACATTTTTTGGTTTTTTTTTTAAAATATTAATTCTTTTTTTAAAATTAAAAAACTGTTTTTAATATTAAAAAAACTCTAAATGAATCAATAATGTGCATTCGTGCCAAGCTTATTCTTATCGGACCCGGATGCTTCTCCGTAGCTTTTGTTCTGCGTACTTGTATGAACTTCCCTCTGCATCTTCTTTGGTGGGTTTGGGTTCTTGTCCCGCTTGCTATTGTTGCTATTTCCCTTTTTCTAGTAATTGCCTGGATGTATAAATAAGTATTCAGTCTGTAGGTTTGTATGCTTGTATTATGGATCTGCAGTAGTAATCCCCTGTTATAAGGATATATTGGGATAGTGTGAGGCTTGTGTTTCTTAATTTCATTCATTTACACTCTTTTTGTTTTTTTTCTTGTTTTGTCGGCCAAGGGACAAGATATATCTATATATAAAGTCCATCTTTCATCGTATCCGAAAATGCTTGATTTGCAGTCTTCCAGCTAATTCATTGATTTTCTATTTATAGGGGAAAAAAAGTGTTTGAAATGCTTTTTTTTTTTTTCTTTTGGAAAGTCCGGGTGTCCCAGCCCTTTGGGGGTCAGGACTAATCCCTCACCTTATGTTTGGTTGCTGAGAAAATAAGTAAAAAGATGGAAAAAAAAGAAAAGAAAATTAGACAAAATACAACTAAACCGTTGTATTAGAAATCTAAATTTTTTTTTCCTTTTTTATGTTTGCACCTATTTTCTCAGCAACCGAACATAGCATAAGGGTTTAAACTACTCAGCTATTGTTTCAAGCATTTACATATATCTAATGTTAATTCCTCTATATATGATCTAATATTTGTTTTTGGAATTCATAAGGATAAAGCTTCTGAGACCCCCCTTAGGGTTGAGACCATCGAGACCATGCTCTAAGAGCATGAAATTTCAGGTGGGGCCTATCATCTGAATTGACCCCATAAATAGAGAGCCTTGACATTGCCTTCTCTAACAAATGTGTGTACGGTGTATCGAGTGCGCGAGCACGCGCACCTGTGTAAAATTTTTCTTTTTTACTTGAGATTAGTTATGAACATGTGCTCTGGTTGATCCAAAAAATGCCTTTTTGACGGGTATTTTGGGATATACAGAAAATTATTTGGCCAAAATTCCCTTTATTTTATATTTGCAATTACCAAGTTATCCCTGCCATAAAGGCATTTTTAATTGCTCCGAGCTCGGTTGAAATGGTAATTACCAAACTACCTGTTGCCATAAAGCATTTTTGGATGGAAAATAATCACCTCCTCGGTCGGTGATGCGGAAGTGGCGTCTCGGCTCCCATTTTCTTGTCATATGTCCCCCTTCTAACCCTATTTAACTGTGGTTAAGATTCATCTACCCTTAGGGTTCACCCATCTACCCTTTATTTTTAGAAAAATAAAATTAAAAAAATTAACTAAAAGGTTAAAAAAAACTAACCTGAGTTAATGGGAGTCTGAAGGGTCGGCTACGTGAGAGCGAGGAGGAATAGTCCCCTCCTCCGCAGACGAGGGGACTATTGCTCTTTTTGTGTTGCTCGGTTATTTTTTGCAACCGGAGCTCTACTCATAGTTAATCTCCATAAAATTATTTCAACCAAAAAGTTCTCTATGTAATTAATATTCAAGTGGGTCTACAATTTGGATTCCGTAGCCTCTTTGGGCGCGATTTCCTACAGGCTGCTGGATATACGGGCTTAGAAAAATAGAGTAGATTTGGTAGACTTGTAATTTATTTAACTAAAGAGGGTATATTCACTCTTTAAAAGTGAAACCTGATGATAAGGTAAACAATTCACTCCCTTCACAGGTGGCGTTTGAAGAGAGATCCTTGGGATAGCTAACATACCTATGGGTCCGCTAACGATTTTCCATTCGAAATAGACCGGTGATCTTCTCCGTTGTAACCGATTTTGGGCAAAACCGGTTACAACCCTGTGGTCACCACATGTACCTTTTTACACCACTTAACTGTGGTTAAGATTCACCTATCCCTAGGGTTCACCAACCTCTCTTTGGTTTTTAGAAAAAATATTTTTTAAAAATTAACCCTACGAGTTGGAAAATTTTAACCACAGTTAACAATTTTTTAAAATTATTTTTTCTAAAAACCATGAATAGGTGGGTGAATCTTAGGGGTGAGTAAAACTTAACCATAGTTAAGAGGTGCAAAAGAGACATGTGGCCACCTTAGGGGCGAAACTGGTTTTGGCAAAACCGATTACAACCGGAGAAGAATACGTCCCAAAAATGCTCTTTCGCATCGGGTAGTTAGGTAATTACCTATTCGACCGAGCTCGGAGAAATCAAAAACGCCTTTACGGCAGGATAGCTTGGTAAAATTACAAATATAAAAGGGTGCATCATCTAAATGGGCATGTTTTTCATTTTTATTACCTAAAAGATATACTTTTATATATTTATCATAAAAAGGCATGTTTTGTAGGATATGCTTTTGACATATTTACCCATTAGCTATACATATAAAACTCAAACACTAGTGAGGATGATATTGGAATACATACCTTATGACAATTTTATGTTCCTAAAGACAGATTCGGAAGAATGCAACAAAATGATGGCAATCCTTAAATGTTATTGCAGAGCCTTAGGACAAGTTATCAATCTCCAAAAGTCTGGCATCACATTTAGCAACAACACTCCTGATGCGATAAGCACTACTCTCTCAGCTCAATTGAATATTACTATGACACCTCTAGGGAAATATTTGGGTTTACCTATAGAGTTCGGAAAGTCAAAAACGGAATTATTTGGGTATCTAAAAGAAATGATACTATCTAAAATCAAAGGTTAGAAAAGGTCACTCATTTCACAGGCTGGAAGAGAAATATTGATTAAAGTAGTGGCCCAGTCAATTCCTTGTTATGCAATGAGTTGTTTCAAAATTACAACCAAATGGTTCGGTCTTATTAATTCAACTATTTGTCGTTATTGGTGGGGTCAAAAAGAGGAAGAAGGCCGCATTCACTGGCAAAGCTGGAGGAAAATGTGCTACTCTAAATCATCTGGGGGCCTTGGGTTCGGAAACATAGTTTTTTTCAACCAGGCTTTGCTGGCCAAACAAGCATGGAGAGTGAAAATGATGCCGAGTCTTCTATGGAGCAGAATTCTAAAATCATTTTACTTTCCAAAAGTCAATTTTATGCAAGCCAAAAGCAACTATAGAGAATCTTGGGGATAGAAGAGTATTCTGCATGGTCGAGAACTCCTTCAGCTTGGCATCCGGCGAAAGATTGGCTCAGGCCATTCTATCGACCCCTGGAAGGATCCGTGGATTCCTAATTTGCCAAATTTTGAAATTTTTTCCCCAAAGCTGGAAGGTTGCCTAGTCTCGAAAGTTTCTCATCTCCTTGATCATATTACTAAAAATTGGAAAATTAATGTTCTTCGCAATCTCTTTTCCAATTCGGAGATTAAGGAAATCCTGGATATTCATCCAAGTGTCCTTGGTGTTAAGGACTCTTGGGTGTGGCATTGTGAAGCTAAGGGCAATTTCAGTGTTAAATCAATATATTACCTGGCTATAAAGAACGACCCTTGGAGGCTAAAAAATGCATCCTCTTCTGGAGATAATATCACAAACTCAAAATGAAGCACTCTATGGAAGATCCCTATACTTCCGAAATTACTTCTCTTTATGTGGAGGTGCATCTCTGATATCTTGGCAGTAGGGGTAAATCTTTTCAACAGGAAAGTCAACATTGATCTGACATGCAGATTGTGCGGGAAAGATGCAAAACTGGTGTCTACCTCTTCCTTCAATGGGAGTTTGCAAGAAGTGTTTGGTTTGACTCCTTAATTTGTTATCACAGTGACAAGGGTGATGTGAAAATTATGGGAAAATGGTGGGAATTATGGTCGAATGAGAGTTTATTCAAATCAAATAACTATGACATCACTATCAGGATTGTTTGTGTGGTGTGAATGATCTGGAAAGCTAGAAATGAATGTATCTTTGACAGTTCCGAACCTGATCCCCGGAGAACAGTAGACAGAATCAATGTGTATGTAGCTGAGCTATCATCTGTTCAAAATATCAGCTCTGTTTTGGATTCCCAAACTCCTATAGCACAAAGATTTCCAAGGCATTATGTAGATGATTTAGATTGGGTGGCTCCCCCAATTGGTTGGCTCAAGATAAATGTGAACGGCTCACATTCGTTGGATGACTCATTTTCTAATGTGGGAGGGCTGGCCAGGACTCATACGAGAAAGTGTGTTGCTTCCTTCTGTTTTCCTATGATGTCTGGGAATGCAAGACAATCTGAGGTAAAGGCTGTATTTTTGGGTCTTCTGTTATGCTTACAAAATAATTGGAATAGGTATATTCTAGAAGGTGACTCTCAAACTCTTTTAAATGCTATCAATAAAGAAAAAATGACCCCTCATTGGGATATCCAAGCTATTTTCGAGGACATATTGATCTTATGGAGAAACTTTCCTAAATCCAATATTCAGTGGGTGTGAAAAACTCAGAATACTGCAACTCATAATCTTGCCAAAGTAGCGGACTTTGAGGCCTCAAATCTTATTAGATCGGGATTCTATCCTAAGGAAAATTTGGTCTTTTCTAGTAGAAGTTTTTATTTTCAAACTCATGTTCACCCCTTTTTTAGATGAATAAATTTTTAGATGATTACCTAAAAAAAAAGGTGATATTTTTGACTTAAGGTGACTACACGGTACTTATCCCAATATGGAATAAAGGGAATTTTAGTCAAATAATTTTTAATATATCCCAAAATACCCTCGTCAAAATGGCATTTTATCTCTTCAACCGGAGCTCCTGTTTATAACTAATCTCATGGAAAAAAGAAAAAGTTTACACAGGTGCATGTGTGCACTCGCATACGCGACACACATTCGTCAGGGGAAAGCAATTAGATCTAGGATAAAGCTTCCAAGACCCCCTTGGGCCGATACCACCGAGACCGTGCTCTGAGAGCACGGGATTTCAGGTGGGACCTACCATGTGAAATGGGCCCCACCTGAAATCCCAATCTCTTAGAGCATGGTCTCGGTGGTCTGTCTCAGCCCGAATGGGGTCTCGGTAGCAAAGTCCTAGATCATATCATGAGGGTATTAACATTAGATCTATGTAAACACTTGAATCAATAACTGAGTAGTTTAAATTGTCAGATACTGTATTGGCTATACCTTGAGCTAATTAACAAAACATTTCAACATTTTTTTCCCAGATAAATAGAAAAGTAATCAATTATCCTGAAAGACTGCAAATCAAGCATTTTCGGATACCATGAAAAATGAACTTTATATATAAATATTTTAAGTACCTTGGGCAACAAAACAAGAAAAAGACAGAGTCATGTAAATGAAATTAAGAAACACAAATGTCACACTATTCCAATATATTTTATAACAGGGGATTACTGCAGATCCATAATACAAGCACACAACCAGAGTCAACACTTATTTAAAGCAATCCAAGCATACAAACCTACAGACTCAATAAATACTTATTTATAGTTCCAGGCAATTACTAGAACAATGGAGATAGCTACAATAGCAAGCGGAATAAGAACCCAAACCCACCAAAGAAGATGCAGAGGGAAGGTCATAAAAGTACGCAGAACAAAAGTGAGGGAGAAGCAGCCGAGTCCGATGAGAATTAAGTTCTGGCGAATCCACATTATCTTTGCATTTGAAGTTGTAGGATTACAGATGAGGTGTCCGGACAGGGCGAGTCCAATGAAAAAAGCGAGATAGATGGACAACATGTAAAGGACGTAAAGAAATGGATTCAGAACATGAGTAGCTGGAGGCTGGACTATGAATGCTACCATCAAGGTGACCAACAACTGTGCAGTCTTGGTAAGAATGTGTTCTGGGTTCTGGTTCTTGTTGGGCTCTGAAGGCTGCGGTGTCGCTGGTTGTGATGGAGCTGGAGCTGAAGATGGAGATGGAGATGGAGATGGAGATGGAGATGGAGATGGAGTTGGAGTTGGAGTTGGAGTTGGAGTTGGACATGGAACTGGAGAAGAAGCCGACTCGATGTCGGACGTTGTTGAAGAATGATCCTCTTCTTCCATTGGATTTTGGTGGGATTTGATGGTGGCGACGACAAACGCAGAGCAGGTTTGCAGAGCAAATTAATCCCCAAGAGGCCTGGAACTAATAATAAGTATTAATTGAGTCTGTAGGTTTGTATGCTTGTATTTTGGATCTCTGCAGTAATCCCCTGTTATAATAAGGATTTATTGGGATAGTGTGACGTTTGTGTTTCTTAATTTCATTTACATGACTCGTCTTTTTCTTATTTTGTTGCCCAAGGGACTTGAAATATTTATATATAAAGTTCATTTTTCATGGTATCCGAAAATGCTTGATTTGCAGTCTTTCAGCTAATTGATTGCTTTTCTATTTATCAGGGAAAAAAATGTTGAAATGTTTTGTTAATTAGCTCAAGGTATAGCAGAGATCCATAATACAAGCATTTAAAGAGGAGCTCTGCATAATACATTATGTTGATTTGAAGTTGTTAACCATAATACAAGCATTTAAAATGTTGATTTGAAAAGGAGCTCAATGTTTTGCCAATACAGTATCCAACAATTTAAACTACTCTGCTATTGATTCAAGCATTTACATATATCTAATGTTAATTCATTCATATATGATCTAACAGTTTAAATATAAAGAGGAGCTCTGCATCATGCGGAGCTCCCTTTTTACATTATCTGGTGGCAAATGTATAATTATGATGCAGAGCTCCGGCTGAAAATCCTAAATACAGTGCCTTCTCTAACAAATGTCGAATGTGTGTACGATGTACAACGTGCGCGAGCACACGCACCTGTGTAAGGAAAATAATCACCTCCTCGGTCAGTGATGCAAAGAGGAGCGTCTCGACTCCCTTTTTCTTGCCATGTGTTCCCCTGTTAACTCCCTTTAACTGTGGTTAAGATTCACCCACCTCTCGGGTTCACCAATCTACCCTTAGTTTTTAGAAAAAAAAATTAACCAAAAGGTTAAATAAAATTAAGCCGAGTTCATCTCCCATGTTTCATTATTATGAAATCGATGGATAGGGTTCGTTTGGTAGATCTTGACTATTTTGGACAGAACTAGCGAAAATAGATATGTAGTAAAAAGATCTCTAAGAAATAGAATTGTAAAAGGAAAACCGTTTGGTAGCGCACAAAAATAGACAAGATTTTTTTATAAAAATGTGTTTGCTAATATAATCTCATTGCATCTTATTGGAAGGGCATCTTATTGTAGGGGCAGTTGATGTCATTCTTAAAAATGTGTCAATCAAAAGGGAAACATTGCCTGATAGTGAAATCTATCCAATTTCTCTCTCCTTAATCCAAGCTTTGAATTCTATAGAGGACATTTTTCATTTGGAGATACAGGTTCTGATGGATGATTTGAAGACTTTACTTTTTTTTTTCTCTATCGTGGAGTTTGCATTCTCTCCCAGTGAGTCAAACCAGCTTGCCCACTGGCTGGCTTCTTGGTCCCTTCTATCCGGGAGTGTAGGTGAGGGTCGTGGTCCCCCATCTTTGGGCTGAGGTGGAGACTCAAAATTCTAGGATCTCTCTGTTAACCATGTGTCGACACAAAATTTCGTGGACGAAATAATGATGAACAAAATATTTTATTTATTTTCAGTTTGGTACAACTCTCAAGAATCTTCAGACTAACAATCAAAAATTTCTAAAGTAGAAGATAAGGGCCGAGGCGTGATCTCGATCTTCTTTGAAGGTGTTGATGTAGTTTTTTCTTTCTTCCGGGCTTCGCGCTTGATCGGCTAGAAAGTGATTCTGGAGGAAAACTGGCTTCTTTGCAGCTTTGTCTTCTCTGGAATGATTTGATTTCTTTTCTTTGAAGGCTAGAAAATGCTTCTGAATTCTCTTATTTGGCTTCTTCTGAATTTTTTTCTGAATTTCTGAATTCCTTGGATTTCTAACCCCTCAAATCTCTAGCTTTGGGTCTTATTTATAGACTTTTAGAGATAAAGATCTCAAGAGTCCTACTCCATTTAGTGGTTTAAGGGACTTAAGAGATTTTGATAAACCTCACCCATTTAAATATGAGGATTCCAAGAGTCCTACTTTTTAGTGTTTAAGGGACTTAGGAGATTTTGATGGGTCTCACCCATCTTCTTGGATATTGAGTCCACAATCAGGTTTTTTGTGTTGATGGATCGACCCATTTATCGAGTGTGTGACCCATTTAGATTTGGACTTGGGTTTTGAGTTTATGGGCTTTCTACTTCGTGCCCAGACCCGAGCCGTAAGAGGCCCATGCCTCGTCATTAGGCCCAATTTAAATGTATAGGGCTTTTTAATGATTTTAGGCTCTTTATATAATTTAACGAGTGTGTAAGGACCTTTGCGTAAAATTAATAAATTTTAGGGTTCTACACCATGTTTTAGCTATTGTTCTTGTTTCAGTAGTGTTATGAATGAATGGATCGTTTCTCTCAAAAAAAATATATATATATAGCTATCGAATTTCAATAGCTATCGAATTTCAATAGCAATTGACCCCAGTTAATTGCTTATCCTTTTACTGCCTTCTGAGGGATGTAAACAATCTCAAATTCTGACACGAGAAGTGCCCATTTGACGAGCCTTCCCGATAGAACCGGTCTCGTCATTATGTATTTGAGTGGATCGGCGTGAGAGATAAGTCTGACTGTGTGTGACAGCATATAGTGCCTCAACTTCTTTGTAGCGAAGATAAGAGCAAGACATATCTTCTCAATTAGTGAATAGTTCAATTCTGCCCCCACCAGAGTTCGGCTCCGGTAGTAGAGCGCATTTGCTTTGCCATCATGATTCTCTTGTGCCAATAATGCCCCCAATGACTGCTCCTGAGCACTGATGTAAAGAATCAGTGGTTTGTTGGGGATAGGCGCTGCTAAAACTGATGCTTTGAGAAGATACTCTTTGATGCTTTCGAAAGCTTTCTTACAAGCATCATCCCATTTGAACAATGCATTTTTCTTCATCAACTTGTTAAAGGGGTGACACCGCCCTACTAGGTTTGAGATGAACCTCCGGATGTAGGCGAGACGACCTTGGAGGCCTTTAAGCTCGTGGATATTCTTAGGTTCTGGCATATTGTGGATAGCATCGATTTTGGCTTGGTCAATCTCAATACCGCGATGTCGGACAACAAACCCGAGGAATTTGCCTGAAGTGACCCCAAATGTACACTTTAAAGGGTTCATCTTTAATTGGTACCTTCGAAGTTTGATGAAAATGTCACGAAGGTCTTGAAGATGATCCGCTCTCCTTTTTGATTTAACCACCAAGTCATCGACGTAGCATTCAATCTATGTGTGCAAGACATCATCAAAAATCTTTTACATAGCACGTTGATAAGTGGCACCAACATTTTTTAGTCCAAACGGCATCACTTTATAGCAGTAAATTCCCTTTGGTGTACGAAAGGCTGTGAGTTCTTCATCCTTTGGATCCATACGAATTTGGTTATAACCAGATGAACCATCCATAAAGGATGAGACTTCGTGTCCTGTTGTAACATCGACCAT
The DNA here is from genome assembly GCA_015143295.1 of Tetracentron sinense. Taxonomy (NCBI): domain Eukaryota; kingdom Viridiplantae; phylum Streptophyta; class Magnoliopsida; order Trochodendrales; family Trochodendraceae; genus Tetracentron; species Tetracentron sinense. Next base: position 3,158,799 of record CM026569.1, read on the forward strand.
GAGCTCCGTGATTGGCAATGGAAAGTCATCTTTTGAAAATGCATTATTTAGGTCGCGAAAGTCTACGCATACTCGAATTTGTCCATTCTTCTTCTTGACTGGGACAATGTTTGCAATCCAACTTGGATACTTCACTTCTCGGATGAAATCAGCTTCGATCAGCTATTTGACTTCAGCCTCGATTTGTGGAACAAGTTCAGGCCGATAACGACGCTGTGCTTGTTTGATGGGGCGAACACCATGTTTGATAGCTAAGTGATGGATTGCTACCTTGGGATCAAGCCCGGGCATGTCCTTGTAACTCCATGCAAAAACGTCTTTGTACTCTTGCAGTAGCTTGAAGTAATCAGCTTCTTCCTCAGGACTTAAGAGTGCACTAACAAAGATGGGTCGCAGTTCTTCTTCCGTGCCAAGGTTCAACTGTTTGAGCTCATCGACGGTAGCTTGCCCCCCTTCTTCGAAGATAGGAGAAGCACTTTCTAGTTCATCATTTGAAGATGAGGACTCTTCTTCGATAAGCTCTTGGATGGTAATGTGATTGATGGTAGCAACATCTTCGATCTCGCTCATCTCAACTTGATTTGTTTGAGATTGTTTTCCTTGGTTAGTGGAGATGATCATGCGTCGCTTTACCGTCAAATCATCTATTGTTAAGACTTCCAAAATTGCTTGTCGTTTCATTTGCGATGGAATTGCACTTTGTGGGTCACTAACATCTTTGTCCCTGACATGCCTCTTCCCATGTCTACGTCGTCTTTTGGACTTATTCAAAGGAGCAGGGCGGTGATCCTCTGAATAAGATGAACGAAATTTGTCGACACAAAATTTTTGGTCGAAATAATGATGAACAAAATATTTTATTTATTTTCAGTTTGGTACAACTCTCAAGAAATCCTCTGATTAACAATCAGAAATTTCTAAAGTAGAAGATGAGGGCCAAGGCGTGATCTCGATCTTCTTTGAAGGTGTTGATGTAGCTTTTCCTTTCTTCCGGGCTTCGCGCTTGATCGGCTAGAAAGTGATTCTGGAGGAGAACTGGCTTCTTTGCAGCTATGTCTTCTCTGGAATGATTTGATTTCTTTTCTTTGAAGGCTAGAGAATGCTTCTGAATTCTCTTATTTGGCTTCTTCTGAATTTCTTTCTAAATTTGTCAATCCCTTGGATTTCTCTGACTCCTTGAATGTCATCCTGCCTTGTCCTCTTTTTTGAGATGTGCTGGCCTTGGGCGGTTCTTGCTTCTTTTGGCTCGAGATCTTGACCGGCTTGGTGGTAGTAGTGGTGATCATAGCCTCCTTGGTCTTGGAGAGTTTGGATGCGTTCCACTGTTTTTTCTCCGACTGGAAAGAATCGATTGGTCGTGGATCTCCATGTGCGGCTATACTGAGCTCTATGTTATGAGCCAGTATAGTTAATTCTTCAAAAGAACGAGGCTTAATCCCTTTGAGGATGTAAAGAAGCCCCCAGTGCATCCCTTGGATGCACATCTTAATAGCCGATGGTTCAGAAAGACGATCCTTGCAGTTAAGAGCAAGATTCCTCCACTTGTCGATGTAGTCAATAACAGGTTCATCTTTCACTTGTCGTACAGCGGCAAGCTCCACCATGCTTACTGTCCTTCTGGTGCTGTAGAAGCGGTTGAGAAACTCTCGCTCCAATTGATCCCAACTATCAATGGAACCAGACTTTAAATCGGTATACCAGTCGAACGCATTCCCTTTGAGGGAGTGAACGAACTGTTTCACCATGAAGTCTCCGTACGTGCCGGCATTGTTGCAAGTCTCGATAAAGTTGGCAACATGTTGCTTTGGATTGCCTTTTCCATCGAACTGTTGAAACTTTGGCGGTTGGTATCCTGCCGAAAAGCGCATTTGCTCAATGCGTTGAGAGTATGGCTTGGCATAGACCAAGGAAGATTGTGACACACCCCCGTATTGAGCATGAATGGTATCGGTAATCATTGCTTGTAGCTGCTGGATGGAGAGCGAAGCAATTGATGCTTGGTGAAATTCCCGAGTGGGATCTCGCGAGCCGGATGCATTCTGGTTTTGTTCCTCTGCATCACGATTTCCTTCGAGAGTGAACCTCTTGTTTTGTTCTTCCGCTTCACGAGGACCTCGGAGATTGAACCCAGGGGTATTTGTCGGCCCTTGATTGGATTCATCTGCTTTGTTATTTTGTTCAAAGAGGCTTACCAGGTCTACAATCTGGGCATCTTTATCCTCAACTGCCTTTGATAAATTTGCAATTGCGTTAGACATTTGTGCGATCTGCTCTTCAATCGTCGCTGCTTCCATCATCATGGCATACCTGATGGAGGTATGTGTCTCAGAATTTGAATGATTCTGATTTTGCACTTCTTTGGAGGCTCGACCTTGAGAAGGATGACTGAAGGACATACCCTCAGGCATCCTGGCCCGCGCAGTCTTAGCCATTTGCATCGTTTTGGAGACGTGTTGCTTGCGATACTGGGAGAGGGCCCCAACCAAGTGAGAGGCGCCAGACTGCGTCATATGACGTGTTGCTCGCCGATCATCGCTGGTAGCTGGTGTAGATTCAGGTGCAGAAGAGGTTGTGTTCCTCTTTCCATGGATGGCGGTGGCTGCAACAACAGTTCTCTTAGGGGCCATTGATGCTGCTTAATTGTTTGCTGATTGAAAGATGAGAGGTAGAGAGTGTCCCACCGGGCGTGCCAAAAATTTGTCGACACGAAATAATGATGAACAAAATATTTTATTTATTTTCAGTTTGGTACAACTCTCAAGAATCTTCTGATTAACAATCAGAAATTTCTAAAGTAGAAGATGAGGGCCAAGGCGTGATCTCGATCTTCTTTGAAGGTGTTGATGTAGCTTTTCCTTTCTTTCGGGTTTCGCGCTTGATCGGCTAGAAAGTGATTCTGGATGACAACTAGCTTCTTTGCAGCTTTGTCTTCTTTTCCTTGTGCTCCCAATCGGGTGAGTGCGGACTCACGCCATTGGAGAACTTGAGAGTTTAAGGTTGTATCACTTTGTGCTGCTCCTAAACGCTCAAAGACCGAAGTACTTTGTATTGGTGGGGTAAGTTGATCAAAAACAGATGCATAAGCTGAGAGGAATTTGTTTTCACAATCGTTGGCTACTTGCACTGTAATGTGTTGAGTAGAGACTTTCTCCTTTACTGAGATTTTGATTGGTGTTTGAGGTGTAGAACCAACTCCTTGACGATTGATAATGAACTTTTCTCCTTTTCGAACGAGTTGGGCCTGTGCCTTTGTGAGGCCATGGATTTGGTCAAGAGGTTGAAGGTCGCCAAAGCGTATGGGCTCACCTTTTCCATATCCAGCTGCTTCGAAGAGCTTTTCTGTCTTAGCTCCGTACCAACCCTCTAAACTTTCTTGAGTTGAGATGTCTTCCTCTTCTTCAAACTTCATTGTAGATGAGACAAATCCTACAATTGGTGGCCTTATAATTGTGGATTTGACGAGCGGTGCTACTGGAAGAACTAACTCATCTTGCAAAGTGTTTAGGTTGGCTTTCGAAAAAGTAGAGTTGGTCTCTTTAGTCATTGCCACAAAAGGGAGTTGTCTCGGCTTTCGACGTGATTGCGGAATGTATTGAAACACTGAGATTGGATTGGAGATATTGGTAGAGTTCTTCGTTGACTTGTTTGTTTCCTCTCATTTTGATACTTTTTGAGCTTTCTCATCCTTTTGGGACTTGGGGGATGAAAGAATTTCAGCTTCTTTTCCTTTGTTAATGTCGAGTCTACTAGAAGATGGTACCGAAGTTGGAAATGTTTCCGAGAGGACTTCAGTCTCCATGTAGAACTTAGCATCAGCAAAGTGTGTTTCAGTCTTCTCAAAAGGTCGACTCTCAGCAACAATATTTCTCTGCATACCATCCTTGTAATACTTGAAGCATTGATGCCATGTAGATGAAACCACACCTGTCTCGTGTAACCAAGGACGTCCAAGCAGCAAGTGGTATGATGTCTTGCAATCAATGACATGGAAGAGTACTTCGGACTCCAAGTCTTCGATTGTGAGCTTTAAGCTGACCATTCCGATGGCTCTCTGCCCCCCTTGGTTAAAGCCTTGGATCACCAGCCTACTTCGACTCAATTGATCTGGAGAGATGCTAACTTTTCTCATCGTGCGGATGAGCATGATATTGACAGCAGACCCACAGTCAAGAAGAATGCGCTGAACTTTGTGTTCTTTAATGGATCCTGTGACATACAGCGGCCTATTATGAGGATGAGAACCAAGTTGTAGGTCTTCGTCTTCGAAGGTGATGGTGGCCATGCAAGAGGCACATGTCTCCGATTTCCTTTGAACTCAGTATTTTTCCTTATAGTTGTCGGGATTAGTTAAGGCTTGAGCGAGGCTGAGCCAAGTCTTTTCCGGTAGTTGTAAGGCCTCAAAAAGACTCAAGTGTATTGATTTTTCTTCAATGTCGGATGCATCATCTTCTCCTTTGGGATGCTCCTCTTCATGAATTGAAGGGGATGATTGGTTGGTAGGTACATCGTTCACTTCTTCTTTCGATGTGTCTGACTCGACTTGGTAACATGCGACAAAGTAGGCCGGTTCTCGTTGCTGTTTTTGGAGGAACCACTTTGGTATGAAGTCGCCAAATGTGATTGCCAAAGGAGGAAACTGCTGAAAAATATCTTCAGGATCAGCAGGAGGCACTTTGAATGCTTTTTTCTTCACTACCTTCTTCTTCTTCTTTGACTTGATGCTTGGACTAGTCTTTCTTTTGGTCCGTTTTGCTCTTTGATGAAAAGGAGGTGGTGGATGTTGCACACGTCGTCGCCTTCGTGTAACCAATGTCCAACCGTCATCATCGATGAGAGAAGAATCTTCTGTTGACTCTCGTTCAATTTTTGTAGGGAGACATCGTTGTTGCTGATGTAACTGAGACAATGGAATTTGCCCTTGACTGGATGCTACCACCGATATTGAATGAGGGATGCCAGAGCCAAGAGTTCCGGCTGTGACTTGCTTCAAATTTTGTGGCGGCCCTGGTGCCTTTATTGCTTGAGGAGGCAACATTCCTACTGATGATGAAGGTGGAAACAAAATGGGGTTGAAAGACCCGAAGGCAACACTCATCATATTCGAGGCTGCCACGTCATTGACGGAGTCAAAGTCAATCTTTCCTTGTCGAGCTAGGTCCATAATCTTCTCTTTGAGGACAAAATATTTTCCAACCGGATGGCTAATCAGTTGGTGGTATCGGCAGTATTTTGGGTCTTCAATACGACCCGCTTTCTCTTGACGTTTAGAGGTTGGCAATTCAATCAACTTTAGACTTAGCAGTTGATCGAGCATGCCAGATACCTCAGAGTCTGGAAAAGGATATTCTTTTGCCTCGAGCTCCTTGAGTGTCATCCTGCCTTGCCCTCTTTCTTGAGATGTGTCTGCCTTAGGCGGTTCCCGCTTCTTTTGGCTCGAGATCTTGACCGGCTTGGTGGTAGTATTGGTGATCATAGCCTCCTTGGTCTTGGAGGGTTTGGATGTGTTCCACTGCTTCTTCTCCGACTTGAAAGAATCAATTGGTCGTGGATCCCCATGTGCAGCTATACTGAGTTCCATGTCATGAGCCCGTGTAGCCAATTCTTCAAAAGAACGAGGCTTAATCCCTTTGAGGATGTAAAGAAACCCCCAGTGCATCCCTTGGATGCACATTTCAATAGCAGATGGTTCAGAAAGACGATCCTTGCAGTTAAGAGCAAGATTTCTAGACTTATCGATGTAGTCAATAACAGGTTCATCTTTCACTTGTTGTACAGCGGCAAGCTCCACCATGCTCACTGTCCTTCTGGTGCTATAGAAGCAGTTGAGAAACTCGCGCTCCAGTTGATCCCAACTGTCAATGGAACCAGACTCTAGATCAGTGTACCAGTCGAACGCATTCCCTTTGAGGGAGCGAACGAACTGTTTCACCATAAAGTCTCCGTACGTGCCGGCATTATTGCAAGTCTCGATAAAGTGGGCAACGTGTTGCTTTGGATTGCCTTTTCCATCGAACTGTTGAAACTTTGGAGGTTGGTATCCTGCCGAGAAGCGCATTTGCTCAATGCGTTGAGAGTATGGCTTGACATAGACCAAAGAAGATTGTAACACACCCTCATACTGAGCACAAATGGTATCGGTAATCATTGCTTGTAGTTGCTGGACAGAGAGCGAAGCAATTGATACTTGGTGACTGTCCCGAGTGGGATCTCGCGAGCCGGATGCATTCTGGTTTTGTTCCTCTGCATCACGATTTCCTTGAAGAGTGAACCCCTTGTTTTGTTCTTCCGCTTCACGAGGACCTCGGATATTGAACCCAGGGGGATTTGTCGGTCCTTGATTGGATTCATCTGCTTGGTTATTCTGTTCCAAGCGGCTTACCAGGTCTACAATCTGGGCATCTTTATCCTCAACTGCCTTTGTTAAATTTGCAATTGCGTTAGACATTTGTGCGATCTGCTCTTCAATCGTCGTTGTTTCCATCATCATGACAGACCTGATAGAGGTATGTCTCAGAATTTGAATGATTCTGATTCTGCACTTCTTTGGAGGCTCGACCTTGAGAAGGAGAGGTCACGGAAGATGTTGACCCTGCGCTAGACTGCGCATCGGAAGGATGACTGGAGGACATACCCTCAGGCATTCTGGCCCGCGCAGTCTTAGCCATTTGCATCGTTTTGGAGACGCATTGCTTGCGATGCTGGGAGAGGGCCCCAACCAAGTGAGAGGCGCCAGACTGCGTCATATGACGTGTTGCTCGCCGATCATCGCTGGTAGCTGGTGTAGATTCAGGTGCATAAGAGGTTGTGTTCCTCTTTCCATGGATGGCGGTGGCTGCAACAACAGTTCTCTTGGGGGCCATTGCTGCTGCTTAATTGTTTGGTGACTGAAAGATGAGAGGTACAGAGGGTCCCACCGGGCGTGCCAAAAATTTGTCGACACAAAATTTTGTGGACGAAATAATGATGAACAAAATATTTTATTTATTTTCAGTTTGGTACAACTCTCAAGAATCTTCTGATTAACAATCAAAAATTTCTAAAGTAGAAGATAAGGGCCGAGGCGTGATCTCGATCTTCTTTGAAGGTTTTGATGTAGTTTTTCCTTTCTTCCGGGCTTCGCGCTTGATCGGCTAGAAAGTGATTCTGGAGGAAAACTGGCTTCTTTGCAGCTTTGTCTTCTCTGGAATGATTTGATTTCTTTTCTTTGAAGGCTAGAAAATGCTTCTGAATTCTCTTCTTTGGCTTCTTCTGAATTTTTTTTCTGAATTTCTGAATTCCTTGGATTTCTGACCCCTCAAATCTCTAGCTTTGGGTCTTATTTATAGACTTTTAGAGATAAAGATCTCAAGAGTCCTACTCCATTTAGTGGTTTAAGGGACTTAAGAGATTTTGATAAACCTCACCCATTTAAATATGAGGATTCCAAGAGTCCTACTTTATTTAGTGTTTAAGGGACTTAGGAGATTTTGATGGGTCTCACCCATCTTCTTGGATATTGAGTCCACAATCAGGTTTTTTGTGTTGATGGATCGACCCATTTATCGAGTGTGTGATCCATTTAGATTTGGACTTGGGTTTTGAGTTTATGGGCTTTCTACTTTGTGCCCAGACCCGAGCCGTAAGAGGCCCATGCCTCGTCATTAGGCCCAATTTAAATGTATAGGGCTTTTTAATGATTTTAGGCTCTTTATATAATTTAACGAGTGTGTAAGGACCTTTGCGTAAAATTAATAAATTTTAGGGTTCTACACCATGTTTTAGCTATTGTTCTTGTTTCAGTAGTGTTATGAATGAATGGATCGTTTCTCTCAAAAAAAATATATATATATAGCTATCGAATTTCAATAGCAATTGACCGTGGTCCAATCTCTAGGTCTATATAACATGTGTCTCTTTTAACTCCTATTAACTGGGGTCAAGATTCATTGACCCTTGAGGTTCAACAATATAACATTGGTTTTAAGAAAAAAATATATCCATGAAAAAATATTTAACTCTAGTTAAAAAATTAACCCTTACAGTCTATTTTTTATATTTTTGAACCCCAAAGATGCCAATATACACAGTAACATGTCTGCTTGGAAGAGAAAGATTGTTGCTGTATGCCCACAACCCTTCATTTTCCTGTTTGGGTTTACTACAGCCAAGCCAACGTCCCAGTTGGCAATCAATTATCACTTGGAGAGGTTGAAGGTGGGTACAGAGAGATACTGGACTCTGAATACAGGATCTTGTGGACGGAGGATAAGTAACATAATCAAAGATTATGACGACTGATGCAATGACTGTAACAATCAATCCACGAATGAGGGTGGTGTGCGTGCCCCTAGAGCGAAGTGTTGTGAAGGATAGGAGGAGGGTGCATGGGGGTGGTGCACTGTAAGGATAGGCATTGGAAGTGGTGGGGTAGCTATGATATGTCGTGAGATAGCCGAGTTGTGTTTGGGGGTAGCATGTGGCTGGTGGGTAGCATGTTACTGTTCTTGATTGATCTTCAGCTGTAGAAGAATGCATAGTTGTTTCCGATTTGTAGAGAATGAGAGAGGTTGGGAATCGAGAGAAGAGGGAAATGAATATAAATAAAGAGATCCAAAACGCTTGTAGAGGACAGACTACAGAGACGGGAGTGACTAGGGTATTTGAAATTTTCAGAGGGTACAATCGACCGAAAAAATGATGGAATTACCATCAAATGTCTTCCCGCATTACACATGAACGTCTAATGCTCCATTTGTTTTGATGTAAAATAGGGGAAAACAAATGAATTTCACGAAAAATATCATTTTTCGCACATAATTTATTTAGGGCAATTGACATTTTCCGTGAAATTCATTTGTTTTCCCCTATTTTATATAGAAACAAACGGAGCCTAATGTTATGTTTGGTTGTCGAGAAAATAGGTGAAAACTTAGAAAAGAAAAGAAAATTTTAGATTTCTAATACAAATGTTTATTGTATTTTGTCCAATTTTCTTTTCTTTTCTATGTTTTTACTTATTTTCTCAGCAACCAAACATAGGGTAAATGAAAAATCAGGATTTCCTTTACTTTTTGAAAAGATGTTTTATCTCTTTTTGTCTTCTTGCTAAAGACATTAGGCTCGGTATAGACATTAGGCTCGGTATCCAAACGGTCTAAGATTTTGATACATCTATCCGCTATAGACATTTTGACAAGTAGAAGCTATAATTAGAGTTGCCAAACATGGTCTAATAGTTAAGGGGGTAGCTTTGTGAGAGCGAGAAGCAATTGTTGGCTCCTAAAAAACCCGCTGTTATACATGTAATTACCAAACTACCCGTTGCCATAAAGCATTTTTGGGTTGGTCTGTTATCTTTTCTACAGGAGCTTTATTCATAGTTAATCTCCCCAAAATTATTTTAACCAAAAGGTTCTGTTATATTGGAGAGGGTCTACAATTTGGATTCCTTAGCCTGTTTGGGCACAATTTCCTACAGGCTGCTAGATGGGCTTAGAAAAATGTCAGCTTGTTAATGCAGTTTTGAGGTTCACTGGTTTTGATTAGGGGTGTCAATGGGCCGGGTGGGCCTGCCCATCCCCACCCGATTAATAGCTGGAATGAGCTTGGACTTGAAGTTTAAAGCCCAAGGCCTATTTTAGTAGGCTTCTAACTGAGTTTATCCCGACTAACCTGGCCCATTTAGGGGTGTCAGTGGGCTGGCCTGGCCCAACCTATTTATTATTCGGGCCTTGGCAGGACCAAAACCGGCCCGTTTACTCCCCTAGTTTTGATCTCGTATCCTCTGTTGCATGACTATGTTATTAAAAAAAGGATATTTTAAGTGCTTTGGCATGAGCAAATAAACCCTTTACCTGTACATAACATGGGAGGATTCTTGATTTGTTTTCACAAACTATTTTGTGAGGAATTACTTAATACACCCATGTTTGTGTATTAAGTGAATTTGAAGACATTTTGGATAAAAAAAATTGTGAGGGATTCGTTGGTTATAGAAATATAACATATAGACATTTTGAGAATCAAAAACCTTTAGGGGGGGAGGGGCAGGTGGGGTCTTGACGAGATATTCTTCTTTCGGCGCGTTTTGCCAAAAGAACGATGAGTCCGGTTACACCACTAAGGTAGCCATGTGTCCCTTTTAACACTTCTTAACTGTGGTTAAGATTTACCCATCCCTAGAGTTCACCCACTTATCATTGGTTTTTAAAAAAAAACATGAAAAAAATAACCCCATGAGCTATTGATTTTTTAATCTGGGTTGAAAAAAAATAATATTTTTTCTAAAAACCATGGTTAAGTGAGTGAACTCTAAGAGTGGGTGAATCTTAACCACAGTTTGAGTCTGGATATGCCCTTGAGGTTGCCATGTGTTTCTTTTGACACCACTTAATTGTGGTTAAGATTCACCATCCCCTAGAGTTCACCCACCTGTCTTTGGTTTTAGAAAAAAATATTAAGTTTTTATAGCCTAGTTAAAGTTCACTAACTCCTAAGGTTAATTTTGTTTTCATATATTTTTTTCTAAGAATCAAGGATAAGCGGGTGAACCCTAGGGGTTTGTGAATCTTGACCATAGTTAAAGAGTGTTAAATTTAAGGATAAGTGGGTGAATCGTAGGGGTGGGTGAATCTTAACCACAGCTAAGAAGTGTACCATGGTTAAGATTCACCCACCTCAAGAGTTCACTCACCTATCCTTGGTTTTTAGAAAAAAATATTAAACCCTTGTTAAAATTCACCAACTCTTAGGGTATTTTCTTTTCATATTTTTTTAAAACCAAGGGTAAATGGGTGAGCCCTAAGAGTGGGTGAATCTTAAAACATAATTAAGGAGTGTTAAAAGGGACACATGGTGACCTCAATGGCGTAATCGAATTCCAAGGAGTACTCTACTTACAACCGTAAAGAATTTCAAGTCTACTATTTTATAAAAACCAATGATAGGTGGGTGAACCCTAAGGGTGAGTGAATTTTAACCACAGTTAAAGAGTGTTAAAAGGGACACTTGGGCATAACTGAACTCCAAGGATTCCTGTTTTAACTGTAGAGAATTTCAATTAAGGGTAGTATGAACATTAAGCAAAATGAATAAGAGGTAGCATAGGAATTAAGCAAAATATTTTTTTTATCTTATACATGCGATCATTTTAAGGGTAATTTGGGAATTCAGAAAAAGTCAACCTACGTTTTTGAGTGGACAATTCTCATTATATATAGCAACGGCACCTGCTATGCACGTGAGAGAGGGGGGAATGGGAGAGAGACCGGGAAGAGGAACTCTAGTGAGAGTATTTTGAAAAAAATATATAAGGAATATTTTGGGTATAGAAACTTGGGGGACATTTTGGAAAAAAAAATATTGTAAGAGACATGTTGGATGGTTATAAAAATATGATATAGGGATATTTTGAGAACTAAAAAGCTTTAGGGGTATTTTGGGTATAGCAAAGAAAGGAGGTGGGCGGGACCTGGCAAGATGTGTTCTTCTTTTGAAGCGTTTTGTAAAGAGAGCGAGGAGTCCAATTAGGCCATTGAGGTCGCCATGTGGACATTTTAACACTCCTTAACTGTGTTTAAGATTCACCCACCCTTAAGATTCACTCACTTATCCTTGGTTTTAATAAACAAAAATATGAAAAATAATAATAATAACCTCAAGTGTTGGTGACTTTTAACCCGGGTTTAAAAAAATTATATATTTTTTCTTAAAATCAAGGATAAGTGAGTGAACCCTAGGGGTGGGTGAATCTTAACCATAGTTGGAGTCCGACACGCCCTTGAGGTTGCCATGTATCTCCTTTGACAGCCCTTAACTGTGGTTAAAATTCACCTACCCCTAGAGATTCACCCACCTATCTTTGGTGTTTAGGAAAAATTATTAATTTTTTTGAAACCCTCGTTAAAATCACTAACTCTTAGGATTATTATTTTTTTTCATTTTTTTTTTCTTAAAACAAAGGATAAGTGGGTGAATCTTAGGGGTGGGTGCATCTTAACCACAATTAAAAAGTGTAAAAGGAGACACATTACAACCTCAGTTGCACAAGTGGAGTCCAAGGAGTTTGGTTATAACCATAGAGAATTTCAAGTCTACTATTATATAGAAACCAAGGATGGGTGGATGAACTCTAGAGGTGGGTGAATCTTAACCACAATTAACTTGGAGTCTGGTTTTAACCGTAGAGAATTTCAAGTAAGAGATATTATTGGAATTAAGGATATGAGTAAGGGGTAGTATGGGAATTAAGTAAATTATTCAATCAAATATTTCATGTTATATTATTGGTAATGATTATGATAAGGGCACTTTGGAAATTTAAAAAAAAATCAGTCTACTTTTTAACCCCACAATTCTCATTACATAATAGATAGATAGATGATTATGATAAGGGCACTTTTGGAATTTTTATACATTTTTAAACCCACAATTCTCATTATATAATATACTAGCTGGTGACACATGCGAGAGCGAGGGGAATGACTTAACAATAGTTAATAGGAGTTAAAAGAGACATGTGTTAACCTGAAGGTGTGATTGAACTGCCCCCGAGTTCAATCACGATTGACTGTGATTCTATTTAAAGATAGATGAGCAAGAGATAATTTAGGAATTAAAGTAAAACATTAAATCAAAGTTTTGTTTTATATAAGGGTAGCTTGAGAATTTTGGAAAAATCAAGCTACGCTTGCTTCTCACATTATAATAATAAAGATTATATTATTGGTAATGATTATGATAAGGGCACTTTGGAAATTTTAAAAAAATCAGTCTACGTTTTTAACCCCATAATTCTCATTACATAATAAATAGACAGATGATTATGATAAGGGCACTTTGGAAATTTTTAAAAAACCACTCTACGTTTTTAAACCCACAATTCTCATTATGTAATACTAGTGGGTGGCACGTGCAATGCACGTGAGGGAGAGGGGAAGGAGTTAACCACAGTTAATAGGAATTAAAAGGGAAACCTGTTAACCCGCAGGTGCGATTGAACTCTCCCTGAGTTCAATCACGATTGGCTGTGATTCTAAATAGACAGATGAGCAAGGGGTAATTTGGGGTAGTTTGGGAATTAAAGTAAAACATTAAATCAAAGTTTTGTTTTGATATAAGGGTAGTTAGGGAATTTTGGAAAAATCATCTACGCATGCCTCTCACATAATAATAGTAACCAGTGGGTGGCACGTGCAATGCACGTGAGAGTGAGGGGAAGGAGTTAACGACATCCGATTGAACTCGCTAGTGGCACGGGCAATGCACGTGAGAGCGAGGGGAAAGAGTTAACCACAATTAATAGGAATTAAAAGGGGCACGTGTTAACCCACGGGTATGATTGAACTCTCCCCGAGGTCAATCATGATTGGCTGTCATTCTAAATAGATAGATGGCAAGGGGTAGTTTAGGAATTAAAGTAAAATATTATATTAAAGGCAAGGATAGTTTGGAAATTAAAGTAAAATATTAAATCAATGTTTTGTTTTTATATAAGGATAATTTGAGAATTTCAGAAAAATCATCTGCGCATGCCTTCCGCATTATAATAGTAAAGATATATAAGAATAAGATAAGATAATAAGATAAGCTCCCTTTTTTTTTATGTTTTGTAAAATGCTCTTTTCTTGTTCTGTTCTGGTTTAGCTATTTCCAAATCAAATCCCTACCAAATCCAGTGGAAGAAGAAATGTTGAACCGAAGCCCGAGCTTGGCCCAGCTCAGCTCATATTAGGGTAGGGCTTGAGCTTTACTTTCCTAGGCCGGACTGGGCCTGGATAACACATGGCTTGGCCAATTGACAGCCTTTGAATCCTCCCTGCAGTACAGGACTTTAAGTGTAGTTCTTGAAGTAAACATGTGCAATTTCCCAGCTTACTATATCTGTTAACAAAGGTTTACTATATCTGTTAAGAAAGATTTTAAAAAAGGAGTCAAATCCTCTACGGTGATAACCGGATTTGGCAAATCCAGTTATCACCCCTACAGGTCGCCACGTCTATCACCCCTACGATTCACCCACCCATCCTTAGTTTTTTTTTTAAATATTAATTCTTTTTTTAAAATTAAAAAACTGTTTTAAGAGTTTTTTTAATTTTAAAAGAGGAGACACATTGCGACCTCGAAGGGTGATAGCCGGATTTTCCAAATCCAGTTATCACCGTAGATGATTTGGCTCCTTTAAAAAAAACGAAGAACGAGAAGGTAAGATGAAACGTTATGCGTTTTGGGCCCATTGTTCTAGAATTTAGATGTGTGGAGTGATGTTTGACTGAATTTAGGGGTGTATCCGAACTGAGAGACTGAGTTTAGGGGTGTATCCGAACGGGGCTAGCTCGAAGTTCGGTCGGCTCGGCTAGGCGACACGGCACTATTTTTCAAGTTTGAAAATGTATTAAAGCCAAACTCAAGCCATGTTTGATTTGGCTTGGCTCGAAGCTTAGCCCAATTGAGGCTCGGTTCAGCTCGAGCTCGACCTGATTAAGGCTCGGTTTGGTTCGGTTTAGCTTGAATATTATATAAAAAATAATATTATAAATGCAAATAATATAATTATTATACATATAATAAAAAATTATTATTTTTATTTAAAAATAATTTTTTAATAATTCAATCCCAACTCAAGCCAAGCTAAGCCTTTTGAACTACATAGCCGAGCCAAGGCAAATGATTATTTTAAAGGCTAAGATCCTTTGTAAAGTTGTCTACAGCAATTTAAATCCGTACAAGGCAAATGATCTCCGCCTTCAAAGACTCCTAACCACACTGAAGGCCACAGGGAACAACACAGAGGATATGGTTCCCTAATGGCTGGTTTAACACGGAAGTCGTCGGAAAAAAAAAAAACAAGGACTCATAATAAAATAAAATAAAATAAAAAGGACTTGTAATCATCTCCTTTGTAACCACTCTTGGGGGAGTCCGGTTACGCCACTGACACTGCTACGTATCCCTTTTGACACCCTGTGATTATGGTTAAGATTCACCTGCCCCTAAAATTCACACACGCATCTTTAGTTTTTAGAAAAAATATTCAAAAAAATTAACCCTAGTAGTTAGTGAATTATAACCGGAGTTAAATTTATTTTTTTTCGAAACCAAGGATAAGAGGGTAAACCCTAGAAAAGAGTGAATCTTAATTCTTAACCAAAGTTAAAGGGTGTCAAAAGGGACACGTGGTAATGTCAGGAGCATAACCGGACTCTCCCAAGTTCGCTTAGAACCGGAGAGAATCACGAGTCGAAGTGAAAATGGTCAGTCGCGTAATGTGGCGTTTTCGAGGAAGTTTCATAGGAAAGTTTCCATTTCTTCGTTTGCAACAACTTTTAACTCCTCTTTCTTCTGCGTAAGACCCCTCTCCATTCAATGGAAGAAGAGGAACAATGTTCAATGACATCGAGTTGATGTGGGGCCCACCCACTGTTGATGTGGGGCCCACCCATCCTTGATATGAAAAATTAGAAATACAATTTGCAATGATGTAAAACCTAAATTAATTTCCACTCAACTATTCAATTAAATTTTACCCTTATAATAACTTCACCGGAAAGATCAAAGGTCGATGATATACCCGTAAGCAATTATGTAGTGAAGGATAATGTCCAATGAAATTAAAGTTCTTTTGAGAAATCTAGAGTTATTACATAACTACGAGGAAAACATAACTAAGATCGTGAAGCGAATTAGACCCAAGAAATAAAATTCAAGTCTCTACATCCTCCTCTCTTTATAAGAATTTCATCCTCAAAATTACATATCTTAGTCAAATAGGTGATGATACATTTTTTGAACTTCATATTCGTGTTCGTATGTGGCTTCCTCTACAAAATGATGTCGTCATCGAAGGAAAACCAATGGAATTGTCTTCGTGCGAATGACTTGCTCTTTGCAATCCAAAATTTGAGTTAGTTACACAATTAAAGTTAAGTCTTCACGAATCTCCAATGACTCACAATCAATTACGTGAGACTGATTCAGAATGTATTTCTTCAACATGGAAATATGAAATATGTTATGGACATCCGTCATGTGAAGAGGCAATGTAACCCGATAAGTCATTGGTTTTTAGAAAAAAAAATTCATAAAAATTTAACCATAGGTTTAAAACTCTTAACCTTAGGTTATTTTTTTAAATATATTTTTCCTAAAAACCAATGTTAGATTGTTGAACCTTAAGGATTAGAAAATTCTTAACCACTGTAGAGCCTCAGTGACCTTGGCATTTGGTTTGTGGAATGAGGGTTTTCTCGTGACCTAATTGAGCTTGTGTTGTATGTCTGTGTTAGTGTTCAATGTAAGGGTGTGAGATACCCTAGGTGAGCCATGTGATGCCCAGATAATGGACCCTAGAGGGGGGGTGAATAGGGTTTATGGCAAATTTTAAAATTTTACTAAGTGATTATTGTGGAATTGATATTAATCACTAAAATTACCAAATTAAAATCAGAGATGAATAATAAAGAGAGAGAGTTAGAAATACCGGACACTAGATATGTTATCGAGGTTCAGCAACTTGCCTACGTCCCCGCCTTTAAGTTTTCTAGCTTTAAGGATTTCCACACGATTCACTAGTCGTATTCTTCTTTTCTGACAGATAGCAAGCCTTACAATCATTTTCCAGGTTCAGGAAGAACCTATAGCAATCATTTTAACAGGCTAAGGAATAACCTCTTCAAGAGAGATTCTCTCTTGGAAACTAGAAAACTCTCTTCTTAACAAAGTGCAAGAATCTCTGATTCTTGACTTTCAATAAATACAGAAATTTGTAGATTTGAAATCGAAATTGAAAGCTCCTAATTTGAGCTAGATAAGAATTAAATACACGGCTTACAATCTATCAAGATTGATTGAAATTGAATGCTCAAGGAGTTTGGGATTGGGTTTCAAGATTTTCAATGCAAAAATAGAGTATTGATTGCTAGAGGTTAATGAGTGATAGATGATCAATGGAACAGTGTAATAATAATTTGAATCATCATAAATCTACTATATTTATAGTTGGGCAATCAATATGGCCGTTGGGGATAGCATTGAATGCGAACTAGCCATTTAAAACTAGCCGTTGAAGGTTTTTCCCGCAGGCACTCGTCGACTAGTGAGTATAATTTGGGCTTGAGTCGTCAACGAGTGGAGACAGAAGCAATTGCTTCAATTTCTTGCCACCTACTCGTCGACGAGTTCCTTACACTCGTCAACGAGTTCACTGAATTTTTTCAATAAACTCATCGTAATGAGACCAAAATGATTGGAAACATGTTAGGACCCTTTGGCAATTAAATTATCAATATTTTAATCATTTTTAGGGCCTTAGAATGATGTCCAGATTATACTAGAACACCTAAAGTCTATCTAGGTAATCTTTGAACAATTCTTTTCCAATGTCTTGAGGACTTTTACAAGGTCCTAGACACTTTAACTTAGACACTAGTCTTCATGAAAGATGATCTTCAATCTTGATTTGAGAAGCTCTACTTTTGACGGATCTTCATGAGTTGACTTTGAGCTTTTGGTACTTCTTAGAAGAACTAGTATTTGAACTTTGACCTTGATGACTTAAGCTCTTCAATTCTTCATATCTTGAAATTTGATCTTTATGAATTACTTTACTGAACTTTTACACACTCAATTGAAATATTAGTATATCAAGAGTTATTTCATTAGTGTGTTATCATGAAAACAATTTAGGGTACTAAGGATTGTAACCTTGAGGCTAACACCATGGGTGCAAGGAACAAGAGTATGGAAACATACTCTAAGTGTTAAAGTGGAAGCATAGGCCAAAATAGGCAAAACAAGGCATAACTGGTCAACCAAATATGCTACCGATCGACCGAACCACTATTGGTCAACCGATAGTCCCTACCGGTCAACCGATCACCCCAAATTTATGTTTGCAAACTCAAGAAGGCTCTCTATGAATTAAAGTAATCTCCTAGAGCTTGGTATGATAAGATTGCCGAGTACTTGCACTTTTGTGGTTATTTTGTTTCTAAATTCGATTCTAGTTTGTTTCTTAAGAAGCAGGGAAGGTTGCATGTTATTGTCCTCTTGTATGTGGATGACATGATTACCACGGGCAATAATGAGGGAGAAATTGAAAAGCTTCGGATTGAACTTTCTATTCACTTTGAAATGAAAGATTTAGGCAATCTTAGTCACTTCCTTGGCTTGGAAGTGTAAACCTTGGAAGATGAAATTTCCATCTCACAAAAGGGTTATGCAGAAAAAGTTATATGCAGATTTAGTTTGGACCAAAGTAAGCAATATTCCTCTCCTCTTGAGCCTAATATAAAATTAATACGTGATGAAGGAAAGCTTCTTCTAGATCCTCGACCTTATCGGGCTCTTGTTGGTAGTCTCATCTATTTGACTATTACAAGACCGGATATTGCCTTTTCCGTTAGGCTTGTTAGTCGTTATATGCAAACTCCATATAAGCCACACTTGGAGGCAACAAAGCGGATCTTGAAATATGTTCATTCTACTCTTGACATGGGTCTTATGTTCAAGAAAGGGGCCAAGTTCAAATTGAAATGATATTGTGATGCCGATTTGGGTGGTAACTTGGATGATCATAAGTCTACCTCCGGTTATATTTTCTCATGTGGATCGGCATGTGTTTCATGGTGTAGCAAGAAGCAAGATTCGGTGTCTCTATCTACAACTGAGGTGGAGTACAAGGCTGCTTCTCTTGCCGCTCAAGAATGTGTGTGGTTGCGGTGATTGATCGGGGATGTTTCTTCACAAATCCAAAAAATCAACAATTATGTATGGTGACAACCAAAGTGCTCTCAAGTTTGCAACAAATCCAGTTTGTCATGCAAGAACCAAACACATCGAAAATGAACATCACTTTATTCGAGAAAAAGTGTTTGATAGATCGATTGAAGTTTTGGAGGTGCAAAACAACGACAATATTGCCGACATTTTCACCAAGTCACTTTCTAAAGACTCATTTGAATTTCTTAGAGCTAAACTTATTCTCTTTTCTAAAAAATCACTTTAAGGGGGAGTGTTAAAGTTTTAAAGTGTTTTTCTAGAAAATATTAGTCTAGTTCTCTTTTTTTATTTTGACGGATGTAGTGAGGCTAAATAATTAATTTGTTATGAGGGTATTTTTATCTTTTTGTACATTGACCCGACTTGCACATGTTTGACACATGTCATCATCTCTCTCTTTCTCTCCCTTCCACCTCACCACTTGACCATATTCTCATGAGAATATTCACTTTCATTTAAACTCTAAACTATCATCATTCAACCACTTCATTTATTTTCCTTCAACCACCACCATACAACCACTTTATTAATTCCTTCAACTCGCCTATCCTAGAACCTTCAACCTTCATCTATAAATAGTGTAGTGGTTTCTCTCTACAAGTATCCAAGCATCAAAACTCCATAGTCTTAAGTCTCAAGCCACAAGTCATAAGTCTCATCTTCATAAGTCCTTTAAGAGAGAGTACTTCTTCAACAATATCGAGGTTTCATATCTTGTGCAAGTGGTGGCTCAAACCTAAGCTTGTAAGTTTTATTTTTTGAATAAAATTATAGTTTCCCCCTTTCTTATTTCCTCAATTGTTCTTCTTCTTCTTTTGATGGTGAGTCTTAGGCTACTATAATTCTATACTATTTTGATAAACAAAATTCCAATAATTGGATTTCGTCTTTCTTCACACCCTCCTCCAAATTCGGATGTTTCTATGAGGACCGATATCTATGTGAATACATTGTTCTAGAAACTCATACAGGGTTTCTCCAAGCTCCACCTCTATGATGTCCCATATATTTTTGTTGCTATCCAATTATTTAGCACTGGAGTCTGGACATCATACTTGAATGGCCTCGTGGGTACCTTCTAAATTCATTTTTAGTGATACTTGTATCAATGTTATTGGTTCCTATCTTAAATATTATCTAGGACTCATAGTACTGATAAAAAGAAAAAAAGACAAGGCGTCATAGTACACTATCCAAGGTGTTCCTATTTCTCTATTCCATACGAATTTGATTTGATACACATTGAGATTGATTTTGGTTATTCAGGAAGCTCTCCATTGGAACTATCCGTGTCCATATTTTTATAGATCTTCAAATAGTTAAGCTGTTACCTGAAGGTGTGATTGGGGTTAAACGTTTCTCTTTCCGAAGAATGGTTGCTCTTCTTGATAATGACTTGATGTTATTGAGCACAGCTAATTTATTTAACTATGTATTTTTAGAGAGTTGGTGTAATAGCACTAGTTTGATCTTTAACCGCATGAACCAAGAGGCAAAGTGCATATTCAAGAGCGAGAGCAGAAGTGGAACATGGAAGTGTGTTTGTTTTCTAGAAAAAGATGGGTGTGGGAACAGCAATGAAGCTTCTAGTAATACTGAAAACATCTGAAGCAATTTCTTTTGAGAAAAAATTCCACTAGGGAAAAGCGAGAAAAAAAATTCTCAAGTATTTTCCATTTAAATATTGAAAAGGACTTGAACCGAGATGAGTTATACAATATCCAAGATGGAAAACTAGAAAAGAAAATTTACACGCAATATTTGGTATAGAATGGTTGATTTGATGGTAGTATTTGCCATTAGTTTGAGGGAAGGGTGAGGGGGTGGGGAGTTTTGTTCATTGTTGGACCAACACCTTGGTTGAGCTCCATGGGACATAGTTTAGCTGTTTTGGTATTGGAGGTCAAACTCAAATAATCTTTCTTATCGCTTAATTTTTTCATCTTCTTTTTTCATTTCTCTTAAGAAGTGGTTTACTTCTCGACGACACATGCTAAATATGTGCACAAATGCATGCATGTACATACATGATTTACACATTGCATATGCAAAAATAGAGCCTCACGTACTATCTCTAAATGCATGAAATGATCGGATTTGGCCGTATTTGTAGAGCTGCAGTGCAAACCTAGTATAGTAAAATAGGATTACATTAGCCAATGCAAACTTCGCTTTATCGTCAATTGTTTGACACAGTTTTATACATTTACATATGCGTGATTTCGCTTTAGACATTTCAAGTTTTGACATCTTCCATCTTCCCTTTTCATGATCAATTGCTATCTCACTTTTAATTCTTTGCTATCGTTATGGTTACATTACTTATATATGTTGGCATCACTTTTCTTTTACCCGTGCAAAGAGTTTTAGTTCAAAAGACAATAGAACGTCACCACCAAGGTATTGACATATCTAAATTTCTACATTATTTTAATACTTGCTTTTTTCGGAAGACACCTTTCTCCACGAATTTATTTATCATGGTCTTTCTCATTATCGTACGTTGATACTTATGTATGTATCATCATCAATGCCTTATCCCAAATATTTGCGGTCGGCAACCCATATTATGTTCCGCCCTTTCACTATAATTAAAAGTCATATCTTCAGTTTAGTCGTGTGTTATCGATCTTTTTTCACTCACACCAACCACGTCTTGACCTTCTCCCTTCCTTTTAAAGCCTTCAACTTGCACCAGTTCACGTCTTCTTACTAGAGCCGTTAGTGGTCTTCTCTAAATGTGTCCAAATCATAATTGCACGGTAGCTATGTACAAGGTGGGATGCTCGCTTTGCAGGAATCTCGTTTCCTAGGCTCGCTTCCCTCACATCTGATTTAGTGGTCAAATAGAACTATATGTATGGAGCATTATGGGATAAACCTAGGTCTAAAGCCTAAGGTGTAGACCCTGAGCAAGTATCATTAGATTGAAACAAAAGGCTCTTAGCTCTCCACACATATCTCTTGTGAGACAAAATCTAAGGTACAACTGCCCATACAAATATTAAGGGAGTGAGGCGCCCGTATTTCATTTCTCACTTCTCATTTTTTTAAGAATATTTCAAATCTTGCTTTTTTCTTTTGCTTCTCGTTTTCGTTGCTTGATCTTGTAGTTATGGTCCAAATCATCTCAATCGACTCTATTTTATTTTATCACGTATTGGAACTACTTTTGGATTCTCTCGAATGTGATCAATTATGATCTTATCTTTCCATTCATATGTCTCAACATTCTCATCTCAGCTACACTACTGCAACTGCAGCTCTAAATAAGACTCTTGTGATAATTTGGAAAAGAGAGGTTGGAGGATGTCTAACCATTGTTACTTGTGTCTGCTCGCGGAAGAGTTGGTGGATCATCTGTTATTACACTATCCCGTTGCTTTTGAGATTTTGAGCTACTTTCTCTCTCGGGTAGGGGTGGGGCGGGTGGCTTGGGTCTTCCTTATCTTCTTTCAAAATAATTTTATCTTGCTAGTTTCGAGTAGGTATGGATGGTGACCAGACGACAATTTTGTCAATTCTTCCTAGGACCATAACCTGGGCAATATGGAAAGAGAGATTCTAGAGTTTTCAGGAATTCCCCCCTTCTTCTATTCCCCGCATTTGTGTGCGTATTCGGCAATCAATCTTGGAATGGGTCAGTTTCTTTCTTGGTTGGGTATTTGGTTGGTTTTTTCTCATACTTTACAGGACTTCTTATCTTGTTGGCATTCGGTTAAGGTGGAAGGTTGTTTGGAGGAAGCCCAGAGCATTATCCCAGGGGTTATTGTCTGGTCCATTTGGAAGGAGAGGACGGAGAGTATTCGATCTCTCATCCCTTCATCCAGATCAGCTTTGCGTAAGTGTCATGCGTCTTCTTTCATCTTGGCTCTCTGCAAGAGAGGACATGGTTAATTGGGCTAGTTAACTGGAACTAATAGCTTCTCTTTCCTTCCGCATTGATTTGCCTCTTTGTTTTCTTGGAGTTCTTCTTTTGTGATTAGTTTATTTTTGATTTCACTCCTCTTGTAAACCCCTATGTATCATGTTCCTTTATTTATATGATTGCTTATTTACTGTTAAAAAAAAGAAAAAAAAATTGTCAGTTAGAATCAATTATGAAGAAAACAACTAATTTCCATTTGGATGAGAAATAAAAACACAATAGACATTAAATATGGTTATATTCATCAACACATTTACAAGTGCAATAAAATATCCAAAATTTTGTTGCGTTTCATCTATCTTGTCCATTTTCACACTTATCTCTTCATTTTAATCACATTTCTCATTTTCATATTTTTTTTTTTCTAAAATTAGAACGATTCCTAATATCGTTCCCTAAAAATGAGCCATTCTGTTCCGGTTTCCAAGATAAAGAAAATCATTCCCCGAGGAACGATGCCAAATAGCCCTAACCTACTAACTAGGGTGGAGGCCTAACCGCGTGTTGTATACCAAAAAATTCAAAGGTAAAAGAATAATAACAAAAAAGTATTTGGCCCTAACCTACTAACTAAGGTGGAGGCCTAACCGCGTGTTGTATACCAAAAAATTCAAAGGTAAAAGAATAATAACAAAAAAGTATTTGGCCCTAACCTACTAACTAAGGTGGAGGCCTAACCACGTGTTGTATACCAAAAAATTCAAAGGTAAAAGAATAATAACACAAAAGTATCTGAACAAGTTGTGGCATTTCGCTTAGGAGTGCACATAGCTGCAGCTTCATCCTGGTCAGATCTACACAGATGCCCTCTTGGTGATAAATGATTATTTTGATGCAAATTAAATTTCAAAGGTGTGCGTGTTCAAATACTTTCATGTTATTATTCTTTTACCTTTGAATTTTTTGGTATACAACACGCGATTAGGCCTCCACCCTAGTTAGTAGGTTAGGGTCATTTGGCATCGGTCCTCGGGAACGATTTTCTTTATCTTGGAAACTGGAACAAAATGGTGTAAACGTGTTTGACAACTCATTTTTAGGGAACGATATTAAGAATCGTTCTAAATTTAGCAAAAAAAAATGTAAATCTGAGAAATGTGCTTAAAACGAAGAGATAAGCTTGAAAATGGATAAGATAGATGAAACGTAACAAAATTTTGGATATTTTATTGCACTTGTAAATATGTTGATGAATATAACCATATTTAATGCCTACAGTAATCTTGTATTTTTATTTCTCATCCAAACGAAAATTAGTTGTTTTCTCCATAATTGATTCTAATTGACAATTTATTTTTCTTTTTTGGTAACGGAGAGTGTCCCAAAGCCTTCGAGTCAGTAGTCCCTTCAAGTATGCGCATTGACCCATTCAGATTTTTTTCCTACGAATACCAGGATAAGTCGAGGAGTGGGAGTTGAACACAACCATAGGGAGCAAACCCGGGACGCTGGCCAACATGAGGTTGATTCTAACGGATAGTTGTCAAATGAGTTCTATAAACATAATTATAAGAAAAAAAAAATTTGAAAATTAATTCTTTTTTAGAATAAGAGAATAACCAGAATTGATAGCAAATGGCCCCAAAGTGAGCAGATTAACCACACTCAATGGGATTCAATCCATGGTCTCCACTACGGTAACATACAACCTTGCTTACAAGATATAACGTAGTATGCCAAATAGGAAAATCAAATTAAGGAATAGTACCTTTATTTTAAGGGTGAATCAAACAACTCTCGTAGTCCGCCGGTGATGTTAACCTAGTCCATCCGGAGATTCCCAACGAAATGCAATACAACTATACAAGAACTTTGGGGGAGGCCGAACTTTTTGGGGGTGTAGAAGAAAATTGTTGGTAAATTTCAAGTTTGATGTGTTGTTAGGTAGTGTTTGGATAGACTTTTCAATTGACTTGTGCTGACTTCTCTCTTTAAGAAGTTAAAAACATGTTTGGTTAGCCACTCGTTTCTAACTTCTCATGGAAGTCCTAGGTTTATAAAAATAGAAATTGCAACTTTCCCGAAAAGCTTGTGCTGGTCTGCTTCCGCAGGAAGTCGTGTTTTATGACCTTTATGACCCTTGTCCCTTTATACTATTTTCTACCCCTTGTCTTTTATACCCTATTTTAGCTCTTGTCCTTTATGACCATAATCATTTATGAACATTTTCTTAGAGATTGAATGACAACCAATTGGGAGAGTTCAATCGACCCACAAGCCAACATGTGCCCTTTTTAACCCATATTAATTGTGGTTAAGATTCACAAATCCTTTGGAGGTCAACAATATAACTTTAATTTTTTTTTAAAAATACTAATCTTCATATTAAAAATTCTTAACCAAAGTTAAATAAAAATCAAGGTTATAATGTTGAATCTCAAGGGTTAGTGAATCTCAACCACAGTTAATAAGGATTAAAAGGGTCACGTATTGACCTATGGCTACAATTGAACTCTCCTCGAGTCGCAATTGGCTGTGATTCAATCTCATTTTCTTGCCCCGGACACATGACAATGATCTATAACCATTTTCCTTTAGAGGAGTGTTAACCCTACTCTCAGTCAACCTCTACTCTCACCCTCCATCAACCACCTATTCATTTTTGTAATGTTTAAAGCGTCCTCTCACATGAAAAATGGACATGGGCTAGCATTCCTTTGACCTTTATACCAAAGAAACGGTGATTAGGGACTGCGCATTCCCCTATGTAAGGGACTGTCATGTCTGGGTGTCCTTTTCACCTTTTTTTAACCATGATTAAGCTTAAGTAAGTATTTATTTTTTTCATTGTTCCACACAGGGGAATACGTGGTCTATTATCTATTTCTCATGCAATGAACAATCTGTCAATTTAAATCTCAATTAGGTTCCAATCACATTTGAAACATCTTAACAAACTCATCTATGTTAGAAGTATTTGTTTTGTGTTTCTATTATCACTGAAAGAATATTTTGTTCTTCAAAAAGAAAAAATGGAATTTTTCTATCACAAGTAATTGTTTAGAAGTAATTTCTCTAAAGTGCAAACCAAACAATATTTTTGACTTCTTAGTTTACAAGAGTAACTTTTCACATGTACAAAACAAACATAATTTATTTTGAGAATGCCTTATTTATTTTGAGAATGCCTTTTGAAACCTTCTTTAGGAGTTACTTCCTCCAAAGTAATTCCTAAGAAGTTCTTCTCTTCTCGGAGAAGTTTAACCAAACAAGGCCATAGAAAATGTTGGTGTGCTTGTAAAACCTTCCTATTTTTATTTTCCCTGCATTTTGGACTTTATATATTTGACCTTCTAAAAATGTTATTGTACTTTTGTGTTCCTCCCTGCAAAACAAAAATACCCCTCATATATCTTTGTAATTCATTTGTTTTTGTGTTAATAAACCCCTCCGAGAGTGTCATTCTAGACCTGAGAATGAGACCTTAGTTAATGAGCTGTGAGTTCAGTCTGACCATATTCAAACCTCTTTGCAAACCTGCCTGCTAGAAAATAAATGTTTCGCCAAACAAAGACAGAATAAACCAAGTAAACACCAGAGTTTCTGCTCCAATTAGCAGATCAATAAGTTCAGTGCAGATAATATCCCTTGGTGTGGCCTATAAATGTTAAGTCGAAGCACATTAAGACATTTACAATACAAGTTGAAGCAAAAGAGAACCACTACTGCTTAAGGGGTCGGTGCATATTCACATTTGTAGCTGCTCTCCCTGTTCAATTGGGCCTGCCTGCAGTTGAGAAGATTAGATTGTTGGTTACCAAAGCATCTCTGGCTCCCCTGGTTTCAAGGAATTTGACCTCATAGCAGGTGCCAATAATCCATGTGTTTCACGCAATCTCAAGTTGATTGATCAAATATGGATATCCAAGGCAAATTGAGGATGTGAACAGTCATCGCTTCCATTAGGTAGCAAACGGAAAGCTCATATGGTTGACAAATAAGATCAAGTAAGAGATTTGCCAGCCCATTCCCGCTCTCGTCGCTTTTGCTTGGCTTGCAACTTGTTGAACTTCTCCTTCCCCTTCTCCAGAAGAGGGTCGTGCACCACATAATCATCCACGTCATCTTTACGAGCCATGCCATCCTGTTTAATGATTTGCATATTTATTTAATCAGCATGATAACCAAATAAAAAAATATTTAAGTTAGAGATGACTATAAAAATGAAGCTTACCTTGCCAGAAGGCTCCCGGGCAAACTTTAACTGAACTCCCCTCCATCCAGATGCATCCCCCTCATCGCCGCTCCCAGAGTTGCTAGCTTGTGTAATGGGCTTTGCAGAAACAAACTTCTTAAACTTCTCGAGTTTTGTCAGCACCTACAAATAAATACCAAAACAAGTAAATCAAGAAAAGCAGGCCAAAACCCACAAAATATTCATAATGGAAAACTAAAAAGATATCCATGGAGTCAGAGTTTTAAGGACCCAAATTTGAACAGATGACACACTGCTTCCTCTCACTTTGGCAACTGGCACAGTTTATCTATGAACTGTAGCGTAAAAAGACAACGCAAGAGAGGAGAGAAAACAAAACAAGAGAGAAGAATACATTTGAGAGGCGTTAAGCCTTTCAAAAGAAGAGAAATTATACAATCAGCCTGAGGCATTGATCCCAGTACACACATTGGCTCAGCTGCCATCCACTTCAGGTCTCCATTGAGGTATGTTGTGGATGGATGGCACCACAGATAGAGATGTGCCGAGAGGTGAGTGAACGATTCCAAGTTTGTGGGGCACCTTAAATGGATGGCAGATTCTGATTCAGGCCGGTACTGTAACCACCCTTCTTTTTCCCCATAAAACTAAGATTTACAGCCATTTTCATTAAATCAAGGAAGATTTACATCCATAGTTGCAGATGATGTGTTTCTCCAAGTGGAACTGATGTCACCCAGGGAAACAGAGGCAATATCAGTTTCACCACAAATGGGAAACAAGTGGAAACGAGAAGGAAACACGTAGGAAAACACCTTGGCAAACACTTGAAAAACACATGGGAAAGGTGTTTCCCAGATAATTGGCGTCATCACATGTTTCCCTTTCCTTCTACCCATTTCCGTTTACATTTCTCATGCATATAGCAATTCCACATCAGGTAAAACTTTAAGAGATTGACTTGCTTTTGTATATGCATTGTTTCCTGTACCCATTTCGCTATCTGACAACTATGTGGTCAGTTTCTCCCATGGACTCAGCATCTTGCCTTGTCAAATAACGAGGAAAAAGAAAACAATAAAAGAGGAGATAAAAACAAGTGATCAACCACTTGGTTTACTATTCTGGAAAGGAAAATCAAGTGCTTTTAATAACTTACTTCTTCTTCACGACCCTGAAGTCTGCGTTTCTTCTGTTTCTTCAACTGTCTGTCTCGCTCAGCCTGTCCTAACAGCTGTAAATCTGCATCCGCTTTAGCCATACGTTCAGCCTTGGCTTCTGAGCCTACTCCCTTTTTCTTCAAAGACAGCTTTTCCATCTTCTGTCGGTCCTCAATGTTTTTGGCGTTGGTCCTGATCATCATGAGGTGGAAGGAGTCAGGAGTGCTGGCCCGATGAGCATGCAATATTACTTCTATAGTAATGGGTATTTAAATTCTTCATCCTTCGAGACAGGTTCCTACCAATCCTCTAACAAATCAGATATTAGTTGCATGAAGGAGAACTGGAGAAGAGCATGGGTGATTCACTTGCTTGAACAAGGTAATAACGATTTCAAATAATGAGAGGGCATAACAAGGGTCTATAAAAGGGGGGGAAAGTAAAATTGAAAATATGTTTATATCAAATTAACTAAAGCAGTGATTTAAGTGAAGATATTAGTCCAATGTAAAAGAGCTAAATAATTTTTTTTAAAGAGTTAAATAATTCCTGAGTTAAAGGTGGACGATCGTTTGAACAGTAAATAGTGCCGTGGTGGTAGAACAAGAGGAATTTCTAGAGGAAGCGGGAGTGTTAACAACTTAACATGTAAAGAGTCCAGCAGCTCTCATGTACCAGATTAGTTCTATAAGGCTGACAGCATAGAACAAAAAAAAAAACTGAAGCCAACCAATCGTGATAGGATAAAACTGTCTGTCCGGTGGAACAGCTTTATTTCATTGGTGCAAACTGATTATCATTTTGTATATGATCATTCACTATCATTGACATGTAGAGAAGAATATATAAAGGGAAAGACTACAGAGTTAGTTCAGTTTGAGAGGTCATAAATCAAATTTTTCTTCACGCGTACTTTATTCAATATCCTGTCATCAGTGTGAAATATGTAACTTTGGATAATTTAGTTCAACTTGAGAGGTCATAAATCAATTTGTTCTTCAGAAATACTTTATGATACTGTTATCAAAGGGAAATAGGTAACTTTGGATGACCTTATCCTGTACTGACTAAAGATAGCATGTGGCGTGATGCTTGTGTCTACAATCAATCTTCAGCTTTATCCTGTATTGACTAAAGAGAGCATGTGGCGTGATTCTCGTGTCTACAATCAATCTTCGGCTTTTGCTCATTCATCCATCTGATGAGAAGACTAAAAATCAAGGAGTCTAATAATGAAGAGAAGCTTGAGTCTTCATCTTTCATACTCTAGGAGCCATTTTCATTTGATGAAGTGTGCTAATGAATCATAAATATATTTGACCTTTGATGCTCATCAGTTCATCTTCTCACCTACACTTGTATATGTCATCTCTCTCTAAATCTTTCATACAAAAAGATTATTTTTATCGGTAATCAAATGTTAATTAATTGAAGTAGAGCAAAAACAGAAATAGCACAGATTCACAAATAGTGAACCTAAAAGATAAATGACCCAGATCATAACAAATAACGAAGTGGAACCTAATCAAAACATCCCAGCTCAGTGAGCCCATCCAGAGTTAGACAAAAAGAATTTAAAAAACCCCGAGTCCTCCCAGTCATCCCTAATTGAGGCCAAATAAAGTAGGAGGTTTCGCATCCACTGACTTACTTTTTTCTTGGGATAATGAAGAGTCTTCAAAAATGTACCCGTTTCTCTCTTTCCAGATGGACCAAGAGACAGCCCCTCAAAGGAGAGCCCATAACACATCCAACTAGGAACCCAGCGAGGCCGAATGCCAACAAGAGAAGAAACCCTGGAAGGAACAGGGAAAGACCCCTGTTCAACCGCTTAGAAGCAAAAGGCTTTTGTAGGCACGCCTTGAACATCGGAAGCCCTTGGCTTCCTTTTCTTTCTTACTATAATACAATTCTTACCAATCAAAAGAAAAGTAGCTATATTGAATGATATACACCATGCATCGTCAATACAACAGACATATATTATTAATCATTAAGGACATGAAGGAACAATCATTATCGTAAGAACAATTGTTTGCGAGACAAACGAGTTTTCCGTGACAATAGGGTTGGATCATGGATCAATTATGAGTCCATATTTTTTTACCTTGGTTGTGGATATATTGATGGCTCATATTCAATAGGGCCCTTGCTGTATGTTATTTGCAAATGATGTGGTATTATGGATGAAAATAAATAAATGCAAAACTACAAATGATGAAGGATACATTGGAAATAAATATTTTTTACCTTGGTTGTGGATATATTGATGGCTCATATTCAATAGGTCCCTTGGTGTATGTTATTTGCTGATGATGTGGTATTATGGATGAAAATAAATAAATGCAAAACTAAAAATGTTGAAGGATACATTGGAATCTAAGAGTTCCAAAATAAGTCGGACTAAAACAAAATATATGGAATACAACTTTAGTACACAAATATGGCAAGAGATGGTTGTTAATAAATTAAGATAGATGATCAAGAGATACCCCAAAGCGGATGGTTCTGAAACTTCTGATATCTTGACTCAATTATTCATAATGATAGAGAGAATGAAGAGGATATTACCCATTAATTTAGAGATGAATCCAAAGTGGAGAAATGTTTCTAGAGTGCTATGTGATCGGCACATCTCGATCAAACTAAAAAGAAAATTTTATAAGACAACAACAAGACCAAAAATGCTTTTATGGAGCAGAATGCTGGCTATTAAGAAGTAAAAAAAATGACATATTAATTTTTTTTTGATCAAAAAATAAGAGATGTATTAATAACATAAAAAAACAGTTACAACCATAGTTGTCGGGAAGTTATGTACAAGGTAGGAAGCTTGCTTCCCAAAAAGCACGTTTCGCAAACTCGCTTTCATCATGTCTCATTTAGTGGTCAAAGGGGGCTATATATCTAGGTAGTAATTAGATAGACCCGAGTCTAAAGCTTATGACATAGATATTAAGCAATATCGTTGGATTGAAATCTAAGGTTGTATGACACCTACTTTTCCACAAATATCTCGTGTAAGATAAAATGTAAGGTAAGAGTAGCCATCCTAATATAATGGGAAGGAGGCACTTATTTCTATTTCTCGCTTCCCAGTTGATAAAAAAAATTTTGAGCCTCGCTCCTTGTTCCTTGTTTTCACTTCACTTCTCGGTTTGGTAACTATGATTACAACAGCCAACAAAGCTAAGCAGTTACTAAGGAGTAACCACCATAACTAAACCAACACTAAACTAGCTACATAGGAACACCAAAACAAAGAGGTGCGACTACAAATATAAAAAAAAATAACAAAGAACTTATATCAGCATTCCCAGGTTCGCATTCAAACGACAGATTGACAATCATTTTTTTTATTAGTAAATAGGCAATAAAATAAATAAAGGAACAGGATACATAGGGGTTCACAAGAGGAGTGAACTTGAAAAGAAACTAATCACAAAAGATGAACTCCGAGAAAACATAGAGGAACAAAAAGGCAAATCAATACAGAAGGAAAGAGAAGCTATTAGTTCCAGTTAACTAGCCCAATTAACCCTGTCCTCTCTTGCAGAGAGCCAAGATGAAAGAAACGCATGGCCCTTATGCAAAGCTAATCTGGATGAAGAGATGAGAGATCGAATACTCTCCGATTCCTCTCCTTCCAAATGGACTAGACAATAACACCTAGGATAATGCTCCGTGTCGCCTGTGGAGAGAGTGTTCCCACTCTCGGGCCTTATTGAGGGATTGGGTCCCCGTCAAGGCTGATTTGGTGGAGATAGGGTTTGATGAGTGTATTTCTTAGTGGGTGCTACAAGGCGTTTTGCTGGGGGTTCGGGTTGTCTTCTAGATTGTCCTGGTTCTGTAGCTAGTCTTTTGTTGTTTGCTTTGTAATTTGGCGATTCACTCTCTCTGAATCTGTTTCCTTTTATAAAATTTGCTATTACCAATCCAAAAAAAAAAATGCTCCGGGCTTCCTCCAAACAACCCTCCACCTTAACTGAATGTCAACAAGATAAGAAGTCTCATAAAGTATGGGGAAACCCCCACTAAATACCCAACCACGAAAGAAACTGACCCATTCTAAGATTGATTGCCGAATACGCACACAAATACGGGGAATGGAAGAAGGGGAGTTTTCGAAAACTCTAAAATTCTTCTTTTTCTATATTGCCCAGGTTATGGTCCAAGGAAGAACTGACCAAATTGTCGCCTGGTCACCATCCATACCTACTCGAGACTAGCAAGATAAAAAGTTTCGAAAGGAGATAAGGAAGACTCAAGCCACCCAGCCCACCCCTACCCGAGAGAGAAAGTAGCTCCAAATCTCAAAAGCAACGGACAGTGTAATAACAGATGATCCACTGACTCTTCCGCGAGTAGGCAAAAGTGAAAACGGTAAGTCATCCTCCAACCTCTCTTTTTCAAATTATCACAAGAGTTATTTAGAGTTGCAGTCGTAGTAGTGTAGCTGAGATGAGAATGTTGAGACATATGAATGGGAAGATAAGGAAAAATAAGATCATAAATAATCACATTCGAGAGAATCCAAGAGTGGTTCCAATAAGTGATAAAATAAAGGAGAGTCAATTGAGATGATTTGGACCATAATTACAAGATCAAGTAGCGAAAACAAGAAGCAAAAGAAATAAGCAAGATTCAAAATATTCTCGACAAAAATGAGAAGCGATAAATGAAATACGGGCGCCTCACTCCCTTAATATTTGTATGGGCAGTCGTAGATATGTGTGGAGAGCTAAGAGCCTTTTGTTTCAATCTAACGATACTTGCTCAGGGTCTACACCTTAGGCATTATACCTGGGTTTATCCCATAATACTCCAAACATATAGTTCTATTTGACCACTAAATCAGATGTGATGGAAGCGAGACTAGAAAAATGAGATTCCTGTGAAGCGAGCATCCCACCTTGTACATAGCTACCGTGCAATTATAATTTGGACACATTCAGAGAAGACCACTAACGGCTCTAGCAAGAAGAAGTGAACTGGTGCAAGTTGAAGGCTTTAAAAGGGAGGGAGAAGGCCTAAAATGATGTGGTTGGTGCGAGTGAAAAAAGATCGATTACACAAGACTAAACTCAAGATATGACTTTTAATTATAGTGAAATGGCGAAACATGATATGGGTTGCCAACCGCAAATATTCGGGATAAGCCGATAAGGCATTGATGATGACACA
Organism: Tetracentron sinense; assembly: GCA_015143295.1. Taxonomy (NCBI): domain Eukaryota; kingdom Viridiplantae; phylum Streptophyta; class Magnoliopsida; order Trochodendrales; family Trochodendraceae; genus Tetracentron; species Tetracentron sinense. The sequence continues at coordinate 3,191,983 of CM026569.1, forward strand.
TACATAAGTATCCACATACAATAATGAGAAAGACCATGATAAACAAATTTGTGGAGAAAGGTGTCTTTCGTAAAAAGCAAGTATTAAAATAACGTATAAATTTAGATATGGATCAAATCAATACCTTGGTGGTGACGTTCCATTGTCTTTTGAACTAAAACTCTCTGCACAAGCAAAAGAAAAGAAATGCCAACATATATAAGTAATGTAACCATAACGATAGCAAAGAGTTAAAAGTGAGATAGCAATTGATCATGAAAAGGGAAGATAGAAGATGTCAAAACTTGAAATGTCTAAAGCAAAATCACGCATATGTAAATGTATAAAATTGTGTCAAACAATTGAAAATAAAGCGAAGTTTGCATTGGCCAATGTAATCCTATTTTACTATACTAGGTTTGCACTGCAGCTCTACAAATACGGCCAAATCCGATCATTTCACGCATTTAGAGATAGTACGTGAAGCTCTATTTTTGCATATGCAATGTGTAAATCATGTATGTATATACATGCATTTGTGCACATATTTAGCATGTATCATCCAGAAGTAAACCAATTCTTAAGAGAAATGAAAAAAGAAGATGAAAACATTAAGCGATAAGAAAGGTTATTTGTGTTTGACCTCCAATATCAAAAAGACTAAACTATGTCCCATATAGCTCAACCTAGGTGTTGGTCCAACAATGAACAAAATCCCCTACCTCCATGCCCTTCCCTCAAACTAATGGCAAATACTACCATCAAATCAACCATTCTTTGCCAAATATTGCGTGTAAATTTTCTATTCCAATGTTTCCATCTTAGATATTGTACAGCTCATCTCGGTTCAAGTCCTTTTCAATATTTAACTGGACAATACTTGAGCATTTTTTTTCTTGTTTTTCCCTAGTGGAATTTTTTCCCAAAAGAAATTGCTTCAGATGTTTTCAGTATTACTAGAAGCTTCATTGCTGTTCCCACACCCATCTTTTTTCTAGAAAACAAACACACTTCCCTATTCCACTTCTGCTCTCGCTCTTGAATATGCACTTTGCCTCCTGGTTCATGCGATTAAAGATCAAACTAGTGCTATTACACCGACTCTCTAAAAATACATAGTTAAATAAATTAGTTGTGCTCAATAACATCCCCACTCGAGTCATTATTAAGAAGAGCAACCATTTTTCGGAAAGAGAAACGTTAAACCCCAATCACACCTTCAGGTAACAGCTTAACTATTTGAAGATCTATAAAAATATGGACAGATAGTTCCAATGGAGAGCTTCCTGAATAACCAAAATCAATCTCAATGTGAATCAAATCAAATTCGTATGGAATAGAGAAATAGGAACACCTTGGATAGTGTACTATGACGCCTTGTCTTTTTTTCTTTTTATCGGTACTATGAGTCCTAGATAATATTTAAGATATGGAACTAATAATATGGATACAAGTATCACTAAAAATTAATTTAAAAGGCACCCACGAGGCCATTCAAGTATGACGTCCAGAGCTAAATAATTGGATAGCAACAAAAATATATGGGACATCATAGAGGTGGAGCTTGGAGAAACCTTGTATGAGTTTCTAGAACATTGTATTTACATGGATATCGGTCCTCATTAAAATATCCAAATTTGGAGGAGGGTTAATAAGAGGGACAATTAAGCATGATTTAAAATATCGATACATATTGACCAATACGGGCCGATACATATCTTATTTGGAGCTACCCGATACACTGGTATGCTGGAAGAAAAAAAATTGTATCGGGCTGATACAGGCCCGATACACTCGATACGGAGATTTTTTAGTTAATTTTTTTTCTCATTTCATTTATACTAGGATCCACAATACTGACCCGATACACAACTTATTTACATAATATATTATTAAGTAAATGATTTTACTTTCATTTACTTTAGATTTTAATATGTAAATAAGGTTATTCACCTGGTTATGATGCCTCAACCCAGCCCTACTTATCAGAAACCACTGGTTATGATGCCCCAGCCCAATCCTACTTATCAGGAGCTATTGGTTATGATGTTCAGTCCCAGTCTTTGACTGACAGTTATGGACAGATCACGATGATGACTTGGACACAGTGGTGTCATCATGTCTGGACCACTTATAATGTATCACTCTACTCAATTCTTGATCCCACAATGATAGAGTATAAGCCAGCACGAAACTCAATGTGGTATTAAGCTTCTATCATGTATGTAATTTGATTTGTGAATACAAGGGTGTATTTATTTTCATATTTTTGATTTATGAATACAAGCTTCTATCCATGATTCAAAATATCGGCATCAGTCACCATATCGGTAAGTCCAAAATAGGATACGTATCGGCGTATCGGTACTATATCGGTTGAATACGGCGGAAAAATTCATAATACGCTAAAAAAAATTTGGACACGCAAGGAAAAACTTGGATACCTTACATAAAACATCTTTTAATACAAATATAAGCTAAAAACAAACTAAATGAAGGCCTCCAACTACATTTATAATCATATATATGAAAGTTAATAAATTTATAAGTTAAAAAGGCGTGCGCCCTGGTAAATATGTATGAAAATACAAACTATAATTACTTAAGCAAGTGATAGAAGCTCACTTGCATTCATAAATCAAAAATATGAAAATACATAGACCCTTGTATTCACAAATCAAATTACATACATGATAGAAGCTCAATACTACATTGAGCTTCGTGCCGGCTCATACTCTTATCATTGTGGGATTAGGAATTGAGTATAGTGATACATTATAAGTGGTCCAGACATGATGACACCACTGTGTCTAAGTCATCATCGTGCGGTACATGCCCAAGTACATTTGTACATACGTCTGTTGCTAAGTCGTGATCTATCCATAACTGTCAGTCGAAGACTGGGACTGAGCATCATAACCAGTGGCTCCTGATAAGTAGGGTTGGGCTGGGGCATCATAATCAATGGCTCCTGATAAGTAGAGTTGGGCTAAGGCATCATAACCAGGGGGATAACCTTATTTACATATTAATATGTAAAGTAAAACCAAGTAAAAATCATTTACTTAAATAATATATTATGTAAATTAATTGTGTATCGGGTCTGTATTGTGGATCGTAGTGTAAATAGAATGAGAGAAAAAAATTAACTGAAAAATCTCTGTATCGAGTGTATCGGGCCTATATCAGTCCGATACAGTGGAGTTTTTTTTCCAGCGTACCAATGTATCGAGTAGCTCCAAATAGGATACGTATCGGTCGATACGTATCGATATTTTAAACCATGCTTCTATCACTTGGTTAAATAACTAAGGTTTGTATTTTCATATATATTTATAAACGCACGCGTCTTTTTTAACTTATAAATTTGTTAACTCTCGTATGTATGATTATAAATGTAGTTGGAAACTTTCATTTAGTTTGTTTTTAGCTTATATTTGCATTAAAAAATGTTTTATGTAAGGTATTCAAGTTTTTCCTTGCGTATCCAAGCTTTTTTTAGCGTATCCTGAATTTTTCCACCGTATTCAACCAATACAGTAACGATACACCGATACGTATCCTATTTTGGACTTACCGATACGGCGACTGATACCGATATTTTAAACCATGCAGTTAAGTGAACTCCCTCTTGAAGGGGTATCTATTGCAAAATTCTTCATAAACACAAGACAAGACAAAACAAGACAACATATCCCCTACATACTGCAGATGGAAACAACAAGCTGTTTATACACACAGAATACAGCTTATACAGGACAAGATCCTAGATAATGATGAGTCTTATTCTTCACCCATGTCATGCTAAAGTAGCTCAAATTTACAAGTGAAGTTTTGACCATGTTACTACCCTTGCGAAGTGCAAGGAGCTCACCAACATACTCCATTGACTGGGTACATACTTCAGAATGGAAGGACAAGCCCCAGCAAACACTTAGTTGATAGTACACAGGATACAATCGAAAGAACCAAGCTAAATGACCAACACAGGCGATAGTGAGATGAAATGATCCACGTAGTACTGGAGAAAAAACAATTGGGCAGCCATTACCTATGCCTCAAGGGATGGAGATTACTCAATGACCAAAATTTTGAGAAACAAATGTAGGCAATCCCACTACTTGAATCTTTTTTTTTTTTTTTGGTAGTCGATATCATTTACCCACTACTTGAATCTAAATGGTAAGAATTTATATTTCCATTCTAAACTGCAAAATTTCCACTGAAATTTCCCAATTTCCTCTACCAGCGGAATGAACTCCCAAGGCATTTTCTAACCAATATATATATATATATATATATATATATGTATATATATCCCAAGGCATTCCCAAAGTTACAATTTTCCATTCAAAATTTCTAAACATCTAAAATATTTCATATTTTGTAAAATATTGTGATAATTTATCACACTGATATGTTAACAGCAAACAATGTCCCAAGTCCTGGTCAAAATATGTGAAATTTCAACTAATTCGGCTGATACATGGCGGTGTCTCCGATATTCGATCCAATGGTCGTTTCTTTTCTAATTTTCTTCACACTTTATTTTTATTTTTACTAAAAAAAGGCATATTTTAACTTGGTTACATGTATATAAACAAAACCTAGATGGATATCTATGATGTATGAATACAAAATTTAAAAGATAAGTTCTTGGATTTACAGGGGAAAGAACAAAAAATTAGGGAACCTCAATCTTTTGTTTCATCTAAAATATCCATGTTTAGGCCCAAATAACTATATTTAAAACATTGAAAGCTACTCTCAAGATTGGAGCAAAAATTTCCAGCGAAAAAATTAATCTTATCGTGTTTTCTTAAAAATAATAATTAAGAAGATATGTAATGAGTAAACCACTAAATATTTCTATTTTAAAATGTTGATTATTTTGGTACATTAATTACTGAAACAATCAACCATTATATATATTTTTTAATTTATTGTTTTAAAATAATTAAAGCATATTTAGAAGACAAAAGCATATATCAAAACATAGATACATTAGAGATGTAAAGGGTAAACCACAGAACATTACCTCTCAAAAAATTACTGGAGAACATTAACTTTTATAGTTAGGGAAATAAAATAAATTTTAATTAAATATTATTTTCCTGAAACATATAGGTATCAGATTATTATGATATGTACTCTTTCTATTGATCGATAACAAAAGCAATATACTGAAGTGCAAACAAAAAGAAATACAAGAAGGCAATAATGCAATGAGAAGCCCAATCGTGAGCCAATCGAAAAAGAAAAAGAACATTAAAACAAAATACAACTCTCAAAGAGCGATAGACTCAGAATTCGTGATAGACCGAAGTGTTCCCTTGAATCACCAAATCACAAATTTACATAATGATGTGAGCATATCTCAAAGGGCCATTGATCTCTCCTGCTGCCCACCTGATAGCATTTACGTGAATTGCCCTCAATAGTGTGATGGTGAAGACTACAAGATGGAAGACTAAGACCCTGCTGCAATGAAATAATCTCAGTATAGTATGGGGTTGTAAAACCCACTGGTCCTGAGTATCTAAGCTTGACCGTAGCCTCATTGTCTCATTGAGTTTATTTACTTGTTTCATGACTATTGGACAATGTTTAATGCAATTTTAGATTTCGGAGGATGTGCAAATCATCAAAAATTGCTAGTGGAATCCATTTTAGCCTTTTTGAAATCCTTTTGGTGAAGGGTATAGACCAGAAAAAAGCTAATTTCTCAAATAAAACAATGCAGACTGTAGAAAGACCCCCACAAGTCGAAAAATAGACATCTAGTTTTTCTTTCTGAAAATTTACCACTGCATGGAGGTCCGTGGCATTTGTTTTTGTTCTCCACTATTGCTCTTTCCTATTTCATGACATGAAAAACATTTAAAAGCAAGATTATAGTAATTACACTTTATAAAAGGATAAAATGTTCTAGCAACGCGCTAATTGCCTAATTCCATACCATCCAGCATGAAGAGACCCAATTGGAATTAATTATCAATAATTCAAACAAGATATTCTTTGCATTAAACATTGCCACATCACAGTCTGACCCCATGAACTTTCTGAAGAAGGAATAACGTCAACAAGAAATGGGCTTAGTTACAGAGAACAAGTGCTCACTGCTCAAGAGTGAAATATGACAAGGTTATCTCCACCATCATTCTAGTTTCAGTACTCCTCTTCTTATTTTTTTTTCTTTCGTTTTCATTTTAATTAAAACAAACAAGTATACCTAGATGATGACAACAATACGCAACATAAGAGGAAAAGGCAATTGTAAAATTGAATACAAACACTAGTTAGAATTTCCATAATGGCCAGTCAATAATAGATAACTTACAACCATTACAGATATCACAGTACCATTAGCCAGTTTCTGCCTAGTTGGGACATCTCCCAGCTCCTTCCGTTTTCTGAGTATTTGTTGACGCATGCGTGCATCAAAATTTGCCTCATCGTCATCACTAAGATCATGAGAACTAGATAAATCAACTTCTGATTCTTTCTGAAACTCTTCTTTCTTAGAGCTTAGAGCTTCTCTTACAGATAACTGCATATCCCTTGCCTTCTTGACTTCTGATGAGCTCTGCATTAGAAATATGTTTTGAAGATATGGTCTTTGTATCACTTATATGATGCACCAATATAATAAGAGCAAATATAGTTGTTTCTTGAATAATAAAGATGTCAGATGAATGGACACTTATGATAGTATATGTGTGTGTAATGTGTTTAAAAGTTAGAATAATGCACATAAATATCTGCTTATCTTAGCAAAGGCTTCCAAACGTACACAAATAAATATATACAATGGCACATCTCAAACTATAAACAACAAATCAGCACACAGACTGAGAACATAAATAGATGGAATTATTTAAAAAGATTGTACAAGAGAAGTGACGACCCATACATACTCATAATAACTTGTAAGAAAGAACATCAGGAGCAAGGGAAAAGTGTGAATAACTTTAGAACCTGGGTGTCTTTCAGTGCCAACTTGTGCACCCCAATGAGAGAGAGAGAGAGAGAGCCCAGACATTTCTCATGATAGAGCTACACCCACGTCTTGTGATACCTTACTGGAAGGCTAATCCTGTGTTCATGGCATAGCTAAACTAACCCAACAACAACTAAAAGGTATAAAAAGCTGGTCAGAGAATTCAATCCAACACTAAGTATGAGAAGCTACTAGTCTCAAAGACATTTTGATTATGCATGGTGATTAAAATGAGTTATGATCACTTAACATTTGATCAGATAGGCTTTCACTCAGGAAGCAATAGCTACAAAGGACAGGTGAACATGTGGCAGGATATTTCAAGGTAAAGTACAGATCTAAACCAAGGGAGATTCCCTTGTGGGTTCTCAAAACAAACATTGAGAAAAAGCTTGTCTAATAAGCAATAAATCAGACTAAAAACTTAACAACAAATAAGATTGCCACTTTTCTGAAAAGCAAGGATCACACACAGTGTAGTCAAGACGTCTAGGCGATGCCTAGGCGATTAGCCCCGGCTAGGTGAGGCGTTGCCTAGGCGATAAATTTAATATAAATATATATAATTTAATATATCACGTATATATATTATTATATATAACATCCAAAAGACCAAAACTCCACACCCACATACCACAAAAACATAAAATAAAAAGTCTATTCCAATCATTCATCACATAATCAAAGACATGTTGACATAGTGGAGTATTAAACACTTCAAAATCTGGGCCAAATACCCAAATTCGTGTCACTGTCCATGTATAATATTAGGCAGAGCCACCCTACGATTGCTTGGGGGGGTGGCAGGAGGGGCAGCGCCGAAAACGATATTTTTAGTGAAAAAAAAAGATATTTTTAGTGAAAAAAACGATTTAGAATTTTGTTACTTCTTCATTACATATTTTTTTCCTATTTATTGGGACTTTTTGGATTTTTTTAAAGCAAAAAACAAAATTACTGGGTTCGACCGGCTAGAGGGGCGACTAGGCGGTTGAGGCCCAAAATCGCCTAGGCGACGCCTTGACTACACTGATCACACAATGTTGTAAGCAAATGATGGAAAACTGAAACAATTACAAAAATAATAGCAATGTTGAATATCTCTCGTTTGCAGCTTGCAAACGACAACTTGTTATTCTGTATTGCCTCGAGTAGGCATTTGGTTCATCTCAGTTGTATGTTTAGGTGTTTTGAGGCGGTGTCCGGCTTCAATTGGCGGCTTGTCCGGGTTGTAAATCTAGGTGTCTTCTGACATCTTATTTAGGTTTACCTCTGGAGCCAAGGTTCAAGGCTGTCTGTGTGGGCCCCGGTTTTGGATAGTTTCTCCAAGAGATTAGTTAGTTTCATAGCACTTTGAGTAGCCTTCCAATATACTTCATGTCAATATACTTCATGTCTCATGTCCATTCTAACTTCTATTGCAAATAAGTTGGAGAGGATCCAAAGCGAATTTTTATGGAACAAGATGGTGGATGTCAAGAAACTTCACTTACTCAATTGGAGTACCGTTTGTCATCCAAAATCTGGTGGCATCTTAAATGTGAAATCCTTGATCGAGGTCAATAAGGCATTATTAGATATATGGTTGTGGAGGATTGGGAACGAAAGATAGAATTTATAGAGGGAGGTAATAGTCGCCTGGAGAAAGAAATAGGTGAGAATCTGAGGATGTTTCTAACCTGCATAGGATTAGATTGTGAAAAGATATTTTACAAGTGAGGGACAACTTTTCAAAGAATATCCGCTATAGAGTGGGGAAGGGGGATGAGGAGCGTTTTGGGGATGATATGGTGTGTGGCCAATCTATCCTAAAACAGGAATTTGGTAATCTGTGATTTTTGGCAGAAGATAGGTTAGGGGTGGTTTCAGCATCTCTAGAGTGAAGTCAGGGTGCAGCTGTGTGGACTCTTAGATTGAGACGAACCTTAATGATTGAGAGTTGGAGGATTTGGTTAGACTTTTGAATTGCTTGAATTTGATCTGCCCTTCTCCTCTTTCTATGGATAAGTTGTTTATGGTCTAGGGACCCAAAAGGTCGATTCTCTGTGAAATCTTTCTATCAGGCTCTTCATGTTTCACCTATCTCCTGTTTTCTTATTGGAGTGTATTGAACCCTGGGATTTCTTAGGTATCCTTTTTTTATTTGGGCAATGTATTTGAATAAGGTCCTAACATGCGACCATCTTCAAAGCCGAGGTTGGATCTTAGCCAATCGTTGGGTTATGTGCCGATCGGAGGAAGAATCGGTGAATCACTTACTCTTGCACTATCCTTTCATTGTTGGTATCTGGAGTTTCTTCTTATTTCAATTAGGGGTGGTTTGGGTCATTTTTAGATCTTTTTGAGACTTCTTATCCTGCTAGTCTTTGGTAGTGTTGAATCCCCCACTAGCGGTTGTTTGAGCTTTTCTTCTGAAGCCATTATATAGTCTATTTGGAAGGAAAGGAATAGGCGTATTTTTTAGGGAGTATAAATCCTTGTGGCTCTTCTTTGTTCAATTCTTGGGTCTCCATCAGGAGTGATTTTGTGGATTTGAGTGTAGCCCCTTTGCTTTCAGATTAGGTGCTTTAGCCCTGGTGGTAGTTTTCTAGCTTCTTTGGGAGTCCTTATTGTCTTGCTTTGTTTTAGATTTGTTGGTCGTCTTTGGTTCATTTTTGTGAACTCTTGTTGCTTGATCCATGCATTGTTCATGGAAGAAGATCAAATTTTAAATATGCACAAATATTCTAAGGGAAACGTTCCATGCCATGGGTTCTTTCTTTTCTCCTTTTGGTAGGTAAGCAGGGACGAACCTTGTGAACTGTTGTTTTGTAGACTGTCATGCTATAGGTTATTAGTTATTACATCAGAGTCAAACATAACAATAGATATTGGCTTCTTACCAATTCTTTTTTTGGTATTTCATCCTTAAGGAGACGAGGATCATTCAGTACATCATGACTACTCTTAATCTTCTCCTTTACAGCTGCCAATAGTTTCTCCTCTTCTTCTGCTTCTTCTCCAAATGAAAGCAAATTCAACTTCCTGCATTTCCACGTCTATTAGTTAAATGGCTTACTGAGATAACGTTAGTGACAACACGTGATACTGGACTATACAGCAATTCTGATCTATAAAAGATGAGGCTCAAATAGAAGAGGAATACGACTCACTTTACAGCTTTTTTCTTCTGATCTTTGCTCTCAGTATCGGCAGTGGAATTTGACAATAACTTTCCAGGTGCTCGCCTTGGAACAATATCATCAAAAGGGTTCCATAATACCTAAACCACAAATTTCAAAGATAAATCACATGATACTGGACACATCATAGTGGATCAATAACACTCTCTTTTCACAATCAACTATAAATTGTGGGCTAGAAGGAAAATTCACTTATGTTGATACAAGCAGAAAACATAAGGAAAATTTGCAATAGCTCCAACTATTGGAAACAGTACTTAACAAAATTATGCATCAACAGTTGTCTCTATGGTGTGCTAGGGATACCAATAAGCCATCCATATTTAATAAGTGTTAGGAACTAATCCTATCAGCATGGTTTTTTGTAGTCCATAATCAAAAATAAAAACAAAAATTATACAAGTTGCACCGTTAAAAGTAACCTACCTCAACTGAGACCATCTTTGGGGGTTCATCTAATGGCCGATCATTTTTATCTGTCTCAACTTCACCTAACCTTAGAAGATTATATAAGGACTCCCCAGTTACCTGTAAAGAGGGGAATGAGTTCCAGCATCACCCAGTATGGTTGGAAATTGAATTCTGAAACGAAATAATTATTACCTTTCCAAAAATGGTATTCTTCCGATCAAGCCAATCACAACGGTCCAAAGATATAAAGAACTGACTCCCATTGGAATGTGGTGACCCAGAATTTGCACATGCAACTAAGCCCCTATGGTTGAATCTTAGACGTGAATGGAACTCATCCGCAAACACACCCCCATAAATGGTTTCACCACCTGACAATATTGATAAAGTATGACGTCAATGAACATTGTCAAAGTAGGGAATAAGAAGAAAATAAAAAATGGTAATGTACCCTAGGATGACTATGGAAGTCCTCAACATGAAGTAGATTACAAAAATAATGATACATAACAAAATAAAAGGCAATGTTTTTCCTCCCATTGTACCAGTGGTGGTCCATGGTAGTAGTAATTCCAAAAGAAACATCATTCTTAGTCATAATCTCTAACTATGGAACTACCCGGTAAAACCAATCACCAACGAATAATTCCAAGTAATTATTCCAAAAAGGAGGGAAATTAAAGAACTCTTCTAAATCGACTAAGAAGTCCAAGAATAAACTAAAAAACAACAAGGATTTCATATACAAACAGTGCAAAGTAAAGAAGTCCCAACTAACACATCTGTATAACTATTTGCATAATAGTAATGTTAAACACATAGACCAACATTGATTCTGAAAATATGATATATATCTTAGCTATAATTTCAAGACCCATTTACAACAAATTGTCAACGAAAACATTTCCTACTTAATATTTCAATAAAATAAAATAAAAAAGAGGTTTTGTGAAGCATGTGAGAATTTCTATAAAACAAAAAAGGGCAAGGATTTAGATAATAATCTTTGGGGACACTCAAAACCAATCGTTGAAAAAATTGAATTCTTGTGTAGTTAGTTACTACCTTGAGTCTCAATTCCTATATATATTTCCAACAAGGCCCTGTTCTTTTCACTTTTTGCGGGAATTGGAGGTGAGAATTCATAATTTTTAAAAATTGTTAAATTTTATGTTCTTTTGCTTATCATTTATTGAGATTATTTCCCGTGATACTTCAAAAGCCACAAAATGTAGGGACTTGAAGTCTCATGATCTAGGAAGCACGGATACTTTGAAAATGGAAACATACCCGTATCGCTGTAAGGTATCGCTGTAAGGTAAAACTTAGCTATTTTTCATAATTTCTACCATATCGCCATACCTGTATCGAATCACCGTATCTAAGTATTGCCGTACCCGTGCTTCCTAGCTCATGATGGTAGGAATTTTGTTTTATACAAACCTGCCCTCAAATCAAAAGAACAAAAATACTGATTCTCCCATGGTTTTGAGACTTTCAAAGTGCTGATCTTTGCAAGTCTCAGCAAAACAACGGACCCCAAAAGGAAAATTAGGGCATATCTTATTTTTAACCTCAGAAACCCAATTAAAACCAGTTCCCTAAAGCATTATTCCAATCGAATTTCCCGAAAAAATGAACAAATAATCACTTTATCAGTAATAATTTTACAATAGCACGTTCTCAAACAAAATAGTAATTAAATTTTTATTTTTTTTTTTTAAATGACCAAGTAATTTCAATGGATTTGATGTTATACAAAGGGACGAATATCAAATTTTTTCTATAATTAATGACTTGAACAACCTGTGCCGGTTCCGGTTGGATCACCGGCTTGAACGAGAAAAGATTTGATGATACGGTGGAAGATAGTGTTGTCGTAGTAACCCTCGAGACAAAGCTGGACGAAATTCCTTACAGCTTTCGGTGCTTCTTTAGGCCAAAGCTCGATATCAAGAGGTCCGTACGTCGTCTTCACGATCACCTTCCCTTTCGTCGGTGGCTCTGAAACGTAAATCGAAGACATCGATGTGGTGGATTACACTGAACTGTGTAGATCTTCTTCTCCTCCTCTTCGGCCAACTGTTTGTGTTTATATCTTAGCGAAATACGCCATTGTTGTGTTTCCTCTTGGAACTAGGGTTTTGAATTGAAACACTGGTTTTGATTATTAGAGCTACTGTGTTGATTCGGGAAGGCGATGGAGAGCAATGTAAATCTACTCGATTATTATTTTTTTAGCAGTGATTGGCCGACCCTCATTCAGCTATCTAAGTCGACCGCCGTGTCCCCGTGTCCCTTTCAACCTTTTTAACTAAATTGAAATTAATATTTTTTTAATTTATTTTTAAAACTAAGGTTAAATGGATGAACTTTAAGTTAAGTGAATCTTAATCATAATTAAGAAGGGTTAAAAAAGTGGCGGGACCAATGAAGACCGTGCATTCCAATACATCGTATGGTTATTTTTTAATGTTTTTAGTTTGGAAATTTCGTGTTTAGTATAATGTTTCTTAGTTAGTAGTTAGATGTCTAATATGTTAGTTTGGTGAGATGTAGGCATTAATAACGGTCATATAAGGGACTCAACCCTAACACTCACTTGGAGGATAAACCTATCTTCCATCGCCCGAACGACCCATTCTTTCACATGGAAAATGAATTTTCAAATAAACACATAAAACAAGTGCATTGCATGGTTTTTTGATTTGTGCGTGTTAAGAGCTTTTAGCTCGGCCTTGGACCTATATTCTGACTCACATTTTAGAGAAGGGAATATGGCCGCACTGACTTGCCAATCAGGGATTGATCAATCTTTCCTATTGGTTTGACAACCGTAGAGGAACCTCTAGAAGTGCTAAAACCTCTTCTCCGTTATGATGTTTATGATGTTATCAGTGTTACGACCCAGAGATCTTGATCTCTGTAATTTTTGCGGGCTTTGCCTCCCTTGAACCAAAAAAAATACAAGAGAATCATAAAAAGATGAGTAAAAAACTCAAGGCATTTGGCAACTCTTTATCTTATTTAATAAATGTTTCAATCTAGTTCTGAATTTAGACCGTAACGTCCTATATTTTAAGGAAAACATAAGTTTTATTTTAAGCATTATATGTATCTATATTTATAACCCTACATATAAAAGAGGAGAAGTTTTTACCTATTTCCTACAATGTCCATGTCGACACAAATTTCATGTCCGAAAATCAAGGACAAGAAACGTATGACAAATAATATTTTTATTGATATTGGTGAGGATACAAATCTTTGAGGTTTAATCTCTGTAAAATAGAGAAAACTCTGATTCTTCTCTTTACAAAACCTTTAATCTGAGGGCTGGAAAACAGCGTATTCTCAGATCTGAACTTCGAGATTGTAGTCGAAAATATTACCGGATTACTTGGGTTTTAACAGAGATCTTCAGAGCTTTGGCTTTAATGGAGATCTGCGAAGCTTCGAGCTTTAATGGAGATCTACGGAGCTTTCGGCTTTGATCGAGATCTTCGGAGCTTAGACTTTTGATGGAGATCTACGGAGCTTCAGGCTTTAATCGAGATCTTCAGAACTTTGGACTTTGGTAGAAATTTTTGGAGCTTCAGGGCTTTTTTCTTCTTCTCCTCTTTTTCTCATTTTTTTTTTATATCCTTTTCTTGTAGAGAATAAGCTACCTTTTATAAATTTATGAGTGGTAGAGTCCTCCTTTAACACAACATCTTGGGAGACTTATCATGATTTAAATTGATAAGTCTTGTGGGGCTAGTGGATCACATTTGGAGTCTATCCAATTTGTGAAAGCTAACCTTTATCTTTAAAGAGTTTTATATTATTTTAACTCTAAGTAGGGTCCACCTTCTAAGATCTTGCCATGTGGCAATTTTGATCTTATCAAAATTTGCATGCCTACAGTCCCAACTCCATGTTCTTAGTCCTCTGTTCTAAAACATTCCTCTTCTATAGACGAAAATCGAAACTTGATGACTTCATATGCGAGATCCATCATCGGTAGTGACCAGAACAGTGCTGACTATTACCTCGATTAATGCTCTCACTTTGGTAATTTGTTTTCTCTTTTTCTATTGTTTTCTCTTAAAGTATTTTGATATGTTAGCTTGTTAGTTCATGGATAACCGAGTTTTTTTTTTTTTGTTGATTTGGGGGTGTTTTACTAGGATTTTGAAACTTAGGGTTCATTTGCTTTTGATTTTTGTTGCTTGATGCTTATTAAATGGGAAGAATTTTTGATGTAAGATTAGTTTGTGTATTGTATTCATCTATAATCTTGTCCATTTTGATTCATGTACCTTCAAAATTTTGGCTACCATAAGCTCAAGCCTGGAACCTATTAAACACGTTATTTACTTTGAAGAAGATGAAACTACAATTGATTTCATTTCTCTGGTAATATGAGAAATTGGGCAGTATCATCTTTTACTGAAGTTGAGAAGCTGGGGAAAGAAAGTCCTGGTCATCCAAGACTACCATCTAAAATAGATATTGTTATCATCATGGTTGGTTCCATCTGTTTATTCCTATATCTTCTGCCAATTTCTGTTTGCAGATGCCAACACAAGGGCATGTCCAGAAACTTAGTAGAAATTGCATCATAGGGATGACAATGAACTAAAAGAAAATGATCTAGAGCAATTCCAGAGTATTAGCTTCATGTTTTATTTGCCACTATTGAAGCTTCTGTAAATATTTAGCCACGTGCTTCAGTAAAAAAAATAATGTAGGGAGTCATGATGACTCATAGCAAACATTGTAGCAACTGCAACAGCATATATGATAGTCGTTCCAAGTTTGGGCAGCAACGATGTTTACTTGGCATACTTACCCCTTGCTCATGTTTTTAAACTTGGAGCTGAGGTCCTCAAAAATTTAACCTATTTTGTATGCATGTCGCAATGAGAGTTATTCTTTTCTATTTTAATTTCAAGAATATTGTGGTTTTCCAGGCGATGATGTTGTCTATAGGTTGTGCAATTGGTTACAGTTTAGCGTGGACTTTAACTTACTCCTCAAATAAAAGGATCTCTTGGAGACTCTTCTATATTAAAACCCACTCTAATGGCAACAGTTCTAGCTATTTTAGATCGTGTTGTTCCAGCTATTTTAGATCATGTTCGAGGTGGAGTGCAGAAAAAGGTTTGAACTAGCTTGACATATATTAATGACTCACAATTTTCTTTTACAGCCTTGTTTGGTGTCTTTGTGTAGGTTGAATTGTATAGATATTTTCAAATTCCTTCTTCACAACATTCTTATTCTTGTAATTTAAGTTAAAGAGAAGGGAGGTTTAGCCAAGGAACTTTTCCACATTGGATATGAACACAGGCTAGCAGCTATTGAAGGAAGGCACGGGGCATGGGGACTAGAAAGGATTTTGTGAGATGTCATTGTCTTAAAAAAGATACGCTTTATTCTTGGAGGACATATTCGAGGCATGCTTTGTGGCATAACCCCTTTATCCAGTGATACACAACAGTTTATCAAAATCTACCTACCTATAGAAAAATTTTAGTTCAAATTCTCGTATTGACCCAGAGTTTAGTTTATAGTGCCATATTTCCAAAATTATAATGGTTGTTATTTAATATCTAGATGCCACTTTCACATCTATGCTCTTAACAAGCATCTTGAAGAAAATTCATGGTTTTATCTAATTTACCCTAAATTAATTAAATACATATTGAGAAACACAGGGCTTATAAAAAATACTATAAATTTATTGGCTACAAGAGAATCTTGCATACAAAATGCATGAGATTGGAAATCTAAGCAACTCAAAAGAACATCCTAGTTGGATGCACCTTCAGGGAAAAACTAAGGTAATAATCCATCAAGTCACATAGTTAAGGATACAACTACATATTTGCTGAATAAAGAAAAATAAAAGTGCATAATATTTTCAAGTACTGAACTATTGGGAGATATTATGACTCACATCAGTGGTGGAGCTAGGATTTTCTTGTAGGGGGGCTAGCAATGGTTGATTGATAATTTTACTAATTATTTGATGGATTTGTGAAGAATGATTATGCGGGCATGGTGTCCAAGGGTTGTGGGGGTTTGGGGTCGTAGCCCTCGTAGAAGTTGTTTGAGAGCCAAGTTTGTGGGCCATCTCATCCGTTTGTAAAGAATTTTTATTTTATTTTTAAAATTAGGGGCTAGCTGTCCCCTTGCCCATGGCTATGCCCTCTTAAATTAAATAACATAGTACCAAATTTTGGCCTTTTTTTTTTTAAGTTCAAGGGTAGAAGCCCTATGTCGTCTTAAATTAAATAATATAATATATATACTTATTTTTTATTCTCACGGGGGGGGCTTCCCCATTCCTATGCCCTATTAAATTAAATCATATAATATATACTTATATTTGTTTCTCAAAAGTTCAGGAGGGCTAAAGCTATCCCTCGTCCCCACTTGGCTCCGCCCCGAACTCACATGCACCTTCCTACTCTAAAGTGTAGAAAATAGACAATTTAGGATGAATTAAAGGCTCTCCGAGCCTTGCGTCAAATTGGATGAGTTCTTACTCAATTTTGAGAAATTCTTCAATACAACATAGCTTTTAGTAGTAGCATTCATGGATTCTTTATTCTTTTGTAATTTGAGGTCAAAACAGGCTTCTGATGCATGTGATTTATGCTTATATCATTATATGTGCTACTCCTGGCTACGATTGTGATGCTCATCTATGGTCTATTTAAAGCAAAACCCTACAAGCCCAAAAGTAGCATACACCAAGTAATATGATGCAATTGTGATGTCATTTGAGGTGCACCTTGGATTGAAATTAATGAATTTCATGTTGCGAAGAGAGTTTAAGACTTGGGTGCATACAGGGCCGGCCCAAGTCATTTGGAGGCCTAAAGCGAGAATTCTAAATGGGGCTTCTTTTTAATTGGACTCGCTATAAAATGGAGCCTTTTTTTAAGTGGGGCAATTTTTAGGGTTTCTTTTCACTAAATCAGTTTCATAAAGCCATCAAAGCCCACGCTTTGGGGCCTAAAGCGCGGGGCTTTGATGGCTTAATGGACGGGCCGGCCATGGGTGCATATAATAGTTCAAGCAAATGGCGATGTAAGTCGATGCAGTTTAAAATGCTAGCAAGTTATCCATTAGCTTGGGTGGGCCTGTATTTGAGATTTATTTTTACTCAATGCATCGAATTTGATATTTCATTTCAAGTTGATTTTCTTTTTCATTTTTTGAATCTCTTTGGCATAGGCCTTCAGTTGCAGTAAGTTTATAAGATTTTTCTTACTGAAAAATTATTTGTGTTTGTGAAGGGACTTGAACTCATGCCTTCGGAGAATTTCACTTCTGTCTCAGTGATGCAAGCTTTTGGGTCTATCATGACCAACAAGTATAGTGAAGGATATCCTGGTGCTAGATACTATGGAGGCAATGAGTGAGGATCCACTCCTTTTTTTTTCTTTTGATACTCATAGTTTATGTCCTTTAGCCTATTCAAAATGTTATTTTCTTGCTTCTTTAGTTTTGCATTTCTTGGTTTATTCTAATGTAAAAGCATGGAAAAAATATGCATACATGTGCATTTTTCATTAGGAGATTTTCTTGAAACACAGCCCTATATACATATGCTTATTCCTTATCATATTCATATAGTAATAGTCTAGAGAGTTTCTCATGAATAATAAAAGTTGATACAGCTAGGGGCAATTTTTTAGCCTAAACATTTGTCAATTGTAACAACTTTTAGAGATTTTTGGTGAGACAAATGAAGTTAGCTAAATATACTACTGGGCATAATAGTATAAGTTGACTTTCTAGATGGCCTGTGAGTGAATGATGTTTTTACAGACCAAATTTCTTACATGTTGCATCTTAAGCGGCGATCCAAAATATACTCATATTTTTTCTGCCTCAAATGTTTGGCATGGTTCTTCTTGGTTGAGATTATTGCAGGACACCAACTACTTCACATATATTTTTTTCCCTTGATTTCTTGATTAAGCGGTTGGTGGATTGAATTTATTGCTCGTGTATTGTTCAATTAAATAATTTTCAAAGCGGTGAGTGTGAGAAGCTGTTGAGGCCTATCAGTGTTTCATTATTAATCAAACAAATACTTCTTGATCCTATTTGGGGTGCAGTGATACCTGTTTTTGTTCTGATCAGCTCTTTTTCTTTCTTGCTATTTCCCTACTTGATCTTTCATTTAGCGTTCTAAAGATATTGAATTCACTCTTTCTAAATAGTACCTTTATCTAATTTTGTGGAAATACTGATTTCTCGCAGATGATAGTGCAAGATGCTCTAAACTCTACCCTTGAAGTTCCAGAAATGCTCACGGTCTCAACTCGATCAAGTTCCAGAAATCCGTTCCTCTTTGAAACGGTGAGCATTTCTTCTATTTTCATATCAATGTGCTGTGTAAAGATCCACTTTGCTAATAAATATAAGTTGTTATCATGCTGGGACAGTTGGATTTCAAATGTTCCATGAATTGATTCTATTGTTGGAAACTTTGTTGTATTTGTAACTGCCGAAATATTTGAATTTGAAGCCTTTTGATGAAGCTAGATTTTCAATTTTATTTTTTTATAATGTTTCTTTTTAGATAAATCTGTGGTCACCTCAAACAAATTCAGCATTCCAAAAACTATTGGCCTGCCCCTTCAAGATTTTAGAACTTCTCGTGCATTTAATTAGTTGCTATGACATGTTATTTTCAAGTTCTATCTCATTAGCTAACATTTGCATCTTTGCAGGGTTGCCTTTGTCAACAATGGTTCCTCCTACCTTGTCGTCAATGGGCAGTCTAATCATTGTCATTACTCTCCGTCAAGGCAAAGATATGGATGTAAGGCATGGTACAAAGATGCATGATGAGGATGAAGTTTCATTTCCAGTCTTTTGTATCTTTTAATGTTGCCCATATGTACATGATGACATGAAAGCTATCCCATTTTAGAACCTTTAGGAACCAGTTTCAGTATATGAATAGATGCTATCATGAAAGCTATCCCATTCTAGATAATGTTTTATTTGAATCCTTTATTTTGTTTCATCCTAAATTTGTTGAACTAGCACGTGCCTTGGATGTGCCAACCATACTAGTTTTATAAAACTAATAAATATATTTACGTCCCAAAAAACAGTGTTCTTGACCAAAATATTGTCTTTCTGCTTTAAACATCAACTTCTGATTAAAAAAGCATCCCATTGGTCACTTTTTCAATAAAGAGAAAATTTTCAATTGAATTGAGACAGTCTGATAGATATAGATCTCATTTATATTTTGTATTGATTATGGATAATCAGGAAGCAAAGAAAAAGCAATCATAATGTGAGAATTCAGCATAGATTTATGTTAGGGGAAGGTGGCAGCAGTTCAAGTCCAAGACCAGACCACCAGATGGAGAAAAACTGGGGAAGAGGAGTGGTTGCCAAATCAATTAAGAAACAAATGGAAGGTTGTTGGTCCTGTAAGTAAGTTTTGTTCTACCCAGTTGAGATAAAGAAACGTATATTTTTTCTTGAATTCAAAGTTCAGAAATCATACAGAATACCTACTTAAAGTTGTATTTTTCCTTTTGTTTTCTGTTCTTAAGTCGGTTCAAGCGAACCTAAACAAGTTTCATTAAGAGACCCATTGAGGAGCTGCCACTGTTTTGCAGATTTAATTCTTCCACTTCAACTTTTTTTTTTGGTGCCATTTATATATTATTTTTCTCCCTTGAGGCCTGAGGGAGGAGCCCAAATTCTCCTGTTGAGCAGCTCAGGCCTATGGTGGATTTTACCGATAACAAAAGCATATTATCTATACCTGAAACCCATTAGGGAACTTGGAAACCAAATTAAAACTCATATATTATGATTGGAATTTGGAATGATGCTAAAGTTAAATCTTTCAAACAACATATGTAGCTCAAGACACTACTAGTTCATGAAAACCAATACTCTGCATTTCGAGTGCAAGCATTAAAATGACAATAGCCACTAATCTTTTATTTTACTCCTTCAGTGCACAATTACAGATTATTAACCAGTAAACACCTTACACTATAACAGATGGTGATAAAGTGCAAAATACATATTGACTAAAAGTCACCGTCAGTTGTACTGCAATATATTACAACAATTTACAGCCAAGAAACAGCTAAAAGAGTACCAGAAATGCTATAAATTACTTCAAATTCTATGATACTTTATAGACAGCTTGATCCCATATTTAAGCTCCAGTCCCCCTGTTTCTAACTGTGCGATTCCGCTTGAAGGTGAGAAAAATTGAGCTGAAACTCCAATGGGTACTCGAATGAAAATCTCAAAAATCTATCTTCAAGTATTACACAGTTTTGACTTTATTTTCCAACTCAGGAACTTGGGAATGTTATCCGTGGCTTCCACTCTTGTATGGCAGATCGTAATGTGTGGTTCGGGGTTAGAGTAGTATGCTGGAGCCTAAGCCTTGATACAGGAGATACATTGTGTTTCTCAATCCATGCCTTTATTGCTCTATACTCGTAGGTAAAACCATCAGCCGCAATGTGTGGATCATCCATTATCTCCTGAGTTTACATCCCAAATGATGCACAGAGAAAAACAGAATATGAGATGCATTCCCACCTGAGGAAACAAAATATTTGCTTCAGAAGATCATCTTATCGAGTTCAGAATTTGTACCTGAAGGATTGGACAGAAGTAGTAGCTCGGCGCATGAATATTGCTTTTTTGTAGCTTAACACTAGCATCAGCAATATCTGAGAGTTTTTTGAGAACTGGCAGAACTTCAGATTCAAGATCCGGCCTTTCCCTGCATCTAAGTTTTGAACATTTCAGTGCAATCCCTGCTAATTCCTCTGTTTCAGCAAGTGGCCAATCGGTAACTGACTTGTCTAGTATGTCCGCTAAGGAACCATTGTTAATGGCATTTTCAAAAGTCATTATGAGTCCATTTGGATGGCGAGCCGTTAACAACTGGAGGGTAATGACTCCAAAAGCATATAAGTCTGATTTAGGTCTGAGGGTACCAGTTCTTTGATACTCCGGGTCCATGTAGTACAGAGTACCGGCAAGAACAGAGTCTCTGTATTCTGAGATATTGTCAGGCACAACATCTGAGATGAGTTTAGCCAGGCCAACATCTCCAATCTTGCTCACATAATTTCTGTCTAACAAGATATTTCCTGGTTTTAGATCCCGATGAACAATTGGTTCTGGTATCGAACTGTGTAAGAAGGCAAGCCCACAAGCTACTTCAAAAGCTATTCGGAACCGAACAAACCACGGAAGAGGAGGATTGCCATTTTTGCAGAAAATATGTTCGTCAAGGCTTCCATTTTCCATGTATTCATACACCAGACACCCACTTTCAGGACAGGCTCCGAGCAGTAACACCATGTGTGGATGGCGTAGTTGGCTCAGAACTTCAACCTGCAAAGTGTTGACAGAGAACAGTTTGTAATATTCCCGTTCAGTGGAAATGACATGATAGTATTCATCAGGATCATATGGATCTGGAACCTTTATTGAATATGAAAACAGTTAATAGCTCAACGGCCTACCTCTTTCAGGAACTCCTCTTTCTTGTCAGATGCATCAGGCCGAAGAACCTTGACAGCTACTGGTGTGTGATCAAGGCTGCATTTGTACACTTTCCCATATCCTCCTTCACCAATCAAATTGTCCTTGGAGAAGAACCCCGTTGCTACGTCTATTTCATCCCTAGTGTACCTCCTGTACCTTTTGTCACTCGAGAACAATGCATCAAATATTTTTTGTCTATCCGAGGACTCTCTGAGGGCATTCAGTTCTGCTATCTGTCTCCCATAAGACTCTTCAGCAAGTAATTTTCTTGCCATCTCAACTTCCTTCAAGGCTTCCAAATGCTTGGCTTTTTCTTCAGCAGCAATTCTTCTCAAAGTTTCTTCTCTTTCCCGGACAATATTAACTCTCCGTTCTCCTTCCAAGCATTCAGAAGAAAGTAACTGGACCTGCACAATGGTGAGGATTGGCTAAAAGGTCCAGATCGGTGAGTTGGTGGAATTCGTGCATGATACGGAGTTAGGGACATGGAAAATTATGCCATCATCGTCCTCAAGTTCATAGATATATATATATATATATAGTGTGTGTGTGTGTGTTGTCCATGCCGTAAAGTGTTTTGGATGATGCAGATGGATCCAACAGTCACCTTGTTTTGGGTATAGACCAGATCTTCACAAGCTTGACTGTACATGGCAACAGTAGTCTGTAGTTCTAGCCGTAGTTGTTCTACTTCAGCCTGCACCTCAGACTGCACAAAAATATTTCATCCACAAATGTAAGCACTGACTTGATATTTTTATTATATCTTGCACTTTGTGTATGTCAAGTAGTCAACAAGGGGACCCAAAACTGCTTCACCTAAGAACTGGAGATATTTTGAAACTTCTATAAAAGAAATCATGCACCTGTAGGCAGAGAGAGATCAAGATCACTGACCCGCTTAGTATCCGCAGAATCCATGAAATCACATTCCCTAACCGACTGAATTTCTATGTTTCTATTTCCCAAGTTTTGATGGCTTCTTTCCTGATGATCTTCTAAACTAGCAATAGTAGAAGAATTCTCTATTGTATACTCTTGAGAGATTTGGTAACTAAGGGATGCTTCTGATGACGGCTCCAGGGTTTTGTTAACCTTTGACTCCACAGTGATGCTATTGGATCCTTCTCTTAGTTCTTTTCTTCGAGTAAACATCCAGTGTCCAGTCCTGGTCACTGGGAAGATCGGGACAATAATAACAATAACATAGAGCATGACAAAGAGGAAGCCACAAACTACAAAGGAACAACTAACAACTATGATAGTGGAAAAGCAATTTTTTCCAACATACCACTTGTGGATGGGGAATTGGCCAATTTTTTGATGAGTTTGGGTCTTGATACAACGTAAATATCGCAAGTGTTGGGAGCAGATCTCAGAACGGTTGATGGTACACCTGGGCCCCTTAATTTCCTAAAAAAGAATGTGATTAAAAATGTTAGGACAAGCACAGCCAAAAAATTCCATACTTCGATTCACAAAATAGGACATGATGGAAGAAAGTACAAGAATAGATGGGGGGCACATTAACAATAGCAATTAGTTTAATTATTACAATGAAAAAGAACGCTGCCTGTGTTCTCCTCTATCCCTTATCTACAGATGTGATCCAATGACCTCTCTATGTAGTAAAACTTGCATATCAACTCATATGCTGTTAATCTGCATCAGACACTCTATTTACTTTACATACAACTTGGAAGCTTTCAAGCTTCTTGAGTATTATGATATTCTGTACCAAGTATAAGTATTAGACTTCCCAACATAAATTTCTTGGTGGAACCAAAATAACAGAAAAACAACGAGGACATTATAAATCCCCATCTCAATTTTAGGCAATATCTTCTGGGTTTGAGGACAAGACAATGTACATTTGAGTGATTTTTTTGTTTGGGTAGATGTCATCATTTATTTAGGTTAGTAGGTGTAGGTTAGTATGCAGGGTGGGCCTCTCAACCACGGTACCGCCACACCAAGACTCAAAACCAAGTCCTCCCACAAAGGGGATACATCCCACCACTAGAGCAAACCAGGGGGTGTTACATTTGAGTAATTGTATCATATCCTACAGTTTATTATCATCCACAAGAAAATACAATCAAATGATGAACCACAGTTAGGAGACTACAGTCTAATGAAGTTAATCAAGTGAATTATTGTTTGCGTTGATACTCATGATACGGAAGTAGGTACCTCAAAATGCAATTCGAAGAGAAAGCGCCCAACACTAAACTTTTAGTACCCGATTCAGAAATATATCTTAGAAGCGCAGTTGCAGGTTTTTCATCCTCCAGCACTAAAGTCTCCATCTACAAATGTTTTGATCAGAAAAATATACTTCAGCACTAACTCAGTTTGACCAAACTCTACCTGGAAAGAGAAGAGCAAACCCACCTGTCTTGTTTTGCATAGTCTCTTAAATGGGAGGAAGATTTCTTCGGCCTTTAAAGCCATGTCCTGCATATACATTGCTACCACGTCGGCATCCATTTCCTTGATGGGGATACGTTTCCCCGCTGTATAAAAAAATGATCCCAACACGAGGACATCACAGGTATTTAGTATAGCACAATCCATCAGTAAACAAAATTAAGGTCAAATTAATAACATTTTTGCCAAAACAGTTATAGGCTATGTGTTCTCGGCAAATACCCAAGAAAGAACATTATCAATGTAGTAACTAAATGAAAACCAGACCCGATAATTTCCCATATCAATACATGTTGCTAATCACAAGCTCATTTAGGTTACTTAAATTGTATGCGAGATTGATCATATATTTATTGAACCAATATATAAATAATAATAATAATTTAATATCATTTTCACTAAGACGTTTATAGGCTATAAGTTTTCGACAAATACCCAAGAAAAACATTATCAATGTAGTAAGTAGTAACTAAATTAAAACCAGACCTGATAATTTCCCATATCAATCCATATTACTAATCACAACCTCATTTAGGATATTTAAATTGTATGCCAGATTGACCAAATATTACTGGAATCAATAGATAAAACTAATAAACAATATTTTTAATCTTTATTCTCAAAGTAGGTTAGTTTCTTCCAATAGAGTTGATTGAGATGGGGTAATTCAAATAGTTTTCAGTTAAATTAAAATGTTGCTTTATCTAAGAGAAAATATTCATCAGTTTTTTTCACCCGAATTACTCATTTCAGTGTCATATGATGTAAGATTGTGTTCTCATATACCTAAACATGACAGGATTTTTAAAAAAATTATCTTGAGAAAGCAAATTCCAGTATCCAAATTCCAAAGGTCCCAAACAGACCAAATTCAAATAACAATATGAGACTTTAATTTGCGAGAAAAAAGTCGAAACGTGAAGTTAGAAAAAATCAATTAAAGAAGATAAAAGACAAACTAAGCTTATGAATCAACAAACAGATAGAGAGAGAAAGAGAGTCTAGAGAGAGAGAATCATACATGGAGTTGGGATTGAAGTGATAGGAGGCATGACGTGTACGAGGATGAAGCGATCGGCATGGGGCAAGAGATTCTCGATCGCCCAACGAACGGCGCGTCGGCTTCCGTTACTCCGGCAGCCTTTACCGCCACGGACGGCCACCGCAACGGCCGTCTCCGGCGACTTCGAGCCGCCGCCGGTGCTGCTCATTCGACCTAATTTGGATTTGGAACTCGAGAGAGGCGATGGTTGACTCGATGGTATGGTGTGAATGGAAGGACTTCAAATTTGGGAGGCTAAAAGCTGGAACTCGTCGTGTTGCTATGAAACAGAGGAAAGGACGAGTCCAGTTCTACTACATTTGGCTCAAACATTTGGCTGTAGTGCCATATTGATGGTCCAACAGTAACGCACCGCGTCAGCGAACTTACATATCCGCACTTGTGATGACGCCATTCCGATGTGGATGGCGTGAGATCGCTGTCTTTCGTGGCCTTTTTTTGGTTTGCGCAGCCCTACTATATTACGGTAATACTGTAGCTGATCCTTATTAAGAAAGACGGATTACCCTAAAAGTGGCTAAGAGCAGATCACCTGTTATTCCTTTATTTCCAATTGCTAAGCAGCACGTATTTTTTTTTTTAAGAGCAGTGATGAGCGGCCCATGGGTCCGCTACTTAGCTTACCCCTTTTAAGCCCCATTTAACCCTGGTTAAGCTTGACTAAATTAAAATTAAGATTTTTGTTTTTTTTATTTTATAAAAACCAAGGTTGTATTGCTTAGCACTAGGGGTGAGTGAATCTTAACCACAGTTGACAAGTGTTTAAAAATGGGGCGTGGACCAATGAGGACTTGCCTACCATGTGAAATGGCCCCACCTGAAATCCCATGCTCTTAAAGCATGGTCTTGGTGGTCTCGGCCCTAAGGGGTCTCCGAAGCTTTATCCTATTTGAGAGGGTATAGACCGACTCAATTATCTTTGGATAATAATCACCTCATCAGTTGAGCGAAAGAAGACATCTCGTCCCCAGTTTCTTGCCGAGTGTCCTCTTGTAACTGCCTTTAATCGTGGTGAAGATTTACCAATCTCCAAGGTTAAAGCAAATAACATTAGTTTTCAGAACACAGAAATTTAAAAAATAAAATAATAACCATAGTTTAAGGACACTTTAAGGGTTTTGTGAGAGGGAGGAGCAATAGTCTATTCCTTGCCTCCATGAGGAGATTATTGCTCATTACCATTCACTCTATTTAGGGTTGGAAACGGAGGGGATAATGGTATATCAAAACTCGTATCCGATTATATATTCAGATATCCAAATCCGAATAAATATTCAATGGATAGTGAAATATGATATCTGACTCCTGATTAAAATATCCGGATTCGGATAGTATCTGAATTATCTGATTATTAAAAAAAAAAACATAAAAAATATAAATTAATATTTAAAAAATGTAAAATTTATAATTTTTATTTTAGAAATATATTTTAAAATTATATTGATTTTAGAAATTTAAAATATATTATATATATATTATATAATCACGGATATTTATCAGATCAGATGTATAATATACCAGTATCTGAATTTGTATCCGATTATAAACGGATAGTGATTTTACTATCCGAATTCGCTCCGCTGGATACCTATCGATAATTATCTGACTAAATGGATTCGGATACACATCTGCCCATCTCTATTGTGTGTTTTAAAAGAGCAATAATCCCCTCCTCTTGTGCGAGGAGGGGAGGGACATGTCATGCCCCTTACAAAGCCCCTTTTAACTTCCCTTGAACCTTGGTTAAGAAGTTTGAAGGTTAGATTTTTTAACTCTAAAATTAATGAATCTTAAAAGGAGTTAAAGGCCATATACATGACGAATTTTAAGGGGAAGGAGTTAAAGGCCATATACATGGCAAATTTTAAGGGGGCGGGATGCTTCCCCAGGATTATTTTTCTTCACCAAAGGTAGAATTTTGTGATTGGGAAGTACTTAAGATTTTTCTCCATTACTTACAACATTCTATGCGTTCGGTACTCGGGTGGAGTGAAACTCTGTAAAAAAAAGCTTTTGTAGTTGAGGGCTACAAAAAAAAACTAATGAAATGTTGACACATAAATAAAAAGATGTGGATAATTTTTAATAATAAAACATAAACATTTTTAAAAAATTAAAATTCGTAATTTGACATTCATCTGATATGTTAGCCTCCTATTAATATTTTCTAGTTATAGCTTTTTTTTTTGTTTTTTTGAGGAGTCAATGACCATTGTTGCCAAGTCACACTCAATTAGCATATTTATTTTCTTTATACTGTGCTGATCACGCGGTCATAGGATGCCATATTCCATATTACGATTCTAATTAAATGCAGTATATAAAGAACTAAGGTTGTAATATTTTATTTGCAACATATATAATTGTAGTGTGTTGGTACCTGTTACCATTCACTCAGTGGTTGAGCTTGGTAAAGAGTAAAGACTACCATTTCATTTTTATTTTTGTATTAATTATTTAACTCACTAAAATTTGAGAGTAGTTTAATATTTTCACAAGGGATCATTCCTTACCCTATGTTTGGTTGTCGAGAAAATAAGTAAAAACATAGAAAAGAAAAGAAAATTAGACAAAACACAACCAAAAATTGTATTAAGAATCCAAAATTTTCTTTTCTTTTCCATGTTATCATCAATTTTCTCAGCAACCAAACATAGCGTAAATGTAAGAGATGTAAGAGAGAGAAAATAAACTTTAACTTGTATTTTTTCTTCCTTATTTAATGAATTATCCCCAATAAAAATGTTAAAAGGCCCTTGATTTAATAAAATTGTATGCAATACACATGGGTAAAAAAGTTCAGTGGAAGTTACAAATTACAAAGTTCACTTAGTCTTGGTGAAAATTATCATTCCCCATAATTATATGTTGCACTATTTTCAAAATCATAAATTTCTTTTTGTTGTATTCTAAAGTTCCGTCTCAATTTAAGAGGCTAAGACCGTTGGATCCAAGAAGCTTTATTTTTTTTACTTGTTTGTATGGGAAAGTGACAATCTAAAAGGCGTTGCTTGTGAGAATGTTGTTTGAGATTTTTTTTCCTTTGATTTGTTTTCATATGGTTATTAAAAAAACACCCCAACTGGTTTTTAATGCAATCTCCCCCCCCCCAACTATTTTTTTTTTTATAACAAAGGCCATGGGCCTTGGTCGCATAGATACCTTGAATGCGTTTTGAGTTGTGCTAGCACTACTCTCGGGTTGTTTCTATTCTCAGTCTCAACCAACCAAGTGTTTAAAAGCAAACTTTTTAATCATAAATCAAATAATTTTTAAAAAGTTAGGACACTAGATTGGCTAAGAGTAGAAAAGGCGTGAGTAGGGCTAGCACTTGTTCCTTTTTTTTTTGTTTTTCCTACATTTGAATATTGGTTATAAGTAAATGGGCAACCCAAATCATACTATTACAATTCAAAAAAAGTTTTACATACCTTTCCTCCTTATTAGGGCTGCAAACGGCTTCGGATATTATCCGATCCGGTCAGCCGGATAATTATCCGGTTATGTATCCGGCGGAACGAATCTGGATACCTTTTAAGCATCCGTTTAATTAACGGAGCGGATTCAGATAGTGATGTATTCGATCCGTCCGACCGATTGTATTTACAAATGTGCCCTTTATAATATAACATATTTACATGAGTTTTCAAAGTAAAACCAAAACCATGAGGGTCAAAGTGGTCATTTTGAACTTAAATAAAATACTCTATCAATTGTCTTCTCAATTCAACTCAAATTGGGGAAAGCCGGAAAGGGGAAGGAAGTGAGTGAGAGAAAAGAGATGCAGATACGAAGCTTCAAGGTTAGATTTTTCAAGCTTCGATTTGCATTCAACTTGGCTTTGCTTGGATTTGCATGTGCGTACCCATATCAATGTCCTCCTTCAAGCTTCTAGCTTCAAACCTCGAGCATGCGTGCCACTAGCAGGTAAATCCTGTTAGGATTCAAGAATAATAATGTTAAAACAAAACAAGATTATTCAAATACTGGATCTAGACCATGCAATTAACTTTTCTAGATTTCATAATCAAAAGGGGACACAGATTAAAAGAGATGATCTCATACCTTTCGCTGGAATTTCCCTATTCCCTTCACGGTGTGATGCTGTGTTTCTCGGCGCTTGAGAGGAATGAGAGAGTCTTCTCTTTTCTCCTTAGGTCTGATTCAATGGGGCTTCCAATTGACGTAAGAGAAAAGAGGGACCCCCTCTTTGCTTTATATACCCTTGGAACCCTACCCATCATAAGATCCAATGGTTAAGAGGGATCACACCAAAGATCTAACGGTCGCCAACCCTGACCATGTTGTTAGCTTTAATAACACTTAAAGAGTCCCTGTTTGATCACATCTCTTTAGTGGGACCCATTATCCTTAACATTCTCTATTGACAGCAATACAATCCGAGTTTTGAAAACTAAGGATTGCGCCAGACCACATTGGTTTTTTATTTAATAAGAAAAACCCTAACAATCTCCCACTTGGTCCAAGCAATCCTTAAATAAAATAAAATGACTCTTCGGATTGAACAACCTTAAAAACATGAGTGGCCACTCTTTTAATTTTGAAAAACATTGCTGTCGAGAATTAAGTGTTCTTTAACTGTCACTTTGATTCAAAAGCACCACTAACGGTGATCATGGAAGCATTTAGCATCTACTAGTGTTCATTTACTATGATACAAGTCACTCCATGGTCAAACAGCTAGTAATACTAATGTTTCAGAGAGGTTCTTTATGGTGGCAAGGTATGGTGTGATATGGACTATACACAACCTTATGTGATCAAAATGTATACGTCCAAAAATTGTCCACGCTACATGCATTTAAGCATATGTATGTCATTCCGATACTTTACGGCAACCGCCATATGAAGTCCATCACCTTGTATCCAGAATGAAGGCCTCAAACATGGTGCCCAACCATGTTCAGCCCAAGCAACTTGAGAGCTTTGTGCGAGGCTCTCGGGCAAACCTGACATCAATGACATCCGTCATGTGAAGTCCATCACTTGATGTCTTTACCTTTTGCACGTGCATTCAAATACATAACTATAATCAAATGATGCATCAATTATTTAATTTGCATAACCATAACATATCAATATCTGAGAGTGTAAAACAATGACATGTATATCATATAAATGTCTGAAATATAAAACAATGAACAATACTCCCACTAAATAAAAGAATCAAACGATTCTAAAAGGTTCCATAATAGTGACAAGTTCTTTAAAAAATTTATGGTGGAGAGTTCTTTACTTAATGGGTTCACAATCCAAACATGCAACAACACAAAATCTGATGAGGATTTCAAACTATCTTGAAATCAAGCAAAATCAGAGTCTGAATAATTTAAATTTCTAGTTCGATATATTTCTTGTAAACCAAACTGAAATCCTATGAGATAACTCTAACATCTAGAAATATGATCTCTGGTAATCTTGATATCCAAAATATAACTTAAAAACCTGCTCCCACTGACCTTAACATATGTCTGATGTTAACAAACATACAACAAGAATGATATAAAATATAAGTCTAAGGTCAGCTAATAAAGATCATCCACTAATATATTACTACCAACTGTTTGAAAAATATGTCTGATTGAGAGTGTACTCCCCTCAATGATAAAATTAAACTGTATCCAATCCTATAATATCTCGCTTAAACAACGGCACAATGAAAATAACATCTAATATTAAAAACCAGAAACAAAGTCTAATACTAATCAGCAAGTTCCAACAGCCTCTAATACTGTTGGTGTAGAGTTCTTCAAAAATCAGCAGCTCATCAGCCTTGGCGCTTCGCCGATGAATGAACTCCTTGGTTCTTCCTGCACCAATCCTTATATTTGAAACAGTTTCTTTTCATGTGACCTTTCCCTTTGCAGAAGAAACACTCAATCTCCTCTAGTTCCTCAGTATTATCATTTCCCTGAAATTGATGTCCCGAACTCTGTCCTAAATTATGACTTGAACTATGTCCTGAATTTTGTCCTTGCCAGAAATTCTGTGAATTAGATTTCTTGAACCCTTTATTCTTAAAATTCTTCTTACTACCAGAATTCACAGCCAAGTTCGCATACTCAGCTTTCCCACGCTTCAAGCGCTCTTCCTTACTAACACACACAGCTATCAATTCATGCAGGTCCCACTTCCTATCCTGTGCACTATAATTAACCTTAAAAGCATCAAATGATTCAGGAAGTGAGGCTACAGCCAAATGCACCATGAGGTCATCCTCAATTGTCAACCCAAGCTCTCTAAGAGAGATAATTAACTTAGATATCTTCAAGATGTGCTCCCGAACATTTCCAGCACCATCATACTTCAATGAAATCAGCTGAGTTAAACAACTGTACTGACGAGACCTAACAGATCCCATAAATTGTTTCTTGATAGTCTCAAGAAGAACCTTAGCAGTATCAGCAGCAGGAATACCACCTCTGATGGCTTCTTGAACAGAAGCCCTAATGATCATCATGACCATCCTATTGGCCTTCTCCCATTTCGAATACAAAGACTTATCTGAATCTGAAGACTCAGCAGTGGGAGTAACCGGCTTTTCCTCAAATAGGACAAAGTCGTAATCAAGGCAACCCAGAACTATATCTAGCTGCATCTTCCAAGAACTATAGTTTGAACCATTCAGAGGCTCAATCCCAGTCAAATGTTTCTGAACAACAGACCCATCCATATCTGAAAATGTCAATGTTTTACTATGTTATGGTATGTCTAACAAATTATTGCACAAATTATAATAATTTACTTTATACTTGTCCTTGCATGACTTTATTTAAGCTTTATGTTTCTAATCCGGTCTTGGGGTTAAGCCGGATAGCTAAAGTGGTTTACTTTAAGATTGCTTACTTCCACTTTACGGGACAGGTGGGTGCATCATCTAATCACACCTTTGGGCAAGAGATTTCGACATGCAATTCACCCCCCAATTGGCGACAACAGTCGCGCACAGAACTGATCTATCACGTATTGGATTGATTAGGACACTTCCACACCTTTGGGCAAGAGGGTTATCCTTCTCTCACCGCCACGCACAAATCATTCTGCCCCACTCAATCTACAAGAAGTCCCTAGACACCTTTGGGCAAGACTAGTTATTCAATGTAGGTGAGTGCAAACTCGCGATCTTAAAGAGATTGAAATCCCTAAATTCGAATAACCATAACCTCTATAGGACGGTCACCTTTGGGCAAGACAATCTAACCTACTTTGGTTATGACCATTCGAACGAACGCCTTACAGATCAAACCTAAACCCCATAGGATGATCTAACTTTAGTTCCTGATATTAATTTTGGGTAAAAGCATCAAGTTTTTCCTTTATTTAATGTCAAAACCATAGGAAAATCATATTCATGCACTAAAACAGCTATTTACAGTACTCAGAAGTCAAAATGGACCCTAAAAACGGAATCAGAACACCCAAAAACCTCAGGAAGGGTCGGACACTCTCCCTAGACGTGTCCTGTGGACGTGTCACGCGCAGGGGACACTCCCTGCAAGTGTCACGCGCAGCGCACGCGCGTCTCACGCGCTGGGAGTGCGATTCACGCGCGGGTGGTGTGCCGCACGCGCACGGAAATGGCTCACGCGCGTTTTGCGCGTCACGCGCGATCTGCACCTCACGCGCGCGCGGTCTGATGCGCTTACGCGGTCCGGTCCAGGTTCCACTCGGTTCGGTCTGGTTCAGCCATCGGCCCGGTTCAGGCCTTGATCCGGTTGAACCGGTTCGGTCCATCTAAACCGGGTCGGATCTCATTCGGTTCGGGGCATACCCATATGGATCGGGTCGGGTCAAAACTATTCGGGTTCGGTTTGGGTCAGAACCTACGGATCGGGTTTAGGGTCGGGTTACCGGGTCGGTTTGACCCTCTTGAGATTGTCTTCCTAACCCGAAGACTGTTTTTTTATTTTTTTTTTTATTTTTTATTTTAAAACCCTAAATACCGTATACTGTTAACCCTTCTTATGGGGGCTCTACCGGCCACCTCTGCGGCTGCCGCCGGTGCCAAACTGACGGCATGACTCAGGCGACCAAAAGCTCACCGCCGGTGATCCTCTCCGGCGACGGACGGCGGCGGAATCGCCGTCCAACCGAAAACGGTGAAAAAACCACCCTTTTTTTTTTTTTTTTTTTTTTTTTTTTTTTTTTTTTTTAAATTTCTGAAAATTTCTTTGCTGTTAACCTTTAATCCGATTCACTCGGATCCTAGATAAGATTATTAAAAATCCCAAAATTTATTTCAAAACCAATTAAAATTAATTATCAAAAATCCAAAATCAATCTCTTTATCTTATTTATCTTTAAATTTCTATTTCTCAATTTCCTTTAATCCGAATCACAAGATTAATTAAAAATTTGATTATTTAAATCCGAAAATAAAACCCCACTTAGATTTGATTATTAAGAAAAATTAATCACAAGGTCAACCCTGGGCTCTGATACCAATTGTTAGGATTCAAGAATAATAATGTTAAAACAAAACAAGATTATTCAAATACTGGATCTAGACCATGCAATTAACTTTTCTAGATTTCATAATCAAAAGGGGACACAGATTAAAAGAGATGATCTCATACCTTTCGCTGGAATTTCCCTATTCCCTTCACGGTGTGATGCTGTGTTTCTCGGCGCTTGAGAGGATTGAGAGAGTCTTCTCTTTTCTCCTTAGGTCTGATTCAATGGGGCTTCCAATTGACGTAAGAGAAAAGAGGGACCCCCTCTTTGCTTTATATACCCTTGGAACCCTACCCATCATAAGATCCAATGGCTAAGAGGGATCACACCAAAGATCTAACGGTCGCCAACCCTGACCATGTTGTTAGCTTTAATAACACTTAAAGAGTCCCTGTTTGATCACATCTCTTTAGTGGGACCCATTATCCTTAACATTCTCTATTGACAGCAATACAATCCGAGTTTTGAAAACTAAGGATTGCGCCAGACCACATTGGTTTTTTATTTAATAAGAAAAACCCTAACAAATCCTTCATCTTTTTTGTGTTTTTTTTCTCCTTCTCTCTAATCTTGAGACAACCGGCGGCTACTTCTTCTTCCAAGCCTACGAAATTTCAGGAATGAAAATGGAAGAAGAAGGTAATCCCTTATTAATTTTTTCTTAGCTTTTTTAGGTTTGTTTTCCCCTTTCTTTTACCAGTAACGATTTTTAGGGTTAAAAATGATTTTAGGTTTGATTTTCATGAAGATTTTTAGGGTTTTGATTTTCATGAATAGGGTAGATTGTGTGATTTTTTTAATCGAACGAATAGAATCAAACACCATTTGAATCTTTGAATCTGTCGAAATCCAGTCGGCCAAATTCAGATATTAACTGAATTCGTTTAGTTTAAACGAATTCGAATTCGAATGATGTGTATTAGTATCCAGTCGGATAACGGATCGGATTCGGAAACTATAGATATTGAAACGAATCAGAATCAGATACAGTGGTATCCGCTTTGAATTCGCTCCATTTGCAGCCCTACTCCTTCTGGTAATAGTTTGGTGTGTTAGGCCACTTGTGAGCCTCACACAAAATCATTTGTTTTAGGGCAATGACTAGCCGACCACACATTTGTCTATGTAGTCAAATTGCATGCTTAACATTTTCTCTAAGTGAACCATATCATGATTAGTTTTTTTTTTTTTTTTTCTGTTTGATAGAAGTTTAGTGCTAGAATTATCAGTTGATTGTAAAAATTAAGTGTGTTTGGACGTAAGGATAACAGAATTGGCACTTCCATGTCAGGGTTAGTTAAAAAATGTTGCCTTCCTGATGACAACAATTTCTTGCACAATAAGCAACATAAATAGATCATTTATAATTTTTGTGTTCCCTTGTGACCCAAACGGTGGATTATTCATTCAATTTCCTATCCACAACTAAGATAATGCTCCTCTTGGAGCCAAAAAAAAAGTTATGCTACCCTACTCTTAGACTTTTCCTAATACTTGTTATTGCTTTCAGCAAAAAAAATAACACATATTTTTGCTTTAATATGTGTCGGTTTTTATTTAAGAGTGGGAAATGTCTGAGAGTAGGGCTAGCACAACTCAAAAAATATATTGAGTTACACACTATACTTAACACTATACTTAATACTGTATTATTTGGTCATCTAATCATGGCATAAATTTTCAAAAAAAGGATCATACATTTCTAGTTATCCAAATGAAGAGGCTCAATTTCTTTCTTACTGCTTATCCCAAATACTCGCCATTTTAATCTATGAAAAGACATCTTTGGCTAGAGGGTGCATTATCAATTTGTTTTTTTAAGCAACCCCATCTAATGTACTGTAACTATGGAAAAGAAATACAAAAATGGTTTATGAATCAATTGGTAGTGAATGTTGACTGAATATAATGGTTGAGATCCAGTTGTTACGAATATGCAAATAGACTTAAGGCCATGTACATGGATGGGCATGGGATTTTCAAATTAATAATATAATAATTACTGGCTATATTTCCCATGTAAACTCATAATTATGATTAAACATAATTCTTAATGTCAAAAGTGAAGTGATTTAAAACTCTTGATAATACCTACTATCGAGAGATGGACCATTGGATTCAAGATCTAATGGTGTCAAACATTAAGAAGGGCTGTCATTTAAAGCATTTGTAGAGATGGCAACATTGGATGTTCAATCCAATGGCTCAGCTCTCTCGATAGTAGATACTATTGAGAGTTTTTTATTACTTTTCATGTCAAAAAGGTGTTGAGAGGTTGATAAAGGATTTTGCTAGCCCCAGTCGCAAGTCTTCCAAGTCTTCCACATACGCAACTTGGTGGCTACAAATGTCACATACTTTCTTTTTTTATATTTTTCAAATGTATTAAAATATCAAACAAGTCCATGCACGTGATATGCCTTACCTTGCGTCTATGGAAACTTTTAGAGTAAATGCGACTGGGAATAGCAGTCTTTGGTTGATAAAAGGTGATTTGAATGTGAGAGAAAGAGATACACATGTACCTCACATTCTCGGTTGCAAAATTAGCTGTACATGATAGGTTATTTATAAACAATGAACACAAATTGTGTAAATCTTCTTCTTTTCCTATTAATGGGTTATTCTAATTATTTGAATCCAAGACCATGTTCTACTTTTCTAGTGTAGTCTATATTAGTCCTATCTTCGATAAGTTAAATTGTATGTTATGAAATGTTTTTTTTATAATATTCGTTAATGCCCTTTTCAATATTATGTTCGTCTTTTTAGAGCTTTCAACTTTTATTTTATTTATTTTGGTGGTACAAGGCACCATTTATCCACCAGTAATAGTTACAAGTAGTAGATTAATTATTTGTGAGTGGACCTCCTACTTGCACATTACTAAAGTTTATATTTCTAGGACTTGATCTAAGACCACCTTAATGAGAGGAGCATATTTTGCCGAACTAGAGGGGCAAGCAAGCCTTCACTTTTGATTGATGTAGTCACTAATCTTTGTTGATTGTATTCAAATCATCATAATTGTCATTTTCTTATTTTACAACTAATTTGAGTTACTTGAAGGCTTAAACTTTTTTTTTGAAAAAAGATTATCATGTAACTAAAACACATAATAAACTCACACACAGTCAGAGCGTGCCTTAAGGAGGGTTGATGGCCCCTAAGGAAGGTTGATGACCCCTTACACACCCTTGCGAAGTTAACTTCCGGGCCGATGTGGGACTAAATCCGGGATTACACCTTTGTACATTGTATTTCTTACCTTTTTTTACTCAGATTCCTAAAATTTATAACTTCGCAGAAAAGTACCATACCCACCAAAATTACAGGAAGCTCCTTGAAAACGGTTTAGTCAGGACGTGGACCACACATTACCAAATGGGTCGGTCTAGTGGGCTCATACATCCTTTAATGAGGGCTGGCCCATAACGACAAGAACCCTGATTATGGGCTCCACAACCAAGGAAATGGGTAGTACCCACCACAGTTCACTTAAATGAATTCTCTACAAGTAAGAAAAGATGGAGTCTGGTAACAACTAACAACACAAAAACCTTTTTTTAAGTGATTTTTTAAACTCTAGATAACAATTTTAACCTTTAGAGTTCATATTTTTTTATTATATTTTTTCTTAAAACCAAGGTTAAATGGTTGAACAGGATAGTGAATCTTAATCACGGTTAAGAGATATTAAAAGAGTCACGTTTTGACATGTGGGACGTAATTGGACTCCAAAGAATCAGGTTATAACCGCAGAGAATTCCAAGTCATAAGGAAAGCCATCTTATATCTTTGTTAGCGGATTAATTGTGAAGCTCGAAAGGAAGAAAAGGAGACACAACCCACTTCTACAAACCCAATTGTTAACTAGAGGAATCATTGAGAGTTATATATTTTTTACTTTGTTAGCGGATTAATTGTGAAGCTCGAAAGGAAGAAAAGGAGACAACCCACATAAACAATATCAAGAAACGCGCTTTGGCTTTTGTCTTCTACAAACCCAATTGTTAACAAGAGGAATCATTGAGAGTTATATATTTTTTACTTTGTTAGCGGATTAATTGTGAAGCTTGAAAGGAAGAAAAGATGACACAACGCAAATAAACAATATCAAGAAACGTGCTTCGCCTCGTCTTTTACAAACCCAATTGTTAACTAGAGGAATCATTGAGAGTTATATATTTTTTACTCGAAAGATCCTCTATCATCTTCCGTGCTCAACTATACTGCATAGTGAAATTTGTGTTGACATTCATCTATCTCAAGTCCACTCCCCAACACCCCCGCCTCTTGCATGAGTGGTAGGGGTGTGACCTTCAATGGAGGGAGGTCTGGGGATCCAATCCCCCGGGTATGAGTTGTAAGAGCTCCACTGCCCAAACTAACCTCTGACTGTGCTGACTCTGCTAATGAATGCCAACACCAAAAAATAAAAATAAAAGTCCACTCCCCTGTTTAAGATACCTTTAAGCCAAAAAAATCAGTTTGATTAGATAATTTTAACCGTTCGATAAATAGACATTTTATTTCTATAGGGGGAAACGTGTTTGTAAATATAACCATCGGCCCATCACATTAGATGAATGGTTAAGCTCATCCCATCCCATCCGACTAGACTTATTTTTGGTCCATCAAATGTTATAGATTAAGCAATATTCTAACTGGCTATTAACGACCATTAATTAAATATAATAATATCAAATCAGAACTCCTTGGAACCAGCAATGGAAGAAGAAATTCTCAAGCCCAAAAAAGCACATAAAAGAAAGCAAGAAAGGTTTGCAGGAGGAAAAATAGATACCTCTGAAAGGTAGATTATGTTTGGAGAAAGGTATCAAAAATACAAGAATTGTCAAACACACTTAGCTTAGGATCCCCTCCCATGCCAAGGAAAGAATACATACTCCAAAAAGACCATAAAGTAACTTGATTATTTCAACAGTGTAATTAACGCGTTGTCTCCGCCAGATAGTCCCACTAGCGTGATCGATCAGTTCGATTTGTCCATCTTTGTGTGCCACATCCGTTCACATTTGCTTGATAAGTCACCACCGAAAGAAAACTATACATTCAAACGACCTTCATTTCAACAAATGATAGTGATTTGTTATAATTTTAAAAGAAAAAAAGTTTATAAATCACACTGTCGTAGACCTACTTGAGACCACACATCAAAATCCGAGATTTTAGGTTTTGGTAAAAAAATTACAAAAAATGTAAGCTAATTTTTTTTATTATAACAAAACCCTAAAATCCCGAGTTTTGGTGATCCCTCTCGGATATTTTTGAGACCGTGCAGTCTCATAAGCTTTTCCCAATTTTAAAAGTGGTGAAGCGGCTCAAGCCACACCCCTCTTGAGACCAAAGACAAAATGGGTGGTAGTATTTCTACTTCTTTACAGCAAACACCACAGTCCATTTTCATCCAAGAAAAGAAGA
This sequence comes from Tetracentron sinense, assembly GCA_015143295.1. Taxonomy (NCBI): domain Eukaryota; kingdom Viridiplantae; phylum Streptophyta; class Magnoliopsida; order Trochodendrales; family Trochodendraceae; genus Tetracentron; species Tetracentron sinense. The sequence goes on from CM026569.1 coordinate 3,231,524, forward strand.
ATCCAAATCACATTTTCAAAAGATACACACGTAGACAGGAAGGAAAGAGCAAGGAATCTAGATAGGGTTGGCCAAAGACCCTATAAAATCACAAAACAAATCATAATAACATGTTTTGAGGGTCTACTTGGTTTCTAGGCTGCAACTGAGATGGGTCATGGCAAGGATTTGGCATCTCTGAGAAGAGGATGGGCTATTGGGTTTCTGAGGGCTGGGATTTTAGGAATCATCATGTTCACACGAGTAACGTCCGAGGATCAGAATGGAGTACCCGCAACAGGTTTACTATGCATCAGTAATTGTGCAACATGTCCAGTCATTTGTGCACCACCCCCTCCACCAGTAGCTTCACATTCTCCGCCGTCACCACCGGTTCATTATTCACCGCCCCCGCCTCACTCTGTTCATCACTCATCACCACCACCGCCACCTCCACCGCCACCTTCGAAGTCTTACCATTCACCGGCAACACCGCCGCCTCCGATTAATTATCCCTACATTCCTCCTAGCCAACCGTCGCCTACGGTTGGATCACGGAATTACTCTTATCCTTATTACTACTTCTACTCGTCCAAGGCAGCACCCATTTCTATTCCTGCTTCCTTTTTATCCTTTCTTTCTACTACTCTTCTCCTCTCATGTTCTGTTATTTTTTGGTGAGAAGATGTACATTTTGGGGTCTTAAAGGGAAAGGTGAAGTGGGTATTGTATGTCATAAGAAGGATTTTCACATATGTATTACATTGGTAAAAATAAGAAATCTTTTGTCCTTTCGTTTTGGTCATGAAATTTTTGTTTCTTTGCTTGCTTTGCGCTTGTGGCAAAGTTTGGTGGTATCCTCGCAATTATTAAGAGATTGGTGAAATTCTTGTAATTATAAGATGTGCTATAAATACCAACATAGATGAGAAAGGAGTATTTTGCATTTGACTTATCATAGATTCTTCTTCTTATTCATTTATGATCAATCGAGTGCGTTAGAGGGATGGAATCATGGAAGAGCGCAAAAGGTAAGCACATTATAGAAGCTGTGTTTTGAGAAAAGCGAAGGCATTATGAGTGAGATGTATCATGTATGCCTCAACCCGGAATGCTTAAGCCTTCCGAATGCCATTCCATCAGCTCAACTAAAAAACTAATTCGAAAGGAAAATGCTGAATTTACCACCTGTTTTGTAATGAAATGAGGTAAGATAAGCATTTTCCTTAACTAATTCGATAGGAAAATGCTTAAGTTAAGCCTTTCCATTCCATTTGTCCATCGGTTCACGCCCCACTTTTTAACACTCACCTTAAGAATTTTTTTTTTTTTTTGGAAGGTGAGCTGGGGTTAGGCAGACTCCGACAAGATGGAATAAATGCTGAAAAGATTACACTCTAAAGTACACTTTTCCAAACAAATCATCAAGAATAATTATCTGAAGGTCTCCTCGAGTTTCCTCCGAAAGGAAAAGTCAACTATATTTTCCGATACAATGCTTGGCAAGCCAATTTGCAGCTCTATTCGATTCTCTCCATGCATATATGATTGACAATACAAGAATCAAACCTCACCCTAAGATTAAGTAATCCAACCTTGTTTTTTAGAGGAATAAAAAACAAAATTCTTAACTTTAATTTAGTTAAATTTAATTGGGGTTAAAGTGGTGTTAAAAGTGACACAAGACATGACTGTATGTTAGATAAAGTACGGAGGGGTAAGCTAATCACTGCTCAATTCGAAATACAAAAAGTTACAAAAAAAGAAGGAAAGCAAAATGATTGATTTGCATAAGAAATATTTTTCTAAAGAATAATTATATATAAAAATTAAATTATTTAAGAGCGATAACCAAATGGTGCAACTAAACACTAATTTTTCATTTATATATATATGTATATATATATATATATATATATATATATATATATATATTTAAAAATAAATGGCTCAATCATCAATTCATAAAATAATCCTCTTGATTCAAACAAACACTTATAAAAAAGACATAAATTTATGTTATTGACAAATAATTCAGAACCCTTATGATGTCTGTTAAGATTATCTTTAATGTGAAACAGTGTCTCCAAAAGGTTTTACTACAAGGTATGGAAGAAAAAAGTAATAGAAATCAGTGGCCGTGCGGCCGTGCCAACGCGGCCTGACTAGACCAATTAATAAACGGGTTGGCCTGGCGAATCATTTATTAGTCGAGCAGGACTCCAGCCAAGCCCTCCTAAAGATAAAGATAAAGATAAAGAAGAAACACCTTAGGAAGAGGAGGTCCTGAGTTCGATTCTTGTCATTTCCTTGGAGTCTTCTCTACAAATTTCCGTGATTCTCATGAGCTTTGGGCTTACCAGTTCATATGGGTTGTGGGGTCTTGCATGCGCCCGAGGTCTACCCGAAGGTTGGGCTTGGGTTCCTCGTGACAAGATAAAGAAGAAGAGGAAGAAGATGAGAGTTTTTAATAAACGGACCTTAAAGCGGGCCGCGGCTAGTCCGGCCCATTAATACCAGATCAGGAGTGTTCACCCAAGGCTACAGACAACTGTATCATCAACGGCGAAGAAGTATTAACAGGAGAATTGTAGACTTTGGATCTGAAAACATTTCACAGCTCAGAACATCAATTCGATCGAGAAACCAAATTTCCCAACTTCTCTTTTTTAGATCTTCATTTTTATAGATTTCGATCTGTAAATCTGTGCTTCTCGAGCCCTAGTCGAGGCTCGAGTCATCGCCATTAAAGGCATCAATGGAGTCTGAGATTTCAGAAGATGCAACAATGGTTGCAGGTCTCCTTCCACTCGCCTCCGTCTCTCAGCAACCCTACGTTTCAGAGCTTCTCTCTTTCACCCTCGATCGTCTCCACAAGGTTTTTCCTGATTTGCCTTCTTTTTGATTTCTTCAGTTTCTCTTCGAATTACAAATTTCATTAGATCGAATTTGTACTGGTTTCAGGAACCAGAGCTTCTTCGAGTCGATGCCGAGCGGATTCAGCGCCAAATGCAAGAAGTGGCGGTTGGGAACTACCGTGCCTTCATCGCTGCCGCCGATGCGTTGCTCTCAATTCGAGAGCAAGTTTCTTCTGTTGATAAACATCTCGAATCTCTGGTAATTTTGGCTTCTCAATTGGCTTAAATTCGTTTCCTTTTTATTATGCTATAAACTTGTTTCTTCCATTGATTTGTAGCGCCTAGATGTTTGGTTTCTTTTGCTATAACATGATAACTTGAAAAAGACCAAAACCTACATTATCCATGTCTGAAAATCTGAAGCAAAAATTAATTGTTCTCTAGATGTTGGAACATGTTTAGATCTCATGGGGTTGTAATTGGGGGCTAACACCCACCTTATACATTTCTTCAACATGTGAATCAAAAAGTATTTGTTCTGCTACCTTAGCAAGTTTGCACGCATTGTTTCACATAATTGTTACTCTTTCAATTATTATTACTGGGAATTTTTTAAAATTTAAATTGTAGTGAAAAGAGAAGTTGGCCTTTTCTTTTCTTTTTCCTACTTTTCACAGTATGTGCAGTTTATACTTTATAGGGCGCATTGGTAATTGATGCCTATTTAGTATACATTCCTTAGGATTGCGGGAGTAGGCGTTTGGACATGAGATTTGAAGTGGTCGAGCAAGTGGAAGCAAATGCAGGGCATAGCTATCGGAGAGGGGGGGGGTTTATGACATTTATATGTTTTATTTTATGTGATAATTGACGTAATTGGTAAAGAAATTTCAAAACCTAGTGAGAGAGTTTCATCCATACAAGAAGAGCTTATCTATGTCACTTCAAGAAAGAGATTGGACACTGTCTGGCATCCCTAAGGGTAACAATAACCTTGCTTGATTTGGAAATTTGATTGCAGACAGGCACAGGATTTTAAATTTTTTTTGGATTTTAATGTGATTGTTAGGAGAGGGTTTGGTGTCACATTGGAAGTAAGTTTGGATGTTAAATATTTTTGGTGTTTTTGGATTTTCGGAACATATCAAGCTAATTTGGAGGGAAAAAGTCCTAGTTGTCATGAATCATGATTCCATTAGAAATCCAATTGGGCCTTCTCGAGTTGTGTTGCTTTTCTTGCTATGGAGAACAAATTTTCTTCGACAATGCGTCTATATGAGTGGAACACAAATAGGAGGATTCATTTATTTATTTGGAGGGGGCTTTATAAAACATTTGTTCTTGAGTCACGTTGCTTAGCTTGCAATGACTATATCCCTTTTATGGCTCGGAATTTGAAAGTGCTTTGTAATACTTCTCAAAACTGCTTCATGTTTGAACTTTGAAATCATAAGTTTAGCTGCTTCATTTTCTTTTATTCTTTTATCCTCTCTCTCTCTCTCTCTCTCCTTTGTCTTTTGTTAAGGGTTTATAGCTTTTCTTTTTAATTTTTTTTTTAAATGTGGATTTTTAATGGCTTAAGTACCTTCTTAAGTTCTAAGTTTTAGTTGAATCCTAAAATTAAGCAATTGGTCAAAAGTCAAAAGCTAATAAATAAAGGCCTTGTTTGGTTAAACTTATTTGAAAAGTGACTTTTTAACTCTATTCTTTGCAAAATGTGAGCCAATGAGAGTGTGGTGACTTTCCTTAAAAGCTGAAACCTTCCCTTTCAGTGGAAGTCAGTGGAAGTCAATGGAATTCACCCCTGCCAACTTCCCTTAAAAATCAAAATTTAGACTTCTATGCACTAAATGAATAACAAACTACATGCAATTTTTTACAATTATTAACTTTCATAAAGAAAGAAATCAAGTCAGTCCAGAAATTTATCCAAACACAATGAAAAAGTTCTTTATCAACCCACCGCCGAAAGTTACAACTTTGGTTGAATTCCTTAAAATCCCAATTACAAGTGGACTAGGTGTGGTCATTGTGGAATTATGACTTTAGGATTATCTTGGCAATAGATTTCCATCAACACCTGATAGTTGTTATTTGTCAGATTTCTTTATGATCATCACTAGGGAAGAATCAACATTCTTTATCTGTAAATTGGCCAATACAAGGTCAAATATGGTTTTTTCCTTCCCCATGCTTAGAGCAACCGTCTTGATCAAAAGGTGGTGTGCATGTGTGCACGTGCATGGGGCGTGCTTGCATGCGTGTGTGTCTTTACTGCTAGTTAAGTTAATGATTTCTCATGAGGATTCTTTCATTTATGATTTAACAGTTATTTACATTTACATTAACTGTATCTTGTCAAAATAGTGTCATTACCTTAACAGTTTTTTTCCTTGTGGTCCTTGGTATTTTTCCATTACATGGACTGTGCTGTACTGTGCTGTACATATACCATTTCATTTCACTTACATTCCTTTGCTTTTTGGGAGAAAAAGATTTGGCATCATGTAGCTTTCAAATATTCTTACACCTGGGTGGCTACTCATTTCTCCATGTTATTGTAGGTTTTTGTCCCAATTGAGATTATATATCGAAATACTGATATGTTGATCTTCAGAGGGTTGTTTACTTATCCATTGGAATCTTAGATTTACAGTAGGAAACATCTTATTGAAGTTATCATATTTGCCTTCAACTATTAGCAGTCATTCATACTAATTTACTTTGTTCACTAGATAGTGTGAGTTTCATTCAACAGTACTGTCAGATATAAGGATTGAATGAAATTGCATAAACTGACATTTTCTTTTTCTTCCAATGTTGGCAGATAACTGAAATCCCAAAGCTCACATCTGCTTGCACTGAGTTCATTGACTCTGCACAACAGATTTTGGAGAAGAAGAAGTTAAATCGAACGTTACTAGCCAATCACAGCACTTTGCTTGACTTGCTTGAAATTCCTCAGCTTATGGACACGTATGTATTTGAAAAATAGTTAAAATCAATTGTTAAATTGAATCTATGGCTGATGTTTATCCCACAAGACCTTTTATGCCTGCAAAATATTCAATGTTAGGTTCTTGGTTAACAACACAAATAAGAAATTCGTTATTCCATACCAGCACTTTGTTGTGGTGTTCAAGTTACATCACCAAGGACTCAGTAGAGTACTTCTCATATGTCCAATGACAAAAGTTAATACATAATGTGCCTGGTCTAAAACTAGGCAAGTATGTGTTCGCGAAAGATAAAGAAAAAAATATTCGTCCCATTCAAAAGGGAATCAAGAATCTGTCTAGACAACAAAAACTGGGTCCTTTGATGGCTTGACAAAATAGACTCACCATTTATAGAAATATTATGAAGGCAGAACACCAATACTTAATATGTTATGTATGTATTTATGTATACACATAGGATACAAGCTTTTGTTTCCTATTTAGATCTAGGTAAATGGTTATGGAGATTTTGTTCCAAGTAGGATAGCCTGTGGCGAAGAGTGATCTTGAGTAAATATGGGGAGGTCTCAGGTTCGGACCCCATGTAATAACCAGTTCGAAAAATCTAGAGAAATAAGAAAACGAGAAATCAAGCAATCGCACAAGGGAGACAAGATATACGTGGTTTGGCAAGGTGCCTACGTCCATGGGAGAAAATGGCGAGAAATCGACTAAGAATATGGGAGAAAAACAGTGTATACAAGCTCTCTCGAAACCCTCTTCTGAAACCCTCGAAAAACCCCTTATTTCACATCCTCAAAGAAAACCCTTTATATATCTAGGGTTACAACGAAAAGACAAAAACTCACACCCCAAACCAATCTGAGGCCCTCATGGGTTTGGCCTCTGGAAATGCATCATGACGGTTTGGCCAGAGTTTGCAAAGCACATATCGTTTTAAGGTAGGGTGAGGGAATGAGGTTAGATTCTAGGAGGATAGATGGTGTAGCCATTTGAAACTTAAGGAAGAGTTTAGATCTTTGTGGAATTTATCAGTTGATAGGAACACTTCAGTAGAGTCATATTTAGGTAGATCAGTTAGCATGTCTGTGTGGTGTCCTAGATTTCAGCAAAACTTTCAAGATTGGGAGTTGGAGGGCGTAGTTCTGTTGGTGGGGCAACTCAGCTCCATTGTGACTTACCTTTTGCTTAGAGACGCAAGGTTATGATTCATTGACCTAAAAGGTCTCTACTAAGTGAGATCCTTTTCACAATTGTTGAAAACTAATCATGGTTTCCTTTTTTTTCAATAAGGTATGCGGAATATTGTCATACCTTCCAAAGTTTCATACTTTTTGTGGTCAGCAACATTGGACAAAATCCTCACTTATGAGTTATGACCATCTAATGAAAAGCGGTTGGAGAATGGCTATGATTGTTTCTTGTGGCTCAATGAGGAGGAATACGTGGTTCACTTGCTATTGCATTGCTCATTTGCTTAAATGCTTTTGAAGTCTGTGGCTTTTTCCTCTCCAAGATGGGGATTAGCACAATTCCTCTATGAAATCTTTTTTTTTGTTAGTGTAGCTAGAGTATTCTATTGAGAGACCAGCTACGCAATTTGTATATTTGTAGGTCCTAATTTGATCACTCTAGGATAGATTCCATCTAAACTTTAAGATTGTTATCATCAAGGATCCATAAATCTGACTTAACAAAAAAAAGACTAAATGCTATTTTGACCGGATCTACCAGTTTGTTAGTAAAAAGTTACATCCATTTTTTTCCGGGGAGGGGGGGGGGGGGGGGGGGGGTGGTGGTGGTGTTAACTCCTTACATGTTATAATATAAATATTAAATACCATAATGCCATGGAAGGCTACAAAAAAATAAATCATAAAAGCGACCTCATATATAGAGGTGTATTCGAGCCGAGCTTGGCCCAGCTCGGCTAGGCTTGAAATGGTGGTCAAAAAATCGGCTTGAAGCTCGGATCGAATTCAAATAGCTTGGCTCGAGCTCGAATTGATTCAAGCTCGAGCCAAGTTCGGCTTGATTTATTTAAAAAATATTTTTTAAATAATAGTTTATACTATTTATATATATAATAATGATATATATATATATCTATTTTTTTTTTTATAATATTCAAGCTGAGCTTGAGCCTCAATTGAGCTGAGCTGAATTAAATAGGCGTTGGCTCAAGTTCTGCTTGAACACATTTCAAACTTGAAAACTCAGCTCAGCTTGGCTCGATCGAGCCAAATTTTTGAGCTTGAGCTTGGCTTGATCGAGCCGAATTGAGCTGATCCATCGAGCTAGCTCAGCTTGTGTGCACCCTTACTCATATATATGAAAAAAAATCTTAGCAAGAGAAATTAAAGCATTAATCTGTCTCAGGATTGCATTGAATAAGAGGAACCAAATGAAAAATTAAGAATCACAACTGTAGTTGGATAAAGCGTCAGTACCTTATTACGCTTTTACGAAACACATGGGATATGGAGAGCCTCGCTTTAATCCGGGAGAGAATTGTTGATCTTCTTTAAGAAGTTTTGAATCACTCTAAACTCAAATGTGCGGATGCTAATCATGTTGGGTTAAGGCACCCATGAGAGCAAGGGGTTTCATTAAGAAGTTCTAAGACACGCCATAATAGTCAGCAAAATATGCAACCATATTACCCTAGAAGTCTAACACCTGCGCAACCCCACTTGGTTACCTCTCGCAGCACCATCTACATCCAACCTGACAGCTACGCAACCCCATTTGGTTACCTCTCGCAGCACCATCTACATCCAACCTAAAGGTCCTAAAATTTGGCCGAATCTTTTAGCAAAAAAAAAGGGATCTGGATTAGTAGATTTGAAGCAACTGAAGAGAGCTAAGTTGCATAGACACATGCACAAGTGTCAATTTCGACGACCCCAAAAAATAAGATTCAAAGACTTGGGGAATATTTCAATTTTTAGTACATTGTTATGTTATGATGCATATCATATACGTACAAATAAGGGCATGGATGATTGTATTATTGTTGTATTCACCAACTATAAACCTTCTAAAGGATAAACTAGAATATCTATCTATGGTGCATGTCAATTTATGTTGTGTAGGTAATGAATTAAACAAAAAAAAAATCCAATACGTGTCAGAGTTGGACACATGTCTAACATGGATTCGTCACCTGTTTAGAAAGTCCGTGCAACATAGTAAGAGGGACATGATTTTTTCTTTTGTTGGTAGTCCTTATTTAATTAGCATTTATTCTTAAAGCTTTCTGTCTTTATATATTTGCTGTATTTTTGGATAAGGCATTGATGATGATGATCTTAATATCTCTGTCTTGCATGGTTTACTTGTAAGCATCATCGGTTTCCTTCTTTTTGCAGATGTGTAAGGAATGGAAATTATGATGAAGCCCTCGACTTAGAAGCCTTTGTTTGCAAACTGTCAACAATGCACCCAAAGTGAGTTCTACTTACTTTCTGGTTCAACTAAGATTTGTTATAGCCGATCAGTAAATGTGTGTGTGTATATATGAAATGTTAAAGCTACAAACCTCGTGAATGGTAGCTTACAAGGCTCTTTTGTACCAAGGTTACCTGTCATTCAAGGATTAGCAGCAGAAGTTAGGCAAACAACTCAATCTCTGCTTTCTCAGCTTCTTCAGAAACTTCGATCAAATATTCAGGTATCCCTTGGCTGCCCCCAAGAAAAAGAATGTAGATAATGCCAGGACGCTTTTCTCATTTTTCATTTTCACTTGCAATCTATTTTGCTTGGACTCTTCGAGTCCGTTGGTGTGTCATGAATCAATACATGTGGGCACGTGACAAGACATGGCCACAGACATGCATGTTTTCTCTTAGAACGACTATTGTCTATGTCTCCTTAAAAGTAGCATAAGAAATATAGAATTATTGTATGTTCATTACTTCATTTATTCAATGCATGTCATATTCATATTGTTTAATGAAATTGTAAATTCTTAATACATTATACTTTCTGAAAGTGATGTTTATTTATAGGTTGATAAATTTTAAACATTCCTTGTTTAATACTTTGCAAAATGCAAACTAATCATTTAATGGACTAATAATTAATTTATTTGTTAAAAACTTAATATACATTCTATTTAATTTTTGAATGTAATATCTTCTATATAGATTCTTGATTATTTTAGGGTTCTTTGCAATAATTTAGGCTTCCACACATTTAATTTGTATACTTTGCAGTCTCTCATAGCATTCTTCATATAAAATTTATAGTATAATATCTTTTATAAAAATAAAAACTAATATTTCCCCCCGTGTCCTTTAATCCTTTTTTGGGGTTCACTGAGTCAGACTCCAACACCTTGCATCCGTGTCCGATTGCGACACCCTTTCCCATGCAACTTAGCTTACAATGGGTGGACGTATCCTAGATCAAAACACTGTGTTGGTTATGTGTAAACTGTAATTTATGCAAGACATGTTCAGATGACATGGGTTGGAAATTTTCTAAAATTTTCCTGCATTTATATGTTGCAGTTGCCGGAATGTCTCCGTATCATTGGATATTTACGCCGTATAGGAGTATTCAGCGAGTCTGAAATGCGTCTACAGGTGTGGTTTATGAATTCTCTTTGTGCCGATTGTATTTTCACCTTTTTAATGGTGGTAAGTTGTATAAAATGAAAAATTAGTCTTATAAATAACTAATTTATGGCCTTATGGGATAGTTGAGTTACTCGGACAAATGTCTCCATGTGCTTTTCTTCTGCTCCTGTTTTCTAACAACGATTCTTTTTTCGTTCGGAACAGTTTTTGAGATGCAGAGAGGCTTGGCTTGCAGGCATTCTTGATGACTTGGACCAGAGAAATGTTTATGATTATGTAAAAGGAATGGTGAATTGTCATAGGATGCATCTTTTTGATGTTGTTAACCAATACAGAGCCATTTTTGCGGATGATACTTCTGGAAGTGAAGAAAACTATGATGGCGGGCTTCTTTTTAGTTGGGCTATGCATCAGATTACCTCTCACCTTAAAATTCTTAAGGTCATGCTCCCCAAGATTACTGAAGGCGGGTCATTGTCAAATATCCTAGATCAATGCATGGTGAGTGTGTTTTCATTATACTTTTTGTTACACAATACCTTTATAATTGCTTCAAGCTGTGCGTTTGACTGGCTATATGACTTTGTTTCTTCTGTGATTCTTTAACAATTGCTTGGGAATCATGGGTTGCTGACTTCTGTCTTCCTTTTTATGCAGTTTTTTTGTTTTCTTTTTGTTATATATGGAAAACTGGGAACCCAAACCTGCAATCAAATGATTGAGATAATAAATTCTTCAATAATATTATCGCTGATGTTTGTCCCTTTAAGATCCTAGCCTTTCTTATCATACATGAATGCACTTTCAGGACCATAAACGTGTTACCAATTACGTCATACAAACATATATATTTTATTAAATAATGATCTTTGGTACTTTTATCTCATTTGATGTAGTATGAGGTCTGCTTTCAGCAATAGTTGTTTGGGAATAATTCCTTTTCGTGTCCTGGATTTACTTCCAAATGCAAGTTGTTCAAATGTGTACATGTGGGCAAGGTTGTCAATCTTGACCATTAATATGTTAGACACTACTCAGAATAGCTGCGGCACTGTGTTTGTCCCCTTCACTATATATCTCAACTGCTGGACGATTTGTGAAAGTGATGTGATTCTGGTCTGCACATAGGCCTTGTTGTCATTGATCTTGACCATCCACTTGTTAGGCCACCTGGGTTGGACAGCATGAAATTGATATCTTTTGGACAATGCTAATAGTCTGAACCTTGAATTTCTGTGACATTGATTTTTACCTGTTGCCTGAGTATTTTTTTGAGTGTCTAAAAGAAGGATCTTGATTGTTATTCTTCAGAAAGATGCAGGGTTTTGGGTTGTGTTCGATCAAAGAGTAACCTAAGATTCTGATGCAATCAGTGGCCCAAGACCATGTGTTTGGAATTTATGTTTTTTTTAATCATGATGTATGAATATTGGGGTCTCTGTTTCTGCTATTTGACTGTCAAAAATTTATGCTAGTCATATGTTTTTTTTGGTAAAAATAATTTAGCTCCTGTTGTAGCAAATCCAATCTGTGTTCTAACAAAGGGACTATCGAAAACCAGAGTGTATGGATTTATAGATGACTTGCATGGTAAGGAATCCTATGCGACTTAAATAGAGAGCATTTCCTCTGTTTTACCTTTGTGTCATAAAAGTTAAAACGGAGCCTACAGTTGGCGCATGTATAGTCCCACTCCTAAGATTTAAAGAGTGCATTTAAAAATGATTATTACATGTTGCACTGAGGTGAAGCTGATGACTACCTTTTTCTTGTGTGCTCTGGACAGTATTGTGCAATGGGTCTTGGTTGGGTTGGACTGGATTTTCGGGGCTTGCTTCCATCTCTTTTTGAAGAGTAAGCGAACATTTTGATTTCTGTTTGCTGCACCTAATTCTCATGCATTTTACCGTTTTAACCCAATTTGGTCACTTTACAGTGCAGCACTCAACTTGTTCTCAAAGAATATGAGTACAGCAGTTGAGAATTTTCAGGTATGTAGACAAGTGGTGTGGATTTTGTATTTGTATTCTAAGACTGCTCATGGATATGTGCTTTAAGAAAGCTACTTTTTACGGGGATCTATTTATTTGTATCTTCAAAATTTGAATCCAAATTGGTGAAATAAGCACACGGACATTAGGTTGGATTCTCAAGGAAATGAGCAGATTTATCATTTTCTTTTGGGTGATTGATAACGAAGATATATTACTGTCCTTTGTCAGCTAGTCTTGGATTCACATCGCTGGGTTCCGTTACCTGCTGTAGGCTTTCCAGCCAATGGTGCAAATGAGGAAATTCAGGAGGATGTGAATCCGCCTTCTTATTTAATGGAGCATCCACCCCTTGCTGTGTTTATTAATGGTAAGTTTGACTTTACCTGTGTTCTTTTTCTTGTCCTCCAATATTCATTTTCTGTTCCAGGAAGTCTATATATAGAATCTTGATGGTTTTTGTTATCCGTATTCATCTGACTTCGACAAAATAAATGCATTTTATCTTCAAATTAATGTAGAGAAATGTTCAAGCTTAGAAATAACAAGAGTAAGGTCAAAAAACACGGAACACAATAAATATGTTGTCAGTAGAGAATTAAATTTGATCTCAAAGTCTGCAACCTTAATCTGTCAGACTGGGTACAAGTTTTCATCCAAGAAGAATATCCTGCTTCAACAGCATTAGCCATTAAGTAGTTCAAGGAATGTCTCTCAACCTGATGCGGAACATACTGAATTAGTTCCAGCAACTTCACCTCATTCTTTGCTGCCACAACTTTGGATTTACTTCTTTCTGACACAAGTCGTCCAAACAAAAGAAAACATCTCTAGACTCACCTTTTTAGAGTAGCACCGTTCCCCCATGCCCTCTCCCTTGGCTGCTTAGAACCTGATTCAAATTCCTTAAGATTTAATGGGGCAAAACCGCATGGTTGTTGATTATCATTATAGCATGTGCTGTTTGCTTGTTTTATTTGTTTATATGTGTTTTTTATGGATGGATGGAACATCGAATGGTGATAAAACAAAATTCTCCAGATCACCTGCACTGGATTATTTGTTTTCTTATAAGCTATCATTTTCTCTCTGGTTTCGTTGCTACTTGTGCCGATATCTTAGATACAATATTCCAGCAACCCCTTAGTTTCTTGCTTACCTTTGCCAGTATTCTGAAGTTCGGTATCTTATTCAACCTGGTGAGAAGATTTTGAGGGCTCTATCTGTTTTCAGTGGGACATTTTCTAATTATTACATATCTAACTTAAAGTCTTCTTTTATTTTGAATAATAGGATTCACTGATTTTACCTGCACTCGAATATGTGTAAACCAGCTGGCTTCTTATTTATCTGCTAGTAAAGGAGAAAATTAAAGGCAGCATCAAACAAAAGAAAACTGTTAAAGGAATCTTTTCAATTCATGCGTGCTATATATGAGTGAAGCAAAGAATTTGATGTATTCTGATGTACTGAGGACTGTACTGCATTGTAGATAGTACTTTGCTAAAATGATGCATGCAAAGTCCCTAGAGAATCAATCTTTTTTGTGGTATCTTCATTACTTTCCTCTGGTATCTTCATTACTTTCCTCTCCTTCATAATACACTCTCTCGCTGTGCTGGTTGTAGGTGTATCAGCAGCAATGAATGAGCTACGGCCATGTGCCCCTGTAAGCTTGAAACATGTGCTCGCTCAAGAAGTCGTTAAGGGGTTGCAGGCTGTTTCAAACTCTTTAATGAGATACAATGCGACTCGGATGTTAAGAACTAATGAGTCTGTGCTTTTTCTTTCACTTTGCCGAGCATTCATTGAGGTGAGATTCTTACAAACTTGGGTTGATTCTCTTTGTAACCTGTCTCTTCTTTTGTTGGCAGTAGAATTATATTATAATATATTTATAATTAATTTATTTCATTTTAAATTAATTCTTTTGCTAATTGAATATTATAATCTATTATCAAACAAAAATGTGAATTGTAAATCAAAATTAGAAAAATGATAATAAAATAACAACATGTGCCTTCTTTGACACGCTTCTCTGTTATAGGTTGCTTATCCACATTGTGCAATGTGTTTTGGTCGTTGTTATCCCGGTGGAGCTGCGTTGATCAAGGATGCAAAGAATTTATTTGATGGGATTACTCGGCTATTGACAGTTGCTCCCACAAGAGAACTCCCCAAACAAATTGATAATACGGCTGGAAGTCACATAAAAGAGAACGGTGGAGATACGCAGTTGGCGGACAATGGAGTCCAACATGATGCTGAACAAACGCAGATCACTAGTGTGGATGGAAGTGGGCAGGGTAGTACTAGTGAGCAGGTTGATGAACAGCAAGGTGATATGTAAGTGCTTGTATGAGGAAGTGTATTCTGTGAAACGCCCATGTATTTTGAGCATGTCATTCTTTCCATTTTTGGTTTACGAGATGCTCCTTAGAAACTGATTAATGGCATGAACCGATATAAAATACTTCAATCTGCAATCTGCCCACAGGAGGAACATGTGAAGAGAAACATGCTGACCCACTGCAAAGAATATTGTTGCAATAGAAATTGGTACGCAAGTAATGTCAATTGGCTATTTTTTTGTTGTCCATTCAAGAGCAAGAGCAAGCAAAGAAGGCTGATGAAAAATTCAGTGGTTCTACAATGCCATTCGAGGGAAGATTTTCAGTTTCGTGGACAATATTTTTTTTATCCTGAAGATGAGTAAATGATAAAACGAAATTGAGATCTATATCACATTTCGAGTATTTAATTTTAAGAATAGCTAGTTTATAGCTGTGGATATGGAATACAAAATGTTGATATATTCTGATATTTCTCAGAGGATTTTCCAAATACAGTAGTTGAATGGATCCAGGCCACCTACATATCATTTGAAAGATTGCATGAAAGAGATGGATGATGAATGATGGGAAGAAGCCCCTCCAACTCAAATCCGAGACTTCAAAAGAAGGCAATTGGTCTCCAAACATACGTTTACATAATGGGTTCCAACCCCAAGATAGTGGCCCAAGTAGAGAGAGAGAGAGAGAGACCATCCAATTTAAGCTTGATCCAACAGCGCCCCTGAAGAGAGAGAGAGAGAGAGAGAGAGAGAGACCATCCAATTTAAGCTTAATCCAACCGTGTCCCTGAAGAGAGAGAGAGAGAGAGAGCATCCAATTTAAGCTTAATCCAACCGCCCGCCTGGCTTCAAGGGCCTCCCAGGAGGTCCTTGGCCCACTGGAAATAAGCCTATGCCAATTCACAAGAAGGTTACTCATCAAAATCCAATTTTACCCCTTAGCCCCCAAATAGTACTTCAGGGGCCTCCCAAAAGATCCTAACGAATGTCTTATGCTTAAGCAAGCCTTATCTTGGCTTTGGATCTGGTGGTGTCAATGAGTCGGGCTTAGGTCCGAGTTTTTGGATCTTAAAATAAGCCCAGCCCAAGCCTGGCCTATTTACAAGAGTTTTTAGGCCTAAATTCAGCTAGTTGACACCCAGAGTTGGATCCACATATGTGAGCTAGCTACCATATGAGCTGGTGGTCTGCCAGGAAGCTGGGGCCTGGGGGTGCCAAGACCTAACATTAGGGCTGTCAAGGGTCAGCATTAATCCTGAAGGGCAAGAGCCTAATCCTGCCCTCAAGGGCCAGATCAGGGTATGGTATGAAAGAAAAGTGCGAAAATGTTTCTTATACGAGAGAACAATATTTTTTTTCTACATCAAATGTCAACCCAACAGATAATTTAATTGAAATTATTTAAAATAAAATAAATAAATATAAGAGTAAAGTAAAACAGGTATAATAATAAAACTTATCTTTGCAACAAACTAAAGTTGCAATCAAAGTGTTAGGGATAATTGCAGTGTTATGATTGGAGAATTTAATCAAAGGCTAAGGGTTAAGTTATAATGGATTACGATTTTTAGGGATTCAAGTCGGGGTAGGGCTGTCGAACCTTGCCTAGGTTTATTTAAGGGGTTGGGATAATTAGTCCTAACCATGCCCTTAAGAACAAGACCCTAACCCTACCCTTAACCAATGGTCGGTTTTCAATCAAATCTTTCTTACATACTTTGCCTGATTACACGCACACTCTTTTTCTCATAAGGTTGTGTGGTCCTCAGGCGTCTCATCAAATGTATCTTTCTTCCTCTGATCCATTGATCAGTAGTTTTGAATAAGATTCTTACTACAAATTATTTAAAGAATAGAGAGTGGGGTATGACAAGACAACGTTATTTATGTCAGACTAAGGAAGAGACAATTGATCATTTAATCTTGCATTTTCTGGTTGTCTTTGAAATTTTGGCTTTCTTCCTGTTTCAGTTAGGCATGGAGTGGGTCTTCCATTTCTCATTCTCGAGCTTCTTATCGGGTTAACAATTGTCGACGTTGGTGGGGGCCAAAGAAACAATTTGAATTTTGCTATTTAGAGCTATCTCTTGAAGTGTTTGGAAGGAAATAAATAATCGCGTTTTTGACAATTCATCATCATTCAATCCTCGTAACTTAGCTCGTATTCGCCGTATGAAATGTCTTCCATTATACACTTAGGAGAGAGCACCGAGTTATATTTTGTTGTGAGTAGATCCACACCTACTATATTCATTTTACTAAACTTTTTTGAATTAGTCTAGGGATACTCCCAAAGTGTACTCCCATATATACTCTCTAATCCTAACCATTTATCTCAATTATTAAATGATTAGGATTCCAGCTGATGTGGTAATAGAAAAGACAAAATAAGCCAACTGAAATCTTGGTCCTTAGTGGTTGGTTATAAACTGTTAGGATTAGGGAGTATATTTGGAAGTATAATTGGGAGTACCCATAGAATGACTCAACTTTTTTTTGTATTTTCTTGTTTGTTACTCCCTTTTAGTTTACCCCCCCCCCCCCCCCCCCCCTTTTAAAGTGTTGCTATATAAATATACTTGATATTTACGGAAAAAGACCGGAGAAAAGGGCTTAGATTGACTTTGGCCTAACCCTGGCCTGTCTGGTCTAGCAATACTAGGCCTAATATTTTTTTTTAAGGCCTACCTAACATTCCATACTCCCACTTCTTACCTTTGTCATTGAACCGGTCCGGTTTATCTGGTCTACCGAACTAATAAATCTCCGGTTCGGATCCAGTGATCTAAACGAGAGACAAACCTTGGAGAATTAGGTAATGGCGTCGAACGGGATAGAGGAGGGCGAGCTACAACAGCAACAGCCAACGAAGCTGCAAATATACTCCTCCTCTTCCTCCGGAGTCTCCCCTTTCTGGAGAGGTACTCTCTCTCTCTCTCTCTCTCTCTCTAAACTAGAGCATGAAACTTCATATGTTGATTCGTTGTTCTAATCCATGTTGGGCAGCAAAGTATGAGAGAGATGCTAAGAAGTATTGGGATATCTTCTACAAACGACATCAGGACAAAGTCAGTTTCTCTATTACTTTATCCCTTATTACTACTAATGATCATAACAGTAAAAATTATGATCTGGGTATTGTTTCTTTCTTCAGTTCTTCAAGGATCGGCATTACTTGGACAAGGAATGGGGTCGCTATTTCGATGTCAGTCCTCCATAAAAAGAGATTTTTTTTTTTTTTTTTTCTAGTTTGGTTAGTGAATTTTTGTCATCTAATTAGACTTCTCTTCCACTCATCCAAAACATTTTGTTACTTTTCTGAATTTCAGGGAACGGGAAGAAAAGTTGTTTTGGAGGTAATTCGGTCTTGTTCACATTCAAGGCTTGTTACTCGTTTTTTCTTTTCTATTTAATGTTCGAGTTGATTTGTTGGAATGAATTTTGACACTTTTGTGCATTTAATTTTGTGCCTTCCTATTGATTCATATACCATTTTAGATATCACAAGTTTAAAATTATTTTGGATGCTATTCATCTCTTATCTGTTCGGACACTCTCTTGGTTGGTAATTTCGATAACATGAATAAGTAACTTTTTGTTTACTTAAAACAGAGTTAAAGCCAAGGATTTAAAAAAGGGTTTCATGGACTGTATCGGTCACAACCATATATACATTTTTTTTTTTTGTTGGAAAAAATTAAATTAAACTGAAAATAAAATAAAATAAGGCACTAAGAAGCCAACACCAAGGATAATTTTAGAATAGGAAGGGAATGAGAGAATTATGCTAGAGATAAGTATTTAGGGTTATGTGGTAACTGGTAACCCATATAAAAGGATAGCATTCGAACGACGTCTGAAACCGTTACGTATTGGTAAGACTCGTCCGATTCGTATCGACTTCAGACGAGTTCTACAAATCATGCATGAATAACGTATCAGTATATATATAAAAAAAAAAAAAACGTACAGGACCCAGCGAAATTGATACGTATCGCCCGATGTATCGGTTTAGGCGATTTTTATTACCATGGCTTAAAGCTATTAATAACCACTCTCCTTTTCTTATAGGTGCCATATATGTCAAGAGAATTATCCTTAGTCTCTACCTTTTAGTTAACTGGTCATTTAGTGAACTGAGAATGGTTTGAAATCATTTTATTTGTCCAATAATCCTTGTACATATGTTGGGAAATTTCTCTGTGATTCGCTATTTTTATAAGGGATATAACGTTTTTTTTTTCCTTAATTGGTTGGCATTAAATTGTTTTTTTGTTCATTTACTAAATAATGGGTTATTGATCACCTTCTTAAATATCTGATAAGCAGGTTGGCTGTGGAGCTGGAAACACTATCTTTCCTCTAGTTGCAACATACCCGGATATTTTTGTTCATGCGTGTGATTTTTCACTACGTGCTGTTGACTTAGTTAAGGTTTGCCTCTTATATCCTATCGCCGGCCCATTGGCCACACTAATTTATTGGAAAGATTCGGGAACTTGCTCATATTTTAGTGTGTTAAGTTGATGCAATCATCTATTTGCTCCATTTGGGTTAAACATCGGGCATGTATCTGGAGAACTTGAATTACTAATATGTACGACAGCAGGCAGCTAGATTTTGTGAAAAAAGCTCTATAGTAATTGGTGGATTAGGAGCGGTCAATACTTGGAAATGACTAGGACTAAGATGAACGTCCAAAACAATTTTTTTTTCCTCCCAATTTTGCAGTGTGGACTTTGTTTGGATGCACAGTTGATAAATGTTCAAACTAACTGCTTCCTCTCATTCTCAAAACAAAGGTGGTGAGCTTTGGGTAATCAACTCAGTCATCTTCTGATTTGTTCCTATCTATTGCCATTTTGATGTGCAATATATAGCATTGATTATTGAGCTTTTGTCATCATGTGGCATGCACTTAGAAGCTCGGAGTGGTTTGGAAATGGTATAAATAAACTAATTGATGCTTGTACAGTTGGTAAGGTATGCTTGTGGAATACCAATAGAACTGGGTTCAAGACCCTTAACCAACAAGGCTTGAGAAAAGACTGACTTGGAAGTAGCTTACCCTCCAAAAAAATAAAAAAAAAGTAAAACATATTAACTATGACACATAATAGAAAATGGAAATGCTTAAGACCGCGGGTTCTTGTTTTATTATTGCAGAAATTCAAACAGAATCAATCACGGCAAACAGGTTGTAATTTTATTATTTTAAGGACTCTTCTATTGATTTTTTAGTATGAAAAAAATCGTAGAAATTGCATTTTCTAGTCAGGAGTGCCTGCTCCATTACGATCTCCTCCCTTTCTAATCTTTTTATCACTTACCATCAAACATATATGTATGTTTTGTATCAGCATCCACGGTTGAATCTAAGGAAGCATTAGTAATCTAGTATATAGATTCTCTTTTTTCTAGTTGCGTGAATAATGATAAGAGTCCACCATCCATCCATATGTCTGGTGATATTAATAGGAAATGGATCCGTTTATCTAATTGCAGGCACACAAACACTTCAGTAAAGACCGGGTCAGTGCATTCGTTTGTGATCTGACAGTTGATGACTTAACCATGCAGATTCCTCCATCTTCAGTTGACATCATAACCATGGTATTTGAACATAGCTTAAACTTTACCATTATAGTTGCATTTAACATGCATTTCTCTACTCCACTCCTTTAAATCCTTCTTTATTTTGCTGGTCCTGATGTTATCTAGTTAATTAGCTGACTTGTTAAGCAGATATTTGTCTTATCTGCAGTGTCTCCAGAAAAGATGCCTCTAGTATTGCAGAATATCAGAAAAGTTCTTAAAGTAAGGGATGATTATATTTTCTCTGCAAAATCTTTTATGCTGACAATTTGAAAATTAATTCCTTATACACACCATTCAACGGTGATGATCTTCAACTTTTTTCCAGCCAAATGGTCATGTACTGTTCCGAGATTATGCCATTGGTGACCTTGCTCAGGTTGGTCTTGAATAATATTTATATGCTTAATGTTTATCTGTTATGGCTAACCATCTCAGGATGAATAAATTTGATATTACTATACTGCGATGCTGCACAAATTTATCCTTTATTCTGGTTGAACTTAAATCCTGTTCATAGTGGATATTTTTATTAAAGAATATATAGGTTGAATTGAGATTTTTGTTCTTAGAGGATTTATATAATTTAGGGTGAAACATATAACACAAGAAAAGCTTACTATATGCCACTCTTTTCCCTTTTTGTGAACTATTACCTAATGCATTAGAGATGTTCATTTCTAGAGACAGCTGGTTACCTTCCCTTCCTTCGCCTCCCTTTTAAGGTTATGCTCCTTCAGATGTGATCTTTTATTTTTGAACTCTGTGATTGCATATTTGTACAGAAATACCATTGCAGTAATGACTTCATCTATGTCAATTCATTATCTATTGTAACTGCTACTAAATAAGTACACGGTGAAGGTTTTCTAAATTTACAACTAATGTGTGCTCTCTTGAGACCACAAATATAAAAGAATGCAATGGCACATTATGTGGAAATAATGCCCTCATGAAGAACAATACATGCCTCCTAATTGAGAAAAGAATGTAGAATAGGTTTGATGATTCTGGTATCTTGCAACTGCATAGAATTGTAGCCCCTGATTGGCTAGTAATGGCTTCATTTAATTAGAAGAAGTTCTTATTAATCCAAAGAGTAATGATGAGGTTTTGATTGATGTGGTTTGGTGGCTCTTTTCTTTTCCTAAATATATTCTGGAGAGTTCTGTATGTCTTCACCTGACATGTTCTTGTCCTTGGAATTCAGAGGGATTGATTGTTCATCTCTCTTTGGCTAATTATCCTATCTCTCATGATATTAAATTTACAGGAAAGGTTTATTTGCAAGGATCAGAAGATCAGCAACAATTTTTATGTTAGGGGTGATGGCACTGTAAGTTTCTGTATCACAATGATAAGTTTTTCGTAATGTAATTTAGATTTTAAATTTGCCACTTTTTTTATGTAGCCCTATGTTTTTTCAGCGTGCCTTTTACTTTTCTGAAAAGTTCTTGACAAGTTTGTTCAAAGAAAGTGGATTTGATATTGAAGAACTTGGCTTGTGCTGCAAACAAGTGGAGAATCGGTCACGGGAATTAGTGATGAATAGGTATGATCAAATCTTAAATTTTCTATAGTGGATATTGTTTATACATTGTATAGGTTATAAGCATAGAGATCGAGACATATCTAAGCTGCCTGCGCAAAAGCAATCACATAATACCTTTTATTTAAGAATTAGTCTATGGATACTCCCAAGGTGTACTCCCAAATATACTCCCAAATCCTAACCGTTTATCTCAGTTATTAAACGGTCAGGATTAGAGCTGATGTGGCATTAGAAAAGACAAAATAAGCCAACTCAAATCTTGGCCTTTAGTGGTTGGTTATAAACGGTTAGGATTAGGGAGTAGATTTGGGAGTATATTTGGGAGTACCTATAGACTGACTCCTTATTTAAGGTGCGTTTGGTAACTCTACAAATTAGAGCTTATTATAAAAAATAAAAGCTTATTCCGAAATAAGAGTGTTGGTCTAATCCAACGTCTAAATAGTCTTACCTCTTAAATAATAAGTTCAAGGTTCCTTTTTTTCCAGAGCTTATTGTGCTAAAAGAGGTTTATTTATTGATTCATTTAAAATGGATTTTTTGTCCTTAAATTTTTTTATAATACTTTTTGAAAATGCCTTTTTTGTCCCTAATACCTTTTGCAAATGCTTATTAGGTCCCTCCCACTGCAAATGCCTATCAAATAAGTGCTTATTTGTACGTTGTCCCAAACAAGATATAAGAAATAAGAGCTCCACCCTCCTCCAAAAAAAATTAAAATAAAATTTTTTTTGAGTACCAAACAGACTATTGTAAAACAAGACCTAAAATAAACAACTATTATTTTTTAGATCTAATCTAAATAGCTCTTATTAGATCATTTAAGAGTTTCCAAACTCAACCTTAGTGTTTTAAAAGGCGTGTGAGGCTTACACCTTGAGGCAAGAATCGAGACTCAACCTTGAGGCTTGAATCTCATGAGGTTATGCCTCAAGGTGTGAGGCTCACGTCTCACGCCTTGAGGCTCGCTCTATGTTTGAGGCATGCGCCTCATATATTAACCCAAAATAAAGGTCCTGCCACATAATCAAGACTTCATGTTCTAATTCTTTTTTCACTTTCATTTTTGTGACTTCTTTACAACTATCTTCTTGAATCCACATATGTGATGCCTAGGCCCTAGGCGATAAGGGTTCCCTAGGCGAGACATTGCTTATGTTTAGGAAATGCTAAGGGATCAAAATCTCATTAACATAATTAACTGTTAGGAGCTTAAGTTCCATGAAGAAATATCTCATTAACTAGTTGGATTGGAAAACTTGAACTGGTGAAGCCATTCCTCCTTCAAACTTGGTCTAGTTCCTAACCCAATTTTTTTCTCCTCCTATATATATATATATATATTCCATTTTTCTTTATTTTGTAGCCAGAAGGGACTGCATAATCTTGAGATTTACTTTCTTTCCTTTGTTTGTAGGATTCGTACTTCATTTATTTTTTGTGAAGAACTTGTTTATTTTCCCTGATGCAGTTCTGATTGTTGTCTATGATCTCAGGCGTTGGATCCAGGCTGTATTCTGCTTTTCAGATGGTTTAAGTTCTTGTATTACGGAATCTGGAAATAAAGTGGATCTTCTGAGTCAAGAGAAGAATGAGCCTAAGCTCAACAATGGGAACACGTTAAAGGAACCTGCGAATGATTTTGAAGTTGACATATCTGAGAGTATTGCTATTGAGATGTTTGGTATTTCACCATCCATTGATGAGGCAAGTCTTTAAATAAATCTTCTTTCTTCTGGTCAACTTCTCGTTTTTAACTTTTGGGGCTTGCTTCTAGACCAGTTCCTTGTGCAAGTGATTGAATTTCGTGAATCTGGAGCAAGCTTCTTATTTTGTAGGTTTGATGAATTTTGATTATTTTTTTATTAGAAATAAATAACAAATAAGGAAGACATGAAACAAATTTTTGATCCGATATACTCATCTTGTTTTGCTTGTGTTCATTTTGTTCCTCCACTTATAATTCTGAAAACAAGCAACAATCTGGCTGTTAATGTCTTGGAGGAATACCGACACCTTCATTTGCCTTTGCCTGTCTTCTAAGATAATACATCCTATTTTCCTATTTACTATTGTCTATAATGTTTCCTCTTAGATCATTGATGTCAACCTCAGAGGGTGCTGCTTTCGGATAAAAGGACTTCCTAAGGAGTACCAACACACCTGCAAATCAACAGGCTTGATGTTGTGGGACTCAGCTCGTCTGATGGCTGAGGTCATAGCAGGAAATCCTTCTATTGTCACTGGGAAGAGTGTGCTGGAATTGGGCTCTGGCTGTGGGGGGATCTGCTCAATGGTTGCAGCTAGATCTGCTGACCTCGTGGTAGCTACTGATGGAGATACAAAAGCGCTTGACCTGTTAAGCCAGAATGTTGCTTCAAATCTTGAACCACCATTTCTCCACAAACTGATTTATAAGATATTAGAATGGGGAAATAGAGACCATATAGAGGCCCTCAAGGAATTGAATCCTAGGGGTTTTGAAGTCATCATAGGCACAGACATTACTTACATACCCGAAGCTATCTCCCCATTGTTTGCAACTGCAAGGGAGCTAATTTCGTCCAATGAAGACATCAGAATGGGCTGGAAACCGGCTCTAATTCTTTGCCATGTTCTGCGCCGAGTTGACGAGCCATCTATACTTTCAGCTGCATCTCAATTCGGTTTCAGGCTTGTTGATAGGTGGCCCACAGGAATGGCGAGTGATTTATCTCAAACCATCATCAGCTCTTGGTTCTCGGAAAAAAGTTCCAAGGAAGGTATCCCAGACAAGGCATTGAACATCATGTACTTCCACATCTAGTAAGTCATATATTTGGCCTTTAAAAATCCAAATCCTAGTTTTGTAAGATGAATGTGTTTGAGATTTTTGCATCTTGGTGCCCTTTCAACCATAAAGGCACTGTATTTTTGTACGTAATCACAATAATTGCTACTTGGTGAGGAAATCAGAATAGTGCTTTTACTTTCTATTTTGTTGATCGCTAACTTCAGCTTTTTCTTGTAGATTATGTGCTCTGAATTCTATAATAATAGACCAGTGGAATCCATATGTTCAAAGCCGTATCTGGGAGAACTTCCTCAGAACTTTTAAATTGAATATGTGTGAGATTTTATCATCTTAACGCCCTTTCAACCACAAAGGCACTGTGTTTTTATAAGTAATTACAATAATTGTTACTTGTTGCAGAAATTTGAAAATACTGTTGCTTTCTATTATTTCATTGTTAGCTTCGGCTTTTCATAGTAGAATGTGCTTTGAATCAGTGTTACAAATCTCGTTTTCCGGTTTTTATTGGACGAAGTTTTTCTCAGGAGATTTTCAAATTTGAATTTGTTTGGGGTATTTCTTGCCTAAATTTTGGTCATGATTAAAAAAATATTAAAATTATAGAAAATAGTATTAAATATCATCAAATTATAAATTCATAAAACCAACAATTGTATTTCTCATGATATTTTTAAAATATCGGCTAAATTTTGCAATATTTATGGGATGAAAATAGAATTATATTTTCATGATATTTTAAAAATCTCGCTATAAAAACGGAGTTTTAAACTTAAAATGTTTTTCTCGGGAGCAATTGGGTATTTCTCGAGAGATTTGTAACAATGAGCTGAATTTTATAAAATGGATCAATTGTCTATCACATGTAGCTTGAGTTTTTCTAGATTCTGTGATCCAACTATTATTAGTTTGTTAGAGAACCTGTCTCTTCTACTTTGAAATTTGATTATGTATTAGATATCTTAATTCGTGGAATTGACATCGGTATAAACTAGAAATTTTGTGAAGTAATAATACTGAGACACCAAATACAGAACACGAGCACATGAGCTGGGTCAGTGTTGGTTCTTTTGAATTAATTATCCCATGGCAAGACATACCTGGAATCACAAATAGGGAAGAAAACAGATTTCGACTCATCGATTCATGGTGTCCCACCCCAATACATCCTGTGGGATGTATTTGAGATAGTCCGGAGCGTCTAGAGTTGAGAAGTAGCCAATTTTCTCCAGCTTCCACACCAATTACCAACTCCTCCAGTTCATAACAGTTAATACCAAGTCTTCAGAGACTCAGCATTCCTGGCAGTTGATGATAGAAATTATTTGAACCGTCTCACTCCTGGACACAGTAAACTTCTTGAGCAAGAGAGCTTAAAGAAAGTACCAGTTTCAGTTATACTGATAGCAAGAGTAGCTAGATGTGTCAACTGTTTCAAGTTTGTGAAACTAACTCCACTCCATTCCCATCACCTTACCTTCCACTTCCCAATTTGCATTGCTATAATAGAGATATCAACACTTGCTATTGAGATAGTCCGGAGCGTCAGATGGATTTTTGATCCAAATGCCTCAACTTTGGTAAACTCTAGCTGTTCAGGCAATGCAGTTTTCTTAGTCCCCTCACAATTCGAGATGACTCGGCTGAACTAATTTACTGATACCACTGGAATCCAGAACTGTCCCTGATAAATTGAGCATGATTGTTAATAGATTGGTTCCTTATCCATAAACAGGATTATCTCTGTTTCTTCTTACTTCTCGACTCTAGGTGCTTCAGTGAATAATCCTGGATTTGAAACTTGTTCTTATTCTTTCCACATTCAGATGATATCTGTGGCCAACCACAGATCACATCTTTCATCTTTACTTTTGTTTCTTCTTCACCAGTTTCTAACAAACAGTCGATCTTTAAACAACCGATTAGATCATTCCCCTTGTTAAGAATATCAATATCCTCAAATCCATCTAAAAATCTCTCAGCAATCCAATTTTCCGATGGCAACTTGTTAAGTACTCATATTGCATCCTCCCATTCCTCAATAGTCTCCTTGTTGGCCATATCCCTCCCAAAAGTGGTGAGGGGGAGTGGTAGGCTGCTGCATTTTTTGACGCTAATCTCAGGGCAAGGCCGTATAGTTGGAGAATCTAATGCCTCTTTACCCACTTTCTCTCGAAAGAGTTGCTATACTGACCAAAGACCGAGCAGTAGGGGTGTAAACGAGCCGAGTTGAGCCAAGCTGGGTGTTGCTCGAGCTTGGTTTGTAACATATATATATATGCTGGCTCATGCTCAATTCGGGCTATCGAATGCTAGCTTGGGCTTGGCTCATCTATAGCTAATCGAGCTTGAGCCAACTCACGAGCTTGCCCTATTATTTTGGGCTTGTTTATTCCTAATTTTAACAAAAAGAATTCAAATCAAAATCTCAAGAGTTGAACATGTTCATGAGATTCTCCCTCCAAAAAAAAAAAACATATGATAACTTTTATGTGAAAACAAATATTATTAGGATATTATAAGTAGTACAGTAGTTGAGCCGAGCCCTTCGTTGCTTGTGTTCGGCTTGATTAACAAACGAGCTCAATCATTTTGTTTGGCTCGGCCCAATGAGCTCAAATACCCTACTCAAGCTTGGCTCATTTTGTGACGAAACGAGCCGGCTCATGAGCTGGCTCAGCTCATTGACAGCACTACCGAGCAGTGAATTTCACCTTGGATTTATTTTTCTGGTTGGGAAGTGGAATTCCAATCTTCTCGAGATCCAGTCTTTCCGAAATAGCATCGAACAATAGCACAAACTCATTTTTCTCATCAATTCATTTACATCTTCTCTACGACTCATGTCGAGCTTGTAGCTTGAACAACAATCCACATTACAGACCCCAAACCATCTCCTTTTTTGTCCAGAATAATCTACCATAAATCCCACTTTGGATTTGATGGCTTCTACCCTTTTAGCCACCCTTTGACTTGGTTTGTGTATTTTTAATAGGTTTAGCTCTGCGGCATCGCCCTGTATCCTCGCGTCTTCCCCTTTTCTCCTTCAATTCCTTAATTACAGTTGTGATCAAGGAATGAACTCTTTGTTCCAAATTCACCATATAAGCTTATATTTGTAACAATGGGTTCACAAAAGCTACAAAGAAATGCTGATCAGAGGGGTCACAAATCCATGGTGGTGTAGTAATTGTGCCAGAGAAAGAAGGGTAAGGGAGGCTTAAGGGTTGGGATGACTGTTGTGGTAGTTATTCAAGTCTCTTTGGAAGATATAAAATTTCCAGATGACTTCCTGTGTAGTGTGTACTACTGCTGACAACTGATAGTGCTGTTTTTTACCAATGGAGAGAGAGAGAGTACACAAAAGCATTACTTCGATCGCGCCAATCACACAACCTTCCACTAATTCTATTGATTTTTTTCAAGGAAAATATCATGAATAATTGGCATCCATTGTCTCGTTGATTCCCATGATTACCAAGAACAATACAAAAAAAAAAAACTCTCTACAATTT
Source organism: Tetracentron sinense (assembly GCA_015143295.1). Lineage (NCBI taxonomy): Eukaryota > Viridiplantae > Streptophyta > Magnoliopsida > Trochodendrales > Trochodendraceae > Tetracentron > Tetracentron sinense. The sequence continues at coordinate 3,259,701 of CM026569.1, forward strand.
TATTCAAAACAAATTGTCCTGTAATTTACAAAACTATATATACGATGCTAAATTAAGTAAAATACGGAAATTTCTAAAAATGAAAAAAAAAGTGAACTAGCCACAGAAATTATTAATACTGAATAATAAAAGCAAGCCAGAATCAAAGACGATTCACTTCTAAAACTAAAGCTATTATTAAAACAAAAGTTTCTACAAATAGCAAAATTCCTGTTTTCAATACGTAAATGAGTGAATCTAGCCAAAAAATGAAAAATTCGACGTAGCTATGGATCTTGAAGATTTCGACGTCCAATCAGCCTTACAAGTTTCACGCACTTCTTACTCTGGGGCACATGATTTCTACCAGAGCTCTTTGCCTTTCGTTCCATGATTTCTACTAGAACCTTTATGTATTTCGTTTGGATTGTTCACAATCCAACAATTTCATGAAATTCTCTCCCACTTGCTTTACATGAGAGAGAGAGAGAGAGAGGAGATATGAGAGATGCTGGTTTTGACCATACCAACCCTATAATGGAAACATGATCTACCTGTAAATCGATCTCAACCTTCCAAACTGTCTGATGACTAACTAGTGGGTGGCTGAGAATCAATAGTGACTGAACATACCTTTCCTGATTATAATATCATTAGAACAATCCAAGAATTTTGCTCCCAGATTCGAGGTTTATAAGTGCTTGATTTGAATATATTCTTTGAGCTGTGGCCCATGCACCAAGTCAATGGGAGAAAGTTGGCTTTAGATGTCCTATCGACTTGAATTCAACGAAGTTTTATTTCCTTGGAGACTGCAACACTTTGGATGCCCAAAACAAATCCGTGTTTGTGGCTGGGTATTACTAGCTTTCTTAGTCCCACATCGGCTGTGTTTGGACTCACCCTCCATTAATTAGACCCTTCTAGAGTGGTTGCTTGGACTCACCCTTATGGCACCTTAGCGATTACCTTAGGTCTAATTGTCCTCTTATCAAAAAAATAAACAAATTGCTCATATTTCAATTTTTTTTTACAAGGCATCATTTATTTATTTATCTACTTATATAGTTAAGGTTAGTAGCTGCTGCATGCCACATTGAGGGAGAGCTTCCAGTACCTTTACCCTATGTATGTTTGGTTGCTGAGAAAATAAGTTAAGAAAGAGAAAAGAAAAGAAAATTGGGCAAAACCCATTTGTATTAAAAATTCAAAATTTTCTTTCCAGTACTTTCACCAATTTTCAATGCTGAACCAAAAGTATGGACAAACAGTCCCACAAGAAATCAACTGCTGGGAATTCAGTGCATCCCCCACCTGCCCCTTAAACGATGAGCTAGCTATACTTCTTGGTAGCAAGGTTTGCCAGAGCTCTCATAACAAGAGGATGGTGCAGCCATTCGACGGTTCTGATGGATAAGAACAGTAGAAAACTTGTATTATTTATTTAAAAAATAAATTCAGTTTGCAAATTACACTAGTCACACATACGGTACATTATGTTAAGTTGTTCATGATTAAACCACATAGTAACTTGTGACAAATCTCATGAGAATAATATTTCCATTTCTTTAATGCAAGTACTTCAGCTTAAATGATGGTCTACCGTTAATAGGATTTACTTATATACAAATTATTTGAATTGATAAGCATATTATTATTATTATTTACAAATTAATTGTAATTTTTCTAATATCCTATTGGTTGAGATATTAGAGTGAACTTAAAAATGTTGTATTTTATAGGTTAATTTTTATCTTGTTAGAATTTGGGGGAGTACTTGTACACAGAAATAAAAATCGCCGAAACCAATACGAAACAGGCAATACCTATAGGTATCAATAGTCCCCTATATGATATTTATACTTATACGAAATGGGTGATACGTATTATTTATTAGTTATTCATGTTTTAATTCATTCTGTAATTATAATTTTGTTTGCTACTTTGTTTTTGAGTCGCTTCTCATGATATATTTGATTCTTTAACTCATTTGATATTTTTTTAATTTTAATTTGATTTAAAAAAATATTTGTAATTTTTTTTTATATGTATCGTTTGAAACTGATATTGAAACTGATATATATAGGTTTCGGTTGGGACTGAAACATCCTCCGAAACTATATTTTTAATCCTTGCTTATATAAGCTATCCACTTAGAACATAATGAATAGTGACCTTGACCATCAGCAATCATTGTGATCGTGGATCAAAAATTACAATTTTAATGAACTGTGAACGAGTATATCAAATTGAAAATGACATCTTTTGATTGATATGATAGTGCATGTTGAAGCTTACCTTTTGGTCTTGGAAGATAATCATAAATCTTCTTGCTCTTACATATGGTTAGTATAACTTCAATTTCTTGCAAAGCTTGAAACCCTTCTTTAAACTTCTCGACTTGAATATGTATTCCACACTGATTCAAATAAGCTTTGCAATTCGTGACATTCACACGAAAATACATTAAATTGCTAATGATCCCGGAGTTGCTATTATGGATGATACTAATTCAATACAATCGCTTTTAAGGGGATCACCGGCCAATATCATAGAAGGAGAATGTGCAAGACATCACTGTTCTCCCATTAACTTAGATCTCACATCAATCAAGTCTTTGTTCTAAATCATAACCTTGGGAATGAGAGTAAATAATATATATATATATATATATATATATATATATATATATATAAAAGTATGATACTAGAAATGTAACAAATAACAATAAAGAGAAAAGTTCATAAAGCTACCATTAGGCAGTACAAATACACCAAGTTGGTGGTGAGTGACAGATAGAGAGAAAGCACACAGAGCTTCAAGCATGGACTCTCCATGCAAGAAAAACTATGTATGCTCCCTCTCTTCTGTCACCTAGCTCCCCTAAAACCATGATATCTACCTGTTGTTGCGCCAAAGAAACCTTCTTCACCATCCTCTCCATAGCCTAACTGCTACATTAGGGTGGAAAGAGAGCTTGATTTGTTATGTATAGAGAAGTTAAGGTGTATTCAGCTTTATATAAGATGGGAAGAGTGGTTGCATCACGTATGGAATATATGTGGTTTTAACTTTTATTGGTCTCTCTTTTAATAGTTTAATTACAATTCTTCATGAGAAAAGTATGGCTTTCTTTTGATCCCTCTTCTCTCCATACAACCCGTACCTGTCTCATTCATTCACCAATTCTTATTCAGACCCCAAAAAAATATTTTAAAAAATTTACCATTTCTTGTTGTACTTCTAAGTTTTAATTAAATCTCTACTACAATACTAACTTCCCCCTCTTATCACTTTCACCTTGCAACCCCATCTTTTCCCATGCTGTGACCCTTCTAGATGAATGGCCTACTCTATCATTATACCCTCTCTCTCTCTCTCTCTCTCTCTCTCTCTCTATATATATATATATATACTAGTAGAGGCCCCGTACATCGCACGGATGTGAATAAAATAAAAATCTCTACATCTCTCTCTATCCCTCTTATCACAATCTTCTAAAACTTATCTCTACTACATTCTCTCTCTATCCTTCTTATCTCTCTCTCTATCCCTTATCATAATCCCCTAAAATCTCTCTCTATATTCTCTATCTCTCTTATGATAATCTCTTAAAATCTTTCCAATGATTTTTGCATTGTGAACAAAACGCATGTATCCCCTAAAATCTCTCCAATAGTTTTTGAATTGAGAGGGAGACGTGTGTGTGTGAGAGAAAGAGAGTTAACAATTGAGATTTTAAAAAGGGTGCCATGTGGCATCCTTAAAATAGAATTCATAAGATTCCCAAGATTAAAGATTGGAGAGCAAAGAGAGGGGTTAGGTGACACTTATTTGTTGAGGGTTAGGTGACACTTATTTCTTTATATAACCATTATTTTCAGGGATTTAACTAGTCCTACTCTTCCTTTTTTGGGGGCAAGTAGACAAGGATTTTGTAGCGACACGGTGTCCAAATGTTGACCCTTTAATTGATGGGCATCTCTTGAATGGGTCATATCAGAAAGATGTATTGATTGATTATCTTAATCTTCATTGATCATATGCTTTAGATCATAAGACCCATGTGATCATTTATGCTTATCAATGTGATTTTAATGAAAATGAATAGATTCTTAAATTATATAAATTCATGACCAAGTTCACTGTCTTGAAAACAAGAAGGAATATTAATTAGCTTCAAATATGCCTGGTCCCCATCTCATAGAAAAAGACAAAAAGATAATTTCATATTTGTTTAGGAAGCGATATGCCAATTAGAGCTCGACAAAAATTCGGTAAATTATGCCCACACGAAGATTTACTACTTAGCAAAAGTAGCTTAAAGTATATATGCTTTTGTATTATACTATAATTATACTAAGAACCTTTAAAAATGTTCACACCAGTGGATTAATACGAAACATGATTAAGGACGACGTCACGCCTTTTTTTCATTACGTATGGATAGTGTTATTGTTATTAGATGGGATACTCATGAAATGAAATTAAAATAATTATTATTATGATAATTGTAAATAAAACATTTAATTTCAAGCATGCATGGTCCCAGACTAAGTTATAATTCAAAGTTATTAAGCTAATCATTTAATGTTTGAGCTAGCAATCCACGACGAAATGCATTAACTTCTTTCTCGAGCATTAAGTAAACTTGAATCTTTTTTCTCGCCGAATTAGGCTCGAGATCGGACGAGTCAGAATTTTAGTTTATTTCCCTACAAAAGCTGGCCAATGGTTATATGATGGGTGGGGACCATTGATGATGTTAGCCACTTAATCATATGGCACCTCATCATCAATCATTTTAATATCTTATACTCACTCTTGCACTGATGATGATAAATTAATGGTGGGTTTAAAGGGTAATTAATAAAGAAATCTCGATTTAGAAGTAGGCTTTTCTTAAGAACATTGAGACTTTCCTATTTAAGAATGGGCAATAAGGAGAGGGCTTATACACATCTTGATTCCTGCTGTATCTTCAAATTTAGAATTGTTGTTCAAAGATAGTCTGTAACTTGCCTAACCAATGATGATAAGCATCTTCTACCAAGTACCCTCTTTTGGTAGCTCTAATGGCTAACACTTGCCAACCAGGTTGTGGTTTGTTCTGCCAATAGATCTCTGTGTGACCATTTTCTCTCATAAACTGAACAGAAAGTGAAGGAAATGATTGAAACTGTGCTATAATCAATCTTCTTACTCACAAAATTTACAGCCGCCACTATAGGATATTCCCACATCTGGTATCTCCCTCAATCATGGGATCGAAGTCTATTCTATTTTTGGGGAAACACCAGAGATACACTCCCATATCTGTGAGGCCTAATGCTACAGGTTACTTCTTGTTGGACATGTTTATTGAATATCACCATCAGTTACTGCATGCGAGTGTCAATAGCCAAGGTGGTTAAGCTTAAGCCAAACTTTTATTTCAGGTTGAAACGAATCAAGCCAAGCTTTTATTTGAGCTGGAATGTTTAAACAAGTCAAGCTCAAGCCTAAATCCTACTTGATTTTGCTCGGTCTGGCTTGAACTCGATTGGCTCGGCTTGAAATATTATATATAAATACACAATATTTTTTTATAATGTCATTGTTATTAGTATAAAATATTATTTTACCTTTTTTCAGCATATACTGTGGTAATTTTTAATTTATAATAAATAAATTTTATAGAAGTGAAACACAAAAATCCTGACCCTAACTCTTTCTCTCAGGACTACCCCAAATCTAATTGTTGTATATAAATGTATTAATTGATGTAGTTTATTATATTATAATTTAATAATAAATTCTGTGAATCAAGCTTGAGCCGATCGGAGATTTGGCTTGAATGAAGTTCGAGCCCCAATGGAGCTCAAGATCCATCCAGCATGTTCAAGCCAAGCTCAAGCTTGGCTCCAATACACCCCTAAGTATCAATGCTTTGGTCTGGTCAGGCTCACCCCAGTAGAGGGGCTAAAAAATGCTGCATGGCTGGAGCAGGTCTACCAAACAGTTTCACACAGTTTATTCACTATCACTTCAAATCCACCAGAGGCAGATTTCCCCAACCCAACAAAAAGATTGACCTTAGAACAAGTAGTACAAGAAAAACCAGAATTAAATACTTATTTGTTCACAACATTAAGGACCTCCCACCATAGTAGGGAAATCATTATTCATTACACTGAAATTTCTTCCACATGGGGGGTCTTTACACTCTATACATGAGTGAATTTATATTCATCAAGGTTCAATATTAGCAGTATAATGCCTCAATCCCCCGTTATTCTAAAGCCATGCAACCTCAATTCCTGTGAGGAAAACTACTCAGGTGGAAGAAAGGTGTTCAGTGATACAATCACACCAAAAAAATTTGGATCTCGAGAAAGAAAAAAAACATTTGGGATCACATTTAAGTCACATTTTCTGATCCATGACCGACAAAAATGTTTCATTGAGTACCCAAAGCTTGAATTAGAGCAGCATCGACTCCGGATTCTCAATGTAGCCTTTGAATGCTTTTAACCAATCTGCGCCGATTGCACCTAAACCACAAATAACACGAGTGGAAAAATTAGGATTTTGACATCCAATTTAGAATTAAGTACAGCAGGTTGAGGATGATGTCACATTCTTAACAATTTTACATGTCCGAGCAACCTACCATCAATAACACGGTGATCGCAGCTTAGTGTTACGGACATGAAGGAAGCGAACTCGTACTGGTCAGGGCCCACACCAGGTATGACCCTCTTCTCAGCTGGTGAAGCCCAAAGTAAAGCAATCAGAAAAAATTAAAACAAAATGGATAATGGTCCCAACAGACTATTAGAAGAAAGGGCCAATAGAATACGAAAGATGGTGCACAGAATCTTACCGGATCCAACTGCGAGAATGCCTGACTGGGGAGGATTGATGATGGCACAAAATTGCTTGATTCCAAAGGGCCCTCCCAAATTCGACACGGTAAATGTGCCTCCCTGCAAAGATGATGATCTCGATATTCATATGCCAACATCATGAGGCAATCAACTATCTGCTGATAGTTGATGATAAGGCAAAAGCACCAACCTCATAATCTTCTGGTTTCAAGCTGTTCTCTTTGGCTTTCAGAGCCAAATGTTTGATATCTTCAGAAATTTTAGATAACCCTTTCTTGTCAGCATCCTGCAAAGACAGTATATTTCTCAAATATGTCGTATAACTTACTAATGGAAAGCATGAAAGACCTTTCAACAATGCTAAGCGATACCATGACCCACCCTGATGACAGGGACAAACAATCCATTATCAGTCTGCACAGCAACATTGATATTCACATTATGGTACCTGTATCAGTAGCAGCAGCAAGATGTCAGAATTTATGAAAAAAATAACACTTCAATTATTATGTCTATTACTTCATACTCACTGGCGAATGTAATCATTGTTCCAGGAACTATTGCACTGAGGAACTTTGCGAAGAGCCAAAGCAGCAGCCTGCGGTTATATTTCTGTTGAAGTTAACGTGTCTTGGAGATTCTTAAGAAAAATGTACAGCTAATACCATAGTATGACACTATGACTGAAGCAATAATAACTACATTAAAACATCAAATGTTGTAATCATTTGCTGTGACTCTGATGTACTTCGAGTCCCCTTCAAACTAATGTGACGAAAATCCTAATATGCACATCCCACCAGTAAACAATCTCAATATTCCGGAAAGATAGAATACCTTTATCACAAGATCATTAATAGATATCCGCTTTCCACCTGAAGCTTCTTGTAGTGAATTAAGTTGGCTCCGTAAACTGCAGCACAGAAAATAATTATGATATGTTACAGCATCAACAACAGTTCAGAGCATAATAGAAAATGTATCTTTTAAAATATGGCACAAATCAATACTCACTCTATAAGTTTGTCAACGCATGTGTCTACTGTTAAATAATAATGAGGAATAGTCTGCTTTGACAGCAGTAAGCGTGAAGCTGTGATCTGTTAAGAAGGGTATATCAGATATTAAATTTTTCAGCATGACAGCTTGATTCGTCCTAGTGCATACAATATAGAAGTTTTGAACATAATTACCTTTCTTATCTGAGTATGAGGGAGGTCTGAGTAATCTAATGTTCCTACTATTGTGGTGTCCTTAGCCTTGGAGGCTGGTGCTGAAACCTCCTTTCCACGAGATGCTACATCATTGGAAAAAGCACATTTGAACACAAGTTGGTTAATAGTCAAATAAAATAGAAATTTGATCCTAATTGAATTATAAAAAACATTGTTCTATAATCAGTTCAAAGGATCAGGGAAGAACAAGGAAATGGTCATCAAGAAGAAGAAAAATCAAGATACACTTGGTTGACATCAACACAATAGCAGTGTATCCCCTACAAGTCAAAGAAAATAAACTCTGGCAGTACGTCATCAATTGTAGACTAAATGACGAAATGAATCAAGAATAGCCTCAGAATTATCTGTGGAAGAAGAATATGGGAAAAACATACCCAAATAATCTTCTATGTCAGCCTTCACAACATGCCCATCAGGACCAGTTCCTTTGATGCTTGAAAGAGGCACCTATATTTAGGGAAAAGAAAGCATAGCACAAATTTTCCTTAGAAATGGGTTAACAGGAAGCATTTCTAATTCTCATTGCTTAGAGAATAATAGCCACCAATTAATGGGTCTTATTCACTTTAATTGTATGGAATTACAAATATTTTACTGCAGCAGCTGAAGTGACTAACATTGTGATCTTCTGCCAATTTTCTTGCAAGAGGACTCGAAAAAATGCGATCTGTTGTAGGAGCTTCAGCGGACTTAGAAATCTTTGGCTCAGGTGAACTGACAGGCTCCTGCTCCACCTCCTTTTTGGGTGGGGTGGAATCAGATGGCCCTTTAACACTATCAGCAGAACCTGGCGTCGAAGGTTTGTAATCTTTGAATTTTGCAATATCATCCTCTTCTTCAACTGTTATGGCAATCACCTAAAGAACGTGACAAGTTCCCAATGTTAAAATTCAAAAAGATGTGTAAAAGTTCCCAACCTTATGGCAATAACGTTTAGCTGCTAACAAAATGATCCTCAGATAAGAATCATAAGATATCAAATTGAGGCTAATTTCAATAGAAATAACATTTTGACTCAAACTGAAGGTTTTATAAAATATACGATTATCTCAGCGTGCTTTAGACTGAATGGTTTGCACATTCATAAGACAAATGAAAAATGTGTTGTTTCTGCATGTACAAAATAACCAACATGGGAAAACAAAACATTACGAGACTACAATACCGAATTGAAATCAATAGGAGTAGGACTCATAGGGGGAATAAACCATGAATGGGGAAGGATGTTAAAAGGTGACAAAACATCATTACAAATTGCATGAGTATTCTGTGTACTAGGTAGATCTTAAAACATCAATACTGTCTTTCACTTCTAGATAAGAAAGATCAAAAGGCCAATAGTACAGCTATAAACCACCAGATGGTCCCACTGAAGCATCAAAGCAAGTGGAAGCAAGGCAAAAATGTCTATTCGGAACTTAAATGAGTACCCCAAAAATAGAATTAGAAAAAGAAACGAGGGGTTAAATCCTCTAAGAAATTTTACATAGTAAATACCCAAAAAAAAGAAGTAATTATAACCTTAAGCCATCTCAACAATACATAACAAGGAAAAATTATGATTATTCAAGAAACTGAGAGGTATACTAATGTGTGACTAGAAAATTTCCCAAACTGAAGGTAATTATATCAAAGCACTACATATAATGCTATAATTCTAAATAAGTGTGTACACACATAAAATGTTATAATTAATCACAATAATAAGAAAGAAAACTGGAGTTGCCAGCATTTGGTCCTTATACCACCTAAAATGGATACCTCACCAACTTTTATTTCCTTTGCACCATCTCCATGTATTATCTTAGCAACATATCCTTCCTCCATACATTCCATCTCAACTGTTGCTTTATCCTTAGAAAAGATGTAGAAATAGATGTCAGATTTACATAATAAGTACATAGACCAGGTCTGTTATCAAACAATTGAATTTTAACAAAGGCAGCAGCAAGGATCCTTGACCATACAGTTTCAACTTCACATAATACTTCACCAGGAGAAACTTTGTCACCCTCTTTCTTCAACCACCTTGCAATGTTTCCCTGTATATCAACAAAAGAAACATTTAGTCAGAAAATAACATTGGAATTAGTGCAGGATGAATGTCCTCACAAGCATAAGCTACATGCCTCCGTCATTGTAGGAGAGAGAGAAGGCATTCCAATCTCTTGGTGTGGAGGAAGACCTGAAATGACATTGCACACAATTCTTAATAATTAGGATGACAGATTATGCCATTATGAATCAACAAGCAAGAGCAGTATAGATCTATAATTCAAGAAAAACAAACAACATATGACTAGAGGATCATCACGATTTGACATGAGAAAAGAAGAATAATTAATAGGACCACAGATGTAATTAAACTCAATAATTTACAACAAGATAAAAAAATACTATGGTCAAATATTTTAGCATCGTGTTGAACGACTTTGTTGCACAAAGGAAAATGTATTAGTAAAACAGATTGTAATATACAATGAACAACAAATATTGTCATAAATAATTACATCTTTGCTGGCTTATTCAAAACAACAGTTGCTAGCGCTACCAAACCCAAAATGGCGAACGAGCCCCTTTAGACATGCTATGAAAAGGCGGGGGGGGGGGCAAGGATTCAGTTTAAACGAATATAAAAGGTTCCTCACTTTGATATTGGCATCTCCAATGTTTTCAACAAAATCATAATGGTAGAATGAATAAAATGGCCAAAAGTTTTTCCGAAAGAAAGAAGTAGATAATTGTAGTGTTTTTGTAATAAAAAGAAGGCACTAATCATTAAGAAAATGATGTAGCATATGTTGGTAAATTAGTCTTCAAGGTGATGACATAGTCTATAAATGAACTCTGAAGCAAAATTTGAGTAAGGTTTTAGGTATCAAAGGCCTTGGACTGTTGAAGTACTAAAAGATATTTATTTTCACAGTGGAAGCACGAATTGGAAAATTTGGATCTTGTTCAGTAAACAAGTAAGCTAGGTGTGAAGCCTGTAGTTTCTACCCTTTGAACAAAGTCATCTTAAACCAGACTACAAAGAAAAGTTTGAGGGATCCAAGGATGATAAATCAGAGATTAGCCAAAAAATAGCTGATTTACGTCATCATTTAAGACCTGAATGCAGCAGGCATTGTGATTCAGCTCATGCAATTTCTCTAAAATCCTTTGCTTATATTGTTCATAGGATCTTGAGGTATTTCAAGTCCATTCCAGAATGTGGAAGTATTTATTCACCTGACGTACATCTATAGATTTCATAGAAATCTAACCAATTTGGGTAGGACTACCAGAAGATAGATATTCTACTCCAACCTAAGATAGATATTATTACTGTATTTAGTTTACATCTCTGTAAACTGCTGCTTTTCTCTAATTTATAATATATCTGATTTACCGATCAAACAAAAAAATGGTGACATTTTAGTTGCTTGAGAAGTGATCAAGCAATAATATGCTGCATGTGAGATGATGTGGTTCGAGAATCAAGATGCTCGTGACAGAGTGCTTGAGATTTGGGCTCATATAAAGATGTACTATGACAATCACTAAGTAGGAATGCCTCTGGAATCTTTTCACTAAACTGAATTGTAAATCATAAACAACGGTTAGGTATAAAGACCATATACGGAAACCAAAATTGTACCTGAACCTGTCGAAAAGCCTCTTCTTGGGCAAGCTTGTGAACTGATAAAAGTAATAAAATCAAGATAGTCAAATACTTGCTGATATCTATCAAGAAAGATTTGATCAAATGACACATAACAAACAATGAAAACCTGTGGTTGAACTCCAAGCCAGCCATTGGAATGCCCATTCTCATTGCTGTTCTTGAAATATTTCCCTTGAATTTTCCTACCAAAGACATCTAAACAACATGGTGTACCGTATTTAGCATATGACTATTGACACTTGTTAAGATAATGAACTGATTTTTGTTGAAAGTGATGAAGCAAGAGAAGTCAAAAAGAAGAAAAGTGACGCATAAAGCAGGAAGGTTCCAATCACCGTGAAGAAGTCAGGATCTATTGCTCTACCACTGTAATTGAATCTGTTGACTTTTCTTGGAATGCCTCCAGTAGAAGAGCTAAGACTTCCATCTCTCTTTTCAGGTAAATAACCACGTCGATGAATCTTTTTAAGATCTGGAAAAATAACAACGCTGCTTAAAATAATAGAAAAATAACCGATACAAACATCCCCTACTTCTGATACTGATTAAGCCGGATGACTGAATGAATTCGGAAACTCAATACTAAGAAACATAAGCGAACACTGACCATAAACAACATGAACACTGGCTTCCTACAAAATTTAAATCTTGTATGTTACAACTTTAAGAGGGGAAACTTTGGGTTCCACAATTATTTTAATACTTTGTCTCCTAATGTGACGGTCGTTTCTAAGAAGGAAAGGCTTTTCTCAACAGTATTTTTTGGTAAGTGAGAACAAAATGATTAAGTAGAAAACAAAATTAAGGGAGATATAACCCGATATATAAGGCCAATTTATACTGGCAAAAGTCAATGAGTTAGAAAACTCATTAGCATCGAAAGAAACAAGACTATACAATATTCTTTTTTCTTTCTTTGATGAGTAACAAGAATTGGATTACACAAAGGATAATTTACAAGATAAGGGGGAATGAGTTATGTTTTTTTTTTTTTTTGGTTTAAGGGGAATGAGTTATGTTGCGCAGTGACTTGTCAATGTCTGAGCACGTATGGGAGTCCGACACGTATCGGATTGTTGTTGGACACTTCTAGATTTTTTTTCTACCTGTTACTTACATAACATAAAATTGACATGCACCACACATAGGTCCTTTAGAAGGTTTTGAATACAACACTTTTACATTCATTTATACACTTGTTTATAATCATAAGTATATGATCTACATCATAAGAAATTCTTATTAACAATAAAAATTCAAATTTCTCCCAAGTCCACGAATAATAGTTTTTGGGGGGTCGTTGAATCCGATACCTCGCATCTATGTCGGACCCCAACACTCATGTCCGTGCAACTCAGGGAATGAGGAAAGTTACCCACAAAAAAACAACAAAATAGGCTCAGGAGCCCAGGCGAAGACTGTAGAATGATTTCTCCCAATAATTAGCACGCCTCAAAGCTAGAGGTGCTTAATGCCTTCCAACAGAACTATGAGTGCTGCCTACAGAGAGTCTCTAATCGGTCAAAAATCTGTTCTTTGACACCCACTTTCTTTGGATAAAGGCAATAAGCATACTATTGGAGTACCTTTTGAAGTAGTCTTCATCGTGAAATTCCTTTACCGATGATGAATCTCTCTTCCTTATACCTATTGGAATCATTCATCAGGAATCAGAAGATTCCATCTTCCTTATCACTTGTTCCGCAAAGATTTCTCTGCAACTTTTTTATAATTCCATTGTCTTCTAACTCCTAACCTAACAAGATTTCAACATTATTTTAAAATTATAACTGCCTGCAACTTGCCAGGATTCAAGCTTCCTCATTTTTCTTCACTCTCTCCCTTAAATGTCATTTCCTATTTTGGCCCTATTGTGCTCACAAGTATCATTTATACTCAGATCATGTGTAATTTGCTCATGGACTGCCGGCTGCCTGTGTACATATAACTCTTCACATTTGGACATGTACCTAGAGAGACATCTTTGATCTACAATACACACATGCAAACATGCACATACATATGTTCATGCATGTGAAAGACCGCATGAATGCATATGCTCATCTACACCCATATATAAAACTGTAACCCAAAAAATGCAATTGCATGTACACATGTAGCTACAAATGTTACTCTAAAAAGTTGACTCAGCGAAACAAATTATTGTTCAACATTTTTTTGGATCTTTTATTAGAATAATTTTTTTGTTTTATTATTACTATTTATTTAAAACCTGAACATCGGCTGCGGAAGAGCAAATTCATAATTAAAATCCCAAAATTCCAAAAATCACCAAACTTGCAGTGCACATGGGAAGCAAACAAATAAAAGTAGGCATGGCTAGAATGAGTCTTTTAAGCCTAAATATGCTTATAGATCAAAAAAAATCAGAGACCCCATTGATTGACCTTTGACCATCCTAATGTCTACAGGTTGATCAACATGAAATTAGAGATCAATTCATCTAGATCAACTACCCACCATCTCCTTTATCAGCAGAGGAGCAAGCATCTTTAGAAAACCAACGGACCAGAATGGCAGGCTCATTTCGGAGTATGTTGGGAGCATTCCTTAACTGTATAAAAACACAAATATAAACAAAAAACAAATTACAGAACAGAATAATGAAGTACATCATTCTCTAAGAAGCCAAGATATGGTTAAAAGATGTGAACAATTGTGGCAAGATGCCAAAATCAGTAGCATCGATAGGAATAGCTAAAGAAAAGCACAAAAAGGTGTGAAACACTATAGTTAATGGAATCTTAAGACGGTAATCTGGCCTGGGAGAAGCGTGTCCATTAATATCATTTGCAACCATGGTGATTTTAGACAATTGGACCAACGCAGAAGTGGTGGATATAGAACCAAGGATGATGTTCTTATATTCCATACCCAACATGTGAGCTTCCAAGTCACCAATCCAAACCCTTCAAATGGTGACCTAGCCCTTGAATTGGACATGGCCAAAAATCAATCCGATCATAGAATATTAGCATCCACTCTGAAGTTAAATCGTGTACAAGAGTAACAAAAATAAAACACTCGAGAAGGAGAAGTCTATACACCTAAGGCTTAAATGTATCCAATTAGTCTGGTTTTTTAATCATGCCCATCTCGTGTTCCATTGAATGAAGCAGTGTTTTAAAACCCGAAAACTCAACTCGGCTCAGAACCTTGCTCAGTAGAGTCAACTCGGAAACTCGGGCAAAACTCGACTGAGTAATGACACCTAAAAATCGAACATATATAATATTTTTCTAATACTATAAATATGGTATAAATTCAAAATTAATGATAAAACATGCCTACAATGAGATATATAATTCAATATATACTAAACACCTCCCTTTTGTTTCGTATTTATACTAAGGGTGGGTGGGATGTGTAAAAAAAAACATAATTTGGTTACTCGGGTAGGCCGGTTTACTCATTTTTTTGTTATAACAAAACAAATACATAACTCTGGCTAGTCGGGGCGAGTTACTCGATGTTCAGTGTCACTTCCGAGTTTTATCTCAAACTCAACCCGAAACCTGGCAGAATCGAGTCAACTCGGCCGAGTTTCAGGTCAACTCGGCCGAGTTTCAGGTCAACTCGCCGAGTTTTAATAAAGAGGAATGAGGGGTCCAGACTCCAATTCAATGAGTAGTTATAGGCCAAATGTAGTACACCATACACGAGTTGTAACAGGCACCATCCCGCACTGCCCCGACTCCCAAGGATCATCATCGAGGCTAGTAAGATTAAAATATTTACTTATTTGGACACTTTAGTTTTAACATCCGCAAATATATTATTAGATTATCTAATATTTTTAAGATTGAAAGGTAATTCATTTTCCTCATCTTGTAAACTCTAATTTTTGGCAGTCCTCAAAAGCTAGCAAGCACGATTGACCAAAATGTTCATTTGACGGGATTTTTTTTTTTGGACGGTATATCTCATGGCGCTAATGAGCAATCTAAGTCATTGGCAAGAAATTTGTATAACCAGGAAATCCTCGACTATCATGTATTGCAGGTGGACCAGACCAGCTCAGAACTAGATTCGATATTCTAGATGCGACTACTATTACAAGACAAAAGACCGGGAAAAGGAAAATAGGTATTTACAGGAAAGATATATTTGTGTCGTGGATATTCCACACTTTGCAGAAGCAGGAAATCTATCTTTTTGAATATAAATGAACTGGATTAGAAAGTATCATTCAATCCATAGCAAATAACGCATTTTTTTGAGACTTTATATCCTTCATCTCTTTCGTCAAAAATCCAATTCTTATCAAAGAAAAATTAAATCAGATAACTGAATCACAATATATACACATTTGAGATTGGATCAGCATGAACATAGTGTCCTGGAAGTAGTCAGAACCCATAAACCAAAGCGAAATCACCCATGTTGAATTACACAAGTTAAGGCAAGAAATTAATAAGACTAATACAAATAGTAAAAAAATAAAGCACCAATTAAAGAGTTCACAATTCATGTAAACTGAAATCGAGTATATGACTCAAAATGGGTACACAATCTAGATTAGATACAGCATAAACACAAGGTCCCAGAGATAACCCAAAACCAAAACGCTTCTGGGTAGGAGTGTGCATGTTGAATTACACAGTTTAAGGCTAAATTCATAATTGTTAAAGGCATTGCCTGCGGGGGCACCTTGGAGACCAGGCGCTCAACTGGGTCTAGGCGACCACCCGCCCAGGTGGCCTAATAACAAAAAAAAAGGCCTTTGAATGCCTCAAAATCACTCTAGGCCCCCAAAGCTCTCATAAACCCCTTTAAATGCCTCAGCAATCACTGTAAATTATAATTTTTTTCCTCCTTTTTATACCCAAACTTGAAATCCAACTTTATTATTCCTAGAATTGTCTCTAAGGATGGTTCTATCAAAGTGCATCTCGACAATATAGATTTTATAATTTACACCCTTTATTTAAGGAAATGCAGCATATTAAGATCTCATATTAGGTGGGATTTCTGCTACAAGAGTTTATGAGACTGACGCCTGAGGTGTCCATGGGGTCTGTGGCCTAATCTCCTTGACAACCATGGCCAAATTCATCCCAAATGAATTAATATTACTGGGCTTACAATCAAATGAGAAACCCATTAAAAATATACATTAAAATCGAGAAACAGAAATGATTTTGATGATTTTATACCTTTTTCGAGTGCCTGAGTAAATGAGATGCATACGTCATGGTTTTGATCTCCAATCGAAAACAACCCCAGAAATCGATAACTACAGAAACGGCTTGGCCCTGCTCTTACTACGGGTTGCAGCTCGAAGGATTGAGAGAGAGAGAGAGCGAGTTTGGGCTCCAAATCCTTGATCCCGCAGCCTCAGCTGTCCAAGTTTTTTTTTTTTTTTGGTAGATAGCTGTCCAAGTTTCAACTTGTTTTATTGTGACAGAATTTTCGCAGTCGCGAACCCTTTTTTTGTTGTCCTAGCTCTGATGAGTCGACTCAGTAACTCGGACCGAGTTATTAACTTTGTCTATAAGTAAAGAGAAGTAACTTTTCTCCATTTATGTCCTTTGATGGTCGGTAAAGAGAAGTAACTTTTCTACATTTATGTCCTTTGATGGTCGCTGCTAAGTGATTCACGGGAGTTCGAATCTTAGTCAATTGTGATTGAATTCAATCACATATGTGGCACACCGTTATTGGAGGAGAACAAAAAATTTGAATTTGAATTTTCCCACCATTTTGCTCTCCTCCAATGGTGGTGTGCCATATATGTGATTGAATTCAATCACAAATCACAATTGGTTATGATTCGAACTCTGGGATCATTGACCTTTGTATGTAAGGGTGGATCCAGGATTTTCTTGTAGATGGCTAACAATGCTAGTAATATGAAATATTCTTGGTCCAGAGGTGTGGAAGTTTGAGTGCCTGGCCCCTCAATTTTTTTAGGACTAAGTTTGTTGCCATCTCTTCTGTTTGTGCCAATTTGTAAATAATTTTTTTATAAAAAGTTAGGGCAGTTGCTCCCATTGACCATAGTTATGCTCTCTTAAATTAAATAATATTGTATAAATTTAGCTTCTTTTTTTTCTTCAAAAGTGTAGGAAGACAATTATACCATATCCATGCCCATGTCATTTGAAATTAAATAATATAGTATAAATTTAGGTTTTTCATTTTTCTCAAAAGCTTTTGCTGGAGCTAGAGCCCCCCTCACCCCTAGCTTTACCCCTGCCCCAGGCTACACCCCTTAGTATCAATATGATAAAAAAAAAACCCAAAATTTGAAGGGGTGGACCCATGTGTTAAGTATGGAGTTTGTTTTGAGACAAATCGTTCCAACCACCTTGACTTATTTTGTATGGAAAATAAATCTAGAAAATATACTTTGAACCTTTCCAAAAGTTGTCATGGGTTTTGGTCTTTTAAGTCCGAATTCACATATTTTGGGGTTAGTATATAAGATACTTAAAAGTTAAGGTTTCATAATTTGTTGCAGTCACAGAGAAGAGAGGTTTTCCTTAAGAGAGTGAGAGAACTTTGTATTACTTGTTTGTTTTTACCTTTAAGCATAGTGAAGTGTGAATCCATGGACGTTAGTCGAACTACATGTAAATATAAATCTTATGTTATGCATTCTTGCTTGTTTTTCTTATTGTGGATTGTTTCATGCATGTGGTTCCGCTCCTGTTAGTACTATATGCCTCCAACCCCCAATTCTTGGGGTCACTGACCTTATGTGATTATATTTGGTCTTGGGGTTATGAGTTACAGCACATCCAATTTTAATCATTATTTGACTTCACAAAATCATATTTTAAGTTTCATTAGGCGAGTTTTGAATTATAATGTAAAATTATTGACTCGTGGAGTTTCTAATTTGTATGAATCACTTAGTCACGATGAGACTTCAGAACTGGACAATGTAACTATATTTTGCAGTTTGAACCCCTACAAAACCCAGTAAATTCTTTGCCTCGGTCCCCACGTGTGAATTAACTAGGCTGCGTCACGAGTTACCTTGTCCTAGTTCTTGTACTCTTCTTTCTGACAACTCTTGGGAAGGTGTCACGGATGGTAGAGACATTGAGCTGAAGGGCATTCAGGGTATTTGACTTACTCTAGAGAACAAAATTGCAGGAGAAGTGCTAACTCCATTGAAATGATAATAACTAATAAGACAGTACTAGCAAACCCCCTTGCGATCCACGGGCTTTAAAGAGAATATTTAAAATAAAAATTTACAAACAAAACAATATACATTCAGTCCACATGGACCCATCTTTTGAGTTTTGATGGATCACAAATCACAATCAGTGATTTTTACACACCTACTCCTTGTTGTGATAATGTTTGTGCTAATTTTCTACTAGGGTGATGCTGGTGTAAGTGATGTTATGCATCTAGCAACAGATAGTGACCCCCCCCCCCCCCCCCCCCCCCCTTGTGCAAATGCCCCCCTCTTGTGCAAATGGTAGGGATGTGGTGTGGAGGTCGGTCGGGGGATCCAATCCTCCTGGGTATGAGTTGTAAGAGCTCCAATACCCCAGCTAACTTTTGACCGTATTGATTGTACTAACGTAAGTAAATGATGACGACACAAAAAAAAAAAAAAAAAAGATAGTAACACCACTAACTAGAAGTAGCATACGAAAAATTGAAAAATTGATGAAACTAATTTAATATTTTAATAATTAAGCTAAAATCTAAAAAGTTAATTCAATTAATTAATTGAATTTTATTCCCTTTCATCAAATTTCTCTCCATATTTGCCCATCTTCTAGCTATGCTAATGTAGAACATATATTTGAGACGTGTTCGTCTTATTCTCAGACATCTCCAACTCTCATACTCTCAGCCATAAATCATTACTTGTTAAAGCATGGAAGGTGTTTACCAAGGGTAAGTGTTGGTTTTAGGTTGAGAGTCGGTTTAACACGGTCTATATTATTTCCAAGCTCATATGAAATTTAAACATCTTTTAAGTTAATATCTTTTGTTATTTCGTAGATTACTTCCATGCTCAGTTGACTCTGGATATGGTCACCAATACGTAGGGGTGTATGGCTATACGGCTTGAAGTGGATAGTTAGGATTATCCTGACTGCGTTGATATTAGGCTTTAGCAGATCTCCAATGTGAATCCATCGCATTGTGGGTCCACCCGTGCAATTTCCAAAAGCTATATTACAAACTTTTGCTGAGTGGTATATTTAAACATTTGACTACGTTTTTGTCATTCCAAAGACATCTTTGTTGACTTCAAATTTGTTGGATTAGAAACATAATAGAGATGAATCGGTCTATGGGTACTCTTAAATATACTCCCTAATTCCACCAGTTTATAACCAACTATTAAGGGTCAAGATTTGAGTTGGCTTATTTCATCTTATCTAATGCCACATCAGCTCTAATCCTACCCATTTATAATTAAGATAAATGGTTAGGATTTGAGAGTATACTTGGGAGTACACTTTGGGAGTTTCCTTAGACTATTTTAATAGAGAATAATGAGCGCATAGAATTGTGATGCACACCTCAATATAAAAATGTTCTATGTTTAAGGAACCTAACAGAAATATATTTGTTAGGTTTCTCACAACGCGACACATACCCCATGCCAGGGTTTGAAAATAGATAAAAAGCGATGGATGAAATATATTTTTCAAAGTACCGCTAACATGGTATTTGTGTAAGAAACCTTAATAGGAATTTTATCTGCGCTACCTAAGTTCTCATCCAATTCCTCTTTCTGAAATAATAATGTTTTACCCTATGTTTGGTTGCTGATAAAATAAATAAAAACATTGAAAAGAAAAGAAAATGAGACAAAATACAACTAATTGTATTAGAAATCTAAAATTTCCTTTTTCTTTTCCATGGTTTCACTTATTTTCTCGACAATGCCAAGTTCTAATCCATCATCTTTCCAAAGAATCACGCCCTGCATCGGCTAGCCTTTGCACATTTACAGCACAGGAAATTTAGCACTCTATACCTATATTCCTGTTACGCACTTTCACTTCAAGGTTGCTTTAATCTGTCTGCTTCTTCTACTTAATCCATATTAATGTCGACGTCTAAATTTCAAGTGTTGGTGGATGTCAGAAATTGAAAGCTTAGAGTGAGTCATTTTCTGAGAATAGATACACCTCCAACTTCCTTTATCGAGATAAAACATTTTTATCGTTGGAAGAACTAAAAAATGTTAAGAGGTAATTATATGTAGCGGCTACTTAAAGTCACAGACTGGACATAAAAGAGAAGCCAATGTCCTCAGAAGGTACAATTTGATTACAAATATCTTATAGCCTGCTTTAAATTACAATCCAGCTCTAGTGAGACTGCTGTCATTCATGAATGTAGAGATATGTAGATAGAGTCGCGCTTTTGTCTCCTGCTGCAACTCTATCTACACCATTTAGTCCCATAATGCCATCTATTTGTTGCAAAGTTTTAACCCTATTCAAGTAGCTATACCACTTATTCCCAAGATCACTTCTCTCTATACCTGCACCCATCTGACTGCAGTGTTTGTGTGTAAAAAATTGCAGTGAGTGTGTGTGTGTGTGTCCTTTTATTTGGATTTCCTTTAAGAATGTCCTTCAACCAAGAGACTGATTCATTTTAAGAAAAAGGAATTGACAATCCCTTGTTTCGCATAAACAGCCCAACCTATTCAGAATGGCTGCAGCAGAGAGTGGATGGAGATAGAAAGGAATATAACCAAAAAAAAAACTGATAAAGGATTGATAAGAGAAACTCTTCGCTTCCACATCCTTTGTCAAGCGTTCACAAACTCTCTGCTTCCACGGCCTTTGTCAGGCCATCAAAAAAATTTATCATATAAAGGATTGATAAAAGAAACTGTGATGATGAAATTTGTTAAAGATGCTGATTAGGACAAACAATAACACATTTGTGGTGAAGAATCAGTGCACTGTGAATCAGTAGCAAGCATCGTGTTTCTACTGGCTCCTTATGAGAATTATAAGCCTGATATGCACTAGTAAATTCCGAGGGAAAATATTCTTTTGTCGTTGTGACTTGAAATTTATATTTCAGGATTTATACAGAAATGTATATATACAAAAACCTTCTAACAGGTTCATAGGTGGGACCCTCGTGTACTCTACTATAATGCTATAGGATACGTCAAAAGACAAATTGGGTGTTGAAATATTAATGGTACAAACTATAATGTAAGATAGGTTCTTACCATAGTTGCTCCAGTAGGATCAGAAAGCAGATGCCTGATAAGGCCCATTCTCAAGCTCTGGGGTGCTATAACAAACATATAAAAAGCAAACACCATGAGGTCTGCTGATGAGAGTGTAGAGCCAAGAAATCCCCACCACATCCTGCAAGACAGATATCCATCCATCCCCCTCAAGTTGCAAGGCAAGATAAGAAAAAATTTATTCACATATAACTTTGGCCTGCTCCCAGCCTTATATCCATATCTATATCACGGACAAACTTTAAAAAGGCAGAGGAGATTCGGCATCTGGGTTGTTGGTAACCAAATACTGATTTCTCCCTCCAGATGAGAGAAAAAATCACAAATCTCCAAATAGGAGACCAGTCATTAAATGCAAGAAAGCATAAATACAGTTTGACTTTTCTTGCACTCATTCTCTCTCCTATTTAATGAACTGTCCCCTATGAAAATACCATTACATTTAATAGAACAGTATTTAATATATATGGGTAAAAAAGTTTGGTGAAGGTTAACAATTTCACCCATTGAGTGGTTGTTAGCATTTCCCTATATATATATATACATGTTAATTCATAAAGTGAAATCATTTACATAACCCATCACTTTTTGTCAGTCTTGAGATTTCTTGTTTGTGTTGGCAGCTCCAGGTTTTCTGTTAATAGGGGATGTTTGATCGGAAACTGTATCTTATTTTCATAGTTGCTTGATTGCCAGAATTATGATTTGGACAGTTAAGTGTGTTTGGGCTCCCAAAAATTGGATTTAATTAATTAGTCCATCTAAAAGTATCAGAAAAACAGGATATAGGAAACACAGCTACTAACTGTTTTTCCCGTCATGAATTGGGTGATTAAGAAAGTTGGGCTCTAATTGCAGCACCGTTCACACCATCTTCACCAACATCACTACCACCAGTCACCTCCATCACTACTGTCGCACCACTGCCACCACCAGTACCAACGATTCTTCACCACCACCAACCACACCAGAACTGGCCAAAGCAGCACAGCCGCCAAGGCTACCAAGTAACAGTTGTCCACTGCCATCATTGCCTTACTGCCACCCCCACTCTTACGGTCTTACCACTGCATTCCCACTCTCACCACCTCCACTACTACCACAAAGCTGCCAATTCAGGCAGATCCTTTAGGACCATAGGCCATAGTGGCCTCCTTTAAAGGCAGGAAAAAGCAGTTCTGTGGGTGTTGCTGCGCCTAGGTCAAACAGCAGGGCATCAACCCTTGGATTTTTTTACCACAACACATCTTGTGGCGGTTGTTACCATGAGGACAGTCCCACGGCCCCCACCAGAAAGATCGCCTGACAGTTGTATCTTGGGCATATATGTCTGGGCTTGTCTGAGATAAAATCCCAAAACAAAGTGAAAAAGAAATTGTAACCATGTTATATATGCATGTTCTTGTTTAAAACCCAAGATGTATCAGAGGCACTAAGGAAATAGAACAGGTAAATTTGTGACCCTATATGAGGTTTACAAGGTTTCCTTTTATAAGAAGATCTGAACTCTTATTTGTTACGACACTAAAAACATTCAACATGTAGGTTCATGTGGCTACAAGCCCTTGATCGGAATAACCACGGTTGATGGATAAATCCGGATTAATAGAAAGCCTCAATCTATTGGGTAAAACTTAGTTGCATACATACATTCATACACCTCACATGCACAATATCATCACTCATGTTTTAAAGCAAAATAAATATCTATTATATATTAGTATTTTATCTCATGTTGCATATGCATGATCATGATATGCATGTTGACATTGTGAGACGTCTGATGATGGGACACATCTGTCAGATTGGGTAGCTTGATCAGAGTGTACCATTAAATGGTGTAAAACCAAGTCAACAGCCACAACAGCTAGTTTGACTGGAGTAAAACACATATATAAGCTGGGTAACCGTTTTGACCAAGGGGTGTGAAGAGACAATAGAGTGGTTTAATCCAGACCGTATATCTGGTAACATTTTCCTTTGATCAAGCTATGAGAATTAATGATCCAATTGATCTATTATTCTCTATATAAAGGGTTTTCCCTTCTTTGGGAAAGACACACAAAAAAAGGAGGATAAACCACTACTTACCTATTTTGCTTTGTGAAAGAAGCGTGTGAAAATCCTACAAGGAGAAATCCCCATACAATCTTGGGCATCGTCACAAAGGTTATAGCTTAGATTGGACGATCCTTATTTTGTCAAATGCTATCATAGCATTCCGTTTTCGCATCGTAGCCCTTCATTGGTATCAGAGCCAGGTTGTTATTTTGTGACGTGCTACACCAGATCACTTCTTCCTCAAGAATCTTGTGTTCATTTTTTTGACCGAGTACTTTACTCTCTCCTTTAGTAAGAAAGGAAAAGTAAAAAGTAGCTTTTGATTTTCTCTCTCCACCTTTCACACAAAAGGAAAGAAAAAAGTCTTTCTTATTTTGGTGGGTATACGGCCAAGGAAAGAGAGGAAAAAAGAGGAAAGAAGGAAAGAGAGGAAAGGGGGTTTCACGGTCTCTGTTCCATCATCTCTACCGTCCCCAATTTTGCCGGCCAAACTACGACGGTTCTACCACTCCAAAAATCAAGAAGAAGGATCGGAATAGAAGGGGTAAAAACCCCAACTACCGTGCATACTTCGTCAACCTCGACCATTTTTTCCGGGGATTGATTTTTTCTGGCTGATTCAAGTCGACGGCGAGTAAGCGGCAACATTTTTTTCTTGATTTTCTCCTCTTGAAAAGCTCCAGATCAACGAAGCAGATCCCAAATTTCTGAAGTTGCAAATCAAAGATCAAAGAGAGGCTGAGGGAGCCTACGATTTTTTTCTCATCCTGAAAAGTTTCAAATTTGGGCATTTCAAAAACTAGGTGCACTCGTTCAAATCCCAAATTTTCAGTCTACTGATTTAATTAATATTAGAGATTATAAACACCTTGCTTGATTAATGAAAATACTGTAATTTGAAATTTAAAAAAAAATTATATTAGTTACAGTAAACAAAAATTTCTTGGGGTGCTTTTTTCAGAAATAACAGAATCTTAAATTGCATGCTTGATTATCTGAAATTGAAAAATATATTTATAGTGAACGAAAATTTTCTAGGGTGATTTTTTCGGAAATATCAAAACCTGATATTGCATGCTCATCTTATTTTTTTTATCTGAAATCTGATGGTAATTTATTTCTGAATTTTTGTTTAGTACATTTAACTTTCTGTAATTATAATGGGATCTAAAACAGTGAATGTTGAATTAAGTAAAACAGAAAGATTAAATGGAACCAATTATTCAACATGGAAAAGGAGAATTAGACATATTTTGTTTCAAGATAAAGTAAAATATGTTATTGATACTCCTTACCCTGCTGAACCACCTCTAAGGGCTGGTGAAGCAGCTAGGAATATTTTTGATAAATATGTTGAAGATGACAAATTAGCTAGATCTAGAATGCTTACTTTTATGAAGCCAGATTTAGAAATTATATTTGAAGAAAATACGACAGCAAAAACTATGTTTGAAGCAATACAAGAATCATATGGAACTGCTTCTGAAACATATATCAAACTCCTAATTAAGAAATATAATACTAGTAGTATGAAAGAAGGGGAATCTGTTACTGAACATGTTAACAAAATGACTGTCATTGCTAAAGAATTAGCGGTTGTAGGAAATCCCATTCCTGATAAAATGCAAGTGTCAACTGTATTACACAACTTGCCAAATTCATGGGAATCGGTCGTAATAACCATTAACTTGTCAGGTCAAAATGTGACTATGAAAACTCTTCCTATGTTATTAGACGTAGAAGCTCAAAGAAGAGCCAAAAAGAAGAATAGTGAGTCCCATTTTGTGGAAAACTCAACACCTTCCTCTTCTAAGCAAAAACCATATAAATCTTATAAGAAGAACTTCAAACGTAAGGGAAACAAATTTCCAAAGAGAAATGAAAAATTTAGAGGAAAACATAATACTAGAAATTGTTTTAAATGTGGAAAACCAGGCCACCACAAAGCAAACTGTCATCAAATTGATAATGACAAATATAAAGGACCTAAAGATATTGTTTGTGTGGTGTCAGAATCGCTCTTAGCTGACTGTGACTCTCAAGTCTGGTGGGTAGACTCTGCATCATCTCGACACGTGGCAAAGACAAAAGAGGATTTTGTAAAGATGAAGGATATCAAAGCCGGCGACCATAAGCTCTATATGAGCAATAACACTTACTGTGAAGTTCTTGGAATTGGAACTTTAAAGATTCGGTTGCCTGGAGAAATGAACCTTCTTCTTACTAATGTACTCTATGCTCCTACGATGAGGAGAAACCTCTTATCTATTCCACGTCTAGATGAAAAGGGATTTGAAGTCTGTTTCTGTTCTTCTAGAGTATCAATTGGGAAACATGATTGAATACTTGTATGGGGATCTAAGATAGATGGCTTGTACCGTTTGAACACTTCTAATAAAATGACATTTACTTCTTCTGATTATATTGATGAGTGTTTTGTAAATGTAGATTCAGTTTTATGGCATATGAGATTAAGCCACATAAACTATAAGAAAATGAAAAAGATGGCTGATATTGGTTTAATCCCTAACCTAGACATAAACCTTAAACCATGCGAGTCATGTATAAGTGGAAAGATGACTAGGAAACCTTTTGGTAAAGGTGAGAGATCCAAAGAACTTTTGGATATAATACATTAAGATATTTGTGGACCTATAAATGTTAAAACTCATAGAAGTATGCAATATTTTGTAACATTTACAGACGACTTCTCTAGATATGGTTATATATATCTTATGAAGAATAAGTCGGATGTCTTAGATACATTCAAAGAATATAAGTTAAAAATTGAAAACCAATTAGGTAGAAAAATTAAAGTGTTTAGATCCGATAGGGGAGGTGAATATATATCTGAAGCCTTTAATAATTTTTGCAAAGAAAATAGAATAATTCATCACCTTTTAAACTCGTTGCACACCTCAACAAAATATAATAGAACTTTACTAGATATGGTAAGATCTATGTTAAGTCAAACTAATTTAAGTACAACTTTTTGGGGTGAAGCACTCTCTACTGCTATATACATATTAAATAGAGTGCCAACCAAAATAACCGGTTTGACCCCTTATGAACTTTGGACAGGTAGAAAACCTGACCTAACTCATTTAAGAGTTTGGGGAAGTTCAGCTTATGTGAAAATATTAGGGCCAAACAGAAGCAAATTAGACCCAAAAACTATTAAATGTACTCTTATTGGATATTGTGAAAATTCTAAAGGTTACAGATTTGTTATACATCATTCTGATGGATCTGTAGGAGTAATAGAAAGTAGAGATACTTACTTTCTTGAAGATAATCTGGAATCAGATAAACTAGACAAAATGGTAGAATTATTTGAAATAACAAAAGAAAAAGAAACAATGCATGATAAAGAACAAGTTATAGAAAAACCTTAAGTGCAAGACACTTTAACTAGAATTCAAAGGGAAAGAAAATCTCCTAGTTACTTAAAGGATTATTATGCATTACTAAATGAGGAAATTCCTGACGATCCTATAAATCATAATGAAGTAAT
Organism: Tetracentron sinense; assembly: GCA_015143295.1. Classification (NCBI taxonomy): domain Eukaryota; kingdom Viridiplantae; phylum Streptophyta; class Magnoliopsida; order Trochodendrales; family Trochodendraceae; genus Tetracentron; species Tetracentron sinense. The sequence goes on from CM026569.1 coordinate 3,287,254, forward strand.
GAAATCTAATGATTATTCTAAATGGAATGAAGCTATTTTAGAAGAATTAGAATCCATAGGAAAGAATAAGGTATGGAAGCTTGTAAACCTACCTGAAACCAGAAAAGCTATAGGATGTAAATGGATTCTGAAAAAAAAACTAAAAGCAGATGGAACTATAGATAGATACAAAGCAAGATTAGTAGCTAAAGGCTATACTCAAAAAGAGGGAATTGACTATGAGGAAACGTATTCTCCCGTAGCAAAATTTACATCAATTAGAATATTGATGTCTTTAGTAGCTTATTTAAACTTGGAATTACATCAAATGGATGTAAAAACAGCTTTCTTAAATGGTGAATTAAAAGAAGAAATCTATATGAAACAACTCGAGGGATATGAAATAAAAGGAGAAGAGGATAAAGTTTATAAATTAAAAAGGTCCTTATATGGACTAAAACAATCCTCTAGGCCAAGGTTTGAAATTTCGATGATATTTCGATATCTCGTACAAGAAATCTTAATCTCGGAGGGTCCCGACATATCTAGACGGGGTATTACAATTTTTTGGGAAATTTCGACCGAAATTTTGAAATATCGCACGATATTTCCGAAATTTCGGTCGAAATCTTAACAAAATCGCTACAGAGGAAAAAAAACCAAATTTTTTTGTTTTTTTTTTGCTGTGATTTTTTTTCGTGAAACCCTGTAGGGTTCACTTGTCTGAAACAGAAAAAAGAAAAAAAAAAAAAAAGAGGAGAAAGAAGGAAGAAGAGAGGAGAAAGGAGGAAGAAGAAGAGAGGAGAAAGGAGGAAGAAGAAGAGAGGAGAACCATACCTCTGTCATCGTCGTCGTCGCAGTCGTCGTCGCCGTTCGCTGAGGTGTCTCGGTCTCTCCTCTTCCCCTCTTCTCTGTTTTTTTTCTTTCTTGGTTGATGAACTGATCTTACGAATGTATTTAGGTATTTTAAAGAGTTAATGGCTTTTTACAAAAAAGAGCCTTAGTTATTCATTAATAACTAAAAGGTACTTATTTATAAATAAATTTTTTTAGAGACCTCTCCCTTACATTACAATTTACAAACTAATGATATTAAAAAAAAATTTGTATTAAATAAGAGTGTTAGTAGTGGAGGCCTAATAATATTTCATAAATTAAAAATTGCAAAACTTTACTTGGACGTAAATATCCTTTTAGTAAATAAAAACTTTATATTAAAATTTTCATGCTTTTAACAATATAGTAATTGGTAAAGAGTAAGGACTCTCTTTATTAGACTTAGAACTTAGAAAGACTCTATTACATATGTGATATGTTTACTAAAATAACAATTTATAATTTTTGCATGGGTAAATAATATATTTAAATTGATAAATTTATTTTTTTAATTTAATATATATTACTTTAATAGGCTTAACATTAATTGCTCTCCACCTTTTCATGGGTCATACTTATTTAAAATATATCCTTAAAAGCGTGAAAACTTTAATTCATAAAATTTTAAACCAAAGAAGAACACTGCTCTTTTAAGGATATAATTTATAGAAATATTTTAATTTATCAAATATTTAGTTTAGTTTATCTCTTTTGAGGATATATTTTATTTAATATATATGTCATTGTGTTATTTTTTTTTAGAGAGATATATTTTATTAAATATATATCATAGATTGTCGTCAGCGTCAGCGCACGTCTTTGACTCCCTTCTCATTGCATCTCTTATATACATTGTTGTTTTTGTAATTTTTTTTACTCTCAAATGTGTATTAACATCTATTTTAACATTTCCTTAAGTTTCATTAAAAAATTTCATATTTTTCACTATTTTTTTAAATTTTTTCCTCCACGTGCGATATTGTTTCCTCGATATCGATATATCTTGCGAAATATCCTCGATATATCTTTTTTCCACGACTCGAAATGACATGTGAAATCGAAATTTTGAACCTTGCTCTAGGAAATGGTATTATACATTTCATAATACAGTATTAAATTATGGTTTTAAACCAAACAACTTTGATCACTGCATATACACTTGGGTTAGTGGGAGTTATTTTATAATTATTTCCCTTTATGTAGATGATATTTTACTAGCTGGAAATGATTTAGAGAAAATCATGGAAATAAAAAAATGGTTGAAAACCCAATTTGAAATGAAGGATATGGGTGAAGCTAACTATGTGTTAGGAATTAAAATTTCTAGAGATAGAAAAATTAGAAAGTTAAGTCTTTCACAAAAACCATACTTAGAAAGAATTTTGAAGAAATTCAAAATGGAGTCATGCAAATCTCTAGAATCACCCATATATAAAGGGACAAAATTATCAAAGAAAATGGCACCTACAAATGAAAGTGAGATAAATGAAATGAAAAATAAACCATATGCACAAGTAGTAGGTAGCTTGTTGTATGCGATGTTGTGCACAAGACCATATTTGAGTTTTGTTGTAAGTATCATTAGCAGGTTCCAAATTAATCATGGAATAGCACATTGGATAGCTATAAAGCGTATACTGAGATACATTCAAGGAACACTGGATCTTGAATTAACCAACTAATCAGATGAATTGGAGGTAATAGGATACTATGATGCAGATTTTGTAGGGGATCCAGATGATAGAAAATCAACTACTGGACTTGTCTTCTTACTTAGTGGTGTGGTCATTTCATGGTCAAGTAAAAAACAAGGATGCGTAGCTAGATACACAATGGAAGCTGAATATGTTGCTTGCAGTACAGCAGCTATGGAAGCTATATGGATTAAAGGATTCCTAAATGATTTAAAGATACATGGAATTCCAAATAATCCTATACATATTTTTTGTGATAACGAGGCTGCGATAACAACCATTAAGAATGGGGAAATTGGGCCAAAAGGACAACATATAGAACTGCAATATCATTACATTTTTTATGTGATACAGAAAAAGCAAATTGCTGTTGGATATATCTCTACTAAAGAGATGGTTGCGGACCCATTGACAAAACTCATAGGGACGGAGGATTTTAAAAGACATGTAACCTCCATGGGTTTAAGATCATCAAAATAACATCTCGGGCATATAGCCAAGTGGGATATGTAGGATCATGTGGCTACAAGCCCTTGATCAGAATAACCACGGTTGATGGATAAATCCAGATTAATAGAAAGCCTCAATCCGTTGGGTAAAACTTAGTTGCATACATACATTCATACACCTCACATGCACAATATCATCACTCATGTTTTAAAGCAAAATAAATATCTATTATCTATTGAAGTATTTTATCTCATGTTGCATATGCATGATCATGATATGCATGTTGACATTGTGGGACGTCTGATAATGGGGCACATCTGATCAAATTGGGTAGCTTGATCAGGGTGTACCATTAAATGGTGTAAAACCAAGTCAACAGCCACAACGGCTAGTTTGACTGGAGTAAAACACATTTATAAGCTGGGTAACCGTTTTGACCAAGGGGTGTGGTGAGACAATAAAGTGGTTTAATCCAGACCGTAGATCTAGTAACATTTTCCTTTGATCAAACTATGAGAATTAATGATCCAACGGATCTATTATTCTCTATATAAAGGGTCTTCCCTTCTTTGGGAAAGACACACAAGGAAAGGAGGATAAACCACTACTTACCTATTTTGCTTTGTGAAAGAAGCGTGTGAAAATCCTACAAGGAAAAATCTCCATACAATCTTGGGCATCGTCACAAAGGTTATAGCTTAGATCAGACGATCTTTATTTTGTCAAATGCTATCATAGCATTCCGTTTTCGCATCGTAGCCCTTCACAACAAATGTGTGTTTTTTTTTCCTCCACAGTATGTTTTATCATTATTCCATCTCAATATTTTATTCAGCAGCACACAGCAGAAAGTAAGGGTTCTTTTTTTTACCAGAGTAAAGGTTCAGTTATTCTCTCGTTATTTATGAATAAGTTGGTTTTTCACAACAGAAACCATTTCTTCATGTTTTTCATTTCAAGTGCTTTGGCTTCCATACGACTTCAAATTGACACATACAGTGACAAATATATACATGTAAACTACTAGATATTAATTATGGTAACCATTTAAGGCATGGATAGAGATATATATCGCACAAATGGGAGTGAAAAATGTTGAGAATTTGATCATACCATTTAGGTAACCGGAAGAAAGTACGAAAGAATGTTCTGGTGCCTTCAATGTCCAATTGCACAATTAGCGCTAGTCCAAATAGAAAGAATGCTCTTTGGCGTTTCCTTTCTTGCGGCCAAAGAGTATTCCATGCTGATACAAAATAAATATAAATTGTTAATCACAAACTAACTTTTACATCATGGGTTCACAAAAACTAAAAGAATATATTGTGGTACTAATGTTGAATGAATTCAGTAATAGTTACATGTTGCTCTTGCTTGCTTTCAATTACATTACACATTTACACCTAAAGGAAAAATAATAGGAGATATCAATGGGAAGACAAAGATTTTCCTTCGAGGTGACAAACGATCATGTTAAACACTTGGTTCATATGATATGAGTAAATTGGCCATTTGACACTCAAGTTGACTTTTCAATGCCTTTAATTTGAATGCAATGGACACAATTTACAAAGGCTTTATATGGAAATTTAATATGGCTTTATGACAGTGTTTTCCATTCTTTCTTGGAACATTAGAGGGTTGGGTCACGCAGAGAAAAGAGTGGCAATTAAACAGTTTGTTAGATCAAAGTACCCATCCATACTTTGTATCCAAGAAACTAAGATAGAGGTTATCCTGGAGCATCTTATACAGGACATTTGGGGTCCCTCAATTCCGAACTGGATAGTAGTTCCATCGATTGGAGCATCTGGGGGAATTCTATTAATTTGGGAAGGATGTGATTGAAGTTCTGGAATCTGAATTGGGGGCTTACTCAATCTTTATACTTTGTCGAATGGTAGGGGAGGACTTCAAGTGGGTTTTCTCTGGGGTCTACGATTCATCAGGAAGTTTGGATGATCTTCCTTTTTGGACTAAATTGGATGACGTGAGTATCAGGTGGGAAGCTCCATGGTGTTTGGGAAGGGAGTTTATATCCAATCATGGATTGATAGATTACCCTCTAAGAGGTGCCCAGTTTACTTGGTCTCAATTGGGGCGCTAGCTCGTTGCCTAGCAGATTGGATAGATTCTTTTTCTCTCTTGATTGGGGAAACCACTTCCCAAACATGATTCAGTCATCCCTTTCGAGACCCACTTCAGACTATGTGCCAATTGTTTTGGAATCAGTGTGCTTTAAAGGGGTCTATCTCCTTTTTGGTTTGAAAACATGTGTCTCGACTCTCAAGGATGATAGATTTAAGGAGTTAGTGGAAGAGGTGTGGATGGCTCAACCGCTCAACATTAACTCTTGAAATTAAATTTATTAAAACATAATTAAGACAGTTTTGCTTAGGGGTGATATCGAGCCGAGAAGTGGAGTGTTCAAGCTTGACTCGGTCACTCAGTACACTCTACAAGTGTTCAAGCTTGGCTCGAACTCGAGTCGAGCTCCTCAACCCATGTTCAAGCTTGACTCATAGAAAGTATTACGAACTTGAACTCGGCTTGGCTCGACTCAAGTATTATATAATATTTATATAATATAATCTTAAAATTTGTTTTGACTAGGCTCGAGCTCGGCTCATCTCACAACAGCTGTTCAAGCTAATAAGCCAAGCCCCTGTCATTACCCTTTTAATTTATAGCCAACCCTTTTCCCAAGTGTGGCTTGTGTTTCCGATGTGGGACTAAAAGTCCACAAAGGAACAAAAGCTTTTGTAAAAAGTTTGCCAAGCTTTCCTTGCATTTCCGAAGGGATTTTAGTCCCTCATCGGAAACACAAGGAAATCCTGTAAAAAGTTTGCCTAAATATACAACTTAGCCTTTAGGTTTTATATAATTAATATAATTGCTCGCTTAACCTCTTAGATATAAACGAACCAAGCTTTTATCGAGCCGAGTAGGGTGTGTTCAAGCTTGGCTTGTTTACTAAATGAGCTCGAAAACGGTGTTCAAGCTCGGCTCGTTTACTAAATAAACGAACGATACTCGAGCTTTTAACGGTGTTCAAGCTCGGCTCGTTTACTAAATAAACGAACGATACTCGAGCTTTTAACGAGCCGAGCCCGAGTAGTTCATGAACATTTTGTTCAATAACCACCCCTAGTTTTGCTCCGCATTATATATATATACATATTTATTTATTTATTTCCTCCTTTGATCTCGTGCATCGCACAGGTTTTCTGCTAGTATTAATATATACCAAATGCACACATTATACCTGTACATTTAGAATGTTAAATTGTTAATGCTTTGATTGCTGAAATTAGATGATCATGATGATAGAATGGTCAGTACTTCTAATGAAACAAAATAAGTAGATAAAGCCTAGAAACCGTGATTCACGCTTGTACATACCTTGCATTGAGATATTCTCAGTACTCTTTGCACGAGTAAACATATACTTGGAATGGATACCCTGCTTCAAAATATTTGCAATAACAGAGGCATATTTTGGAGCCTCTGACAAGGATCGCACAACTGAGTAGCCTATTTGATGAAAGTAGAACAGAATATTTAGAATTTAATGTAAACAATAAGAACACCGTGGATTAACTTATTCTTTTCTTACCCGTGGCTGGATGGACCATGCTAGCTGCAGCACCAAATGCAAGGTTCTTTTGCTCTGTATTTGGTAACGATCCACCAACAGGGATATAAGACCATTCCTACAGAAAATGTCAACAGATTATATGCATCACCATTTCATACCTCCAAAAAAGGAAAAAAGAAAATTGTGATGTTATACATACTATTCAGTATCATATACGCGAAACATGACTAAAAAAAACGAAAGTACTGATGCGCATTACTCAAAAAGGTTATATATATATACTCCTGCAATGAACAATACATTTGGTACCTGAAATTATTGGTTATCCTTAAATTTACAAGCTCGTGTTATGGGAAACTGAACTGTTCAGTAAATAATTTTTTATTAATAACTTAAGCATGCATTTTCAAGATCCTGTACATGTCCACAACCATAACTGAAAGGTTGGAAATGGGATAGCAAAAACTAATAATAAGGTAATCATTATCATGTTTGTTGCGTATCTAGTACTACTTGCATGTAAAATATGAAAGTGTCACCTAAACAGATACAGTTGGACTTTGTGTACAAAAGAAGCAAGATTAGTAATTTCAAGTTAGGTTTACAATATTTTTAAATGTGTAACAATTTTGTAAGAGGAATGACCACCTCACCCATGTGAGGGTATACTCAAGCTTGTATTTTATAGACCAAGGGGACGTGGACCAATACAAGGTTGGGTATGATATTTTGGCTCGCCTCACTCAAGTGAGGAAATCATTTTTTGTATTGAAATATATATATATATATATATATATATATATATCTCTTTTAAGTTCATCAGAAATTTTCAGTACCTTGACAAGGTTTCATGGTTTGTGGACACGTGCATAGATCAACAGCATACCACCCTATCATGCATTCTACATATCAAGAGTTTCAAAAGCATCCTCCAAGTTTTAGTAACAACTTCACGCCAGCACATGATTTTCTTAAAGCCATATGCACACTCACTCTTTTTTATCAGTAAATGATCAATGCATTAATAAAAAGAAAAGGATGTACAGAAAGGTTCATCAATGAGTGAACAACGGGATGAAGAAAACAAGAAGAAACTACAGTACCAAAGCAACTACATGGTCCAGACTCCAATTGTATGAAACTTATTCTCTTGTTTTAAGCATCCCAGACTCCAACTCTTGATGCCTTATTGCTCAAATGGGCCTCAATAGGATGAATATTTTTTATAAATTTGATGCAAAATATAATGAAAACATAGTGTAGCAGAAATGTTCCAAATCCTACCCCAACTCCTTCAGCGTTACCACTATGCAGAAAACACACCAACACATGCACAATATAAATTCAATATTCACAACACTTTATGAATGCAACCATTAGTATGTGTTAAATGCTTGAGAAAAATATATTGTCCTATGTCCTACACCACCAAAGCTGATGGACACAATTCTAAGAAACACAACAAATCAAAACACCTGAATGAGATGATGAGAGAAAGTAGAAAATTCTGTGGGACATTACAAATGAAAAGCAGTGCCTCTTATGAAGATTTTTTTCCAGCACATTTGCTAGCAAAGTTGAGGTGAAACCTTATACTTTATGCTATTAAAGTTGTGGATAGGATGCACTCATAGATGATGTTATCTCCAAGAGTCTGATCATTCAGTTTTCCTAATAGATTTAGACTAAAGCAATAAATTTTCCACTACGAGAATACATATAACTAGAAATATGAAGTATATAATTTTCATCAATACTGCCAAAAGGCATCATAATAGGGTTAAGCAGAGTACTTCTTCATAAGTTTTTGTAACTCGGATGCCCATGGTCTCCAACCTGGACATTAGTTTTTTCTTCAGTAGATCAAAGGGCATGGCATCTCTTGAAGCCAAACAAGTTTCCTGCAACTAAGTTTTGTAAGTATTTCGCCACATAATTGGAACAAAATAAAATATATTATAATACCTAAAATGTTAAGAAATCTAGCAAACCTCAAAGAAGACCCTTGTTGGTGACATGGGCATCACGTAAAGAAATGTTGGATATTCTGCTTCAGAGCATTGTACTTTCTGTTTCATGTAGTCTCTGTAATCCATGAAAACCATCAAGCTGGGATCATATGGATTGTTTTCCACCTGAAAATATGAAACAGAATGAAAAGGATTATAGGTGATAACCATAGTTACCAAGTCAGGGTTTGGGAATTATTCGTTTAGGGAAAAGTTCGGAAAATTAGAAAATAAATGGGGAAAATGTCGGGAAAGATATGAAATAATATAAAATAAGAATACTAATAATGAAAATTATAAACAAATATATTTCATATACTAGATATTTATTTGGAATTGTTTCAAAAAGTCATGAATAATTCGTGTTAAATTCACGAAATTCGAAATTTTTCTAAAGTCGTTACTTTTGCAAAAGTCGTGAATAGTTTGTGTTCTAATTGATCGATGAAAAAGTTGAATATTATTCGAGATTTTTGAAAAATTGAAGAACTTTGTAACTATGGTGATAACAAAGTTGCAAACCCAAAATATATAGGTTTTATTCATCTACCCTTCCCTTACATATAAAATATTGTCAAATATAGAGAACAGGATGAATGTTCTCTCTCTCTCTCTCTCTCTCTCTCACACACACACACACAGAGTAAAATAGTCAGTGGAATTACAAACTCTCAATTAATGAAGGAGAAAATGTAAATTCATTTTTATAACGATAAAAAACTAATAAAACCCTAGCAGTATGATTTACACATAATGCATCCATTGACGCTGGCGAATAAATGTCGGTCATTCTTAGCTTAGACAAGATACAAAGTTAAGAGTGTTGTCCTTGACAACTTGTGACATCCAGGCAGAAAAAGAATAGGTAGAGCCAAGAAAATCCAGTGTAGCAAACTCATGTTATGTCAAGGATCTCTCCCTTGTAAGCGTAAAATAAATAAAACTAGAAAAACTATGCTGTCTCTGACCAATCAAAACAAAAGTAAAGTGCATAAAACAGAGATGCCATAGTAAACAATCAAATTTCTATTACAATTCAGAAAGTCTATCCGACCTCAACTTCCACACCATAAGCGGTTTGGACAGAAACACGGGGACCGCCCACCTCATACTGCAAGAGTTTCCCTGAAGCTACTCCCGATGCAACAGTAGCAAGCCTATAACAGTATGTCAGATATTAGCAACAAGGAACAACACTTAAATACAGAGTATATCATAAATGTTTCTACACACAATACCTAAAGTTCAGTATATCCCACTGTACCTGCAGGGAATAACAATATCTCTTTCACAAACTACAAGACTATGACCATCGGTAGCTTCAGTGATCCTTTCCACTTTTGAATTAAGGTATGAAACACCTGACTCGACACACCTAGAGGAAATTAATAGGAATTATATGTCTATCAAATACCCAAACCAGAAACTTTAAAAAAATGGTATAATATGAGACGTGATGATGGAACTTATATTAATAAAGAAATAACAAGCCATTCCTACCTTTTCAACAACTCCTCGTAGAGCAAATGTCGACTAACTCGTCCATAAGCACGACCAATCAAAACGGGATCATCATTATCAAGATATACAATTGTGTCTCGCCAAACATGCTCAATACAATCTTCAAGACCAAGATCTGAAAGATGAAACAGTTAGCTTCAACTTAAATGTGGAGCCAAAGATAAGAAGATTTTGTGCGGGGGAAGAAAATTCCTGGCATCATATTAGGATACAAACACGAATAACGAAATTAAAAAAAAAAACTCTACAGCAGGAGGCAGTTTGACAAACATAAACAAGGAAATACAAATACAGCTATACTGAATGGGCAAAAGGTCAAAGTCGAGGATCTGAATTTCAATAACCAATTACCGATAAAAAAATAAGGTTCAATAAATGAACTTGATAAATAATAAGGTATGATATGGTCACCTTGGATAATATTCTGAAGGAAAATGGAGGAAGTGGACTCTTGAAAATGTCATTTGCAACATAAGACTGAGGAAGGATGTAGCCTCAATAGTGACAAACATCATAGTAAAGGAATTTGTTTATAAATTATCATCATAAAAAAACTCTAGGTTTGTATCGTGTCCCACTTTTTGTTCTTTTTTTCAATCGATAATATTGTGCGCCAAGTTGGATAAGTGAATAACGAGAAACCTCATTGTTAATACAGTGAAATGCATATAACTGGTTTCCTAATGGGAATGAAATCAATACCTTTAAATTCATCCTCCCAGACACCATAATTGTTTGTAAAAGGAAGATCAGGTCCAATAAGGCCAACATTCAAGCCTAGTTTAGATGATTCTGCAGCGAGAGAGAGACCAGCCGGCCCACAACCAATTACAACCAAATCTAGTATAGAGTCTCCAATCGATATTGGTGGCAACTGCAAGATGGATCAGTAGACAAGGATTTCATGGAGTGAAAACTAAGTATAAATACACAACCAATGCTCCTGATCTTATGGATAAGTAAAAATACATTATATGGAAAAGTACAACACAAAAAATCAAACAACATACTCTGAATGAGAATAACAATATTAAACAGCAAAAAAAATTGAAGGGAACAAGCTATTTTTTTATAGAATAATTTGTAATTTTTATTTTAGGCATTCATCAATCTATGAGTCTTAAGGCACTAGTGGTAAAACTACAAACAAAATTTGTATAAATACACAACCAATCCTCCTGAATGCAATTCATATAATAAACATTTGGTTACACCACATTAGGCTTTGACCGAAGCCGACCTCAATGTTTTTCCAGCACAAAACTTGCAGGCTGCAGATATGATCCATACAATATGCACAAGCAATTAACAAGTCAGCAACTCCATACTACCAATTCTGCACACGAAATATTGAAGAACCCACAATCACTTCTTCAGTTCTTTATACCTTGTTTTTGTGGGACTTTATCATTATATCCAAATAGTATGATGCTGGCCTCAAAAGAATTACCCGTGTTCCAAATTGTTTTTTAGCATCCTTCTTGTACTGAATTTAGATCTCTTATTAGCATGCTTATAATGATACAAATGTTACTATAATTAGTACTAAGGCGAGATTATATGCAAGTTATTTTGGACATTGAGAAAATTCACTGCAGTTAGTTCGTACTGGTACAAAATTTAAGAGGATGCAAATCACTGTCTAATTATCGTAACACTTACTGTTACAGAGAAGGCAGTTGGAGGATGCCCATATTTAGTATTCACTGAACTTCAGCACTGTTCAGAACAGCAGGATGTATTCCGTACAATATTGTTAACATATATATGTAATCTCCGGAGTTCATCTATCATTGAAAGTTGAAACAACCTTCAATTGGAAAGTGGTTTTCTGATCCTACCCTCCCTCTCAAGCCATTGTATGATGAGGAGCCCTCAAAAAGCAAATAAGTTCAAGCTTAACTTTGATGGTGTTCTCTTTGAAATCCAGGCCCTCAGAAATAGGCGGCATATTATGAAACCATGATGGCCAAAATCATCTACTCTTTATCACGCCCGGTTGGTGTTTGCTGCTCAAACAAAACCGAAGCCTTGTTCATCCTCCAACGGTTGATATATGTGAAAAGAATCAATATTCAACCTTAAAGTCTGTGACTTGAGATGGGGAAGAACAATGGGCCTTGGATAATCTTCCATATCATGAACGAGATGTAAGATTTGTTGGCTTCGTGAACAACCTGTTCTCATGTTTCAAGAACGAACAATGATGTGGCGGACTATCTTGCTAAAGAATGGTAATAATGGGAATCTTGTGTCAAGGTCCAAACCCTTCCTTTGAAATCCTTTAATTTTTCTCTTTTTTGCTCTTGTATCATTCTTGTTTTCGAATCATGTTTTCCGTTAGCCTAAGAGTATTCTAAAATGTGAATTATAGAAAATAAACTAGTTTTCAACTGTTGCAATTAATAGGAGTAGGTCCTATAGATAGAATGAAGATTCTGACATGACCTTCTAACTTTTACTCCAAAGGAACTAAGAATATGAGAAAAATACAATTAGGTAGTTTTAGTAATAATGATTCCCTTAGAACAAGACAGTTTGTAACGCGGATCATGGACCTAGCAACCTCCCCACTTAACTCGTGGAGTATCAGTATAAATCAGCAATTAGAACTTCAAAGGTTTTAGAGGTAACAAACACTCTGGAACAAGAATATTAATGGCTAATGTACATCCATAAATGAAATTTAACACTCCCATCAAGAATTGGAACCAGCACATTGTATGAACTAAATTATCATAATCCACTTCAACATCTTAATTTGCAAACAAATAGCAGCCAGAGTTTCTCCAATTAGCTAATTTTCTACAAACAACACTATCACTTTCCAAAAAAAAAAAACAGATCTTTCAGTTTAATTCTATCATTGAAGCATCGAAACCAGTCCTTACCCGATTTCTCAGACTAATTCTATCAAATTGGGCTTCAATTGATCACATTTTTGTAGGATTTAACAGAGAATTTACCCAATTTAGCTAATTAATATTCTAAACAGAGAAAGTCATGGAAATTTATCAAACACTGTAACATTGAGATGAACCTTGTCAGCAATCTTAGTCAGTTTCTCCATAGGTTTCGTCCTCTGCATTTGAACAAACAAAAGTTCAGAACCACCAGCTTTGATGAAATCCTCTTCATCTGCAAAACCTTCCTTAACCACAACACAACTCTCACTCCCGCCACTCGCCCTAGCTTCAAGAGTTCGTCGACACGAACGATACCGATAAAGCCACGGAGTCTCATTCCCACTGAATCTTATACTTCGAGACCTCCAAGCAGGGCAAGGAGAAACGGCCATTGCTGCAAAATTTCGAGCTCCAAAGCACTCCATTAATGGCTACCGTTCTTTCTATGGTTCACGACTTTAGCTTTCTCGCCACCATTACTGTGCTTTAAACACTCTTACAGATACAGAGTACAGAAAAAGCTGTGAAAAAATGGCTTTCGGTTTGTCTTTCTTTAAGAGATAGGGGAGAGGGGCCATCCATGTGGCATAAGGGGATTGGCTGAAAGCTTTTGAGTAAGCTATCTCTGCGGATATTGCTTTTTTAAGCTCGAATCGTGTTTAGTGTGACTCCTGATTCTCTCCAGCTGTAACTGGACTCGGGCCAGTCCAGTTACGCTACATTAACTATGGTTAAGATTCATCTATCCTTGATTTTTAGAATAGTATTTTTAAAAAAAGTTTAACCCCAATTAAAATTCACTAACTCCTGTGACTAATTGTTTTCAATAACTTTTTCTGAATACGAAGGATATGTGGGTGAATCCTAACCACAATTAAAGGGTTCAAAAGAGATACGTGGCAACCACAGGAGTGTAACTGGACTATCCCGAATCAAGTTACAACTGGAGAGGATTCCTAGTCGGTTAGTGTTGTTATGGTAATTAGAAGAGATAAGTAAAGACCGGAATAAGATATTCAGTTTGGTTCGCTCGTTGTGAGACTATTCTATGTTTTAAAATATCAAGGGAATGTTACACCTCGCATTTTTATGCTAAGTTGTTTGACTTTGGATTCTATGGGTAAGTCCTAGATTTTGGACTCTTTTGGGTAAACCGTCATTGTGCATTTTTTTAATATTTAATTGTAACCATAGTTAATAGGGTTAAAAAGGATACGTATTGATAAGTGGGTACCATTGAACTTGGAGACTTCTAGTTTTATGCATTTCTTAAAGATTTTTATTTTAAAAAACAAGGTTAGATTGTTGAACCATAAGTTTAGCAAATTTAATCATAGTTAATAAGGGTTAAAATAGAATGTGTTGACCAATGGGTACGATTGAACAGAGTTCAATCGCAATTGATAATGATTTGGTTAATTTTGCTAATGTAGCCCCCTTTTTATGAAATGTAGCCCATTAAAGCCATACATTGTTGGGTAAATGCTGTGGAGCTTGCAAACCCTAACCTACATTTGGTGGTGCTTGTGCTCCTTAGCAACACCATGTCAGCATTAGTCTCCTTAGTGTTAATGCATCCCTCTTAAGATTTTAAAAGGGTTTTTCATCTGTCCCAAAAATGGCACATATAATTCTTGTATTTAAAAAAAAAAAAAAAAGAGTCAGCATTACTTTAGAGATTTAATAATAAAATGGGGATCAATTCAAAGGAAAACCTAGAGATTAATGATAAAATGGGGATCGATTCAAAGGAAAACATGAGAAAATCTCATGTGTTTTTAAAACAAGATATTGAAGTAGTGCGGCATAGGGGAGCCCCAGTGTACACTAAGGTTTATGCACTCCTTAATTTATCCTAAAACATGACCAGCGATTTGTTTTTTGGTGGAAGGAAAAGGAAATTTTTGGAATGTCAGCTGACTGAATTTGGGCCCCCAAACCCTCTTGTAAACGTGCTAGTTTAAGGGTTGGGCCTGTTCAAAAATGACAAAAGGCCTAGCCCATTGATACCCTTATGAAAATTTGTTTCAACATGTTAGAGAGAGCCCGACAGTCCCGTTAAATGCAGGTGTCGTTAGCTTTCCTCATGAGTAAATAATTCCTACTTATTAGCAACTCTGGTGTGTGCAAGTCCATTCCAGTTTAGGTGACAGTCTTTTCAGATATTTTCATGGTAGACTTTAATTTCAGATATTTTCATGGTCGACTTTAAAGTATAAGATATGTTGATAGATTTATATCTCAAAATGACTTGACATGTGGATAGACTTTTCTAGACTTGTGCAATGAGTGATTAACAGGGAGATGTTGATAATAAAGAAACTTAATCTTATCTTTTTTATAATAGGGCATAGACCGTAAAAGGTTTACTTCACCAAAGTATCCCTCTGGTGAGCGAAGAAAAAATGTCAACTCATCATAAGTCTTTTTTTTTTCCGCCCATTTTTTACTTCTTTTTTTAAAAAAAAAAGTTTCCCTTTTTTGGTCTAATGATCTGGGTCACACCCTTTATCTAAAATTCTTCGTGACAAAATGCCTAGCGAGGCAGCCCGGCCCAATTCAGCCCAAAAAATGCAGTTGTAGCGTATCTTAAAGCTTGTAGAGCTAGTCCCGGGCTAGAAAAATGAAGCCCGTATTAATTTAGGCCGGGCAGGGTTAGGGGGGATTGTAGAGAGTGTGGTTGATGTTGCGACGCAACCACAGAACTAACATTCTTCTGGTGCAGCAGAGTTTTTTCATATGATTAACCAATCCTTATGCTTCTACTCCTAGCTGCCTTAAAAGTATTGAAATGTTTGCACATATAGGGTGCCTCCTTACAGAAATCTGTATGGAAAATAGTCAAAAATCAAGACCCCTTTCATTATTTAGTTTCAGATTATGATATACATTCTTCTTATTATTGTTGAAATGTTGAGCATTTTGTATTAAATGTTAAAAGATCAAGCTTTTCCAAGTCGTACTGCAATGCATTGCAAGGATTGTTCAAGAGTACGTGTTACTGCATAGCCTATTCAGAAATTAATTCAAAGAGTTCAAAATTAACTCAACAGAATTTTTAATGGCTAGCCCTTCATTCAACTGGGAATAGTCCTTGAAATTTAAATAAATATATTGGCCTAGTAAGGTGCAGAGGTAGAGCTTCTCAAGTTGAAGCTACTACTTAGTACCTATTGAAGTATATAGCCCAGAGATATGAATATCAACGGTATAGCTCATGAAATACGCGCCAACATGAAATGCAAGAGCATTAGAAAATATTGCTCAAATACTCTCACCAGAACCAAAATTAATAGCGACAAGTTTATGAGCAAGATATAACTATAATTATTTGCAAATTACAACATGCTAAATATAATGAAATCACCATCAACCATTAAAAAAACTATTTAAAATCAATCAGTGCAACCAAAAGATGAACCATAGTTTGTTGGCATGCAATGCATATATGTTGATCGAGGCATACATAGACCGCAAAAAGAAGTAAAAAAAATAAGAAAAGGACAATAAAATAATATGTTAAGGCAAAGGGAAAAACAAATAATGGAAAGGATTTCCCATGATCCACCTTATTTTGGTCCCAACAACACATGCAGGCTCAACATTCCATAAATGCCTAAGCACCACCGGCTAAGAAAGGCCACCAAAATCTGTTCATTATCACTTGCGCCGTAAATCTCATTTTGGGTTGCCCCAGAAAAGGAAGAACAAGGCAGTTGAATGCAATCCATAACTAATCAGCGCACACCACTAAAAATATTTTTGTTGGTCCACACAGATAACAATTGGAATTTTGAGGAATACTGAAGTTGATTATTCCTTTAACCCAAGAGGGTTTATATAGACTCTATATAAGAGAAACACACTAAGAAAAGCTATACAAAGGGAAATAATACAAGAAGAAATAAATCTCTCTACAATAAGAAAATAGTGTAAACTTAATTAATCGATGTTATAAAATTAACATATTTTATAATCCAAGATCTAGAACTTTCATGATCTTCATATTCATAACGTAAAGTGGAAACAATCATTAGTGTAGTCACTTACCCGGATCCATTGCTAGATACAATCAAACACTTTCTTTGATATGTTCTCTATAGCCTTCAAGAACCTTCAAGATGGAGAATGAATTCTCTCTCTTACCCCTTTCTCATACGGTCTCTTGCAGACATCCGTGATGGTTTGTGATGGTTTTTTCTGTAAGTTTTATTCTAGGTGGAGAGATGACTAATTTCCTTTTAAAACAGTTATACTCCACTTGCCCATCATAGTAGGAGTCTTAGAAACCACTACACTTATTGACCAATAGTATTCAAGGAGATATGGAGACCCTTTCAAAAACGTAACTACCTATCACATGGGCCTTTTATCATGTGGGCCAATAGACATCTCCCACTTGGCACATATGGCATCTTAATGTTAGAGTTTAATAGGGAAGACATTAGGCGCGCCATAAATCATATCTACCTTAACTTTCAGTTGGTCATCATAATACTATAATTAAATAACCCACTAATGCGAGTCA
This sequence comes from Tetracentron sinense, assembly GCA_015143295.1. Lineage (NCBI taxonomy): Eukaryota > Viridiplantae > Streptophyta > Magnoliopsida > Trochodendrales > Trochodendraceae > Tetracentron > Tetracentron sinense. The sequence continues at coordinate 3,304,815 of CM026569.1, forward strand.
TGGCGGTTCTATATCACTTAAGCAACACAGTCCCTTCCATGTACCACAACACTAGTAACCTATTTAATATAGTCTATAAATGAGAAGTGCATTTATAAGGTCCAACAATAATGTCCTTTGTCAGAGACTATTCCTGTCATCAAACATTCATTCTCATACATGTATGTACACAATTAAAACAAGAATTTTCAATCAGAAACACTTTTATAAAGATCTCAAAGTGTCAAATAAAATAGATAACATAATGCAATCCATCACATAAAAGTAACAACTTTTATGGGCTACGTTCAAGACCCATTCTTTTGGCATGTTCCTTAAATGTCTTTGGTGGTAACTCTTTTGTCAATGGATCTGCAACCATAAGCAGTGTGCTTATATGTTCAATTGACACTCGTTGTTTCTGAACTTCTTCCTTAATGGCAAAGTATTTCAATTCCATGTGTTTGGCGCCATTAGAATACTTGTCGTTCTTAGAGAAGAACACAGCGGCAGAGTTATCAAAATAAATACTCAGCGGCTTGGCAATAGAGTCGATAACCCCAAGTCCTGAAATAAAATTCCGCAACCACAATCCATGAACTGTGGCCTCAAAGCATGCCACAAATTCTGCTTCCATAGTGGATGAAGTAGTGATATTTTGCTTCGCACTTTTCCATGATATTGCTCCTCCAGCTAATAGGAATAAATAACCAAAAGTGGACTTTCTACTATCAACACATCCAACAAAATCCGAATCTGAGTAGCCAATCACCTCTAGATTATCAGACCTCCTAAATGTGAGCATGCAGTCCTTCGTTCCCTGTAAGTACCTCATCACTTTCTTTGCAACTTTCCAGTGATCCAATCCAGGATTAATTTGGTATCTTCCCAACATACCAACAGCAAAACTGATGTCTGGTCTGGTGCAAATCTGTGCATACATTAGGCTTCTTACTACAGGAGCATAAGGAATCTCTTCCATATGTTTTCATACCCATTCATTATGTGGACATTGCATAAGACTGAATTTATTCACTTTCTGAATAGGGGTATCACCAGCTGAACATTTCGTCATCCCGAATCTCTCTAGAACTCTTTCAATATAGGCCTTCTGAGACAATCCTAACAATCCACGTGATCGATCCCGGAATATTTCATTCCTATCACATAAAATAACTCACCCATATCTTTCATTTCAAAATTCATATAGAGAAACTTCTTGGTTTCGTATAATAAACCAAGATTACCAGTGGCAAGCAATATGTCATCAACATACAAAATCAGAAATATAAACCTACTCCCACTAACTTTCAGATATATACACCGATCAACAGTGTTTTCCTTAAATCCAAAAGAAGTAATGGTATTATGGAACTTAAGATATCATTGCCTGGAAGCTTGTTTAAGTCCATATATTGATTTCTTAAGTTTGTAAGCCAGGTGTTCTTTTCCTTTAATGGAGAAACCTCCATGTTGATCCATATAGACTTCTTCCTCTAAACTTCCATTCAGAAAAGTAGTTTTCACATCCATTTGGTGCAACTCCAAATCATAATGAGCTACCAATGCCATAATGATTCTAAGTGAGTCCTTCTTAGATACAAGAGAGAAGGTCTCTTTATAATCTATGCCACCTTTCTAAGTGAAACCTTTGGCCACAAGTCTAGCTTTATGTCATTCGATATTTCCCTTAGAGTCGTGCTTGGTTTTAAAGACCCATTTGCAACCAACTTTCTTGTATCCTTCGGGCAATTCAACGAGATCTCAGACTTCATTCTGGTCCATTGATTTCAATTCATCATTCATGGCATCGATCCATTTAGAAGAATTATTACTTTATATGGCTTGTGAAAATGAAACCGGATCCTTACATGTCCCTATATCAAATTCAGATTCTTGTAAATAAACCACATAATCACTCAAAATAGCAAACCTCCTTTCCCTTTGAGATCTCCTTAATGCTAATTCTTGTGGTTCTTCCGCATTTTGTGATTTATTACTCCTACTAACTTCACCATTTTCAATAAATCTGGCATTACTAGTCTCTACAATTCTCGTACTATGATTAGGACAGTAAAATCTATACCTTTGGATTTTTCAGGGTAACCTATAAAGTAACCACTGATCATCCTAAAATCCAATTTCTTTTCATGTTGATTATACATTTTAAGATCTGCATGACAACCCCAAACATGCAGGTGTCTTAAGCTCGATTTCCTTCTTGTCCACAGTTCAAAGGGGGTCTTTGGAATTGACCTACTAGGAACCCGATTCAATAAGTATACAACGGTCTTAAGAGCATGCATCCACAACGATATGGGTAAATTAGAATTACTTAACATACTCCTAACCATATCCATTAAAGTACGATTTCACCTTTCAGCTACACCATTCTGTTGTGGCGTTCCAGACATAGTATATTATGCACATATGACACGCTTTTCAAGGAGTTTAGCAAATGGGTCAGGGCACTACCCTAATTCATCATACTTTCCATAATATTCACCACCTCTATCAGACCTGATGATTTTCACTTTTCTGTCTAATAGCTTTTCTATCTCAGTAATATACACCTCAAGGACATCCACTGACTGAGATTTTTCATGCAGCAAATAGACATAACCATAATGTGAGAAATCATCTATAAAGGTGATAAAATATTTTTCTCCACCAAAAGATGGATTATCAAAAGGCCCACAAATGTCTGTATGGATAATCTCAAGAAGCTCTGTACTTCTTGTGGCACCCTTCTTGATGAGTTTGGTTTGTTTTCTCTTAATACAATCCACACATACACCAAGATTAGAAAAATCTAGGTTCAAGAGAATCCCATCTTTTACTAATCTTAGTAACCTTTCCCTAGAAATATGTCCCAGCCTTCTATGCCACAAGTATGAGAATTTTCATTCGTGAGGCTATGTTTTGTACCAACATTATGATGCAAGGTAAGAACGGTTTCAGTAAATTGATCATCAAGTTTTAGTTTGTATAAACCATCACAAAGAATACCCGATCCCACAAAAGAGGTACCTTTAAACAAACTAAACATTTTATTCCCAAATTTAAAAGAGTATCCATCAACATCAAGTCTAGACAAGGAAATTAAATTTCTAGAAATAGAAGGAACATAAAGAGTCTGAAACAAATCCAAATGATAACCGAAATCAAGAAATAAACGATAAGTGTCAATGGCTTCAACTGGAGCTTTAACCCGATTTCCCATGAACAGAAAGTTTTCATTTGGATTTATGGTCCGGGTTGTAAGGAATCCCTGCATCGTATTTGAAACATGAGTAGTAGCCCCATAGTCAATCCACCAAGTATTAGAATGAATTTCAGTAAGTTTTGATTCGAAACAAACATAAATTAAATTCGTATCTTTCTTTTCAAACCATTCCCTACGTCTCGGACAATCTTTCTGATAGTGTCCTGACTTCTTATAGAAGTGACACTTATCATTGTTCCTTTCCTTCTTATGAGCCTGAGAACCATGACTAGGCTCACATTCTTTGGGTGGTACTTGCTTCATGCCCTTTCTAAACCTTTTCCCTTTCCTTTCTGCTCCTTGAATAGTGAGATGAACTGAATGTTGTCCTTGCTACTTAAGTCTTGCCTCTTCTTGATTGAGCATACTGACTAACTCATTCACATTTCACTTGTCCTTAATAGTGTTATAGTGAATTTGAAACGGTCCATACTGAGAAGGCAAGGAGTTCAAAATAAACTGCACTAAAAAGAACTCATCCACATTCATCTTAAGAGTCTTTAATTGAGCAGTCAAATTTGTCATTTCAAGGACATGCTCATGCATCTCACGCGTACCATCAAACTTCATGGTGGTAAGCTTAGCCATCAGTGTCCCAATAAGGGACTTGTCAGCAGTTCGGAAACGCTCTCCAACAGATTTTAGAAAATCTTTAGCATTTTCAGTTTCAGGAAGAGTTGACTTGATGTTGTTTGCTACAGTCATCCGCATAAATATAAGGCTCAGTCTGTTCGATCTTTCTCATGCTTTGAATATAGATTTTTCTTCCGCACTGCTTTCATCAATAATAGCAGCCGGTTTCTCAGTTTCAAGTGCTATATCAAGGTCCAGAACATTGAGGTGAAACTGAACCTGTATTTTCCAATTTAAGAAATTCATTCCATTCAAGATTGGAACAGAAGAGGCATGCGAATGTAGCGAAACAGGAACTGACACTGCAATTATAAATTCATGCTCACATCATTAGTGCAAAGAGTTATAAATAATTTGACGATTAGTCAACATAAAAACATATGATCAAACAATAATAAATAGTATTACCGTGACTTACCTTTGGGCTAATCTTATGGTAAACTATTAATAATTATGGTGATTCCCTTTCACCTAATAGGACTAATTGATAAAATGTTCAAAACATAAGTAGGTTCATTACCTTTGGGTATCTGTACCAAACTTAATCATGAATATTTACCAACCATCCTATTCCAATTAATTAATCTCAAAGAAAATGGTGCACCTTTGGGTCAGCCTAATATTATTATGATTAAATAATTGCGATTTGCAGAGTCATTATTTACTGGGAAAACGGGTATGGAATGTCGATAATTTGACTTGATGTCTATGTATCATTCCGCTTGGACCACTTTGGTGGCAACCAAGTCATGTCATAATATAGACTTCAAATCAATATAATGGCTTTGCATATACATTAAATCAACACTAATGTGTTCAACATCATCAATAATATAGCAATACAATTCACGATCAATTTTTTTTTTTTTATATTCTTCCAACTTTCAATCCCTTCCATCATAAACATATCCTCAAAATTAAAACCTTCCTAGAACGCAAATTTAAGTTAAGAGAGGTTTTGAAGTCATCCAAAACTGAAATTAGTATCACACTAATTTCTAAGGGCTTCATTACTCCCTCAATAACTAGAGGGGGATCCCTTAACCCTAACAATGATTATCTAATCATCAAGTTGTGATCAATAAATCATCAAGAATCAAAAAAATTGATTCTTTAGGGTGGCCGAAATTCATAGGATTTATGATTAAATCCTATACATCATCAAACATAATGGGAAAAAAAAAAGTTCTTAACCATGCTCTGATACCACATGTAAACCTAATTAATCGATGTTATAAAATTAACATATTCTATAATCTAAGATCTAGAACTTTCATGATCTTCACATTCATAACGTAAAGTGGAAACAATCATTACTGTAGTCAATTGCCTAGATCCATTGCTAGATACAATCAAACACTTTCTTTGATACGTTCTCTATAGCCTTCAAGATAGAGAATGGTTTCTCTCTCTTACCCTTTTCTCATACGTTCTCTTGCAGACATCCATGATGGTTTTTTTGGTAAGTTTTATTATAGGTGGAGAGAGGACCAGTTTCCTTTTAAAACAGTTATACTCCACTTGCCCATCATAGTAGGGGTCTTGGAAACCACTTCACTTATTGACCAATAGTATTCAAGGAGATATGGAGATCCTTTCAAAAACGTAACTACCTATCACATGGGCCTTTTATCATGTGGGCCAATAGACTAATTAGAAATTCGTCTTACAAGTAGTAGAATAGGATATTCTACTACTATATTTATCACCTCCTCCTCTCAAACTGATGCGATAGATCAACCAGCAATAGTTTGCGAATAAGGAAAGAGTGTTTAGCAATTGTCATAGCCTTTGTAAGAATGTCTGCAATCAGATCCTCAGACGCCACATGCGGAAGAGAAATAATCTCATATTAAAACTTCTCACGAATGAAGTGACAATCAACTTCCACTCATGAAACATGGGATTGGAAACGATCTGAACAACACTGATATTATTCACATGAAGCAGGGTAGGGCTGATAAATTGAATGCCAAAATATGATAGTAATCCACGTAGCCACACAATCTCACTGCATGCAGCACACATAGCTCGATACTCGGCCTCTGTGCTAGTCTTGGAGACTGTGAGTTGTTTCTTGCACTTCCAAGAGATAAGCGATGTGTCAAAAAAACATGCACTACCTTATAGTGGATCGACGAGTAAGGGCACAGCCTACCCAATCAGCATCAACATAGTTGACCAAGTCAATGGGAGAAGTGGATGAAAAGAACAATGACCGATCCAAGGTCCTGCGCAAGCAGCGAATAATTCTGAAAATAGTAGTCATATGTAAGGTACGAGGTGCAGAAACAAACTGACTGGCAACATGTACATCATAGGTAATCTCAGGTCTTGTCATCGTCAAGTAAACAAGACTACCAACCAAGCGATGAAAGAGAGTAGGTTGCTCAAGAAGATCACCATCATGTTTACCATACTGAACATTCAATTCCATGGGTGTTTCAAGAGTGCACTGATTAGAAAGCTGGGCTTGGTGAATGAGGTCTTGTGCATATTTCGTTGGTTGACAAGTATACCACATTCTATACGGGAGACTTCTAATCCTAAAAAGTATGTAAGTGAACTCAAGTTCTTCATGTGGAAGGAGGGCTAAATGACCCGTTGAAGGTCTGCAATTCCAAATCTGTCACTGCCTGTCAGGAGTAAGTCATCAATATAAACAAGTAAAACCATAGTGTCGTAGGATGAAGACCGTATGAATAAAAAGGGATCATGATCACTCTGACTAAACCCAAGCCCAACAACAACATCGTAAAATCGTTGAAACCAAGCGCGAGGTGCCTGTTTTAAGCCATGCAATGCTTTACAGAGCTTGCACACTATATCTCTTTTACTAGAGTCAGATCCTAGGGGCTAATCCATATAAACAGTTTCCTGTAAATCATCATGAAGAAATGCATTCTTTACATCCATCTGACAAATAGGTCAATCCTTAGTAACAGCTATTGTAATTAATGTCCTAACGGTTTTCATCTTAACAACTAGAGCGAAAGTCTCCTCATAATCGATACTATATTCATGCTTATAACCTTGGGCCACAAGGCGAGCCTTGTACTGATAAAGGGATCCGTCTGCCTTTAGCTTTATAGAATACACTCATTAGCTACCAATCACCTGCTGACCCTGGGAGCATGAAACAAGATCTCATGTTTGATTATCTGCTAATGCTTGTAACTCCTTTGTCATAGTGTCTCGCCAACATTGGTGTGTGGATGCCTAAGAATATAAGGTGGGAAGAGAGATGGACTCGAGACCAGAAAATAGAGAGCAAATGAGTGGATCTGGAGGTTAGGATGTACGGGTAGAGCGACGTACCTCTGGAATGGATAGATCAGCTTCAGGTGGAGCAGCTGGAGGAAGAGAAGGAGAAGGCACCACTCTCGCTTGGCGTTGATAAACCTGCAGAGAAACTGGAAGCACACTTGAAACAAGAGGGATATCAGGAAACCATGTTAATCCACTAGATGCAACAGAAGGAGAAATCAAAGTTGGCAAAGGTTGAGCATTAAATGAGACATTTTCTAAGAAAACAACATTTCTCAAAATACAAACGCGACGAGCATGAGGATTATAGCAATGATAGCCCTTCTGGGTGTCTCTAAACCTAAGATACATGCAATGATCAAACATAAGAGAAAGTTTATTCCGTTCGTATTGTGAGAGATGAACATAACAAACACATCCAAATATTCAAAATAATGAGTAATGAGGAAGAGAACCAAAGAGAATAAAATAAGGACAAATATTACCAAGAAGTTTGGTTGGCATGCGGTTTATGAAATATACATAATGCAATATTGCTTCGACCCAGAATGTGCGTGGAATAAAGGTCTTTGCCATCAAGGTGTTAGTTGTCTCAACAATGTGTCGATTTTTTCGTTGAGCAACATCATTTTGTTGAAGTGTCTTTGGACAAGTCTTCTGATGAATAATCCCACGATCACGTAAATATGTCTCAAAGTCTAAGGAGATGTACTCTCTCCCTGAATCTGAGCAGAGGACCTTAAAACCTGAGCTACCAACCTCCTTGACAATCCACCAGACTTATGAGACTTTCTTATGAGCAAGAGGTTAGTACCCGCAAAACCCTGGGCTACCAACCTCATTGACAATCCACCAAACTTATGAGACTTTCTTGTTAGACATCCTTTCAAGATTTCTTATGAGCAAGAGGTTAGTACCTATAAGACCTTGGGCTGCAAACCTCCTTGACAATCCACCAAACTTATGAGACTTTCTTGTGAGCAAGAGGTTAATACCCGGCTACCAACCTCTTGTATGATCCTTCAACTTATGAGAATTTCTTATATCTTAGCTTAAGAGCAAGATGTTAGCACCCAAACTATCCCGGGCTACCAACATCCTTGACCATCCACCGTAATCATACATATGAGATCGTACTTGTATTTCCTTATGAGTTTCACTTATTTGCTTCAATTCCTAGTGCTTATGAGAAAAAATCGATCATGTAAAACATAGAGTGCGTGGAGCGCTTGTGAGCATCTCAATATACTTAGAAAATTTTAAACATTTCATGCACGGTCATACAAGACATATTAACATCATCATATACTTGGAAAGATACTAAAACATGAAACATCTTCATTCATGGCATTACATCACAATAATCTTGGCCATTAGACCTATTTCATCTACATCAAATCCCCATCATGTTTTATTTAAAGATAATCTCCCAAAATTAGATTTACCATTGACCTTGAGAAAATCCCCCAATTTAAAACTCTTATTTCTAGGTTGAATCATAGCAAAGTTAGAAAATAAGTGTATTTACTTATGAGATTACAATAAGCTTGAGAGTAGAATGTAGTTACTCTTACTCTTGAGAAAACTCCATTTACAATCCTCTTTCTATGACTTGGATTTTAACAAAGCTAAATAGGAGAGTGTGTTTACAATGTTATTCAAAATCACGCATTTAATCATCTTTTCAATCTTTTCATAATAACAAAGCTAGATAGTAGCAGTACTTACTTTTTGGAAATCGAATCCTTGAGACTTTGTGCATGAAGGAGGCCTTGGATTGTAAGATCCTTGCTCCTCCTTTGATCTCGAGAAGCCTTGAGATGAGATTTGGGGTTTCACCCTTAATCTTGAGAAAGCCTCTCCAAATCCCTAACTTTCTCCCAAAATCTCTCTTAGGTTTAGTGTTACCCTAAAACCCACAAAAATGGCTTCTATTTATAGTCCAAGGGGATAAATCCTAAAAATCTCACATTTGAGACTGTTTTGCGACTTTACTGTGCATGATCGTTCGAACGGTGGCGTGATCGTTCGAACGGTTATGCCTACTATTTTGGTTTCTGAAATCCTGATTCAATATTTACTGGGATCGTTCGAACGGTCATGGAACCGTTCGAACGATTTAGGCTATTGTCTTCGAATGCTGATCTTTTATTCATCATTCACTGAGATCGTTCGAACGGTCATTGGAACTGTTCGAACGGTCACCCCTGTTTTCTTCTAATTTTCTCGTTTTCTTATTTTCTTTCTCATTGGCTTAGGCCTTTTCTTTTCTTTAAACATTTCAAGAGTCCTTAGAACCTTAGAACACATGTCATACACATTTTCACAATTGAACTTTATTTTCTCCTTTTCATTAACCAAGGTAATGAACATCCAAAAGGCTTCAAGCCTTGGAACACTATTCACTGAGGCTATGACTCAAAGTTTCGGGGTCTTACAATTTTCGTCTTGAACTATGTGGCCACCATAGTATAGAACTATTGAAAAATTATGAAGACTTGTGATTTGGAGCGCAAGAAATATATCCATGTATATCAGGAAAAATCATCTATAAATATCACATAATACCACATACCAGACATGGTAGCACTGGGGATGACCCCCAAACATCAGTATGCACAATTTCAAAAGAGGCAGTAGATCTAGAAGTACTGAGAGAAAATGACACACATTTACTCTTAGATAAATAACATGAAAGACACGCAATATCAAGAGAAGATTTATTAACTTTCAGTTTATTCAAAATGCCAGAAGAAAATAAGTGGGAAAATCTATTCGAGTGTGGATGACCAATGCGACAATGCCAAAGTTTCTACATTTTATTTGCATGAAAAATATCATCAAAAGAAAGAAAAAAGAAACAAGAAGTTGGAGTAATTGAATCATCCAAATCCAACAAGAAAAGTCGTCCTTTCCTCCTACCCCTCCCAACCACTTTCCATGTTGCTAGATCATTTACCAAACAACAATCAGGAAAGAAGATTACTAAACATCGATTTTAAACTAATTGACCAACAGAGATAAGATTAGCAAATAGTTTAGGCACATGAAATACATCAGTTAAAGTAAATTGATGATGTTGAGAAAGGGGAAAAATATAATGACCCAACAGAGAAAGAGGTAACTAAGCACTATCAGCAATAGAGATGATTTGGTTACCTTTATATGACTTAACATTATGGAGATACGAGGCAGTACATGTCATATGGTTGGAAGCACCAGAATCAAAATACCAAGGAAACTGAAGGGATGAACCTGAGAGGCCGGCCGTAGATAAGGCTTGGATAATCTACTAAATCATCTCGAGAGTAAGTGGCGCACTAAGTGGGGAAGGAGTCATGACACTGGTAGAGGAGTCATCGATCGTGGACATATAGGCTTTCCCTTAAGCCCACCTTTTCTTTCAGCACTCTTGGATGCTATGGCCACGAATTCTACGAAATGCACAAGTAGGACTATCGTGGCATGCTGTAGCAAGGTGACCAAACTTTTTACATCTGTAACATTGAACGTGAGACATGTCAGGTTTGCCAGGTGCTAGTGACGATGTCAAAAGAACTATATATGAGGAGCTAGGAGGTTGGAGTACACTTGTTGAGGCTTTGAGTGTATGTTCCTCAGCTAATAGGTCACAGGTCACAATATTCATGGAGGGAAGTGGATTGCGATTAAGCAAAGCAACCCGGCAATGCTCAAATTAATGACGCAATTTCATAAGAAACTGTCTAACCTGGTTCCGGTCTCTCATCTCCTGAAAAATTAGAACAACACCACATGGGATCTAAGGATCCATCATCGATATCTTGGTCCAAATGGCAACTATAGCGGTATAAAATTCTTGGACTGTGCAATCGCCTTGTGAGATTTGGGTCAATTATTGTTCTAGGCGATATAATCGAGCTTCATTGCTTTGTTGATAAATTTTCTTCACATTATCTTACATAGCCTTTGTTGTGCGATGTAGATTCAACCCAACTACAATGGATTTGTCAACTGAATCCAGAATCCATGTAACTATTTTTCCATTCAGCTAGGGCTCTCAGATCGGTTGTTGCAGGAAGTTTTTCGGTGCCATCAATCATACCACATAAATTTTGTCCTTCGAGGAAGCTTTAAAAATTAATAGACCATTGGTTATAGTTGCTACCATTGAATAGGCAGCGAGATGAAAAATCTTGATCCATGATAAGAAAGAAACCAAAAAAAAAAGGTCTATGTTGGGCTTTAAACCAAGGTGTAGGCTAAATGATAAAAACAAGAACCTGTTTGGTTTTTCTTTTTTAGCACAAACAAGGTCAATAAAGAATAAAGGAGTCAAAATGACTTTAGATGTACTCACGGATAATGTGCTCATGAGCCTAGTAAAGATGACTTGTTAAAACAAATCAACAAGCTTTAGAGATGTGTGACTTACACAATAGTGGATCTCAGAGGAGGTTCTTTACTTTGCTTTAAAAATCCCAACAGACCACTTGCATTCGTAAGAAAGAAATCTCTGTTTGTAGAATGGCAAAAATTGAGAGATAAAGGAGCACAACTTTCGGCAACACTGATGGGTATCACGACAATGAAAAAAAATGCTCTAAAGGCGTAGATAAAAAAGACGAGAAAATATCCGGCAGTGATGAGTGTGCAAAAGTACACTCAAAACTAGTTATTTTGCAATCTTTTAACGCTCTTTCTTGTTTGAATCTAGGATTTAAAGTCTATATTTTAAACTTGTTTCATCATTTATAGATTATGAATTCTAAGCATTTTATGTTATTTCATGCAGGGAATTCAAGTAAAGAAGTTTTATGAAAATCAAGAGATAATGCCCAAGTCCAAGAAACTAAGTCTCAAGTCAAAGAGTTAAAGCGTAAAGCCAAATCCCTAGACCAAGTGAAAGATTCTCTCACACATGATTGGAGAATCTTAGCAAGATATGGATGAATGTGATTTTGGCATAAAAGGATGAAACTCTTTGAATTAGAAAGAAGAAATGTGCTATATTGATGTTTCTATTTTAGAAAAAAGAGAATGTCTATTTTGGTCACGAAAACTCTCTATTTTGGACAGATTTTGGAATTCAAGTAAGGAGCTTAATGGAAGTCAATTAAATCTACAACAAAAGAAAGAAATTTCATGGATGGCTAGAGGAGTGTTATTATTTAGTAACCAATTCTCAAAGAAGAATAAAGATTTCCCAAATTCTCACCTAATCTGGACAGTACTTACTAATTTGCTCTTAACTTTTGACTCAAAAATCGGATTATGGAAATGTGAGATGTTTTAGAAAGAAGATTCAAAGGGGAACAAAATTGTATTTCACGAAGATCTCCTAATTCGGACGTTTAGAGGAGCAAAACATTTTGTCAAGTTGAGGGAAAATATTATATTGGTTTGATTTTTTAATTAGAAGTTTCCCTTTTGCTTAGTTTCATTTTTCTTCTTTCCTTTAGTCTATATAAATCTAGAGAGGGGGGCTATTAGAGCATTCAATCCAATCTTCTCATCTCTTTTCTTAGTATTATTTTAGTTTTTCCTCTTTATGAATTGTTAAATCCTTAACCTTGGGTAGGGTGAAATTCTCTTAATGAGGTGATGTTAGTTTGATTTAATCAAATTAGTGTTTTTAATGTTTATGATTTCTATATTAATTGTTCTTCTTATTTGATCTCTCTTTCAATTGAATCTCTTGGATTTAAACAATTTCACGAGTTCAGTCAGGTTTTTCTCGTATTTGAGTAATAATTATTGATTTCTCAAACGAAGAACCTTCATCATAGTAGATATTATTCTTTGCTGCGGTATTGCCTCCGGGTATATCGTCGTCCTCGAGTTTTTTTTTATAAAGTGCAAACTTGGGTTAAAACTTGTTTTGAATAGTTGATTTTAGCTTTTTATTATAATCTGAAATTCTAAATCTTCCGGTTGAGGGTTTGGGATGTGAAACCTTTAATTGAGTTATACCTTGGATAATCAAATTAACATTGCACCATTAAGGAGAGTAATCCCAATGCCTTGACACTTTCTCTCACTGATATTTTTCCTAAATTAATTGAACTTTCTCTACCAAAAATTCTACAAACCCCTTTCTCTACTATTGTTCATTATCTTCACTGCTCTCTATGGATTAACAATCTCTTTGTTGTACTACAAAGTACCGCATATCTTTGAGCGACATCAGACAGATAAAGGCGTCAAGAAAACTCCGGCAAGGAGATTAGTGTTGATCGTGGCACGAAAATAGATCTGTGGCGATATTCGGCGATGGAGTATGCATGATCCGACAAGGAGATTTAGATGATGCTAGTGATGATTACGACACGACAAAAAAAATTCAGCAGATGCAGATCTGAGAGAAACTTCCAGCAAGAACAAACTTTAGAGAGTCACAGCGATTGACTATAGATGTGGCGAGAAATTACAGGTAAGAAACTTGCTCTGATACCATGATAACAATTGGAATTTTGGGGAATACTGAAGTTGATTTATTCCTTTAACCCAAGAGGGTTTATATAGACTGTGTACAAGAGAAACATGGTAAGAAAAGTTATACAATGGGAAATAATACAAGAAGAAATAAATCTCTCTACAATAGGAAAGTAATAGAATAGGATATTCTGCTACTACATTTATCACACACCACTAAACCCAATATTTATCACACACCACTAAACCCAAGTTCTGATGAACTCAGACTATAACAGTACAAGTCCAAGCTCCAATGGTTTCAAGGCACGTCTAATCCGATAATTGTACAGATTATAGTGAAGTTGTCCACCACCCAGCACACATTTTAGTTCTTTCAAAAAATTATCATTCTGCATGACATCCAGTGCGTTAAAAACATCATAGTCCTTCTGTTTCGCCATAATAAGTGCATCATTCATCAACTGAAGCAATGGAGTTTTTGTGGAAACATTATAGTACGAATAAGCAGCCTTCAAAGTTGAGTAATTCTTGTTGCCGAGAATGGATGAAGGAAGAGTGTAGAAACTGCAAAAGTCAGTGATCTCATGACTCTCAGGGCTCTCAACCAAGTAACTATCCACTACATTCTCAGTTGGTAGAAGCCAATGTTCAATGTCATTTTCATCAAAATCCGGTGCGACAACAAACTGGTTCAAGTAGATCCTAAGCAACCTTGTAACCGGAGCAACATCACAGAGCTCCATCTTTCTGAAGCCTAGGGTGACTGTTGATTCAGGTAACTTGTAAACTTTATTGTTCGACTCATCGTCATCCTTGCACCAAGCCTGGAGAACCCAACATCAATTAGCTTCTTTGGGTTCAATAATCTATGCCAATATTGGCAAGTTGATATTGGTGTTGGAAGAACCACTCCGGTCGTGTAAGCTGCTTGGCAGATATTCTCCAAGTGGACCCTCCTCGTTACCTCCTTAATCATGATAGGTGCAAGTCTTTTCGATCTAAGCTTCTTATGAACGCACAATAAATTAATCTCCGCCATGATAACTACCGCATCACGGACCTGGATCTTTGCAGGGACCCCAGTATTGAAAGCAACCAGCTTCTTTGAAAATTTTATGCGGACACCAATGTGCCAGCTCTTGAAGTAACTGGGAGGGTGAAGAGCCCATTGAAGGAACTCCTTGGAGTAATTGAATCTGAACATATTCGCATCATCCTCAATGTAGTTATTAGTAAGGAGGCTGTAAACCTCAGCACAGGTTTCTTCAGAGTCAATATCACATGTGGTCCACTCATAGAGATTAGGAAGATTGTACGGTTCTTGTTTGGCTGGGTGTTGAGGTTTTAATTGGGCCTTCAAGCAAACTCGTATCTCCAAGATCATTGAATTGCACAACAAGTTGGGTCTCCCAAAACTTATGTTTCTTTTCAAGAGAGAGAGAATTTAGACCCTTTTAGGATGGTGTTTCGATTGAGTTATCACTCTCAGAAGGTGAATTTGCACCAGTGTTAGGCTTTGGGTTTTCGTTGGGGGAACCATTTGATGAATTGTTATCAGCCATTTCACTAGTTAATTCAATAACTATATTCTTCAAAAGATGGGTTTTTGGTGTCCTAACAATCAAAAAGCTTATTTTACTGGAATCAGATAGAAGGCAATCAGAAGTTCAAATTCATAGAAGGATGAATCAAAATAAAGTAAGAACTAAGTAAATTTATATTATCGGCATGAGCACAGAACTTAAAGGATTGCACAGGAGATGATTGAGGTGGTACCCGATATTTCTAAGATTTTATTAAAATGCAGTGATTCAGAAGGCCCCGTAAAAAGCCCTAGTTCAAGAAAACAACAAATTCAGATCGAATCGAAATCAAAAATATGATAATCCACACACAAGCTGAAAATCAAATTTTGCGATTGAGGAAACACAGAGATCAATAAGATTAACACGAATAACCTGAGTGATAAACAATCTGAAATATATAACCGTCGAAACCGTAGATTCTCCCATCACTTCCAATAATAACAAATCAAATCCCCAATTTGAAATTAGGTTTGAATCAAATCGATTACAAAAAAAAATTTGTTATTGGGTTCGTTTGAGGTCTGCTAGGAACTAGGGTTTGGTAATGAAAATATAAGAGTTTGAGACGATAGTGGAAGACGATAAGAATAAAAGAACAAAGTGAGAAAAGGAGTAAAGCACCGGAATAATTGAATAAGAGGCTTTGGGGAAAACGAAGCAATGACCTTTGGGTTGGGAGAGTTTACGAATCATGAACTTTCCACTTGAAAGCGACGTCTTGCCTTCTCCTCGCCTCCACGTTTCCCTTTTATACCCTATAACTGTGGTTAAAAATTTCTAGTTCTTGCATCCACATTTTTAAAACTCATAATTATCTTTAGTTGTAACTGGACTGATGTTGCCATGTGTCCCTTTTGACACCTCTAACCTGACTCGTGGGAGTCGGATTACAACTGAAGAGAATCACAAGTCTATTTTTAATGAATTAGGATCTTCTCCCGTTGGTGCGGACGAGGAGATCAACAACATCTAATTAGAAGGTGTCACACACCTCCTTCATGTCAATCAAGCATGCAAAGTGGGTGTGTGGGCGTTCTCCTTGCCAGCACCAACCAGAGAAGATCCTAAGTCATTTTTAATTTTAATTTTTAAAATAACTTACTTGCGTGTGCCCTCAAAGGGTACGTCCAAGCTTAAGCTTAATATTGACGCAATAAAAATTTTGATTAAAAGTATTATAATAAGTAAAAAAAAATTCATAGGGATAATATGAGAAATACAATTTTGATAAACAATAATAACTAGTATAGAGGTATTTTTAGAAAAATATGTGAAACTTGTTTAGACCAAATTCATACTTTCTTAAAGGGTATTATGATAAATAAATTTTGATTAATAAGACTAATAAAAAAATGAAAATTTCATTAACAATAATAATAATAGTATTTTAGAAAAATAAACTTGTAACTAAGGGTATTGTAGTAAAAAAAAAATTTCAGGGTTATAAATAGGAAAGTGATAGAAAACTCTCCATAGTAGGTACTATTGAGAGCAAGGCCACTCGTTTGGAAATCAAACGGCCAAAAATTGTATATGTTTTAAATAGTGAGCCGCATTTGAGTGTTGACACCTTTGGATATTCAATCTTACGGCCTTCGAGAATTCAAATTCAATGAACTTACAGTTATTAATGTAAGAGAACTAGGATTTGTTCTTGGCTCAAGAAGAAGAAAATGTTGTGCTTTGATACAATTTGGGTTCGAGGATTTCCAAAACCCCTAAATATAAACCACTAAAAATAACAAAATAAACTACCGTCAAACATATTTTTTTAACAATAAATGAATCAGTTAGAAAATAAAACCTCTTAACAATAGTCAAATATACTGATTGAAAGCAAAAGAAATGCAAAGATGGTTTGATATCAGAGAGTAAAGAAGAACTAAGAACAAAAAGAGAGAGAGATAGAATACATACCATCTTCTGCTATAACTAAATCAGAATGAGTGATGAATAACAAAACCAAAGAAACCCATTTGCAGAAAATCGAGCTCTGAACATCTTCATAGCCAAATCGAGCTTAGAACTCATCTCCCCATATCTCTCTCTTTCTCTAAATGAAAAATGCACAAATACTGCGACAAGAGAAGGAGGCGAGAGGAGAATGCGAGCTGCGAGAGAGACGAGAGGAAGAGACAACTATTGTGATTGAGGGTTTTTTGGGTATATATAGGAGGTTACGAAATTATATAAAACCCTCCTATGGTTGGGGATTTACACCTAAAACCTAAAAGCCTAAAAATATAAGGGGGTAGATTTGGTATTCAAAACTCATATACCTTAGTTAATCGGGTTCAGATATTTAGCGGAGCTAATAGTCCATTATCCATATCTACTCTGTTTATAAACGGATACCCCTAATAGATATTTGAATCTGATTCGCCGGATACCTATTCGGATAAATATCCGATTAAACGAAGTCGGATTCGGATACAGATTCAGATAGTTGATAGCCCTAATAGTACCTACTATTGAGAGTTTTAAATCACTTCCCTTATAAGTATGAAAATGAGTATTATGACAAAAAGGATATTATGATAATAAAAAAATGATATTATGAGGAAAAGAAACTTGGAAAAGGATTTTGTCAATTGTACATTGTTATAATTTAGTATAGAAACAATAAAGTAGAAGTCACTGGAGAAGTGGTAGAGTAACGCCATGATATGACATAAGTAATCTGTTCAAATCCGAAAAGGGGCTATGGCTTTTTTCACAAAAACCTAGTCTTAGTCTTCTTTCTATGAAATAAATTGAATGTATTGAATAAAATTTTATTTTTTTTATTCATCATTTGGGTCGATGAACTAAACCAGATAATTATATGAAATATGAGTGAAACAAAACCACTTTTAAAATTTGCAATAAAAAAGATTGAGTCTCATTCCAAATGTAAGTCTATTCAAACGCCACCTAAGAGAGGCACGTGCTGACCATGAGGGTGAGATGCCATTCCTCAACACATTATTGCTCTTTCTGAAAGGTATTTCGGTAATTTTCTCAATATAAAAAGTTCGCATATGTCATTGAAGAATGCTAGCATCATAAACCATTAATTGCTCAACGTAACGAAAAGTCAAAATAACACAAAATTAATTAATTCAAGCAATTGGGGGGCTAATATTGTCCATTTTAATATCTTCTCTTCTTACTTTCTTAATTTTTTTAGAAAAAAATATGATAGTGGATTAATAGTTAGTTGTGAGGGCTTTTAAATTTTGCTACATAAAGCAATTGTTTTAGACGGAACCATAAACCATAGAGCAATATTAGGCCCACTTTTCCCCTCATTCACTTTTCATTTTTATAGATAAAAAAGATAATAAAAAGAAGTAGTGGGCATCACAAAAAGCTATCATATCTATTTGTTTTCTTATCCATAAAGGAAAAGTAGATTTAGCATTGCTCTGAAACTCATCTGCTTCCATTTCTACTTTCCGTAAGTGAGTTTGAGCTTTTTCTAGTTGTTCTCGAATAGTACTCAAGATCCTCTATTTTCGATTATCTAATAAATCTAAACCATATTGAAATCCTCTTTGGTTATGTTTTGTCCAATTAAGCCTGATTATTAAAGAATGCAACATGCGTTATTTCAAGAGTACATATTTGAATCATTGTTGTTTTTTATTAACCAAAAAAATCATTATTTTTTTGTTCTTTCTAGAAAACCTAATAAAAGTATCTTTAACATATGGGATTAATGCTTTGTTAAATCTAATTAATAGGAAAGTGTTAATTTGGAAAACAACCAGATTGAAACGATATTTTTTGATATATAGTCACACACATACTAATAAAAATGTGTCACATCTCCTTCATCATTTCTAAAATCCTACATGGATAGCATTAACACGCGCGCGCACACACATATATATATATATATAGAGAAGAGGTGACTAATCAACCTAGCTGATTATACTTTATAATCAGCTCATCTCTTTTATACCATTAGATCTTAACCAATGATCTAGATTAAAAGAGGTCTTTATTGTTATAATTTTCTTGCTACCAAATATAGTCATGGGAAGCAACGTTCAAAGCCGCAACTCTTTTCTCAACGGAACTCCCTTCTCTCTTCGTCCCCTTCTATATTGTTGCTCTAAAATCTAGGGTTTCATAACACATCATCTGCTTCTCTCTTTCTCTCGACATCACTTCTCTCTTTCTCTAGTTCGAGTATATGTATCATCTAACAACCAATCTATTGAAGCAAAAAAAGATTGATTGGATGAGAATGACAGCGAGTTTGGGCATACTCTGAAGCAAGAATCCCTCCCTTAAATTCTCCTTCAGAAGGTCCATTGTGGAGTCAATGGGGATTTGGTGCTAGTTTGTCGAAAATCAGTTACAAATTCAATGAATGTATAAGCAGAGTGTTTCCATTATGTCCAAGGTTGATGTCCATGATGCTTTTGTTTATCAAGGAATATTCCATATCTATTAAGATACGCTTCAAATTTGGCTTACGATCGTTTATCCCTATAATTGGTTCTACTTCAAATGCACCAGGTGTTTGCTGAATTGGCAATGAAAAAGACCCCAATTGGATTGGTGTTAGGTTTAAAAGCTTATGCCAAGGCAACAAATAGTAGTTTTCCCTTTGAATAAACAGATTAGCTCCTACCATAGGTTCGAATCCAAGCCATGTCCTTGACAGGTAATGCCCACTCTGCAACCATAGCAAGTGCTGGAGGTCATTAGCCTATATAATACAGGCTATATATATTAGCTAAGTCGATGTTATGAGTACCGATTCAGCTAGGCTGTGATCAGCCCCTCCTTGGCCCCAGCCTTGATTTTGCTTCCTTGCACCCTCCCTATTAGCCGATATCAGAAATATAAGTTTTAAAGACTACAAAAGAGACGACCTGGAGGACGGGTTGGGTAGAGACAGAGTATCCAAAGCCATGGCGAGCGTAGTTCGTAATAGAGGAGAGAATGAGGGGCACCGATAGACTAGACGAAGAGAGAATGGAGTTCCATTGAGAAAAGAGTTACGGCTTTGAACGTGGCTTCCCATGGGTATATTTGGTAACAAGAAAATTATAACAATAAATATCTCTTTTAATCTTGGCCATTAGTTAAGATCTAATGGTATAAAGGAAATGAGTTGATTATAAGGTATAATCAGTTAGGCTGACTACTCACCTCCTCTATATATATATATGTGTGTGTGTGTGTGGAAGGATACTAAAGAGTCATGCTTATTACAACTTGTAGTGAGCGGTTCCTCTAGAATAATGACACATGACATATTTTTTTGAATCTAACTGTTGAATGTCAAGTTGGGTCCATTGGATACACATGTCAAAAAAATCAGTCGGATTAGACTTATTTAGATCGTTCGATTAGACCTTAGTTTTCATCATTAACCCCTTAGGGATGACTAATCTTTCCTTGTATAATTGGACAGCCTACAAATGTCCAATCGAGCTATTTTTTTGCCATGTGTCTCTTGAGCAACCCGTCTTGACATTAAACGGTTAGATTCCAAAACAACTTGCCAAGTGTCGCATTATTAGGGATCACTCATTACAAGTTTCAATGAGCATGACTCATTAGAATGTTACTCTCTCTCTCTCTATATATATATATGAAAGATTTCGCCCACTAAGACCCGCATTTCTAAAACAATTATTAGTATTTTTTATCGCTATCTATACCAATATTATATAGTAGGGGTGGACATGGGTACGGGTCAAACCGTGAACCGAACCGAATTGACCACCATGGTTCGATTTTTTTAAAGTCTCGATTCGGTTCTGGGTCCTATTTTACTTAAACCGATTTTCTTCGGTTCGGTTCTGGTTTGTTCCAATTTGAAACCGAACCGAACTTAGAACTGAATGTGGAACCCGCGAACCGAACCGAACTAAGAACCAAATGTGAAGCCGAAAACTGAAAACCATATGAGAACCGAACCGAACCAGTTCGAGGTCTATAATTTTTTTTTTTTGGAACCTAATCCTAATAGGAACCAACCCATGGGTAGAACCGAACTGAGGCTCTACAGTTCGGTTCTGGGTTAGTTTTTTTCCAAACCAAGGCTCTACGGTTTGGTCCTGAGTTAGTTTTTTTAGAACCGAAATTCATCGGTTCGGTCCAAAAATTCCCAAAACCGATCCAAATCGAACCGTGTGCACCCCTATTATATATAGCAATTGGTGTCCACGTGGATACCTTCAGATTGTTACATTCTAATGCTAATTTTTTGCCACGTGGCATTTGCACTTATTGCTTGTGGGGCCCACTCATTTGGGTAACCAAGCTCTTCCCCATTCCTGGCTGTGTTTTTCCATGTTCCATTATAAAGTCTCATTCTCTTCATCTCTTCCATCTCTTCCTTTCCACAAACTGTTCCCCCTTTTCATCTCCCTACAATTTTGCTCCCCCTATTAAGCCAACCTTTCTTCTCTCTGCGCCTCTTCTCCATCTTTCTCGTCATTAATGAGTAAACCTATTTTCTATGGTGCTTTGAAAATGGAGAAATATCATAGGTATGAAATGTAGAACAGAGATTTCCCAGGATGAGCGTTTCTCCAATACAATCAGAGCTTGCATCCTCAATTCTTTGGTTTTGCCTAATTTATAATGGTCTGAATAATGATAGCGGTTCTGCAATCGATTCTACAGATGCAAGGTATGCAGTGAGGGATCATGAGCTTCATCCCTTCCTTTAATTTGCTGAGTTGGGTTTTTGCGGGGTTGGACATTGGTAGACGGTGCTATGTTCATTCATTCTATGGTGTACTTAGCTCCTTATTTGAGGACAAACTTGTCACTGTTACCCCATCCTATCTTCGTCAAGCTCTTCAAAGTCGTCACCACAAACTTGATGGAGTTTGTGAAAGATGGTGTTTTTTTAGCCAATGTCACGAAGGGCCTTATCAAGGTAGGGAATAAATATTCCTTGACTCAAAAATTTTTTGATTCAAACTTCTGGTCGTTTTTGCAGCATTTTCATAATTTTTTCACCTTAGCTTGTCCTTTCAACAATTGCAGAAGCTGTTGCTGCTGTGTATGTGTGTGTGTTTTTTTTTTTGGTATAATTTCCGGAGAAGATGACCTACTCTGGTTTGTTCTTTAAATAGTTTTATGTTTCTTTGGAGAAGGACGGAGCTTTGGCTGGAAGCACGCCACTTTGATTTTGGGCGAATGGTAAATGGACATGGATTGTTGTAGCCCAAAGTCCTCATTATCTATTGTAAGTAACAATTTTTCTCTAGATGTTAAATAATTTTTTTTTTGCAACTTTGTTTATTTTGATT
The DNA here is from genome assembly GCA_015143295.1 of Tetracentron sinense. Taxonomy (NCBI): domain Eukaryota; kingdom Viridiplantae; phylum Streptophyta; class Magnoliopsida; order Trochodendrales; family Trochodendraceae; genus Tetracentron; species Tetracentron sinense. The sequence goes on from CM026569.1 coordinate 3,327,230, forward strand.
CTTCTTGTGATTTGTTATCTTGGTTACTTTGGAATGTAGGTTAGAGAGAGAAGAATATTTTTTGTAGTTATTCTCTTTGCATAATTATTCTCTATCTATTTATATTTCAACTATAACCCCGCTGGTCTCCATGCGGCTCTTCACAAGCCTCCATTTGAGCTCTAGGTTGATGTCATGTGTCACCATATTCCCCCACCTCTTTAGCTTCCTTGTCTTTATCTCCTAAGTAACTCCCTCTCTCCACATTCATCCTCCTTGACTATTTGTCTATTACTCACTAGCTCCCAATACATTCCTCTCCCAAGTAACTCCTCATAAATTCCTTCTCTCTCTCCCCATCCGTCTCCCTTATCTATTTATCTGTTACTTTATTATTTAATATTCCCAATGAGATGTAACATTCAACCCCTAAAGTTTCACCTCTTGAAGGCAATGTTTCTATTTAACTCTCTCTTTCTCCTCTGTAAGGGAGAACCAAGCCGAAGCAGGTTCTCATAGAATCTGTCTGTCTTGATAAAGAGAAAAAGCAAAGAAACTCCCTCTCTACCCCGACAACAATCACTCATGCCTTAGGTGCAAAGAAAAGAAAAGTTGCTAGGAAAAGGAGGGAGACTGCAGCCAACAACCAGTCCCCAACTAAAGTACTCTCCCTCCCAAGTCTCTCTTCTCTCTCATTATCCACAACTCCTATAGTCCTATTGTTCTATCCCTTCCCACCTCACTTCACTTAGTGTTACCCAAATAATAGGAGGGCTTGCCCAGCCTTGATAGGTGCCAAAAAGGCTCCATAAGAGAAGACACTTTGTTGATTTTTGAAAATAAATCACAGAGTTTTGATGACTTGACATTTGGGTTTAGCGAGAGCAGTACCCCCCCCCCCCCCCAAAAAAAAAGTACGCTTTGTGCCTACTCTCTATTTGGTAAGGTTCAATCTGTAAAAAAAACTAGCATACGTGAGTTTCAAAACCATGACCAACTACGCTTGGGCACCCGCTGTGTGCTCGACCTTTCTTTTTAAGAGTTAGGACGTTGGAGGCGTATGTATGAGGGTCTAGGTTGTCATTCAAGTTGTGTATGTGGATCTACTTATTGAGTATTAGTAGCATTTCCCTTGAATTTTACAATATGGTCTGGTGCTTTGGTGCTAATACCATTTGTGTGAATCAATGCGAAGAGGTTGGGGGTTGCCTGTTGCATTATTATAGTAAGCAATTTCTTATACTAACATTTGTCACCTGAAGGAAATTTGGCAAAATTAGCCAAAGTGTGAGTGTATTGGTCGAGACTTGATCAATCACAATTCATAATATTCAGTATCAGTAACATTTTCCTGAAGTTATTTTACTTGCACTCAACAATCACCTAGACACTGTTTGTACCTTGTCGCCCCTTAGGTATGTAACCCATTTCTAATTCTATTTTAAACATAGTTAATTGACATAAAATTTCTACAACTGTAGGGTTTCAACAAGGGCGTCTTAGAGGATGATGTATTGCCTGCTGGAACCAGAGTAATACCAAGAGACATGGTGACTTATGTCCCCTACTTAATGGGTAGAATGGAGTACAATTCGGGCTTGATGCAGTTTCATTTAAGCTTATGAGATGACTTAAAGAGGAGTTGTTCCAAAATTTTCCTCTTCGTATCCCTTGGTTCCCTAAGTATATATTTCTTATTTTGGCATCCCATCTTCTGTTATTAATTATGAATTTATTATAATTTTTAGTTATTTACACACCCGTGCTAGGTTTTCGCTAGTACATTGCATAGCATTCTATTAATATTATAGTAGTTTTGTATTATAAGCCCGCTCATGTTAAGACTAGGCTACGGCTAGATTATTTTTAGGCTCTACTGCACTTGAGCTGGGCTTGAGTTCAATACTTTTTACTTAGAGTTGGGCCCAGACAACCCATAGGCCAGCCATTGGCAGCCCTAAGTTTGGCCCTGGCCCTGACCCTGACCCTGACCCTGACCCGCCCCTAAAAAGGGCCTTGCTTCTTTTTTTGGGCCTGACTGGCCATTGGGCCTTAACTGGGCTTTAGAGGGCTGGGTGGGGCCTAGGCACGAGCATATATATAGAAACCCCACTAATCTCTAAATAGTCTTTTATTCCATATCTACTTGCATACCTCAACTCCAAGGCCAAGACGAGGGGTTGAGAAACCCTAACCTACAAAAAGCTCGAAACGCTACCGTTCTCGTCTCACATCGTTTCTTTCTCTAGCGATCATCAACAAGTTTTCATCACTAGCAGGTGACTTTTTCTAATCCTTTTCTGATTCTTCTTTCTCTTTATGCTCTCGATCTTATGTTTAATCGTTGTTTAACGTCCAAATCTCGTTGTTTTACTTTGTTTTATGTAGATTTTGCGTAATTTTGATGCGAAATTTGTTAATCTTTTTTTGATGGATTCTGGTGTAGATTTAGCGGATTCTAATAGATCGATCCATCTAGTAATTGATTTTGTTTAATTATCTTTGTTGATGGGATCTGGAGTTGGTTATTTGGTTTCTACTGTGAAGTTCTGTTTTTTTATTTTTAATAGTTTTGTATGCTTAATTCGATTTAGGGTTAAGTTCTTACGATGGATTGTTTTGGAGATTTTATTCATGCTATCAGGTTTTGAAATTGTTAGATTTAATGGACGGGGTTGATTTTTTAAGGTTCGAAGAAGTTATAGACTATCTAAATATTTTGATGATCTCAGGAAATTCTATCAGAATAGTTGCTTCGTTTGGTTTTGGTAGCAGGTGATCTACCTGTAGGGAGATCCTCCCTTTACCACGATTTTGTAAAGTTATAATTTTTGGGAAGTGATTGAAAACTCTCGATAGTATCTACTATCGAGAGCTCAGCCTCTGGATTGATAATCTAATGGTGTTAAGCAACGTGTGGGGCCCACCATTTCATGCACCTGTTCCTTTGAGCCGCTTGATTTTCAAACGCACAGCCAAGCTCTCGATAGTAGGTACTATCAAGAGTTTTCAATCACTTTCCATAATTTTTTTAGAAGTAATTTTCAATTTGTATGATTTTTTTTTTGAGTCCTCAGAAGAGGACCCTGTGGTCCTCTTCTAATCTGACTGCAGTGTCCCCGTGTCCCTTTTAACACCTTGTAAATCATGGTTAAGCTTAATTAAATTAAAATTAATAATTTTGTTTTTTTATTTTGCTAAAAAGCATAGGTAGATTGCTTAACCTTAGGCGGTAAGTGAATACTAACCACAGTTGATGGGTGGTAAAAGGGACCATGGACCAATGAGATCATGGGTCAGCTTCTAAGCTGACCCTTGGGTCCGTTTTCCATTTCTTCCCCCCCACCCCACCCCACCCCACCCCCACAATATGAAAGCTGAACATTTGTTAGATGAGATCAATATGCAGCTTAATGTTTCAGATATGTGATCATGTTGTAATATGCTACTGATGAAGTGCTCTTGTTAATAAGCTTTTGCATTTTCTTTCTAATATTTATGGCAAGGTTGATTTTCCCCCTTAGTATTTTACTGAAAATTTTCAACTGGTTGTAAAAGCTGGGTCCGGTGTGTGCGTGCATATTTGGGGAGTTCGAGTGAGAAAAATGGAAGGATAAGCTGAGCCTGTCTCTGCATGTTAGTAGTCGAGAAAAGCTTAGATTCATCCACAAGACCCTGTTATGCAGATGCGTGCAAGTATCTTTATGGCATTTGCTTTGTGTACATTTATTTCGACCAAAGTTGAGGCTTGTGATGCTTACCCTTTGTGTATGAGCCTCGGTGTTTCTCTGGAAACTTTTATATAGTCTTGTCGGATCCTTGATCTTCATGAGGTGCATCATTGTGGTTTTCCAAATTTTGAGTGGTAATTAGCGATACAAAAATTGAGTGGTAATGATCATTATATATTTATATTACTTTCTTACACGTAAATTCTTGGAAAAGCATTTGTGTTTGGTTCAGTTCACAGAGCTACTTTCTCCCTCTATTGGGACTCAACTGAGGCTAGTAAAGGCTTGGCTCTTGGTTAATATGGTTGAGATTCTTGAATTTGCTTGAGAGAGGAAAAAAAGATCTAGAAAATGCTTACTGACAAGCCATGAAAATACTTTTGTAAATCTTTTTAACATTGTGAATTGTTAAATTTCCACAGCCTTCAAAAAATAATCAAGTTGTCACCTCTCATTGCCCTCTGTTTATTGCTTTTATTTTTTCCCCTCGAACTTCAGATGTATCTTAGTTTTTTTTTCCTTTTTCCATTTCAGTCGTATTTGATCTGGAAAATCAGAACTGATCATGTATTATAAATATATTTTACTGGTTCTGTTTTTACAGCATATTTGACTCAATTCTATTATTTTTTGGTTGAATATGAATACGCTTACGAGTAATTGGTGTACTGTCAACAGTCATGGCGGGATTGGCACCAGAAGGATCGCAATTTGATTCTCGTCAATATGATGCTAAAATGAATGATATGTAAGTTCTTACTGTTTTCAATGGTGAATTTGCTGTGATGTGCATGCCTTTTTGTTTCTTTCTATTCTTATTAAAGTGCCAATTCTACATTTTTTTAATTTTTTTATTATGCTTACTTTGTAATACCAACATTGACATTCATGCTTGGTTTGATGAATTGATGGGAGCAGACTCGCAGCTGACGGGCAAGATTTCTTTACATCGTATGATGAAGTTTATGAAAGCTTTGATGCTATGGGTTTGCAGGAGAACCTTCTGAGGGGCATCTATGCATATGGTAGATCAATCATGCTTTAACTGTTATGTTTTCATGGTAGTATTCCATGGTGTAGCACTGCATGAAACTTCTTCCTTGATCAATTGATGGACCAGCAGATTATCCTAACAATCTGACACTGAACTTCTTTCTGGACTGCTGATAAATTTAATCTATAAAAGATCCATTTTAATAGTTGTAATTTCGCCTGATTCAGGTTGATTTTCAGTTGACCAACCTATTATACGGTGTACCATTTGGGTGGTAATCCCTTCCATGTGTTCAATGAACTGTTTATCGATATATGATTGAGGAAACATGAAGTTTTATTTTGTGCAGCATTATGAATTGCTGCCTTTTCATTGTTCATTTTTTGTCCCCTCTTTTGGTAAGATGGAATGCTAAAAGTTGGATTCCAAATTTCTTTTGAAGGTTTTGAGAAGCCATCTGCAATTCAGCAAAGGGGAATTGTTCCCTTCTGCAAGGGACTTGATGTTATTCAACAGGCACAGTCTGGAACAGGGAAAACAGCAACTTTCTGCTCCGGAATTTTGCAGCAGCTTGATTATGGTGTAGTTGAATGCCAGGCATTGGTTCTTGCACCCACTCGAGAACTTGCACAACAGATTGAGAAGGTTATGCGAGCACTTGGTGACTATCTTGGTGTGAAGGTTCATGCTTGTGTAGGTGGGACCAGTGTCCGTGAGGATCAACGCATTCTTTCAAGCGGAGTTCATGTTGTTGTTGGCACTCCTGGTCGTGTGTTTGACATGTTGCGGAGGCAGTCACTTCGCCCTGATTACATTAAGATGTTCGTGCTGGACGAGGCTGATGAAATGCTTTCAAGAGGTTTCAAGGATCAGGTCCTTCCTTTACTTGCAATCAATCTGTATTGTTTGTTTGTTATGCTCATTTCTGCTGTTCTTTGCCGAAGATGCTAGTTTGCTGTTGTCAGATGTTCATTTGGACATCGCATACATTTGTATTAGGTGCTTTATTCTATCAGACATGGTTTCATTAATACATAAATGACAATGAAAATATCATTAAAGACAAGAAAGAAATGTCATAGAGAGAGAGAATATTTTGGTGTATTATTACAAATCATCTTCTTTTAAAGTTGGGAAGTTCGCATCTGTGTATAATTATTGTAAAGTGATAGAGGTTAGAGTGCTGTTCATTCCTCTTGATTTAGATTAGTATCAACCAGGTTGAATGTAGCAGAGGAAAAAAAATGTGGAATCTTGTGAGAAAATGATAGTTAGGCTTATCAGAAAATATTCAATGTCTCTCAAGGCGTGGTATAGAAATCAAAAACATTTTGTGGCTAGTCTAATGTACCCTTGATGCTATAGAATTGATCGCTTGGGATTATATTTAAGAATATTTATAATTTGAATTAAGAATTTTATGATGTGTATTATTTCTAGCATACAGAGGCACAGAGCTACTAGTTACTTTGGGTTATTTGTATTAGAAAAATAAGCCTATGATTAGGCAAGTGTTGTCAGCTCAGTGAATTGGCAGATGAATTTAGCCTATTTTCCGTTGAAGTGTGTTGGACTGGTACCACTGGATGTGTCATGGACTATCTTTCTATGAACATAAGCAGAATAGTAGTGGGCTGCAGGTGACATAACTATGTTTGTGCCCTGATTCTGGTCTTCTTACTCATGATTAATCAAGTCATAGATCAATTTTTTTTTATTGACATTTAGACCATTTGGTCTATCTTGAGATATCAGTTTTGTTTTGGATTGTGACTTTTAGTGTAGGACTGAACTTCCATCATTGCTGGTCTTCACTATGTGTTTTCTTTTGGGCGTTTCACCTAAAAGGGCATGCTTTTCATTTTTATTACCTAAAAGGACATGCTTTTAACAAATTTATCAAAAAAGGCATGTTTTGCATTTTTATTACCTAAAAGGGTATGTTTTTGGCATATTTACCCTTAAGTATACATATAAACCCATACACTAGTAAGGGTAATATTTGGGTTACATACCCTATTTGGTAAAACTTTTGAAACCATGCTCTAATAGGTGATATTTTTGACTTAGGGTGACTAAACGGTACTTATCCCTTTTCTTTTTTGTTTTTTCCCATTTGTGATATACTGTGCCGCAATGGTGAATAGGACATTTATATTGCACTGCAATCAGTATGAAGTCGGTTCACGTTCGTGTATTGTTATGAAGTTCTGTCATGTTCTTCAGTTATTCTATGATGTGTTCCCTAAATATTTGCTATTTATGCTTGTACAATTGTGAAGTTTGGGCTATGTGATCCATTCCCTATATGCATGCAAATTTTCATACCTGGTCTTTTACATTAAATTTCATATATTCTCAAGTTTTGAGATCTTCTAAATGGTATATGCATGATCTAGGTTTTTGTTTTAATTTTGACTTTTCTTTCTGTCAGATCTATGATATTTTCCAGCTATTGCCATCGAAAGTTCAGGTCGGGGTATTCTCTGCCACAATGCCGCCTGAAGCCCTTGAGATCACGAGGAAGTTCATGAACAAGCCTGTGAGGATTCTGGTGAAGCGTGACGAGCTAACCCTTGAGGGTATCAAGCAGTTCTATGTCAACGTTGATAAGGAGGAATGGAAGCTTGAAACACTCTGTGATCTCTACGAGACATTGGCCATCACCCAGAGTGTCATCTTCGTGAACACCCGGCGCAAGGTCGACTGGCTTACTGACAAAATGCGAAGCCGTGACCATACAGTCTCTGCCACCCATGGAGACATGGACCAGAATACCAGAGACATCATCATGCGGGAATTCCGCTCCGGGTCCTCTCGTGTGCTCATCACCACCGATCTCTTGGCCCGTGGTATTGATGTCCAGCAAGTTTCGCTTGTCATAAATTATGATCTCCCTACACAGCCTGAGAACTATCTCCATCGTATTGGACGAAGTGGACGGTTTGGGAGGAAAGGTGTTGCCATCAACTTTGTGACAAAGGATGATGAGAGGATGCTTTCTGACATCCAGAGGTTCTATAACGTGGTGGTCGAGGAGTTGCCATCAAATGTTGCTGATCTCCTCTAATGAGGTTTTTTTCTTGGTTCGTCAGAGGTAATGGATTTTCTCTATTTGCAAAGTACTATTTAATGTGTTCTGGTTTTTATAGGTCTTAAGTGTCTTAATTCAGCATCATTGGAACTCATCTGACTATTGAGTGATGTGAGTCCTGCACGTTTGCAATGGGGAATCCTTCAGTTGCATGTTTTGGGTGTACCCATTGTTGCAAATTTTGTTGCAGGTTAGGGTTTTGTATCTTATGTCTTTTTTTTTTTCTTTTGTTCCTTTTTTCCAGTTTCCGAAAAGGAGGTAGTTTGGATTCTTTTCCATTGCTCCTAAGCTTGCCTTTTTTCTTTCTTTTTTTCTCTCTGGTGAGAGGGGATGGTATGTAGAATGAAGAAAACATTGTGTGTTATTTATGTTGGGAGAGTAGACTCCGCCGTTTGGCCGTATACGATTTTGACTTTACTTAATACATTCAGTTTCATTATCATCAGTGCCGTGTCTAAATGACTTAGGAACTTCTCCAGTTGGATCTGGCGAGGAATCATGACTGTTCAGCCATTAGTGGCACCAGGATTTGGAATTTAACAGGTGGAAGTGGGTGCTTTGGGGGTCTATTTGGCAAAACACAGGTTGATTGGACAATTCTGGACGATGGATTTTTATAGCTTAGGTAGGGTTTAGTGAACTTTATTATTTTTTAAAAAAAAAAAGATGCGTCTCTCAAGGTATTTACCTTGCGATCCAAAAGTTGGATTCGAAAATAATTGTCTTGTATCCTCTTTTTAAATAGGGCGATTGTTAGAATTTCTAATGGATGCCACTCATTAGAACTTTTGTGCTGCTCTGTGCAAAAGGGACATGTGGCATGTTTTTGAATCCTATCTTTGGATATCATGTCAAGGTGGATCCTTTTGGAATTGTCTATCGATGTTTTGTTTTTTTTTTTTTGGGTTAAAGAGGTTTTTTTTTTTTTTGATTAAAGAGGTAATCTGAACACACACATCAGACCTAAAGTAAAGTAACTGTTAGGGTGGCATAAGGGTAAACACATGCAACCACTCCAAAATGGCTTTAGAATTCAATTAATTACATATGTGGCTCATGTTGATCGGGAAAAAAAATAATTCAGAAATTGAATTTCCTGCGCGCAGCAGTGCGGACTGGTTTTTAAGCTCCTTGGCATGATCCTCTTATGTTCTTTAATCCATTCAAGTGGCTAAACCTATTGCTAAGTATGCTATCTAGCTTAGTTGGTTTTTTTTTTTCCCGGGTAAACGTGGGTATCCTGGGCCCTGACTTATACTAGTTCCACGGGATGTATAGGTTAACCCCAACCCATACATCCGGGTTTACTGTCCATCCTTCGCCCACTAAGCTACACCCCCGAGGGTTAGCTAGTTGGTTTAGACGTATAAATTTTATTTTTTCAAACGAACTATACTTCTTAAAATTCTTGAGTATTTACGCAATCAATTCTTGCCTTTTGTTTACTTAATCAGTTCTAGCTAGATGGACCTGTTAATTGGTTTCTCATGTGAATAGGGGTGGTTAATCGCGAACAGCTCAAGATCGTTTGTTTATTTAGTAAACAAGCCAAGCTTAAGCTGATTTTTGAGCTAGTTTAGTTAACATAAACGAGTCAAGTCTGAAAACATTCTTATTCGCCTTCAAACTTGTTGTACTAGATTACTTTGCGTAAGGTTATAGATAAAAGTGATAAATTTAAATGATTCCATCTCATTAAATAGTTATTTTTAAAATTAATTATATATATATATATATATATATATTTAAAATTAATCTCAATTTAATTGAACTCGTTAAAAGCTCCAGCTTAGCTTGTGTTTAGCTCGAGCTTGGTTTGACTCCTTTATAAAACGAGCTGGCCACTTGAATACCTTCAAATATTTACATGCTTGATCACCTCGGCTTGTTAGCTCGACTGGGCTCGGCTTGATACTCACCCCTAGGGTGCATTGAGGTTGGTGCTCTCTACATCTCATACCCTCATCCATATGGTCAACTGGTTTGCTGATAGGGTCAACTTGTTCTCCAATCCAGAACGTTCCAACAATATATAAAATCTGGTCAACAGAATATCTTTCTTTTTTTTTGTTTTTTTTGGTAATCCTGGTCAACAGAATATCAAAGGAACTATCTGAATCGTTCATGACAGAGACATTGAAGCTAAAGGATACAGTGAATGATCCTGACAATCGGATTACCAACTGAACAGTTTTGATTAATTGGGCATATGGGCTCACAAATTGGACGGTTCTGATTGATGTATCAGGGTACAATGTATAAGATATCTGCACAGTATAAAAATGCCATACAAACTACATTATTAAAATAAGAGAAATGCTAGAGGGGGAAGGGGAGAGAGAGTGAAAAGTAGGAATCTAGTAAGGGTATTTTGTCCAAGATATTTTAGGATCGGATCGTCGAGAGAAAGCAACCGTGGATGTATACCAACGGGAAAATGGCGAACCCCTTGAACCGAACGTTGATAGCCAATTGGTAAGTGATTTCTGGGATGATCTTTTCCATTACCATCATCTTCCTTTTATAGGAGAAAATTAGCACCTACAAATGGTAAGTTATTTACTCCTCATACAAAACGGTAGGATCATTCATCCATACGTTACTGATTCGGTCAAGGGGTTTCTGGATTCCTCTCCCCAACGGTCATCTTTGGATTAAATGGCTATTACAGCCATTATCCTCAACATTCTCCCACTTGGCTTTAATAGCCATTTATCAAAAACTTTTTTTTTTTTTACCCAAGCCCCATTCCAAAAACGTGTTTATCAAACACTTCCTTTGACAATGATTTAGTTAGAGGATCCACAAGCATTTCACATGATGGGATTTTTAAGAGTATAATTTCCTCTTTTTCAACCACATCTCTAACATAATGATATTTTATCTCAATATGTTTTGACTTAACATGAAACTTTGGATTTCTAGCAATATCAATGGCGGCTTGGTTATTGGAGAATAATTGCACAGGTCCATCGAAGCTTACCAACTTCAAATCCTCAATAAAGTAGTTTAACCAGATGGCCTCTTGAGCAGCACCACAGCAGGCTATATACTCTGCTTCCATGGTAAAAGTAGATATGGAGGTCTGTTTATTGCTGCTCCATGACACAGCACCTCCCCCAATGGTAAATACGTAACCGGATGTAGATTTTCTTTTGTCCAGGTCACCACCCCAATCAGCATCAGTAAATCCACGCAACTCAAGGTTGCTGCCTTGATAACAAAGACAAAGATGCTTAGTTCCTTTCACATAACGCATGATCCTCTTTACCGCTTGCCAATGAGGCATTACAGGGTTACTTTGGAATTTGCTTACAAGACCCACAACATATGCCAAATCTGGTCTCGTGCATAGCATCGTATACATGATGCTTCCCATATCCTGAGCGTAGGGTTTTCCTTGCATAACAAGCTTTTCCTCTTTACTCGTGGGACACATTTCAGTAGATAATTTAAAATTTCTACATGTTGGAGTGTCAATTGGTTTACACATTTCTATACCAAATCTTTTTAACACGGTCTCTAAATAAGATTCTTGTGATAATGATAACAAACTTTTTGGTCTATCTCGAATTATTTTAATTCCCAACACAAAAGTAGCTTCACCTAAATCTTTCATATCAAAATAAGAGTTTAACCATTTTTTGGTTTCAATGATCATTTCTAAACTATTTCGAGCAATTAAAATATCATCTACGTATAATAACAAGAATACATAAATACTCCCACTATTCTTTATATATAAACATGCATCCATTTTATTTGCAACAAAACCAAATTCAGTTATAGGATTATAAAATTTCATATACCATTGTTTTGATGATTCTTTTAGTCCATAAAGAGATTTTATAAGTTTATAAACCTTATCTTCTTGTCCTTTGACTACAAAACCATCAGGTTATTCCATATATATTTCTTCATTTAAATCACCATTTAAGAGTACAGTTTTTACATCCATTTGGTGTAGTTCTAAATCAAAGTAAGCAACTATAGACATCAATATTCTTATAGATGAGAATTTTACTACCGGAGAAAATGTTTCTTCATAATCAATTCATTCTTTTTGATTATATCCCCTTGCTACTAAACGAGTTTTGTATTTATCTATGGTGCCATCAGCCTTAAGTTTTTTCTTAAGGATCCACTTACAACCTATAGCTTTAAGGTCATTTGGGAGTTCTACCAATTCCCAGACATTGTTCTTTATAATAAAATCAATTTCCTCACTCATAGCTTTTAACCAATCCTGAGACTCATCTAAGTGGATTATTTCTGAGTAGGAACAAAAAGTCTCTGGTAAATCATTAGATTCTACCATAAAAGTATGATAATCACTTAAGTATGTTGGCGGTTGTTTAATTCTTGAACTTTTCCTAAGTTCATTATCAACATCTTTTTATGTCTCATTACTATCTATAATTCTTAATGCCTCTATTATTGGTTTCTCATTTGATTGTGTATTATCACCAATAATTTCTTTTTCTTTTAAGATTTCAAATAATTCAACAATGCGTGGTTGATTTCTATGACTTTCCATAGGTTCTTCTAGAAAATATGCATCTCTACATTCTATAATAGTTTTAGTGTTATGGTCATATACACGATATCCTTTCGAATGTTCCGGATATCCGATAAAAGAGCAATTTTTTTTAATTTTAGATTGTAATTTATGTCTTTCATGTTGCGGTATTAGAACATGAGTCGAAGAGCCCCATACTTTCAGATTATCAAGTCTTGGCTTGGATCCTGCATAGCACAAAAGGGGTTTGTTCCACAGATTTTGATGGAACACGATTTAATATTTATTGTGCAACAAGTAATGAATCACCCCAAAAACTTAATGAAAGGTTTGCATGACTCATCATAGATCTAACCATATCTAAAAGAGTTCTATTCTTTCTTTCAGCAACACCGTTTTGTTGTGGGGTGTAAGGGATTGATGTTTCATGTACAATTCCATATTCTTTACAAAATATTTGAAACAAGTTAGATGAATATTCACCCCCTCTATTGGACCTAATTATTTTTATTTTTCTCCCGAATTGGTTTTCTACTTCAGCTTTATATATTTTAAAAAATTCTAAAGCATCTAATTTTTTATTAATTAAATAAATAAAGTCATATCGAGAGTAGTCATCAATAAATGTTATAAAATATTGTGCTCTTTTAAGTGTTTGAACATTCATTGGACCACATATATCTGAATGAATTATGTTTAATAATTCTTACATTTAGATGTTTTAGGAAAAGGTTTCTTTACCATCTTTCCACTAATACAAGGTTCACAAGTAGGATAATCTACTTTATCAATTTTAAGTATTAGTTTTTCTTTAACTAATCTACTCATTCTATTTTTATTTATATGTCCTAATCTTAAGTGTCACAAATATGTCATATTGCCATAAGCAGAACTCAAGTAAACATAAGAAGAAGATGCATTCATTTCATTCACTGATTTATCAAGCAAGTACAGATTATTACTCATGGTTCCAGTAGCTAGTATCCTACCATGTCGTCCAATGGTTACAATGCCCAACTTGAACCTTATTTCAAAACCATTACTAGCTAACTTGCTAACTGAAAAAACATTCTTTCTCATGTTAGGTGCATATAGAGTCTCTAAAAGATATAAAGACTTTCCCGATGTCAAAGGGATACGGAGACGGCCAATGCCCAAGACGTCAACATAGGTATTGTTACCCAAGTATACACACATATCTCCGGCTTTTAATTCACGAAATTCTTCAAATCCGGTCTTGGTCCTGGAGATGTGGCGTGATGATCCAGAGTCAATCCACCAATTGTTTGCATCAGTGTCAACTATCATCGACTTAGTGCATACACAAACATAATCACCACTCTTTTGATCTTGACGTCCTTGACCAAATCCTTGATCAAAGTTCTTTGGAGCCTGATTTCTTGCCTTGTATTTTGTGGGACAATTGGCTTAAAAATATCCAAGCTTTCCACAGGAGTAACATTTTACTCTTTTTCTAGACCCATGTTGGTTTTTCTTCTGATATTTAAACTTTCCCTTTCCTCTGGCTTTGAAATCCTTCTTTTCAAACTTTGCCTTACCATGAGATGATTCTCTAGTAGGTTTTACTCGAGAGATCATGGCTATCGAAGATCGCCAGACAGATTGTCGTTGTCCTTCAGATATGAGTTATGTTTCAATTTCTCTTAGATTCAAATGATTCTAAAGGCCAAGAGTTTGGGAAACTGTTTCCCAAGATTGAGGTAAACTTTTTAATAAGTAAATAATTTGATATTCCTCATCTTGTGGTCTACCAGCAATGATCAATTCCCTAGTCATAGCAGCCATCTTTGAGATGTGCTCAACAATAGATGAATCTTCCGCCATTTTTGACTAGTATATTTCTCTAGCAATTGCATGGTTTGAGTTCTAGAAGGAGATTCATACTTTTCCACTAATTTTTCATATAATATTTTTGCAATTCCATGAACCTCATATCTAGTCATAAGGTCTACAATCATGAGTCCAAGCATAAGATTTCTAGCAGATTCATCATCTTCCAACCATTTTTCATACTTCAATTTTACTTCCGCTGAAGATTTATCAGTTGGTTTTGTAATTGATTCAGTAGTAAGCACATACTTAATCTTATCATCATGTAAAATGGAAGAAATTCTTCTTTTCCACAAACCAAAGTTATTTCCATTTAGAAGCTCATTCTTAGCAAGATCAGATAAAATGTTTCTTGAATTCATTTTCTAATCCTTATGCTAAGACTATAATATAGAAGAAAATTAAAGCCTTATGAATGTAGGGATAGATACCACTAACCGTTCGAAGTAAATACCCGTATGATTTCTGTTTCAAATGGCCATATTTCTGGGAATACGTTTGCACTGCATTCCCTGCATCCTCACGAGCTCGCTGGTTTTGACGGATTTGAAATCAGATTTAAAACAAACCCAATATTGCATAAATCGTATTCCAACATTCAATAACAGTGTGCGCGCTTTACACTATGTCAAAACCAATGTGTGGCTCTACAAAAATGTGCACAGCTGGCTTGGGATGTTTTAAAAAAAAATCTGCAAACTCTTTATGATGAAAGAGAGAAGTGGGATCATGTGATTCACTTTTTCTCATTTTCTTTGATTGAAAAGAAAAAAAAATTTGATTGAAAAGAGAGCTGAAAAGGCAAAAAGCTGATTAAAGAGAAAGCTACACACTTTTCCCTTTTCTTCTTTCTTCAACTACCCATTTTTTTTCTTTCTTCAACCTATGTTCTATAACAGAGAACACGCTTCGTGAATCTACTTTGCTGGTTGTAACATAGACACAAATGTCGGAAAAAAATGGTGATGACAATCATACCAAAGCTCTGATACCATATGCGAGATATTTTAGGATCAGATCGTCGAGAGAAAGCAACCGTGGATGTATACCAACGGGAAAATGACGAACTCCTTGAACCAAACCTTGGTAGCTAATTGGTAAGTGATTTCTGGGATGATCTTTTCCATGACCATCATCTTCCTTTTATAGGAGAAATTTAGCACCTACAAATGGTAAGTTATTTACTTCTCATACAAAACGGTAGGATCATTCATCCATACGTTACTGATTCGGTCAAGGGGTTTCTGGATTCCTCTTCCCAACGGTCATCTTTAGATTAAATGGCTATTACAGCCATTATCCTCAACATTTTGAAAAAAAATTAAGGAATATTTTATGTATAGAAACTTGAGGGATATTTTAGATATAAAAAATTGTGAGAGACACGTTGGTTATAGAAATATGATGTAGGAACATTTTGAAAACGTACAAACTTTAGGGCATTTTGGATATAACAAAGAAAGGGGGCAGGCAGGGCCTTGGCGAAACATTCTTCTTTTGGAGCATTTTGCTAAGAGAGCGAGGAGTCCGGTTACACCAATAAAGTTGTCATGTGTCCCTTTTAACACTTTTTAACCGTGGTTAAGATTCACCCACCTCTAGGGTTCACCTACTTATCCTTAGTTTTTAGAGTTAATGAATTTTAACCAGAGTTTAACGTTTAAAAACAATTAATATTTTTTCTAAAAACCAAAAATAGGTGGGTGAACCCTAATGGTGGGTAAATCTTAACTACAATTAAGGAGTATTAAAAGGGAGACATTGTATGTAACCTCAGTAACGTAACCGGACTCTTAGGTGAATTTGAAAAAAATAGTACGTTTTTAAGGAGGGTATATATGAGAAAATAGGATTAAGGAAATTGAAAACGGACCCCAAGGTCAGCTTAGAAGCTGACCCAGTAACCTCATTGGTCCACGCCCCTTTTGTACCACCCATCAGCTGTGGTTAACTCCCTAAGGTTAAGCAATCTAACCATGGTTTTTAGAAAAAAAACAAAATTACTAATTTTAATTTAATTAAATTTAATCATAGTTAAACATTTGTTAAAAGGAACATGGGACACCTCGGTCTGCTTAGTAGTTGAGGACTCATAAAATAATAAAAGGGGTAGTATTAGAATTTAGTAAAATATCAATCAATGCTTTTATCTCATGATTAGTAATTGAAGGTTTAGTATTGAAATTTAGTAAAGAAAAGAAGTTTTTAACACCTTTGATTTAAATGGCAAATTTAGAATTTGTAAAAATTTCGATCGAGGTTTTGAACCGGGCATCGGCATTATAATCGTAGAGAAAAGAGAAATGCTATATATAGACCCAAACGCTGACTTCCAAGCTGCTGTAGAAAAATAATTACACCACCTTGAGCTGTTCACAAAGAAAAGCCAGCAAACCAGCCAGCTTTTCCTCTCTTCTCTGTTCCTTCTCCTCTATTATTCAAGACTCAAATCTTTCAAGCTTTCTGTGTTTTAATGGATGATTTCAGATCTAAGTCATATGGGGATGAGAGAATGCAGATGGAGAGCTACTATGGAGGCAGACCAACTTCATCTGGTGTTCATGATTTTAGATGTTACAGTGCTTCTTATGCTTCTTCTACACAACAAGCCCAGATGGGTAAACAGGTGAAGATCAAGAAACGAAAAAGCACTAATGGGTCTTCATCAAAAAGTTGGATCTTCAATGATCCTGAGTTTCAGAGGAAGAAAAGGGTTGCTAGCTATAAGGTCTACGCTGTGGAGGGGAAGATGAAGGGATCCTTGAGGAAAGGCTTCAGATGGCTCAAGGACAGATACACCCAGGTGGTTTATGGATTGTGGTGATTATTGGGTATTTTATTCTATTTTTCTTGTCACTGTTATGTCTGAGAATCTTAAATTTGATAATATCAAAATCCAGATGGGCTTTCATAAATTGGTGCTATGGATTGTCTGGTAATTGACTGTTTTGCTTTGTAAAATTATTTTCTGGGGTTAAGTTTCTTTATGGATTTAAATATGTTTGTTTTATGCTTGAAAATTTTGAAGCTGGTGTTATCAAAATATAATCTTTCTAAAGGTTTCCTGATATTGAGTGGCCATTTTGTGGATCCTTAGCTATCTAGTTTTGGTTATTGCAGGAAGATTGTGAATATGGGTGTCTTAGATTTTGGGTTGTAGATATTGGATTCATTTTTATAACTATAGGAATATATGTTTAATGGTTTTATCATACTTGGGTAATAACTGTTTTTCTTTGATATCACAAAGGGATTTTAGATGTCTGAGCCTCTTATCATGTATACTAGATTTGGACTTAGTATGCATTGGACTCAAATAGCCTTTGAAATCGTATACCCAAGTCTATGTATGTATCTAGTCAATTCTTCTATGTGGATGATGGTGCTTTTTTTTTTTGGATCAGTAATCAGAGTTTTCATTAAAAGAGAAAACAAAATAAGAATGATTAACAAATAGTGAACCAGGAAAGAAGAGAACATAGCAGGAAAAAACTCTAAAAGAACTACAACGAAAAAAAAAAAACCAACTCCCAAAAAGCGGCCCCAAGTTAGACAACAAGATATGTAACCTCCAATCCCCTACCGATTTCGCTCTTTCCAGATGGACCAAGAAATAGCTCCTGGAAGCAGAGTCGAGAAGAAATCCAATTCAAACTCTATTCTTTAGGTATCAATCTTGCTGTTTGCTCTGCTGTTTGCTCTCATGAGTTTAAACTTTAAAAGAGGTTCCATCTTTAACTTTAATTTTTATTGTTGATACAGTTGTTAGTCTTTTGACTCTTGTCCCCATGATTACTGAGCACTATGGCATTTGATGATTTTTTGACTAATGTAATAGTGCGATGGATCATACATCATCTTTAGGTATTCTTATATAGAACACCATAATATGCAAGAGCAGATTCTGTTTACAGCTCTTATTTCAAATCATGATCTGTTTTGTTTTTCCCAACATGCCCTTTAGATGTTGGAAATGTCATATAACTGCATAAGTGTCTTCTGAAATCTTCTCAGAGGGAATATTATAGGCAAATGCCATATTTACAATGAGTACGTTAAGTGAGGAACTTTTTAAAATCTAGATGAGTGAAGTTGTCTTTTTCAATGTATGGATTTTTTGTTGAGAAATTTAAATACCAAAACTAAGATTTAGACGAAGAACAATATCGTGTTGAAGGAGGACCTTTATGGTTGGTTGGATAGAAAAGGAAATGAAGTTTGTAGGCTTTTAGTTGCTTTAGAAAATCAAATCTGTTATTGTTTTCCCTATAAATGAGTGAAATCTTTAGTGGGTGTGAAGGAAAAGAGGAAAGAGTGGAATGCTATATTTTACAAACTAAATCATGTCATCCTTTACACTGATAAGATTTGATTTCAGCCCCTCTTAGACATTGGTTTGATCTATTCTTGGGCGCGAGGGGTCAAATAGGATTCATGGGTTTGGCAGCAAGCCAGCAAGGCTCATCCAGGTGATGCTTGTTATAACAGTGTTGCATGTGGCACATGATTGTAAGAATCTAACACGTGTGGGTCGTTGAATTTGGAAAACCCCCAAAAATAGGATGTGGATGTAGTTGTATGATAAATTAACCTATACAAATTTATGAATACTGTTTCGCATCACATAGGCACACGGATATTGATAAATCTGTAATGGGTTAACATGAGTAATCTCTTTGACTGTCACTTTTATGGCTTTTCGAGGTGAAGAGTGAAAACTGTAAACCTATGGTAGATGTAAATTTATGTCCTCAACAATAAATAAATAAAAAAAGAGAAGAAATAGAAAATGTAGTGCCACACCCAATGTAGGAGCCATTGGCCAGCATTGATGATTTTCCAATTTAGAAGAACTTGTGTAAATTGCAGTGTGTTTGTCTCTGATCAGCTAAATATTAAATACTCTTTATTAGCAGTACATAAGGGCTGATATGGGGACTTTTTGTGTCTCTACTTACCACATTGGCACCTCTTGGTTTTGTAACAAAAGTCTGCAAATCCTGTAAAAAGCGCCTCTCTGTGGCATAGCAGCAATGCTACATATTCCTATACTAGTAAACATCATTCACTACTTATTACATGCTAAAAAATGGACAATATTTCATGGAATGATACCTACATAGATGTTCCTCCAATGCTTGCACAACTAAATAATTTTAGAGTGGTTAGATGTTGTGGCCGAAGCTTTCTAGGTTTCAGGACCTAAGGATCGATACGATTTGGTCACATGGTTGATCTGTGCTCAACAACTGGTTTGTAAAGATCCTTGCAGAAATGGAATTAGGAAAGTTTACTATAAATATACTTCTATAGGTTCTCATTTATTGCTTCTGTTGTTTTTTTTGTTTATTATGTTTGGGAACAGTCAAGCAAGATATATCATCTAGCAGACATCCTCCATTCGTTGTTGAAATCATATAGATGAGAAATTTGGATTTTGCATAGTGGGATGACATTGTTAGCATAGTTCTACTGATGAGTTCAGTTGTCTTTTCGGCGGCGAGGAAGCAACTGTTGTTCTTGTTATTTACCTTATGATCGGAAATGCTAGAAAAACAGAAAATAATTGAACATTGGCTTCCATCTTAGGATTGATTCTGCACCCATACTTATATTTTTGTATTGTGTCTACAAGTAAGGCTGTTGTACAAACTGGCATCCCCAACAGTCGCCAATCATGAAGACAAATTTGTATTCTCTGTTTTGTATTCTGTTCTATCAGCTTCAGAAGCACTTCTATGTTTTTGTGCTGTTGAGAAACATGGTCTAAACTTAAGCTGATGAGAACTTTCTAATCCAACACATCCATATCCATATCAAGTCATATTAGTTTTGAGTTCTGGCTGAGCCACACACCGAAATCCTTATCATCATTTCTTCACAGTAGCATTGAGATCATCCTTCTTACCATTAAACATCTGAAGCTCTCTTGACATACACTATCTGTCAATTAGAACCTCCACTGTAACTATCACAGATTATGTAGTTATATTTGATCGCCTAGTATAGTTGAAGATCTCAGAGGGAAGTAAGTTTATACCATAGTTACTAAAGCAAGAAGCGGGAAGTGAAGCTCAAAATTTCCTTAGAAAACGAGAAGCGAGAAATGAAATATGGGTGCCTCTTTCAATTTATTAGTATGGTTAGTCATGCCTTGGATTTTATCTTAAATGAGAAATAGTAGGTGTTAGGTTTCAATCCAACATACTTGCTCAGGGCTAGACCCTAGGTTTTAGACTCTAGTCTATCCCTTCACTTCCCACATACATAGTCCTATTTGACCACTAAATGAGATGTGATGGAAGCGAGCATTCCACCTTGGACATAGCTTCCACGCATGGTCTATACTTATTCGAATTTGAGACTTTCGTCTCTACAATTAGTCTTCTCTTTCTCTCTCCATCCTTAAACCCTGCCTTTCAGAGATAATATTATGGACTGAATGTCATGTTGGATATTGATATCGGGTGGCTACAATTCCTCAATCGAACGGATGTGATTGATGGATAAAATCCTCAATTAAATCTCCTCGTGCATTATACCCTCATGCACATCACTACACATGTTTGATCATGATTTTAAATGTATTATATGATATCTATTTATTTTAATCTTGATGCATTCATATGTATATGAGATCATGAATGATAGAGATATGGAGCGTCGGATCATCTCTAAGCCAGATTGGGTATCTTGGTGAAGGATGATCGTTGGATCTTAGTCAAAGGCTTAACAACTAGTTTGACCAGGACATTAAGATTCTAAAGAGCCGTTAAAGCCGTTACTTGATCTAAGGGAGCTATGGTAAATGTAATTGAATCTGGACCATTGATCCAAATTCTAATTGCTTGATATAAGGGAATATTTATGGAGGAGTCTAACGATTCTCTCTTTGATGGTGTATAAATCCCCTGGGCTAAAGAGGAAAGAATGAAACCAAGAGACTAAAGTGGAGACTCTCCATTCGTGTGAAACAAGAGAACTTTTGTCTCTCTCTCGAGAGAGAATATTCTCTGTTTTGTGTAACTTAAGTTTTGCTCAAGTGTGATCAACCACACACCCAAGTTTTGTATGCAATCATATGGTGGAGAGATCCTTGCTCAACTTAGATCATATTCTTCGAAAGGCTATAGCTCTACTTCTGTATCTCATTTTATTGACCGGATCTAAGGGACTGATTTTTTCCGCTGCGATCTCGCATCCCTTCATGTCATTCATCTGTATAGATGCTCTTGGTTTTCTATTTAGATTGATGGTGGTTAAATGCTAGACATTTTGTTTTTTATATTTCGAAATTTTTCCCCAGGTAAGAATATGAATCATGACGTGGTAACAATTAAACTTCATGTAAATGTGGTACTAACTCATCCTTGTTGGGATACTCGGATAGGTCGAGGGGTGGCAGTTTGCTTGTGCTTGAAATGGGGTTTCCTGTCGAACTTTCCAAATAATGAGAACCTCTGTTATTGCTCGTTTCAAAATTTATTTTGATGAAATTGTTTTAAACTACTGTTGCTCTAACATTTTCTTTCAGATTATTCGCATTATTGAACTTTCGAAGTAGGTATATTGCCGTTCTTTTAGTGCCTAATTAGATATTGTGGTTCTATCGTTTTAACCAAGGATTAAAAATAAGGTTTCGAGGGATGTATCCGTCCCAACCAAAACCTATATGTATCGGTTTCGGTAACGGTTTCTGGCGATACCTATAATTTCTTTTATTTTTTAGAAAAATAACTCATTAAATGTTTTTTAAAAATGAGTTATAAGAACTAAATTTACCAAATATAAAGCTATGAGAAGTAACTTAAAGACGAAGTAGTATACATAATTACAATTACAAAATGAATTAAATATAAATAAATAATTAATGATATGTATCGTCCATTTCGTATTAGTTTAAATATCATACAGGGGTCTACTGATAGCTATACATATCTCATCTTTCATATCGGTGTCAGAGATTTTTATTTCCATGGTTTTAGCTCATATCCAGTTACCTTCTATATCAACAAGGCTTCCGGAGGGATGTAAGACATAGGCTGAGGTTGTTCTTCATTGTACATTGGCACTCCTGAGCTGTATCTGAGAGCTTGGAGCCTCGGTAACCATGGATGCACCCAGATGTATCTGAGGCACGCATCAATTGCATGGACATAGTCAGGTTGGCGGATTCAGTTCCAGCTAACCCACCCGGAAACAGGAAATGATAGCCATTCTATTCTAGTATCCCCATCCGACGTCCATCCTGGGGGGGTGTTTAACGGGCTGAATTCGAACCACAAAATCTCTTATTGCCTATTCAAAAAATTACAAAAATAAAAGCTCAAACCCGACCTGTTAACACCCCGTTGGGCGTAGATGCTCATAACCATCTATATTGTATATATTTGGCTGAATTCGAACCACAAAATCTCTTATAATCAGGTTGGGCTGATTCAAAAAATTACAAAAACTAAAAGCTCAAGCCCGGCACGTTGACACCCAGGAGGGCGTAGATGCTCATGACCATCTATATTGTAAATATTTGGTTGTATTCGAACCACAAAATCTCTTATAATCAGGCTGGGCTTGTTCAAAAAATTACAAAAATAAAAGTTTAAGCCCAGCCCGTTGATACCATATCGGGCGTAGATGCTCATAACCATCTATATTGTATATATTTGACTGAATTCGAACCACAAAATCTCTTTAAATCAAGTTGGGCCTATTAAAAAAATTACAAAAATAAAAGCTCAAGGTCGGCCCGTTGATGCCCCATAGGGCCTAGATACTCATAACCATATATATATATATATATAGAGAGAAAGAGAGAGAGAGAGAGAGAGGTAGAGAGAGAAGGTTAGGGAATTAGATATTTTTTATTTTAAAAAATCAGAAAAGGTAGGCAAATGACATGTTATGATCATGCCATCAAGTCATTTTTTTATTCCAAGAGGTCTCCTTGAGAAACATAAAAAGCCAAGTCCCTATTTTTGTTTATATCCTCCCACCACGACATGGGTATTCCTTCAAATAATTCATAATTTAAGTAAGATGGACCCCAGATCTATCACATGTTCCACAAACCCTATTCATGACCTTTTCTAGAGGCAGGTTGGACACCCTCTGAAGTACTTGACGCCGGCGGAATCACTTTTACCAATTACTTTTACAGTGGTTAAACTATCATAAAGCATACAAAAATGATAGCCCCAATCGCAATCTTTCCCAAACACAAGGTGGTGCAACAAGTGTCAAACCATCTTCCTGTTATAGAATAGCAACACCACGTGTTGCACCCACTCTGCGTCTAGGAAAAAACATTTGATTTACTGCGTCAGGCTAGCACTCCTCACAGGGATGGTTGTTTTTCATAATTTAATTCCCGTGGCAATTAGCTCAAAGATCAGGTGTCAATTGCCGGGCTTGGGCTTGCAATTTTTTGTATTTAAATAGGCCCGATCCATTTTGAAGAGATTTTTATAGCCCGAATTGAGCCCATTGACACCCCCCCCCCCCCCCCCGCGCAGATCTCTAAGATGGAGCACACCATTACAATTCTTTCAAAATTTCACAAAGGTACTCCTACATTTGACTTATAGCCAATTTGCATCTGTTCCATGAATCTTTTCCACTATTTCCCTTTTTTTTTATTTCAATTTATTGCAGAAACTCCCCAAACAATACCTAGCAAATGATGATTATGATAAGAGGATGACAATAATAATGACAATGATGATGATGATGGTGACCTAGATGGGGTTTGTGGTGTAATGTCAAACATCAATGAAAACCTAACCAAATTTGAGTAAAGAGTTCATGAAGAAGAACAAAGGACCCACCTCCCCTAAAAGAATCTCTCTCTACTTTCATTCCAATGTCTCTGTCTAGTGAAAAGTTTCTAGCTTTTCATTGCTGGAAATGACATATTTGGCATCAAGGAAGGAGAAGACAGGGACCCATGAACAGAACCCAAATCCATCTCCACCTCTACTTCTTGCTCATGAAATCACAGACCAAAATGCCCACTTATTGACTGACAGCTCCATATAACAAACTCTACCAGACATGGACTCAATAGTATCAGGACCTACCAGGGACTAATATCTTAAGATTCCATGTGGGTGGTAGTTGGAACCTCCAAATAAGGCCAATCTTAATTTATACAAGCAATGAACTTGAATTGAAGGTTCCAAAAGTGACAGGTCAGTTGGGTTCCAAAGATTTTGGACAAATTGGGTTTCTGGTACTCTTAAGCTTAAGAAATCATGTCTCACTCAAATCATTGTCGCCGACCTCGCTTCTAAAACAATTTATCAAACGATCGACATTCATATGATTACAGTGACCCATTCAATGGTTAATATAGACCTTAAAAGAATCCTAAGATGGAACCTCCTCCACCTAATCCTAATCTAATTCTATCTTAATAGTGATTTTCATTGACTAACCTGAGTTGTACCCAGCTCATGCTTGTCGAACGTGACCTCCATGGCCACCAGAAGTCGAAAATCCTGATCCACACTGGAAGATGCTGCTCTCAACAGTTGTACTCCCTCTCTCTTTCTCACATTCATTTGAAGGCATCTTTGCCTTTATGAGTGGCCACAACTCATTATAACTAGAGTATTATGTGTACTGATCATCCTTCAGTGCATTTTTATACAGGGAAGCTAATCAAAATCCACAGTATGTTTAGAACATCAACGATGGTTTTATTAAATCCGTAAAGAAAGACAAATGCATATAAAAGTGGACAATTGTGACCCCATTTGGATGTATCTAATACACAAACTGAACATGAATGATCACATAATAAGGTGAACAAATGAAGTAGAAAGGCCACCAACCGGGAAGAGCATCACTTTGGATTTAGTTCCTTTGGATTACTACCCAATTGCTCCATCTGCCAGTTTTTACGCGGAGCAACATGTTCATGGGACGGAGTGTATTGCTGCATATTATAAAACACAATTAGTTTTAATTATCGGAGCACTTTTACAGATGAGATTCAGGTAGGTTGGGTTATCACCTCCATTTTTTCTATCAGTTCTTTGGCGGTAGGAGCTGAGACAACTATGTGCCGAGCACCGGGCTTGATGAAACCTTCCTTGACGCCATTGTCAAATAATGCAAGCAAAGGATTGTAGTACCCATCAACGTTTAGCAGACCAACCTGCACATAGAAATATCCTGTTAGAACTTCAATTAGTACTTCACCTCCTCTCAGACCTTCTCAGCACAAACATTGATCAGTTACCGGTTTGTTATGGATCCCGAGTTGTGACCAAGTTATCATCTCTAACATCTCTTCCATGGTTCCATATCCTCCTAAATTATATCAAAATCCCATGCAAGAACTCAGAAACACCATTTATAAATAAATGGAAGAAGGCCTCTACTTCTATGCCATAGAGGTTCTGGTATTTTTACCAGGAAGAGCGATAAAGGCATCAGCTTCTCTCGCCATTTCAGCTTTACGCTCATGCATATCCGAAACAGTTCTTAGTTCTCCCACAGTTTGGCCAGATATCTGCGATGCTATCCAAGTTAACAGTTCTCTACTAGTCAATTAATCAAATAAGGATCCAACTGCTTGCCTGATTGAAGTCTTCTACTTAAATTACAACAATAACTAGTAGTATAGTAGTAACTTGGAAAGAAAAGAAAGAAAGCAGCCAAGATATGGATTTCTATGCTGATTCCCTGAGTTTGATAACATAAATAACAGATAAAATCGATGACCATTACCTGCATAGATTCCCAAAACGTTTAACATTTACACTAGGAATAAGGATAGGTTTCGGAAGCACCAAGTCAAAACTATTGAAAGTCTGCAATTAGAGATCAAATTAAACTAATCCCACACAAGAAGAGCACCAGATAATAGCTAGTCAGTTCTAACTTCTAATGATCTACACAGTGTTTAACAGCTTTAAAAGATCAAAGTAAAACCACTTCCTCACCGAAATTAAGCCCGATAGTTCAAGACATACTGAAGAATAAAGAAAAAGGGGTAGATAGACATACCTCAAGAGGCATGAGAGCTGTTGGAATGACCCTGCATATAAAGATAAATCAAAAACAAATCACAGAAACATAATGTGA
The DNA here is from genome assembly GCA_015143295.1 of Tetracentron sinense. Lineage (NCBI taxonomy): Eukaryota > Viridiplantae > Streptophyta > Magnoliopsida > Trochodendrales > Trochodendraceae > Tetracentron > Tetracentron sinense. The sequence goes on from CM026569.1 coordinate 3,353,488, forward strand.
CCCAGAGATTCATAGCTTGCAGTCTGTGAACAAGTTTATCTGTGAAAACACAAACACCATAATGTTCAAAGCCTGTTTCATAGTTACCCAAGAACATGGCAACCTCCATCATAAACTCTCTGGGAGATTAATCCCATCAATCCAACACTTCCCCCACCATACACCAAATCTATCTTCCTCTTCACCTGTAACCCATATAAGAAAAACATAAAAATCTCCTAAAAATCAATCAAAAGAAACACAGAAACCAGTCTAGTTTATGGCCTACAAACCAAACAACAGCCCGCCATTATCAAAAAGAAGAAAACCCAATTCAATCCAGCAAATAGTTTACAACACAGGCCCTCAAAATCATTTTTTTTAAAACAAAAAATTAACCAAAATCAAAAACTGGGAAGAAAACTGATGACTTCTCCCAATGAAATAATGAATAAATCAATCATTGAAGATAAGAAAGAGGGGAAACCAACCAGTTCATTTCCCAATTCAATAGCAGCATCACTGAAGATTTTTCTATTGCCAGAGTTGCTTCCACAGAAGACACAGACTCTCCTGAATTTGCTTTGAGTTTGGCTTTCCATTACAGGATTTTCAAAAGCTTTCATTCAATTCAAAACATAAGGAAAAGTGAAATCTTTCACACACTCTTCGCTCAAAAGCCCAGAAGAGAAGCACAAAACCAATTTGGGTTCTTCCTGGATTGATGAATTAAGCATAAGAAACCAAGATAATGGAAACTCTTATATTTTGGATGGAGAAAACATGAGAAGCCCGTATTCTCCATTTCCTTTCTAATCCAATGTCTCTCTGTCGGCTCTATTATGATTGAAAATAAATTAAAATAAAATAAAATCTTTTGTTTGTTTTCTCAGTCAAACTCAAACCAAAGCAGACTCTTCACAAAAATAAACCAAAGAAAAGACATTAATTGGGCAAATAAATTTAAACAAAAGTGTCCCTTTTATGATCCCTTAACTATCTCATCAAAATCAAAACAAAAAATAAAAAACCTTAACTATGGTTAAGATCCACTAACCTAGAGTTAGATTAAAAATAATAACAATTAAGGTTAGATTCATTAGTCCTAACTAAAAAGAGTCAAAAGGTCACATGACAAGTTGGGAGGTGCGCGTTCCGAAACAATCTTCCCCCTAAACAAAAATCAATTTGAAATTTTCTTTATGGGAATGGGCTTGCTCAAAGGCCCAAAGAAGTAAAATTGGTTAAGCTAGGCCCATTTTGGATTGGGTTTCAGCATCATCATACAAGCCCATGGTCAAGGTGTGGGCCTAAATGTACATTTTTATTTTATAAATTCTTTGAGCTTCATCATACAAGCCCATGGTCAAGGTCAGAGTTCACAATTCAAGTTCGTCAGTCAGGTTAGTCAGTAACTCCAATCCATTGACACACCTGCCCATTGGTACCGGTGGCAGGCGGAGCCAGGATTTTCTAGTAGTGGAAATGGTAGTAATTATTGATAGATTTGTGAATTATTAGGTGGGGATAGAATATTCTAGGTCTAGGAGTTCGGGGCATAGGTCTTGGTTTTTTTTATGACTAAGTTTTGGGTTATTTCACCATACATTTCATAGATATCTTACGGGTATTTTTCTCCTTGTTTACGAGATCATTGTCCATGTCCTCTTGCTTTATAACTATGTCATGTTAAATAATTAAATAATATAAAATATATTTTTTATTTTCAAAAGTTCAAGGGACAATTGTCCACGGTTATGCTATATTAAATAATATAATATAATTTTTTGAGGAAACAATTGCCCCTTGTCCATGATTATACCCAATTACATAATTAATCAACTTATTATCAAGATTTTTTTTTTAAGTTCAGGAGTTAAGATAATAGTCAATTGCAATTAAACTCGATCCAAAGAGTTCAATCACACCCACAAGTCCACACATGTCCCTTTTAACTCCAATTAACTATGGTTAAGATTCACTAATCCTTAGGGTTCAACAATTTAACCTTGGTTTTTAGGGAAAAAAAATATTTAAACAATATTAACCCTTCTACTTCAATTCCCTCATTAGAGTGCAATCCCAAGTTCAATCGCATTTGGACAGATTCAGACTCAAAGCTTATGGGGACAGCCACCATACCCATGGCGAGATTGAATCCCAACCAATCACGATTGAATTCGATCAGGGAGAGTTCAATCTCACCCATATGTCAACATGTGTCCTTTTTAACCCCAATTGTGTTTAAGATTCACTAACCCGTATGGTTCAACAAAATAACCTTGGTTTTTAGATTTTTTTTTCTTTAAATTAACCCTAAGGTTATAATTTCTGAACCCTATGTTTAAATTTTTTATAATATTGGTTCAACAATATAACCTTGATTTTTTGATTCGAAGGTTGGACTGTCGAATCCAAAGGATTAATGAATCTTAACCATGGTTAATAGGAGTTAAAATGGACAAGTGTTGACTTGTGGGTGCGATTGAACTCTCCCCGAGTTCAATTGCAATCGACTATGATTTGATCTCTACAGTGGCTATATTTATAAATAAATAAATAAACACAGTTTTGACAAAATTTCAGTGGGGGCACGTGCCCCCATAGGCCCCACCTGACTCCGCCTATGTGTGTATCCCCCGCTTAAGTAACTTGGAATTGATTCCCATGAGTTGGTGTGTGGTTTAAAGCCCACCATTTGACCAAGCCAAAATGCTAGGTAACTAACTTTTAACCAATGTTTTCGTAACCGAACCGACGGTCGAACCAGCTTGGTGACCGGTTCTTGATTCGGTCGTATCATTTTATTATTAAAATTATTATTATTCCTTCTCTCTCCTTTTCTACCCAGTTCTTCATTTTATTATTAAAATTATTGTTTTTCCTTTTCTCTCCTTTTCTACCCAGTTCTTTCAGGTTTTACCTGTTTTTATCATTCTCCGATTGAACCAGCCAGTTCTTTCAGTTCTTGGTTCTCAAGCCAGGGGCTCGAATTTGCCAGTTTTAGGGACCGATTGATTGGGCGGATTCCCAATTTTACCCGTTAAACTGGTTGGTCCAGTTTTCAAAACACTGCTTTTAACTTGTAAGTGATGGTTTTTGCGAGTGTCGAGCTAGACGGTCACGTGAGCACTACAGAGATGAGGGTACAAGAAATGATCACTGAGCCAACTTAAACCCGAGTACTATCGTACTGACTGGGTCAGTTTTGAGAAGATAAATGGTTGTGGAAGGGAGGACATTAGAGCACACATAGGAGAGAAGAGTACAGAGATCAATCTTTGCACGACTGGAAAGCAAGTTGGAGAAGATGAGTTCCTGGTTCGGAATCTCAGTCCAATATTGTTCTACCTTTCTCATAAGAAGTGCTCCCTATTTATAGACTTGATAAAACCGTTTTATATCCAAAAATAATAAGCATTATCTAATTAATTAATTAATGTTATCAAATCTGGATATCTTGAATGTAAATCTTATCTAAGCTCGAATTTCTCGCGTCAGTATCTTGGATGCCCATGACAACATTTACTCTTTCTCGTACACTATGTGAGTTAACGTAGGCGGCATCCCACTCTACAGTCTCGCTGTCAGGCGTGGAAGGGCGAAAGTGTCTGCCTTTGTCAACGATCTTCTATGCCCACCAAACCACAAGTCCTATTTTTATTCCATGAATATTTCTCATGTCGTGAGATGCCATATCCCGTAGTCAACAGACATTACCGTGTCTTGAGGTGCAATAAACCCACAATTGACTGGTAATTTATCAAGACAACATAGCATATCAATGACGCTTCATATACTTGTTTGAGATGTTGTGACCCACAAATAAGAAGCGTTTATCGCGAATGTGCATAGTCAAGATACTTAAGCATTTTTAATCCTCTTGAGGTGAAAGGACCCACTTGTTCAGGACTTAGTTCAAGGCCTTAGCCCACAATAATGAAAGTTGTGTAAATTAGTCATACGCTCGGGACGCAAGGATCCGCAAGAGGGGTAGATTGACCATACGTAAGTTAATCATGTTTTAGCATCACAGCGCACCTAGAAGGGTCGAGGGGCCTAAAGGCACCATCACCTGTCGAACAGGGCCAGGTCGACGCGTGTCATTATTTCCTCCACGTCACACTGGTAGAAGTGAACATCAACATAGCCAATGAACAAATACCAACATTACTAATCAGTAGGGGTGTACAATGGACGGGTTGGGCTAGGCTGAAGCCAGTTGTTTTCAGCCCATCTTATTTATCCCTATGCTTAACCCAACCCAAACTCAAACTCATTCCAATGCATGAATCCCAAACCCAGCGTATGAATGACATTATAAGCTTGGGTTGGGTTAAAGCCAGCCCATGTGCGCAACTCAATTTTTAGATTATATTTGTACTATAATGGTGTACCTTAAAACATATAATGAAATTTAAACGAGAGATCATAGTCCAGATTCGGTTTCTATAGGTGGGAAGAGCTATGATTTCGCTTGATAATCTCTAACTTTATCAAACTCTCTTTACCTGTAGAAACCGAAGAAGTAGAGAAAGAGAAAGTATATCCAATTGTAGAACCATGTGAAGAGTAGATCCAACTCAAGTGGAGAGGGTAGATCCAACTGTAGAAATCGAAAGATAGAGAAAGAGTAAAAGTAGAAACAAAACTCAAACCAAGCCATTGGGTTTTGGATGCAAAACTAACTTTATGTGAGAGGCAATTGGTATAAAATAGAGGGTTTTAAATTTCGGGCCAAGCTGGGTTAACTGGGATTTATTAAGCTTTACTCAAACTCAGCCCAAACCCAAACACTTAATAAAGATAAACCCAAACCCAGCTCATATCCATAGAACCTTAGCCTAGCCCACCCTAATTCAGGATGGGTAGTGCCGGCCACGGGCCAGCCCGGCCCAATGTACAGCCCTACTAATCAAGGTTGTGGCCTAACCATTTTCAAGATATTTAATTGATTCTGAGTTTGCAAGCACAAATGCAAGTTTGAAGGGAGTAACTTGTTTTGTCGATTTATCTTACTTGAATCAATATCATTTAAGAATTAGTCTGCCGGTACTCCCAAAGTGCACTCCCAAATATACTCCCTAATCCTAACCGTTTAACTCAACTACTAAACGATTAGGATTAGAGCTGATGTGGGCATTAGAAAAGACAAAATAAGCTAAACTAAATATTGGCCTTTAATGGTTAGTTATAGACAGTTAGGATTAGGGAGTACATTTGGGAGTACCCATAGACCAACTCATCATTTAATATATTATTATCATACTTTCTATCTGTAAATTTCAATTAATCATATGATTTATTTGAATTTGATAAATAGCTCAAATAAAAAGAGTGTAACTTGACATAAACCTCTCCCTGATGATCAAATTGATGAACTATTTACTTCATTGTTGTCTTGTAATCATGATGTTTTTATGGGCAAATTAACGAAAGTAGTCAGTCAGATGGGTTGAAATTGTTTTGTCAATCTGAAATACCAGTCTGAATTTCTTGAATCATGAATCCCATTTGCTTGTAAGGTATGGCCATGAAGAAACTGAACCAACCTCATATAGGCTCATGGCATATATTAAATAATAAGCCTCTCTCTTTTGGATGACAACAGCACATACACAGACCCTATAAAGTGATCATGATGACCTTACCATCATATGTCATAAGATTTTGCGAATTTACACCGGCTGTAAACCTGACGCAACTCTTCTGTAACCAGCTTGTGATGAGCGGCCGAAGTATAGCATCATCAGTATGATTAATTATATCAGTGGTTGTATCTACGGTCCTGATTTGTGGCATCATGAATCTTCAAGGTGATGAGCTTCACTGTGTAGTGATATCTTTTGGGTTATGACAGTAACCAACTTAACTTCCTCATATCAGATCTTTACTAAAAATAGTGCACTAACGGCTTTCACAATTTTATCTCTCTCTCTTTACCACTTCTTTCCACCTTTCATTCCTCAAACTAAGCAATCTGTTTCGGATGTAAGTAAACAAATCAAAACAAAGAAAACCCATTTTGATTTTCATATCCATTTCCGTTGCCAACAATCGAAATAGCCTTTTAGACCATCTTTGAAGTTCCAACATCAAACCAGAAAACCAGAGAGCTAGAGAGAGAGAGATCCAAATTTCAACCATGGGAAGGAGAATCCCTTCCGACATGAACCCATTAATCCATCCTGCATTTTCTCTGCCTCTCCTCACTGCATCGATAGCTGCAACGATAGTCATAATTGCAGCCATTTGTGGTGCTCGGTCTCGAAAAACGTCACCACCTTCACAGAAAACAGCAAAGAAGTCTGAGAATTCAACAATGGCAACGAAAACCACACCAATTCCACTACCAACCACAACAAAAGTACCACTAGAGAAATCAACAGAAAAAACCAGTGCCCCACAAGTCCAAGAACAACAACAGCCACCATCAAATCCCAAATCAAAAGACAGTTTATCCCAAAAGCACATGACTAACTCAACATCAAAGCGGAAACTAATGGTGAGCCTAAGCATGAAAATGGCTGGAGGGGCCGTGGCAGCGAGATATCGAGCTCGAAAGGAAGAAGAACAGGAACAGAAACTGAAGAGATTGAAGCCAGAAGACTCTATATGGAAGAAGACTATAATTCTAGGGGAGAGGTGTAGAGTTCCGAATGAAGTTGATGCCATTATTTACGACGATAGGGGTAACAGAATTGCAGCATACCCTACAAGGACCCCAAGGTCCTTACCGGTGTCTCGATCGAACTCGTTTATCGATCGGGACACAGTTTCTTAATCAATCATCTGTGTCATCAGGGCGGGTTAATTACTTGTTTTGTTTCAGGGATTGTGGATTCTTGTTCCGGAATGACTCTCGTCGACCATGTGTGTTCTTTTGTTTCTAGTAGATGAGGACCATGCATAAAGGCACGTTCGATTGATTTTTTTTTTTTTAATTTTACCGAGGTGTCCTAACCCTGACAAAGAAGGACTAAGTCCCTTTTGGATGCGGCCTCGGATTGTCTCTAGCGAGGGAGAAAGGGGTTCCATACATTGTGCGACAGTTGCATTAAATAGGGAAAAGTCATTTCATTTTCTCCCAATGATTTTGACTTCTCCTCATTTGATATCTCTCCCCTTATTCTCACACACACACTTATCCCCACATTTCTTATTATGTGGGGAGAAATCAAAATCACGGTCCATGATTTTGACTTCTCCACCACTTGTCCTCTATTCGATGGAACCCCAGACAAGCCCTTTCTGGCTTCGCCAGAGACAATCCGAGACCGATGGATGCACGCAATCAATCACCTGCAAATCAATGCATCAGGTAAGCTTGGGGAGGGGAGTTGAACTCGAGACCTTTACCTTCAAGATCTCTCCTTAAACCTGCGGTGTATTATGTTTGGTGCATCTATCTGGAACTGCCTACCAATTCTCATGGCAGTGCAACTGTGAGGTTTTGAGATCCTCAATATAATAAATTCCACCGGGCTCTCTTCTTTTGGTGGAACTTTTAGAAGTTCCAGAACATTAATATTTTGGAACAATTGGCAAGAGTCTACGAGGAGGGAGGTTTCTAACCCTTTTATACAATTGCATCTCAAATTCATCTGAGTTCAATTTAATTTGAAGTTTTACATGTATGGAACTTTAAAAATCCAAAATTTTATGTGGAAATTGAAAGTCAATATATGCACTTTTTCATTCTATGGAATAATATAATGCTAGACATTAAACAAAATTAGACGTGAAACAATGAAAGTTCTAGACTTTGATATGTTTGGTTGCCGAGAAAATAAGTGAAAACATAGAAAAGAAAAGAAAATTTTAGATTTCTAAACAATTTTTAGTTGTATTTTGTCCAATTTTTTTTTCCATGTTTTTACTCATTTTTTCAGCAACCAAACATAGGTAAAAGTTCCACCAAAAGAACAGAACCCCAGGGAAATGTCTCACTGATAAAAGATGATCTGCTCAGTTGACAGAAACCATCCGGGCTCCAACCGTTACTCTCATTAGGTCAGGTTACATTTTTAGCAGGGGTGTATTTGATCTGAGCTGAGCTTGGCTAAGCTTGAGCTTGATTCAAGCTGAAAAGTTTAGGCTTGAGCTTGGCTTGAATAAGCTTGATCTAGTGAGCTTGAATAGCCAAGCTGAGCTTGGGTTGGTTAAAGCTTTTGATTCATGGATTTTTTAATAAAAAATTTACAGCATTTTCATTAAAAAAAATTATTATTAAATTATAAAAACTACCAAAAATTAATACATCCATGTACAAAAATAAGATTTGAGAATAGTCCTTCAGTCCAAGAGATGAGGTTTGGGTTTTTGCTTTTAACTTTTTGAACACTTTTTTGTTATTATTATCTCTTAAAATAAATTTTCATAAATTAAAAAATTATTATAATCTATGATCAAGAAAGTTAAAATCAATACTTTGTATTAGTATAAATAACGCTACTAAAAAATAATAGTGTACATATAATATTTTGACCCATTCAATAGTAGTGAGCAGATGTGCAGCCTCGACCCTCGTATGGCCACTTGTCCCTAAAGTCTAACCTCAGCTGCCATAGATGCTTATTTACTTCTAATCTCTCTCCACTCGCAGAAGATATTGTTTAGAATCAAACTACTTTTAAACAAAGAAGGCGGGTGAACGCAAAAACGCAGTGTGTTGAACTGTTACTAATCTTTGTTTGAGATGGAGCAGTGAAAACTTGGATAAAAGTACAACCGCGAAATGTTCGACCAAAGGTAGGATATGGACCAGAAATTGGACTGGTAATAAGTATCATAGCGCTGGATCCAAAAGTGCTGAACTTGATCGCATGACTCTACCAGGTGGTTGAGCTTCCAGACACATTCTAGGACTACTTAACCATTCCTGCAAAGTGCGAACCCTGGGGGATCATAACAATCCTATAGTAGGCATCAAAGTCTTAAAAAGGAAGGAACCCAATTTTCACTATTTTTTTTAAGAAGGTGGGGGGGGGGGGTGTGTGTTCAACAACTCACACATGTCAGGCCAACTAGGAGGCAACACATCTCACCAAAAGGGCTTCACTTATCGTGAAAATAAGTGAAAACATGAAAAAGAAAAGTAGATTAGAGAAAACACAACTAAGAAATGAATTAGAAATCTGAAATTTTCTTTTCTTTTCCATATTTTCGCCTATTTTCTCTGTAACCAAACACAACATTAAGGTGAGATAATGGAGCCTTAAGTAGTGGTATGACTAGACATAGCTAGCCGATGTGAGACTGAGTTGGGCAACTCCAACCGTCCAAAGATCCAAAGGGTATGTAAAACCCACTTAATTTTTTTGGTAGGGCTTCACTTACCATATTTTCGCCTATTTTCTCACCAAGCAAACCACACACACACGACATCGAATCACAGCCAATCCTAATTAAACTCGAGAGTTCAATCACACTCACAGGCCAACACATTTCCCTTTCAACCCATATTAACTGTAGTTAAGATTTACTAACCCTTAAGTTGCAAACCCAAGATAGGCTCCACCGTCTCAACATAATCCCAAGATCTTGCTGTATTTTCTGTTGGAACAACACGGAGAGTATGGAACATCTTTTTTTTGAATGCTGCTTCTCCAATTCTATTTGGAAGCATGTTCTCAGCCACTGCTGCATCTCCAATCATGCAATTCTCCCTTGGGATCAAGAGCTAGAATGGGCTGCTTCCGCTTTCCAAGGTTCTGGGTTAATTCCAAGCATCAAAAAGGCTGCGTTATGTGCATCAATATATCACATTTGGAATGAAAGAAATAATCAAATATTTAGCAATCTTTTTATGCCTCTTGATCATGTCACTAACAGAGTTATCCAAGACATCAAACTCAACTTCAGTTTTGAGGCGAATCAAGTAGAGGACTCAGCTTCAAATCGTGAATTCTTGGATTCTTGGCAAATTCCGAGCAGCTTCACCATCAAGCCGACACTCTGGTGTTCTTGGGATCCCCCACCAAGAGGAAAATATTTACTCAATTGTGATGGTTCTGTTCGACCAAATGTTGCAGGCTATGGAGGCATCATTAGAGACTTCAAGGGGGATCCGATTGTGGCCTTTGCCAATGGGCATCAATCTGGTACAAACATTCTACAGATGGAGATCATGACTATCAATAAGGGTCTTGATATAACATCAGAACATGGCATAGAGAATTTCTCATTGCCTCAGATTCGCTAAGAGCCGCAAATTGTCTCTCAAACAAAGAAGCTCCTCCATGGCAACTCCGAAATCTAGTGTCCTCTACAAAGATCAAAATGGAAATCTTACAAGTCCACTCAGTTAATCACATTTGGAGAGAATCAAATCAAGTAGCTGACGTCTTAGCCAAACTGTACAATCTCAATACTTCCAAAACCTTTTTACCAGGAGATTTGCCTCCACAACTTATTTCTCTTATTGAAAAAGATAGAACGTGATGTAAATTTCCAAGAATGTAATTCCCTTTTAGTTTATTTATCTGGTAGGGGTCTGCCTAACCCCAGCTTATCCTCCAAAAAAAAAAGGTTTAACAATATAACTTCGGTTTTTAGGAAAATATTAAAATTAATATTTCTTTTAAAAACTAAAATTATATTATTGAACCGCAAGGGTTAGTAGGAATTAAAAGGGACACATGTTGGCTTGTGAGTGCTATCGAATTGGGGACGCCATTGAACCAAATTCAATCGTAAATGGCTGTGATTCAATCTCCACACACACCCAACTACAAAAGACGAACCCAACAGATCGCTCCAAAATGGCCTGACTTCATCCCCATAAACTTAGGATGTCGGTAACATATGCTTCAGAGGGGCAGTGTTTTGAACTGATGTTGATCAGGTACTAAAAAACAATAGCCGCCAACATTATTTCTAATTAAAGTACAGAGTTCAAAGCAACTTCAACTAACCCGTGATGAAAAAGAGAGAAAAAACATGTATATCACTTACAGTAATGTTTGCAGCACAGCACAACTTGGCATCAAAACCTCTACAGCCCAACTGTACGAAGTCTCTCTGCTGAATCCCTACAACTCATCCACAACCTGTATAATCGCTTAAAAATTTACAAGCCATGACAGGGATATACAGATGCAGCAGTCTTTCTCAAGCAATTCTAGTATTCATATCTGAAAGTATTATGAAAATAACAGAATGAAAGAAGACAACAATACAATGGCCAACTTAATAGTGCCACAAAGTGTTAATGTCATCCATTCCCACAAACATAGCTTAAAATGTGGATGGAACCACAGACATTTGAAGATAGAAGGGGATAAAGAAATGGTAAATAGAAGTGAAGCCATGAAGACACAAAGCGACCTGTATTGACAGAGCCTTAACTTTGGCGAGGGGTTCAGTTGGGCTCAGCTCCTCAGGCTTCTATTTTTTTTTATTATGTAGTCTTGAAAGCGCCATTCTCAACTAGTAGTACCCTTAGGTTCCAACTCACAGCTTCCCTAAAACACAACTCAAAAGAACAACAAATTCCACTCCGAGTATAATAGTACGATACCAGTTTATGATTTACAGAGAGAGAGACAACGACGGTGCAACGAATAGCTAATAGTGCAGCCTCTCATCGCTATCGAAATGCAGGGACTCAATGCCCTTGAGAGTGGACTCGTAGTTCTTTATGTTAGAGGTGTTCCTACCAGAAGGCGTGCGCTTGGGCTCCGAGGATCCAACGGGTGATCCTCTTTGCCCACTTGCCATCTTGCCGAATTCCCCTGGGCTCGCTTCTGTGGTGCGAGGACGAGCAGGAACAGAATCACTACCCCCCATCACTGCTTCACGGCTGCTAGAGACAGCAGCTCGCCTTGATGATCCGCTTGACCGCCCCATAAAAGTAGAGCTGGATAACTGCACAGGTCCAAACATTGGGGTTAAGTTGTAGCAACAACACCAAAAAAACGATAATCAGATTCATATATCTTCACGGTTATGAGCATTAAGGACTTGGAATTTTTAATGACATTTAAATTTATGCATTAAGTAATGTACTAAGTCACCCATCAAACAGCTTAGGAGAGTATTACCATTCTCACATACTGGCAAAGGGATACAAGAGCATAGAAGTGGGAAGTGGGACCCTCGGTGGGTCCAAGTTCAACTTACATCTCTATGAAAAAAGAACTACCCTCGGTCAGATGACCACAAACGTCTTCTTTACAGCCTTGTGCTTTTCATCATTAGCCAAATTTTTCCAGACCATCCAGGAGAAAGTGGTAGATGAGAATATTATCCAATTACATGGGATTTACATCTTGAGATTTAGGGCCTATTCTACTTGGTTGGTCATGGCATATTCTTTTTATTAAGATCCACATACTTATGGAATATATCTAGATTGGCCCCGTCAAATGCTGGTCCCACATACCCTGCATTTGAGGCGGGCATGGTGGTATGACCATGCAAGAATGATGACCATCTTGGGGTTTATTCACACCCAGATGAATATCATTCATGAGCGGGAGGGTATCTATTATTATCCAATTAACACAGCCAACTAACCATCTCCTTAATTAGTATATATATATCTACTTCGATTCATAAGATCAACTTAAAAATCAGAGACAGACTCTCCCCATTAACAAAGTTATTTCAAAAATGTATCCTATCCAAGGCACACCATTCTGGACTAAATATCCATGTCCATCACATATAGAATGGCAGGTGCTTTGAACATCCAAGGTACCATCCCATGTTGTACCTAAAATGATATAACCTTTCCAATTTCTAAACAATTTCATTGTGAATCTTCAACTTTCAACTGCCAGATAACTTGTGTATTTTTAGGTTATTGTTAATTTTCCTTTTCTTCGACCACCTTGTTGGTAGTTAGTAATTAGTGATTAAGGGAAAGTCCTCTAATATCATACCATAGGCATCTGAAGATTCTTTGGATCCTACCAATATCGTGGATATTGTAGGCATACTAAAGACAATTTTTGTACTTTAGGAATGTTCTTCTCTAGTCTATGTTCTTAATAAAATCTTTCATTACCTATCAAAAGGTTAATAATAATAAAATGAGCAATGCTAGGTCCAATTTCCCCTTTTTATAGACAAGAAAACAATAACAAAGTGGGTGGGCCCTACAAAAAGATGCGACATTTTTTTGTCTTCTTGTCTAAAAGAAAGGAAAGTGGATGGGGAGGAAATTAGACAGCATTGGTCTAATAAAATATGCATGACCCGGTGTAGTCAGAGCGTCCAGGCAATAAGGGTTCTCCTAGGCATGCCCAGGCACCCAAAATCATTTAAAATAATATTACCCCCCCCCAAAAAAGTAAAGAGATCCATATAGTGTTGAAATGAATACTAGAATTTGAAATAAAGCAGAGATAAAATCATAATGTAATTGCAAAAGGCAAAGCACAAAAGTTTGAGTGAAGGGAGAAACCCAGATATGGAAACCCTACATAAAATTTGTTTGGTCTTTGACAAATCTGTTGAAGTTTTATTTTAAACAGTTCCTATTTATTGTAAATAATGTCGAATTTTATGTGGGTCTCAGGCAACTAGCTTTGTCAGAGCACTTTTAGCGCCTACCTGATGCCACATAGACACCACTAGACGACCTCTTCTTAACAAGCACTTGCCTAGACTCTGATGCAGGCGAAATGGGTCGTAGTTAGGTGAAGTGGTTGCCTAGGTGACACTTTGACTATAAGGCACAAATGCGATAACAGCACTTATAATATAGCAAACCAAACAATATTAAACACAAGAAAACTACCTTCATGTAAATATGTTCATAAACAACCCCTTATGCATCAGACTGTCATCCTGAAATTATATAAACATGGTAAAAATTAAAGACTCACAATAGCATCTTTATTCACTGTTGAATCATTTGCAACTGGACTCTTCTGCTTAGATAAGCTTCCAGCATTGATAGCTGGTCCTGAGACTCTCCTACGAGATGGATCCACTGAAGACAGCCAACCAGCTGGTCTTCCTTCTTCACCACCTGTAACAATTTATAGAAATAACCAGTATAAGCCCATTGCCCATACAAGAGCAGACATCCTCAAATACATGGTTGTGTGGAACAAGATAAATACTGCAAAGGAATACAGATGGGCTCACAAAGAAAAACATGCATACGAAGAAGAAGAAAATTATTGAATTGGATATGGGATCCAAAGAGAAGATTGATAACATCAATAAGCATAGTCAGGAGGGGCATCAAAGAAATAGAAATTTGCGACCGGATTATCCAAAATATGAAGTTGGCAAGGTTGAATGTAAGATGAGAAAGATAAAATCTGAAAGAATACAGTTAGCCCTTTGCATCAATGTACCAGGATTCAGTATTACACAAATGAAAACAGCAACAACAACAAAAATTTAGAGCGCATAAGAATGCTGAACAACTACCTGTCTGTCTGTCAGCACTGGCAACAACAGGGGGCATCCCAGAGCTTGTTCCAGCACCAGGGCCCTACCAGAAACAATTATTATTCAAATGCATCTACTGTCAAAGGACAAATAGAAGATAAACTCATCACGCTACCATATAACTTACAAGAGCACGAGTAGGAGGTGTGGCAATCTGTGATTGCTGATACTTCAAAATGGTCCAGTCAAACACATAATCAAACTGAAAGCCTAAAACAGAGAATATGAAAAGATGTTATAACACGAATACTTGACCTTGTTAAAAAAAATGGCTTCATACTTCAAGAACTAACACTACTGTTGTAGCTTTTGCACCTGCATAGTTACCAAACACCCATATTATACCCACATAATACTTTTAGGGGGGGTTGCCATTTAAAACAGCATACTTTGCCGTGTTAAGTATTATATGTTTATTGCCATATAATATCTATTTAATATGCGGATTACGTATTAAATGCTTACAATACATGTATTTTTGCCATACTTTTACCATGTTAAACGTATATTCCGTATTACATGATTGTTATTAACTAATATCATGATTTTTATTTATTTATAATTATTACTTATTTTTTAATTTTCTCATACTTTTGCCGTCTAACACCCATAATTCCTGAACGGATCATTGCCGTATTATACTTGTACCCGTATTTGGTAATGTGCACATACACAAAATCTATGAAGTAATGGACAGAAAGATATTCAAACCTTCACGTATGAAAAGATCGCGAAATATTCTTTTCAAATAAGCATAGTCTGGCTTATCATCAAAACGTAGTGAACGACAGTAGTGGAAGTACGAAGCAAATTCTGTAGGATAACCCCGACATAAGGCCTGAGAAAGAAGCAGTGAATTTTCTAGTCACAATTCCTTAGTACTGAAACATAAAGAGTGGACCTCGAAACACTGTCTATAAAAAGTAATTACCTCAATTGAGGTGGAAACTTTTCTTTCACTGATCTTTTCATACTTTTGTTTCTTAGTTCCTGCTTTCAGTCCCTGCCAAGGAAGACTACGAAGAAAAAGGGACATGGGTAAACAAACTATGAATCAAAGAGCAATGAAATTAATCAAAAAAGTAGGCGGAAATGTTCACCTTCCTCTCAAAAAGTACATAAGAACATATCCAAGAGATTCCAAATCATCCCTCCGGCTTTGTTCTATGCAGTTCAAGAACATCACAGTCAGAAATAAACACAAAATAAATAACAGTAAAAAATCAATACATTATAAATGTTCTGAAACCCAGACCACACATCAGAAACAACAAAATTAATGTTTTGAAACCCCCAGGTAATGAGCACACCAGAAGCAAACAAAAATAAAATAGACACCAACACATACCAATGCCAAGGTGAGTGTTCATGCTTGCATATCTTGCGGTCCCAGTCAAATTCTTATTTTCTCTGCAATATTTATGATCATGTCAACAGCAAACAAAAAAATGGCTAATATAATACTTGATTTGATTTGTCACATTTAATCCAAAAAATATAAGAAACCTAAAGAAAATGGCTCAATGAAACAGTTGATAAAACAATATTCCCGAGCTGTTAAGCATCAGAACATCGCAAGCAGACAATAAGTGAACAAGCAAATAGAGTGCACGTGCAATGGAAACAAATGCATATGTCTAATTCATCAAGGGGCCAAATGCTAGCTAGACATGGCAGGTTGGAGTTGGACAGGAGAATCCACCCAAACGGAAGATTATGTCCAGGTTGCATGCATGAGATTTTTATATTATGCAATCTCAGAACCAATAAGGCAAGGACCAAGATATACAGATGGGATGTTATTAGCACATGATTTCAATGTTTTGGTGATAACAAATAGATAATCACATGTTTTCAAAAGGCAATGATAGATACTACTGTTGATGCATTTAAAATCAATCCCCCTAGAAAGAGCTTGAAATATGTCGACGCAGTCAAGGGCCAAAAATCAGCAAACTTATTTCAGTGATCGCATTCTGATCTCCTAGGTTTTTGTTACCTTCTTATAATTTCAGACTCGAACTCAGTTTTGGGTTTGTTCTATTTTTTTTGGGTGCAATCATGCAGGTCCAGGCAAATAAATACTTTACAGGGGAAAAAAAAAGGGGGGGTGGAAAGGTTTTTTTGAAAAAAGGTAGAGAAAAATTAGTAAAGAAGTTTGGACTGTGGAGTCCCCTGAATTCCTTTGCAAGTTTTCATGTGAAAAAAGGTGAGAAAGTCACTTAAATCTCAAAATTCAATGATCTAACAAGATCCTGGCTTGCTGGTGTTTGAAATGGCAGGAGCAAAATGCATTGTTATTATCATGCATTCTGCGGGATTTTTTTTTAATCGGTTGCATTCTGCTGAATTTTGATGCCAATAAATTAGATGTTTCATAATTCAGGGGCTTTATATTAAAGGAACAACTGATCAGAAATCAGTATTAGTGCTTCAAGAACATTACAATTCCACAGAAAAGGCTGAGATTAAGTTTTCATACTTGGGACTTAATCAGAATTAATTAATTTTCAACTTCACTTTCTGATTTCGCCAAACGGGCTTTCTTACTCTTTTGGTTTCCAAGTTCAACTCAGTTCTGCAGTACAAATTAAGGGGCTACATTAAGCAAAAAAAAAAATTAAACATAAAAAACTAAACTGATTATGGGAAGTACATGTTTCTAAGGCAAGCTATAGCTAGAAGAGTCCAAATCCAACCATTGGAAATCTTCAACACCGCTAATGCTTTAGGCACACGCACAATGGTGAAAATGAGCCATGAAATATTCAGCTTCCAAAAAATGTTTAATGTTTGAAGTTTGAACAGGCGCAGTAGAACATAATTATAAAAAATGATGTTCTCAATCAAAAGAAAAGGATAAATCTTAAGAAAGAAACAAACTACAATATAAATTTTAATAGATGACACCCTCTCATTTTGCGGGGCATCCGCTAGGCAATTGATCCATGTCATGTGTCTCTTCAGATTCTTTGAAGCAGTTTCAGGGCTAAGAATTAATCTTCCAAAAAGACAAATATTGGCAGTAGGTAAGGTTCCAAATCTCGAGGAGTTGGGCTTTTGATTGGGCTGTAAAACTGAGAGACTCCCTTTCAAATACTTGGGATTATCTTTATGGGCGCGCTTTAAGGCGAAATCGGTTTGGGATCCGGTCATTGGGAGACTCAATAGGAGACTAGAATGATGAAAATCCTTTTACCTATCAAAAGGCGGGAGATTAGCTTTTCTGAAAAGCAATCACTACAGTCTTCCAATCTACTACCTATCCTTCATTTGCATTCCAGTATCGGTGGGGCTGCAAAGCTTGAAAATATCCAACAGAATTTCTTGTGGAACAAAAGGTTCCAACTTTGAAGTACCATCTTATGAAATGGAGTTCCATCTGTTGTCTGAAGGAATGTTGTGGTCATAATATGTGGTCTTTAAGGGAGGTGAATAAAGCTTTCCTGGGAAAATGGTTATGACGATTTGGAGAGGAAGGTAATCGTTTGTGGATAAAGGTCATTGTAGCACGTCATGGGGAGTGTAACTAATGGATTACCAAAGAACTAAAGAAGTTAAGAAACCTCATGGGGTAGGTTTATGGAAAGCAATTCTCACAATGAGAGCTGAGTTTGATCGCCACACTAGGTTTGTTATTGGTAATGGAGAGGAAATTAGTTTTTGATCTGACCTACGGTTTGGCTCGCCACACTTCAACATGATTTTGAATCTCTCTATTCGATCTTGTAGACCAAAACGCGTTGGTGGCTTCCATGTTTAAATTAAGGTGAGTCAGTAATCCGGATCCCGAATTTCAGATGGCCTTTGATGGACTGAAAAGTGAGCACCTTTATTTGGTTCTTGACTCGCCTAGAGTCTATCATCCCCATCCCCTCTTCTAAGGATAGTTGAATATGGTCTAGAGACAACAAATGTTGATTTACTGTGAGATCCTTTCTTCAAGCGAGGCATCCTAGGCCCTCTACTCTTTATCCCTATCGGGTTGTGTAGCATCCTAATATGTCATCCAAGCTATCCTTCTTTCTATATACAACTTATATGGACAAAATTCTGATTTGTTACCATCTCTAAAGTAGAGGTTGGAATTTAGCGAATTGTTGTGTGTTATGCCTGGTAGTAAACGGTAGATCATTTGCACACTGCCCTTTTAAGTTGAAACTCTGAAACCATTTTCTTCTTTGACTCAGAGTCACATGCCCTCGTTCTTTTCAAGACTTCTTATCTTGCTAGCATTCAGCCTCACCGGGTTCTCTGTTGATTTTTCTCTGGATCTCCTTCCTGGAGCAATCTCTCGGTCCATTAGGAAAAGAGAGAAATAGGTAATTTTTTTATAACTCTTCCTTTATCCTTGGATAAGATTAGGCAGCGGACTCGAAACCCGAAACCTCCTGCTTGACTGGACCTCAATCAGGGACAATTTTGAGGAATTGGGGGTTTCAAGCTTTCTTGCTCAATTTGGGTTTGTGTTTATTGTTGCGGGAGATTCAGACTTCATTTCTTTCTTTTTTTCGTATTTGCCATGTTTTAATTGATATTTAGCTCCTAGATTCACAATTGGTGCTTGGTGAATCCTCTTGCTTTCTAGTGATATTCAGGTTACCAATCAAAAGAAAAGATCTTCCCATAGTTCCAAATATCCTTGATAACAATTTATAGACACAACAAGAATTTCATAGCCGATGTCAAGGACCAAACCATCTCAGCACAAATAAAAGATGGCATGGAAAAAGGGATTCCAGATCCAATATATATTGGTAATAATTCAAACGTAACAATATCATTCAAAAGAAGAAAAATAAAACAATTCATATGTAACACTCAAATTCAGATGGGTAATACATCAACCTCTTCAATACAAGCACTCAACAAAATGAACCATTATTATAGCTACTCACCTATAAGGAATGTGTTGATGGGTTGAAGTATCTCTATACTTCTTAGCCAGACCAAAGTCAATAATATATACCTATATGCAAGTGAAATAGCACATAAAACATCAAAACTATTACTTTGGAAGTAAAATATTAAGAAAGACACAAAGCTAAGTTTAGAACCAAAACCTGATTCGCTCGCCTCCCTAATCCCATAAGGAAATTGTCTGGCTTGATATCTCGATGTAGAAATGATTTGGCATGAAAAAATTCAACTCGATTGATCTGATAGGAATATTGGAATTGCCAAAAAATGGTGAAAATGAAAAGGTATATAAGATGCAAGAACAGTAAGCACGCAATAGATGAAACCCTACCATCTGATCTGCAAGCATAAGAACGGACTTTAAGGATAGTTTCCTGCTGCAAAAGTTGAATAGATCTTCAAGACTAGGTCCCAATAAATCCATCACGAGAACATTATAATCTCCTTCGACGCCAAACCATCTCACATTTGGGATTCCAGCTGCCAAAATTGAAATAAAAAAGTTACAAGCAGAGGACATCAATAAATAAACATGAGGATTGACAAAAGACCAACTGATAGCAAAATAATAAGAATTTTCATTACTTCCTCCCTGTAGGATTCTGTACAATTTTGATTCATATAGCAACTGGGGATGTTTTGTCTTGACATTTTCCTGAGGATAAGAAATAGTATCAGCAATTCATGCATTGAAGGCACTCGCTACCATTGATAAAGTACTGCAAGAAGCTACAACAATCCCTGCCTATATGGATCAACATATCTCACTGAGTTAATGGAAAAGTATTCCAAACAATCGACCATTGTTATGAACAGCCGCTGTATGGCTCATCAATAATTATAATGAAAAGTTGAGCAACTAAATGTGCATGGATCTTATTTGATAGTGGTTTTTAACTAGTTGTCATGTTACACTCTCTAGATGCTGCCAATATTTGCTCTTTGAGAATTGTGATTACATAGTTCTAACTGAGGAACTTTGTAACATGTACCCAAAAAAATGGGGAAAACCAATTGGGCAAAAGCTAAAACTGCTAAACTAATAATCAGCGAATTTGGATAGTAGCACATTAGAGGAAATTGTGTTCTGGAAATTTTTGGTGAAGGGCTAAAACACCAACAGGTAGACCTCTAACAGAACCTAATTTTCCTCAAATCCAGTGTTGCGGAGTCCACCCTCACAAAAATCCTTAAAATTGATTAAAGGATGCTATTTCGAAAAAAATACATGTTGGATATCCAAACAGGCCCCAAGAATCTTCCGGAACTCCAAACCAGGATTAACACCACAAATGGTTCGCCTAGCAAGTGAAATGCTAAAACACCAACAAGGTAAACTCTAACAAAACCTAATTTTCCTCAAACCCAGTGTTGTGGAGCCCACCCTTTCACAAAAATCCTTAAAATTGATTGAAGGATGCCATTTCGAATAAATACATGTTAAACATCCAAACAGACCCTAAGAATCTCCCGAAACTCCAAACCAGGATTAATACCGCACACGGTTCTCCTTGCAAAATTAACACCTGGATAAGAACACAGGTAAATAGTTGAAAAATGAATGTCAGCAACCTAGGCTGAGTGCTAGATGCACCACCATATGAGGTGAATGTTCAATAATCAATTCCGACTAAAAAACCCAAATTGGCCAGAACACAAATGTATACAAAATGGTATAAGATCCTTTACCAATTCTCTGAGTAATAACTATATGTTGTGATAGTTCAATTAGAAAGGTATCAAAGTTGATACTGCTAGAACAAGCATAAACGCATAAAAATCATGTATATATAGTTTTTCTCTCTTAAAAATCATTGATGTATCTCTAAACTTAAGAAAAATAAAACCAGCTATGTTTTATGAACCAGAATGTTGGCTACATATTATGAGGATGTTGATATCGACGTGTACAAAGACTAGGAAAGATACGATCCAACATGAACTAATTTCGGAGAAACTTCATTAGGTGACAAAATAAGGGAGAGTCAACGGAGGTTGTTTGGACAAGTTTAACAATGTCAATGTTGGCAAAAGTGGTGCAAGTTAAAGGCTCCTAAAGCGCAAAGGGAAGATCAAAAAGGATGTGGAAAGAGTTAGTGAGATAAGATTTGATCACACGCTCTATACAAAGAAACTACTCTTGATAAACTAGAGAATCGAGGAAAAGGATGTGTTGCTGACCCCGAATGGTTGACGTAAGACACTGATAAAGAAGAAGAATGTATTGTTGATGTATGAAGACCAAAACAGTCTCTTAAATTGCACGTGATCCATCTAACAGATTGCAAATATTGACCATTTCCATGTGGATTAAAACTATTTGTACAAAATTTGTCTCACCTTACGTGGAACCTTAAAATTTCAGGAAATTAAAACTTATAACCTCAACAACATTACAAGAGGAATAGTTAAAGTCCATAAATCTATTTTGTGGACTCTTCAAGTCTGTAGGACATGGTAATAAAAATCGCCGAAACCAATACGTATCGATTTCAGCCGGGTACGATCCAATATTTATTTTGCTATGTTTTTTTACACAGATTTTTAAGTCGTTCGTAACCAATATGTATCGGGCGAGGACTCATTTGGACATAGGACTCATTTGATGCCTTACCCATAAATGTCTTGTGAACAGGTTTGTTGCCATCAAGATAATCGCCCAAGGAATAGCACTAGAAGTTGTTCAAAGCAGATCTAAAGATTAATCAATTACTCAAATAGAGAATGTTGCCTGAACTTCAATTGATTGTATTGTTGTCCATTGGGACAACCGTGGTCTAGTAGCAGCATATCAATCTCTCAAAATTGGAGTTGGGATCTGCTTGAAAGATTCCCATGGTGAAAATTCTGTTAACATCACGAATCCATTTGGAGCTTATGGGGTTCATGGTGGCAGATGGGATAGCTCTTAAGAGGGGCCTAATGTTGACAACCCAATAATCATGGAGTCTGGTTATTGTAGAGAGCGATAATAAGGGTATTGCCCCTTGCCCACAACTTAGTTGATTATCTTAACCCTTGGGAAATCATTCCATATACTTTCATTGAAGTTTACCCTTGTCAAGCGCAGAAAAATGGTGAAGCTCACCAGTTGGCCTCGAAGGTGTTCCCCTCTAATGAAGGTGGTCCTCTGACCAAGTCCCAAAGAGGGAAGCTTTGCCTTAGTGAGATGGAAAGCATAAGTTAACTCATCACTTACTCATCCAAAGTATATTTCTACAATTCTTTTTGGTCTTGGCTTCCTAGTGTCTGAATCTATTTTTTATCAATTCAATTTGAGTTTTTGAATCTTTTTCAAAAAAAAAAGTGTGATGAAACCAATAATTAGTGGCGATACGTATCGGTTTTGGTTAAGAATAATACAGTCCCCAAGACCGTATTTTTAATCATTGTTATAGGCATATTATGGTCCATGTTTGTGGACACTTGATAGGACACCACATGGATACACTAATCGTTGTTTCTTGTGCCTTCAAGCGGAAGGACGGTGCATCACTTGCCCTAGCATGGCCCTATTGGGGGTGTGATATGATAGTATTTCCTCTCCCGAATAAGTAAGAGTAGATTAGGTCTTCCCTTCTTCCTTTCCCAACTTCTTATCATGCATGTCCTTGGTAACTGCGGAAAATGCGCACAAGGCAATTTGGTTGGTTTTTCCTAGGGCCATATTATGGTTGATTTCGAAAGAAAGAAATGAGAGAATTTTAGAGGACTCTCTCTCTTCCCTTTCTCGCATTCGATTACGGATTCCTTTACTGGTCTTAGAATGGGTCTCCGTTCGGAGTGATGGGGTCAGTGTTATCTAGGCACTTCAATTTTCCCAAATTTTGTTGTGCCGACACCTTGACACGACACGACTCAATATGTGCTTATACCGTGCCATGGAGACATCAGCTTATGGTTAGGCACGTAGTGCTTCAACTTCAAGTATGTCGTGACATTTAAAAAAGACAATATATATATATTAGATTATTAGAAACTTGTTGTGAAGTTGTGTAACCTTTTTCCCAACATAGAGAAAACTTACTAGGAGAGCAACGACACCAACAAAGATCAATATGTACGTCTCTCTCTTGTTTTCTCCTTTCTATGTATATAAGTATTTTCTTAGAACTTTGGTATATACTTTTTAAAAATTGGGGACAAGTGGTCCCCCTCACTCTATTCTTGTTATTTTCTCTATATTTTTAGCTTATAATATATTCATATATATGCACAAACACACATATAAAATCGATATGTCTGTGCCGCCATATTGAGATTTTCAGAGCTTGTCGTTCTGAACACTTTTAGGCACCTGCACACTTGGCACCCGTACCACGTGCCTAGGTAACACTAGATCTAAGAGTTGGTTGGGTTGAGTTCTGGCACAACTTAAGATTCTGACCCTTTCAACACAGGAGAATCTTTTCATGCTTTTTCCTGCTTCTTTTTTGTCTTGAGTTTACACTATTGTAAAATCCTTTACTTTATTCTGTTTTGTGTACCTTTTTTTGATTGATAATCAAGCATGGATATAATATTGAAAAAGTTACAAAAACATAACGACAATGGAGTTCATAAGCTAGTGAACCCAATCATGTTGTTTTGTGTACCTATTTTGTAGCTCTCTTTTGGTTAATATATGCTCATGATTATCGATTAAAAAAACAAACTTGTTGTTTCTTAGAACTATTACGTACGTACCTCTTTAAGATTAACATAACAAATTTAGAATTATTAATTGTTCATTTCTTCATTTGCTTCAATCATGTCTTATTTATTTTCTTTGATAAATTAAATTTGTATTAGACGAAGCTTTCTAACAATAATATTCTTTTATAAGTTTAAAAATATCAAACCATGCTTGTTTAGTACTTGATAGCCTAATCGACGTTGTTAATTGTTAAAAAAATAATACTTGTTCTACTTGTCTTTTTATTGGTAAACCGGAAATATATATATATATATATATATAGATACAAGAAGAGTTGAGCGGTAAAATCAAATAGATACAAATCAAATAGATACAAGCCAAATAGAATTAAGTCAAAACTAGAGTAGATGGATCACACAAAAACTAATAAGCCTCACCTGGAAGAGCACCAATTTCACCCAAGTATCTGCCCCAATATATATATATATATATATATATATATATTGGCAGTACAAGAAGAGTTGAGCAGTAAAATCAAATAGATACAAACAAAATAGAATTAAGTCAAAACTAGAGTAGATGGATCACACAAAAACTAATAAGCCTCACCTGGAAGAGCACCAACTCACCCAAGTATCTGCTCCAAATCCATGCGTATCGAACATCAATCTAGGATAAGGATGTAGATACTCGAACAAATACGAGGAGAGGGAGAGGAAGTGGCATTGAACACTCATGTTTCTCTCCTTCCAAATCGACCACGAGATCGCTTCTGACAAAATTGCCTAAATTACTCCCCGAACACTGGCTACGCTTGCCCGAGGCAAGGAAGATAAAAAAATTCTAAAATGAATGAGGGAAGACCCATTCCATTCAACTCCTAGACGAGAAAGGAAATGACCCCAAATTTCATAAGCGATTGGGCAATGTAAAAACAAACGATCCACATATTCTTCTGCACGGAGTGACAGATAACAACGATTTGCCATATCCTCCACTCTCTCCTTTTCAAATTGTCGCCAATGAGAATTTTATCACGAGTTGCAGTCCAAATGAAAAACGATATCTTAGATGGAATGTTAGGGTTCCTTACAGTCTTATGAGGCATAGTAACAAAGTTATCCGATTTTTTCAAAAAGTCTTGAATAATACGCGATTTTTTTGTCGAACCATTAATTCCCGACCTATTCATGACTTTTTGAAAAAGTTCAAAATAAATAATTAATATGTGAAATATATGTATTTATAATTTTTATATTTAGTAATCTTATTTAATATCTTTTCATATCTTGCCTATTTTTTATTGATTTATTTTTTCAAAAAATTTCCTAGACGAATAATCTTGAATTCCGACTTGGTAATTATGGTTGATATCATTTTATTTTCTCTTTAAAATTATTAAGTTTATTTTTTATTGCTTCCATTTTTTTCCCGAATTTTTTCGAATTAGACCCGGCCTTATTATTCCCGAGCCCCGACATTGTTACTATGCTATGAGGAGATGATGGTGCATAATCTAAACCAAATAACGATAGCAAAAATCTCACTGAAATCAACTATTGGGGCCTCTAAATCAAATCCTGGTCTACAGTCGCAGATGAAAAGACTAAACCCATAGGAGAAATCGAAGATCATCGACTTTACAATCGTTAGAATTATGCCTTAATCTAGAGCACCACACCACTTCGTTATTGCACAACTCAAAACATTGCAACACCGAGACCTCTTTGTCAATGGCCAACATGAACAATTTTATACACTTATCGCTAATTCTGATCGAACCACACCACAAATCTTTCCAGAATCTGACTTTCACCTTGCTAGTCACTTTGAATCTAGTAAAAGGTGTCAGCAGCTTGGCCACCGCCAAGATTCCTTTTCAAAGACCCATATCGTGAGGACCTCTTACCTCTCTATTCTACTTATCTTTTGAATATAATACCTTTAATTATAGATTTTTGATCTATATAGTATTGTTTACGAGAGGCGGTGGTTTACCCTATGGCGGATGCCAGCGGTTCGAGTCCGCTTATCTCTAGCTCGTGAACTTAGCCGATACGAAGGTATATGATAGCACTCAATTTTTATGATTCGAGCAGATCCACTCGCTTTCTTCCTTCCCTTCGGAACTTTTTCTTTTTAAGAAGCATTGCAACAAACGAGATAGTTCGCAAATGACATGAGACACCACTTCATTCAATCATATGTTCTATTCCAGGACAAGTCTGATTACTTGTTTTTCTTTCTAGTTTGATTGAGGACTTTTTGAATTTCTTCCTTAAAAGGCCGTCTTCCCCCTCAGGAGGTGCCTTTATCTCTCGGGTAGCCATTGATTGTCTCGCACTTTGTCAACTCAAAAGATAACTGAACAAAGAATGGCTGCAAGGGTCGAAGCGCAAGAAAAAGAGAGAAAAACAACTTAAACTTAAAAAAGCCCACAATAAGTCATCCTCTGATCCATCCTTAAAACAACCTAAACTTACAAATCCCACAATAAGTCATCCTCTGATTCATCCTTCCAACTTACGCTTTCATATTTGTTCCCTTTGCGACCTCTAATAGCATTCTTCATACAAAATAAGTAGTAATTATTCATAATAAAAATTAAAATGTCTCCGGTGTCCTTAAAATCCTGTTTTTTTGGAGTTTCTCGAATCTGATGCCTCACATCCGGGTCAATTCCAAAACCCATGTCCGTGTCTATGCAACTTGGTTAGAAATAGACCCGCATTGTTATGGCCAACATAAAAAAGCAAACATGATTGGGCACACCGGCACACAAAAAAAAGGGCAGCCCAGTCTCAAATAATGATAACAAGACCAGTGTCAAATCTGCAGCTTGCATCAAAACCTAACTTAGTTTGTCACCGTCACCAATGAGGATTGCTCAAAATCATTAATATTTTCCTGACTAACCGCGAAACCATGATCATTGACTTCCAAGTAAAATCTTCATTTCTTGTACATTTTGGACCATAAAATTCAATAGATAAGATTTAACTATATAAATTGGAACAAAATATAACCTACAAGAAGCAATCCCAAAAAGATAGCATGAAATAAATATGGTCAAAATTGTACTTATTAAAAAATTTAATTATCCGACCAGATCATGCTTTAATCTTCTAATACAAACATACATTATACACATTAAATTAAAGTACAAGTACACAGTTCAAATAAAGCATGACTTCAAAGCCATTATCATCTACATCATATTTTAGCTCTTTATAGCTGATTGCCAAGGCAATCCTTCAACAAGTTTGTGTTACTTACAATGACTTCGTCTTATGATCAAAATTTCAACATGGTCACATTGTGGTCTTGTGTTCATTTTCTCAACAGTTACTTTGAAATGACACTATTAAATTGTACCTATCCTCAATAATATGAATTTAAACACAGACATATGAACGCTCAAACGAGAGGTAGAAATATCCAATCAATTAAGAATCGCAGGCAAACCAGTTCATATATTTCCAAGTAAAATTGGGAGAAAATACGTACAAGCTTAATGGCAACCTCCTCATTAGTCTGAATATTAGTACCTGCATATAGAAAAAAAAAAAAAAAATTTCCATTTATCAATCACAATCCAAAATCCCATCAATTCAAACAGCTTACACAAGAAAAAACACAAAACCAGTAAATAAGCAGCATAAATCAACGAACCAAGATAGATCTCCCCAAAAGAACCGCTACCGATCTTCCGACCAAGCCGAAACTTGTTCCCAACGCGAGGCTCCATCAATAAGACTCGAGTTATAATCAGACGAAACCCTATCTACAAAATACAAACCCTACCACCAGGAATAAAGAAGAATCTAAAAAATAACACAAAGATTTCAAAACACCGAAACCCTCCACCGATTCACCCTCACGAATTATCCGAATTCAAGAACAAACAAACGCTGAAAGACGTAATTCGATCGACGCCCATCACCACTACAGACGCTTGATTGGTGAATCGAGCAAACAAACAGAAGATTCAGAGATCGATGAAGATATATGTAATTTAGTGAGATCGATTGGGGAAGAGAGAGAAGGAGAGATCTAGGGTTTCTTTTTCTTTTCTTTTTTTCCTTCTAGGGCAAGTTTAATGGAAGATTTTGGATTCAGAAAACAAAAAAGGAGAGAAGAAGAGTCATGATACCACCTCTCATCTCGCTTTGATCCAATCGAAGCGGACTTCCAAGAACGGACAATGTAGGGTTTTCTTTTCTCTCTCTCTCTTCTCTCTCTCTCTCTCTCTCTCATTAGGTTCGGGGAATGTAAAGAGCGTGAAATTGGCGCCCGTGAAAGGTGCACCCTCTGGTAAAAAGGGTGGACCGGCCTTAGACTATGGCCCCAATAAAAGTGGACCTAGTCATTCTGCACTTTAAGACTACCACATGATCTTTGATTTCTTATTTCCTGAATTCAAATCACCGTCATTAGGCATCACCAATCTTCATCTTTTGCGTCCTTACGCAACTTTCGGTTAGGTCGGGTATATGAAACTTGATTTTATCAAAAGTCATAATTTCGGTTCAAATAATATGTATTAAATCTTTTACCAATATACATTTACACTAAATAACTTTCCATGTCATTTTATTTTAACAAGGATGATTTCCCGTTGGTGCTGCCAACACTCACTCTCATTATGCCATGTACCCCTATAACCTGTTGTGGGAAAAAAAACCAATAGAAAATAACCCGACGGAAAAAAATAAACCAAAACACACTACAAGGAAACACAAGAGATATACGTGGTTGGGCAACAACCTGCCTACGTTCACGGGTCAAGATCCAATCACTTCTTTATTCACAGAAGCCTTGAGAAACTAGCACAAAAGCACTCAACTCACCTTCTCTATGAAAACCCAAAGAAGAATCTCTATCTATCCTCCCTTAAACATTTCTCAAGCCCTAATATGCTTTAACCCTTTCCATTACCTCTCACTCTCAATGCAAAAGCATTCCCTTGATCCCTAGATACAAAGATTCAAACTCTAGACCCATAATTCTCTATTTATAGGCCTAAACAAGAGCCCTAAGCTAATAAAAAGTCTCTCAATATTATAGGAGTTTCCAAAAAAACATAAAAGACTTCATTTACAATTTCCCGGAAAAATCCCACTACGGCCGATCGATCGGCACACCCTGGCCGATCGATCGACGACCCAAGTACAAGTCTCATCGCGCCACCGATCGATCAGTCATAAGGGGCTGATCGATCAGCCCTACCTTGCCTTTGTGGAAATGAGCCAACTTCAAACATAACCAACTAAAGCATTGGTGTGTGTGCACAATACCTTTGGAGATGATCCAAAGTCTTTTATCTTATTAAAAATCATAATTTTGATAAATGTGTGTAGAATCAAATCATTTTTCACTACCTCCACTCACTATTGTGAGAAATGCTAGCCCTATACACAAACTTTGAAACTCTTAGTAGCGACATGACACTATTTTTTTTTATTACCTTTAAAATCGGTTGAAACCATAATCTCCTTACTTTCTAATTTTAAAAAATTATTTTTTTAACCTATTGAAGGAGTAGAAGTAATTGGTGTTGCACCCACGGTAAGAGTTTAAAACAAATTTGAATAAGTGGCTAGCACTCTTCCACTATTATAATTGGTTAAATATGTCAAAATCATCTCAACCTAACTCTCCCTACTGCCCTAAAACAAGTACTATCCCTACTAACCCACAGAGGAGCCCCCAAAAAAGAATTTATTATCCCTCCCATCTCACATGTTAGAATGACTCTAAGGTCCCTTTTGCATTTATTTCAAATCTTATTGTTTCTAGGACAATAAAATTTTTTCTGTGTTGTTAGACTAAAAGGAGAAAATCAAAGAAAATTAGTGTTATTTTTATATGAGCAGTTAAAATAATTAATTTTCGCATTTGACTACACCTAATCAGTTATTATCAATATCAATGCTTATCGACAGTGTCAAACTAATAGGATTACAACTATCAACACTTACGGATATCAACATTTATTAGTATAATCGTTTATGAGTGCAATAATCCAAACTAAACGAGCCCTATGTTGTGTTGTTTAGTTTAGCTGTAGATAAAGTTTATGATGCTTATTCCTAAGTAACCAGAGTGTAGAGTGGGAGCAAGAGTGTGAGAGCGTCAAATTTCAATTTAGGATAAGGTCAAGAGTACCTTCGAAGCACCGGTATATATACACTTGATATCCTTTAAAATAACTTGCCGATGCAAATATATCTTTTATACTTTTTAAAAAAACTACAAAAAAGAATTAATGAATCACTAATTATTCAAATTTGTAGTCAAAACAAACAAGATGATTATTGATATATTAAATGTATCATTCTTAAAGATCACTAATAATTAACAAATCTTAAATGAATCTTATACCCTATAAAGAAAAATGACAAAATACCTTTAATTAATATGAAAATTAGGATAAAAATAAGACTTTACACAAAAACCACACTCTCTAATTAAAAGCGGGGTTTACAAAAGTTGAAACCGAGCTCCCGAAATGAGAGCGAGTATCAGGTTGAGAGTTTTGGGTTACTAAAGCGTATTCTAATGATCGTGGGGTTAACCAAGAATTATGACCGGAAGAGTTTGAGGAGCCCAACCCCTTTATAACTCGTTTGAGATGAAATTCAATATCAAATGCCACATCAATGGTAGAGTTGGCTACAAACTCTCGCCGAAACTTAAAATGTTAATGAGTATTGAAATCAAAATCCTTTTAGGCTGTGTTTTTTGTTGGATCTTCAAGGGCACGGGATATTACAAGTCCCAGGACATCTAAAAAATCGGACATCAAAAGCTGGGTACTGTATAAGTCTCAGGACATCCAAACTCGGACACATACAAAGGAACGGATTACCTCGGCACGCCTCGGGTGTCCATACATCATGCGGCATGTGGCGCTAAAAAATGGAGAGAAGTCATTTCATTATCTCGTTTTTTGACTTCTCCCCAACTGATATCTCTCCCCTTTTTATCACTACATGGCAGGCGTGGGCCAAAGGTAATCTGTTCCCCCATTTAAAGTTGTCCACCTTGTTCGAGGATTTGTGCCGGTATCACATATTTTAGGGTGTGGGTCCTATAATTATATTGTTAGAAATTGTCATAACCGACAAAACATGACCATTTGATCGGTAGACTTTTGAACTCCTCCCCAAAAAAATCTATAGACTTTTCTTTATGACTTTTTCTACTATCTAGAAAACTACATATGATCAGATGGATATAATCTCAAATAGTTAAGACGGGTCAATTTGACTTATGCTATCAACTTCTAGTGGGGTTTAATCCAATGGGTCAGTGTCACGTGGATGGAGTGTGGAGGGAAGCATCAGGTAACTTATAGGAACTCCCAACCTAAGATGACATGCTCTGGTTCTGCAACTGTATAGGGGATGTTTGGGTGCAAGTATATTTTAGCCATTTCCAAGATTAGTATCTTTCTTGTCTTGGATACACCAGAATATAAAAGAGGCCCCTTAACGGCCAAATTTCAGACCTACCTTCCCACAGCTAGTCTGCCCCTTTTTCAAAAGAATTTTTTGTTACAATAGAAGTAGAAGTGATGTGGATTATTCAATTAAAGTAGAAGATATCAATGAACTTCTATGAAATCATTTAATGGGATTCAGCCAATTGTCCTCGCCGTTAGATATCATTGAGAAATAGGAATCAGTGTTAGTGTTATGTTCGCTAAGATAGACAAACAATACTATTCAATTTAATAAGGGTACCTTGACTCCAAACACCACTCATCTTGTGGGAATTATTATTTTATTTTTATTTTTGGTAGAGATAAACAACTCACACCCACACACACCTGCCCTGTAGCTGACTGCATTATATATATATATATCCCCAAAGTAAGGACTAAGGAGCCATTACTTTTCATCCTCGCATACTTTATCTTTTTTACCTGCTCATCCTGACAGCAGAGATGCATCACTCGCATATTAGAGACCTAAAGAAGGAATGAAAGAGAATTAATTACCAAGAAGGCAATGCCTCCTGAGTCCCATCTTTCACATTCAAAACACTTCAAATATTTTTGCATTTTAACAGGGTAGGCACTTGTGTCCTCCAAAATTACAACTCTGCTTCCTCTTTCGAGTGTCTCGTTGCCATTTACTTCCAACTTTTC
Organism: Tetracentron sinense; assembly: GCA_015143295.1. Lineage (NCBI taxonomy): Eukaryota > Viridiplantae > Streptophyta > Magnoliopsida > Trochodendrales > Trochodendraceae > Tetracentron > Tetracentron sinense. The sequence goes on from CM026569.1 coordinate 3,385,590, forward strand.
AGCTGCTCAAGGATACCTCCCTAGTTGGCTCAAGTGGTAGGAGTGTATCCCCATGCGAGTGGACTCGGTTTCGAGCCTCAACGCCCACCAATTTTCTAGCCTTAGACAAATGATGCATTGTATAATGTATCTGAAAAAAGGGCTCAGAAATAAATTTGGTATTGGATCTAATTAAAGCATAAGACATGAATCATCAATTAAAAACAGGATTCTAGTTGCTGACCTCAAATATTTGGGATGGGGTATTAACGAAAATGATCTAATTAAAGCATATCTTACATTTTTAGGGGGAATACACAAGAAGTTCCAACCTTGTCAAGGGGGGATTTTGAATTTTGAACCCAGACCTGCACCCTAGTGCATAGGCATATCAAAAACTTTTTCAGATTTTTTTTTTGTTTGGTAACGGAGGGTGTCCCAAAGCCTTCGAGCCAAGGACCAGTCCCTTCGGGTATCTACACCGATCCACTTGGAATTTTCCCAACGGATACCAAGGTAAGTCGAGGAGTGGGAGTTGAACACACAACCACGGGGAGCAAACCCGGGATTCTAGCAAAATGCACCAACCCATCAACTCCTTATAGCAGTTTCACATGTCAAAGCATTTCATGTCCAAATCATGTGAGTTCAGTATAGCATGTTATAACAACACATGCGAATTCTACAAACTATGAAGCCTGGAGCTATTAACATCCTCATCCATTCATTAAGATTAAGAAAATAATATTCAAGGAAAATCAATTATTGTACCACAACTGAGAAAAATTACAATAGAAAAAGTGAAAAACAGAACAAAAAACCCACTTTGTTTTTCTCCTCTTCAGTTGGTGCATGCCTTATTTCAGAAGAGATCTAGTTAAATGTTCACGTGCAGTAGCTAAGGCTTGAGTTATAGTCTGCAAAAACAGAAGAGGACTATTAGGATCCCATCTGAACAAAAAAGTATATCGTTTACTATCATCAATGATTGAAAAAAAAAATGTTGCTTATTATTATTATTATTATTATTGTGTTAGAGGGTAGGGGGTGTTAAATCACCTGCTCAGACAAGGGCGCTGCAGCATCCATACTATGGGTTGCGACTTTTCCCGCAATAACACTTGCATCGGTTTCAAGAATCATCCTGTAAGAAAAAATGAATTTAATTATGATAACCGCCCAAGTGAACTAAACAGTATCCTGAGCAAGCTACAATGCAGCTTCATATGGAAAAGTAAATCATCTCTGTATGCAGAGAAGCTTAATGGAAGTAATGGAGTCTACATACATCCTTTGGTTTATCATTGTTTGGCATCTCTAGTCTCTACCTAATTTAATTGGTTTCAGATTTGCCATTGCAGATACTGAATGAAGATTCCGCATGTTTCTAAATCCCATGGCTTGAAGTGCATAAGATTGTTCAATTATTCATTCAATTACATATTAGACTTTGATTTGAATACTACCTAAAATGCCCAGAAGATGCTGGAACGTATCCCCCTATGTTAGCAACTCCTACCAGAATTGAACATCATAGAACCACCTAACTCTTAAGATGCTGGCAATTTTTCAGCACGTCAGGTATTCGAATCCAAGACATAAACAACTAGTAAAAGCCTACACAGGTTGTCCTCCAGTGCCACAGACAGGCTATGATTCTATTTAGTGACTGCCTCCTTATGCCCTTGTGGGCAATGAAACTTCACCGCCCATCAATGCTGGTTCATTGATTCTCATGCACCCCGCAAGTGCTAGATCACTACCAAATAAGGGCGGTGATGATGCACACATGCCCATGGCACATGTGGACTTATGGCCATAGCTAAATGCTACAGGCCTTCTTTGATTGCCACCTGACTGAAAAGATGCTGCAGGCCTTAAATGGCCCGCGACAACATTGCTAAAGGCAGCCAATAAATGGCTGCCATGTGACCCAAGCTAAAAACTGTGGGCATTAAGATGCCCATAACAATTTCGCAAGCAACCAATGGCTTATTGCCACGTCGCTGCAACTACAAAGCTGCAGGCATTAAGATACCCGCAACAATAGTACTCATGGCCACCAATGGCTTGTTGCCATGTGGCCGCAGCTAAAAAGGTTGTAGGCATTAAGAGGCCAACAGCAATAGTACTATAGGCCACCAATGGTATACTGCCACCACAGTTAAAAAGCTGCAGGCATTAAGATGCCCACGGCAATAATATTGCACGTCACCACCAATGGGCTACCACATGTCCGTGGCTAAATAAGTGCAGACATTATATAATAAATATAGCCTGCATCACATCTAAATAGCTGCAAACACTAAATATAGCCTGCATTTAAGATAGCTGCAGCCATTGATCCCTAGCACACAACATATGGTTGACACATGTCAAGAGATCCCATAATTGGATCTCTCATATACAGGAGACAGAGAGTCCCATGATAGGGATTCCCTTTACACCAATGACAGGGTGCCAATTGGCACCTCATTAAAAGAAGAGTTATCCACTCCCCTCTTCTCTTCTGCGTCCTCTCCAAAATAGGAGAGAACTAGTGAACACCCCGTGCAATGCACAGGAAATGAAAAGTAAACAGCAAAATAAAATATAAAAATGAATAAAATAGAATTTAATATATTATATAATTATTTAGTGTTACCTGTAGAAATTTTTTCTAGAAAAATTAGATAAGAAATTTAATAAAGCATCTTACATCTTAAAAAGTACTTTGTAAGATGTTGCTACTCTAGTATGATAAACACATTAAAAACATCTGTAATTTTTTTCGAGAAGTGTGTGGTTACAGGCTTAAGTTGAGATTGAGGTCTGAGTGTGTGTAGTGTCAAGTGTGCATGTGCTTCTAATAGTTCATAAAAAAAAGTTTTCATTTGTGTTCTTCAATTGTGTCTACTCTTTAAAAATAGGAAAAATAAGTAACATATATCAATCTCCCTACTAAAGAGCCCTACGATGAAACGCTAACATAGCTTGGATCAAAATAAGATTAAAACCTAAATAACGCTAACATAGCTTGGATCAAAATAAGATTAAAAACTAAATAACCCTAATCTCTGTAATCACAAATAGGTAACAAATTGATACGTGTTGGCCCCATCTATAACTTCAGTGTGCATTGGATCTCTCATGTACTGGAGACAGAGAGTCCCATGATAGGGATTCCCTATACACCAATGACAGGGTGCCAATTGGCATCTCATTAATAGAAGAGTTATCCACTTCCCTCTTCTCATCCGTGCCCTCTCCAAAATAGGAGAGAATATTATTAAGTGTCCTCAACAGAGAGGAGACTTCTCTCATGGTTTGACCACTAAAGGCAAACAACTGTCCATTGGATTGATGGAAACCTCTTAAGGGGAGGAAACCGTGTGATGCTCCCCCTACGTGGGGAAGCAGTTGGGTAACTTCCCAACTCTCCTATAAAAGAGGGGGTTCTCAAGGGAACTCTCTAACGAGGAAGAAGAAAGAAAGCAACCAAAACAGCTCTTATACATAACAACAACAACAACAACAAAAAACAGAAAATTGCAGAAGCTACAAAAGACCAAAATATGAAGAACACTTCTTCTTCTTTTCAAGTCTTCCATGAGGCAATTGTAAGCTCATATGGGGATTGGGCACCTCATTCTAAACAAAAGTTGTTCTCTTATTATTTTTTTCTTCTTAATTGGAGATTACTCTCCAACAGAAGAGTATAATTAACAGTCCAGGGCCCTTTGGACAGGAAGGATAGTCTCCGCACAAAAACAATCAACTTCACCAAACGGTGAAGGCTATTTGACACCCAAATTCAGGTGTCTCATTCTTTTGTGACGCTCAAAATTTATGTGAACAGCCCTCATTCTCAAACTGTGATTATTTCACACCATATTAATCTTCTTAAAGAGAAAAATTACCACAAGGTGGTAGATGCCGTAGATAACAAAGCGTCAGAAGTCTCCATTGGCTGACAAATAACCACTCATCAATGCAAGACCCGACTAAGGACATCGAAGAAGTCTAGAAATGAGCTCCAAAACTCCTAGAAGAAGGCCATGGAAAAACCAATTGATGTCAAAGACTCAATTAAATAACTCTTTGACCATTTTAATAATTGAAAGTCTTTCAATCACCTCACAAATACGATAATGGGGGATGCAGTCAAATGGAGCACTCTTGAAGATACCTGATTAATTTCCCTTAACCCTGCCTCTGCTACAACATGCACTACCACCAACAGTAAGGCAAATCAGGAACCTAAGTACTTAAACAGATACAGGTCAAAACCCAGAAATCACGAGAAGCATTAATCTACAGAGATGGCCATGAAAGTAATACATATCATCAGAATAAGTGCTCAGGAATGTTACATCCAACAGTGGTTTCCTATTTATGTCCCAGGCATATATTAATTGTTTCTTGTATATGGGCATTCTATGCTGGCCAACAAAAATTTAATGTATTTGCAAAGTATTCTACAAAAAAAGTTTGATCAATCTTCAGCTACATAATAATCTCTTATAGCCTTAGTGCTTAAGTTTTGTTCTTCACTTACTATTCCTTACTAATCAACGAAAGAGGAACAAAGGGATATATAGATAATCTCACAACTACAGGTATCACATGCGGACGACAAAGGCTTACATAAACACAAAGTACTAAACATATTCCATACCCTCCATCAACAATCTCGTCAAGGCATAATAGAACGAGATCCAAGTTCTCAAGTGCCTCCCTTTTGTCAACGTTACTCCTGGAACAAAAACATATCCAGATTAAATGCATAAGCTGAGAGATTATCAGCATTTGAACTAAGAAACAATGGCCAAAGAAGAGAGGACAAAAGGCCACAGGTATGACTGGCAAGACCTCAGGAGAAGGGCAACTGCATCAAAGAATCCCTGGAGAACTGTTGCTAAGATGAGCTCATTTTCATCATCACCTCCGGTAACAAAGAAGTGTAGGTCTTGAGAGAACTTATAGACAACAACATTGTTCTCAAACATTGCTATCTCCGCTGTAGATGATAAAATAGCAACGCATTAGTAAGGCGATAATGAAAATAGACTCTTGAACAATGCAACTAACCCACCTGTTTGATCTCTGAAATCAAATTGAATAACATGGAAAACTATATATCTATATAATCGGTACATACTATATAGAGCAGGATGTCCTCACAATTTGAGAACTTGTGAATCTACTGATCTTGGAAATTCTTAAAGTGATTTGCTCAACCGAAACTTAGGAGAAAATGTTCACAAATATCAAGATTGATAGTGTTGCTAATTTTCGCAACAATATGTAGCAGGACGCCTATGTGTTCTATGATGCATTGCAGTTACATTAGAAATGGCTAGTATGTCCAGATGATTGGTGTGAAACACAAAGCAAAATATGCTAACAGGACATTGGTCACTTTACAATTCGTGTGCTGGTAAGATGAGATCTAGGTCATCATCATAAGATTTCTTATTGGATTTGAGCTTAGAAATTTGAGTTATAGTAGAAGATAAGACCATAGACATGAAGGCAGCCTCACTGTTCAAGGTGTTAAGGGTAACCCCATAAGAAAATTTAGTATAGATTACAGTGTTCCTTCCACCTCTGGAAAGTGCGGAATCTGCAGATCTGATAGTGACCAATTCACCCAAGTTTTTAATCCATGAGTTATGATTTACTAATATAAAAAAAACAAACTCAGAAACCTGTTCAGTTGGCAGTCTGTAAAAGTTCCATGGAGCAATTCCATAATTTCAAGGAATGCACTTATTTCCACTTCATTTTTACTTGGAACGGAATGCAGCTGATGGGGGAAAAAAATAAAGAACATTTTGCAACTAACAGGAACCTCCTCCCCTCACATAAAAACCCTCTCAAACCACCATTAACCAGCTCTTTCTAGGACTTGTGAGAGCTGGAGTTGATTCAACTGCTGGAGTGGGGATGCAGCAATAGCCTGATACACAGTTGTAGGGAAGCTATGTATAGGGTGGGAAGCTCGTTTCCCAGACTCATTTCCTCGGTCAAAATCACTTCCATCACTTCCCATTTAACACTAAAAGGGAGCTAAATGTATGAAGTGATGGGGTAGACCACAGTCTATAGCCTAGGGTGTAGATTCTAAGCAAGTATCGTCGGTTTGGAACCTAAGGCACCAACTTTTCGACAAAAATCTCATGTAAGATAAAATCTAAGGTATAGCTACTCATTATAACATGATGGGAATGAAGATCCTATATCTCATTTCTCACTTCCCTTTTCCTAAGATTTTTTTGAGCCTCGATTCTCGCTTTCGCTTTGCTTCTCTTTTTCGCTTCTCACTCTGGTAAGTGGTAACTATGGCATAAAACCTATACTGCATATAGAATGAACATAGAAAGGGTAACCACCTAATAACACTGATAATGTCTTGCAAATTGGAAGCTAGTATAACCTATAGTGGCAGTGAAAGATTTAACAGATATAGGCTGGGAGTTTATATTTAACTAGTTTCAGTTAATAAAAACAGTCATTTTATATAAGGATGTACTCTGTGAGACTCCATTCTCTGTCAGGAGGTTTTTGCAGGGTCCACCATTTCACCCACTCTACATGGCAAGCGTCATCCATCAGACCTATGCCAAATGTTAGAAAGAGAGGTTTTTACTTGTTTTCCCTCAAAATATATGATAATGGGCTGCTGCTGTGTATCGGTAGATAGAAAATACGTGGGAGTATGCATGTTTTACAAGAGCACCATCATGAGCAATCCAGAGGGTCCTCTATTATACAGACAGTCCAAATTCATCACCTCAGCCCTCCCACATGCAAGAAAATCCCACTTGAACAAGGAGTGAGCCTGTAATATCTCATCATGTAACCTTCACCCTTGCTGTATTAAGATATGATTATGCACTAGCAGATTTCTGGCCAGGAGCTATATTTAGTAGGAATAAGTGATAATGTATTAGCTTGCCTTGGTGTTCCTCCTCATGTTCAGATGGAGCTTACTATATCGTTAAACCTCAAGGCTCTAATGCAATACAAATAAGAGATCCAATGCCCACGTGAAATTATATGGAAGTAGAATGTGCAAAAAAGTCCAATTGATTAGAGGAGTTGGAGGAAGAGGTAGGCCTCAAGAAAAAAAAAGAGGCCAACATACATAGAGCATGTAGTATCCTTGGTTGGTAGTGATGCTTTTTGATTGAATGGTAGCAAGGCAGATAGTCGGGGTTCGGGAATAATTCGGCAGGGATCAAGTTTGGAAAATTCGGGAAAAATAAATAAATTAATAATTATACAAATATGCGGAACAATTTGATTAACATATATACAAAATAAGTACTTTTTTGAATAATTCGGGAAAAAAGATAAATAATTCGTAAAAAAAAACGCAAATAATTCGTAAAAACGGTGTTTAAAAAATAAAAATAAAAATAAAAACACGATTTAAACGCCGAATACTCCAGCAACCCAAAAATTCGCGAATAAAACGCGAATTTTTGAAAAAAAACTGCTTTTTTTGTTGCTTGGCAGATCAGTAACCTCTGGGATTCTTCATCATTGACTGAAGAGAAGAAAAGATAGAAGGAAGCTTCTTTTGTCTTTAAATGAAAATAGGAATAGACAAGACCATGATCAACTATTTTCATGGAAACAGAGGAAAGGACTTGTAGTTGAAGTATATTTCTGTATAAAATATATGTAAACGAGCTTTGGAGAAGGTTCATCACTTGTCCCACCCTCACATGCTACTCAGACTTATAACCTATTAACCTGCCATGAACCATTGTTATCACAAGTCACAACATACTATGGGTATAGGTACCATATTTATGCTGAAGACACCTACCTATACTCGAATATATGATAATAAGACACATTAAAAAAAACATGAAAATATTTGAATAAAATGAATTATAAACTAATAATATAAACACGTGGAAGGCTCCTCTTACCTTGACATTTGGAGTTGAGTGTTTTACCCATGTCAAAATATTTGTTAAAAAAATAACAAAGATAACTAAGAAACTAAATTGTAGAAGAATATTAAATGACTAACTATATAGCCATGTCTCATTCAGGATCTACAAACTTTATCAAATACAATATGGCATGCTTTTGGATTAAATGGAATCGGATATTAACACATGAGGTCAAAGTATGGAATCTCAAGACTAAAGATTGAGGACTTCAACACTTGTGGAATGTGGACTATGTAATAAGTGTGGAATTTGATACTAAAGAGTAAAGATTATGTTTATATTTTATTTACCTTTGAGTCACTAAATCTGCAGCTATGTATGGACCGTAAAGAATGTGAAATGTTTTTAATGACTTTATGAGTTAGGTGGCGTTTGTTAACACTAGTCTATAAAGAAGTGCTTATTTGAAAATTATGCTTAGTTGGACTTTAGATTGTTAAGTTGAAGGTTAATTGCATGTCTAAATTTTAGAGATTTTAGGGGTAAAAACCTCTACTTTAAAAAGTAGATATGGAGCTACCTTTTAAAGTAGAGGTTTGTACCCCTAAAATCTCTAAAATTTAGACATGCAAGTAACCTTCAACTTAACAATCTAAAGTTCAACTAAGCATAATTTTCAAATAAGCACTTCTTTGTAGACTAGTGTTAACAAACGCCACCTTAGTTTCATGCTAAGCTTAGTTCAACAAATTTTCAGTTAAACAACGAAATGTGCAACTTTCAGAACAGTAATTTTGCAGGTACTATCCAGGGAAAAATATATATATTTCTAAATGTCGAAGAGCAAACAATATATTGTATATTTAATTCATCAGTAGAACTGTTTTTTCCTAGTCTATCCAATTTAAACCGATTTCAGTCTAAAATGAATAAGTTTTTTTAATCAAGATTGAAACCCTGCAGCTATTATCTGACTGCCAACTAGCAAGATTTTCACACATAACTCTAAATCATTTGCAACGAAATATTATAAAATATGAAAAAATTGACCATGTAAATTAAACATTAATATTTTATGCATAATACCTTCTGTTCTGGCATTTGTTTTCTGAGTTTTAGTAAACACAGATTTCTCAAAAGCTAACTTTGCATTATTAGTTGGCCAGTCATCTGAATAATACTTGACAGCTACGCGTTTTCCATCAGAATCCAGAAGAAGAATGTTTTTTATCGAAGGGTGTGACTCCTATAAAACACAAGTACATTGCAGAAAATATGGGTACATAAAATCACAGACAAAAAGCATGTTCCAAATTGTAAGACATAAAACAAAAACCTGAAAACTTGCAACCTTAAATTGCATACAGCATCATCTTCAAAAGAAAATATTAATCATTTGCATTTCCAGCTGATAATATCAATTTTTTTTTTTGCTTCAGCAGATACAAAATCATTTCCAAAACATTCAGAAAAAAAGTAATAAAACTTTTGGCGTAGCAAATGATTGTTGAATCTATACAACAAATGTGTTTCAAAAAATTATCAACAAGACTTCTTCAAATCCGCTCGACAATGCATTGGAAACATTATTTTCTGTGAGCGTTTAATTGATAGAAACAACAAAAAAATTATCTACTGTTTCAGATCTAAAAAGAAAAAACAGAGATCTATTGCAGATCGAAGCGCAATGAGACATTAAAAAAAACACGAGAGATGATTAATTACGTAAACAAAAAAAGAAAATCTGACTAATTTCCCTACAATTTATCAAGCAAAAACCTGTGAAAATAAATCACAGATCGACGGATAGAACGTGCGGGAACAAATCAAAATTAGAAGAACGACATCAAAGCTATTGCAGATCAAAATCTAGCTTCAAACGCGGTCAAATTAGATCTTTGCCCTAAATCAGATGAAATCAAGCTCGAAACAAAGAAATTCTAAAAATGCAGAAATCACATATATAAAGAGAGAGATTCTTACTTGATAAGTTGAGAAGTTCGCCATTGCTGAAGTTGGGAACAGAGGGTCAGTTGAGGAGAATTGCACTAAATAGGTTGGTGTGTAAAGAAAGGGCAAATGGGTAAATTGATTACTGAGGAGGAGATCGAGTAGTCACAGTAGTATCATTCTTGCATTGTAACAAAAGCCTAATCAATCTAGACCGTCCAATGATGGGAGGATTTTTATATGATTACCATGATCTCCTTCTAATATAACTAGTAGGCCGCATCGTGCAATGTACATGAGAGATCAAAAGGGTGAGAGAGTGTGGAAAGAGGGACCCTAGTAAGATCCGATGCCCGCGCGTTAGAGGGTAGATGTGGGAGAATGAAAATGTATTAGAAAAATGAGTTGTGTGCGGTTGAAAACACAGAAATAGTAAAAAAGTTGGAGTAAAAAAATAAGAGTAGATAATTTTGGGAATCGGGTCTATCTGAGGGAATTTAAGTTATTTAGATAATAGTAACAATATAATACAATATTTAATTTTTTTATCATAATAAAAAAAAAGTCAATCAACACCGCTTATCCCTCATCCCTCATTCTTTCATTATAATAGTAGAGATAAATGCGGTTGTTTGATTCAAATTATTATAAGTTATTATGTCAATGATCGTCATCCTTAATAGCTTTGTTGTCAGTAAGCGCTAACAATTGTAATCAATTTAAGTGGCACCTTGTCGATTAACGAATATTTAGTCATCTCTTAAAAAGTATAGTTTGGACATCTTGAAAAAAATAAAGGATATTTTGAGGAAACTCTCTCTTAAGCTTCATGAATTTTGTAGGCCTTGTGTTGGGCCTAATCTTGTGCCCTACCGTGCGTGTGAGTTTAATTGATTAGTGTTTAACCAAAAAGAAAAAATCCGGCACCAAGCCCTTTTTTGTAAATGTGTCAAGCTCGGACCAAGACTATTCAAAAATCACAAAATCCAGGCCCAAGCTCGGCCCATTGACATCCCTAGGCCTTACTAGGCATAAATTTTGGGTGCTTGCAATAATCTATACATATTCTTAAAAGGTGTATAAGCATTTATACTCTATAATAATCACCCCATGGCAAAATTATGAAATCATATGCTATTGTCATTATCAATCATTTTTTTTTTTTTTGGTAAACTCAATCATACCACAAGGCAATGACTGAAGGCAAAGACAAGGGAATACTCACACCACCCAAGCAAACACACACACACACCAATCAATCATTATATAGTTGTTTACAGTGAGTCGAACCAAATGTTATTATCAGGACATAAATAAACCCTTATATTAATATTGAACCAAACAAGCCATCGACTCTTTCGTAATTTTAGATTTTCCTTAAATGCGGAGGAGGTCAAAATAATTACCTTCAACTCCCTACTCTTGAGTGCTAAGGCGTAGTAGCCCTATTCACCAACACTGCCAACTCAATCAAAAATCAACACCTGTCCAATAACAAATGTTGGTTTTTAATTAAAAGCAATGATAATTGTTGGTTGTTGGCCGAGTTTGGAATGCCTGTGAACATGGCTAACATTGCTCTAAATGCCATTAAACTCAATCCTTTTTTTTAATCATTATTTACATTTTTATGATTTTTTTGTTTATCATTGTAAGTTGCATGCTCTCTTTAGACTAATTTTCTAAAACTCTATAGCAAAGATAAGGAGTGCATGCAGTGCGAGTTAGGATTTGCACCATCCTTAGTGTTACCCTATTTATTTTCACTCAATTTTATTGACCAATTATATATATATATATATATATATATATATATATGTGCAATTAGAAACTCTGCATTAGCACCAAAGTTTTGCTTGTACAAAAAGAAAAAATAAATAAATATTATTGTTTTAATTTCGTCTTGGAGTGTTGTTTAGTTTAACTAAGGAGCCCTTGATGTTTTTTGGAAAACCTTCCTTTTTATTGTGCTTGTGTGGGGTGAGATCTACACTCAAATTAAATATAGCAGAGCATTGAGCACCCCATCATATTTAAACTCATTTTAATTTCTATAATATCAACAGGTGACATATAATTATCATTATCCTAAGCTTTATCCCAATTATTTGAGGTTCTTTCTTGGCCATCTTTGTGCAATACCTACTAAGGCAATGACATTATTCTCTTTAACTCAGAGCTTTGGCTAGAAGCCATATGTGTCTTTTGCGCTATTTAAGTTGTCCTTTTAATTAACCTTACCAACGGTCATTTGTTGTTTAGATGGTATGGTATGCGACAAGTGAAACTTATTAACAATGATATTTGTAGCCGAATGCTACAAAAGACTAACAAGATTCTCACTCATCACAAAAGGCATTGGGCATTCTATTTTAAATTACAAAATATATTTTTGAGCTGACAAATTTTTAGATGTGTGAACAACTTATTGATCATTTGTAATGCAAGCCTACAAAGACTATTGCTTGCAACTTTCATTTCTTGTACCCCTCTCGGGATAGCAAAACTTAACAACAATGGTCTTTTATAACTAAGGCTACAAAAGTTTGCATATGAGACATTTTTCATATATCAGATTTGTTATTTTTAAATAATAAAGAACTAGCAAAAATCTCGTGCGATGCACAATAGTGAGACCAAAAAAAAAACTTCTCAATATGAGAAATCGAGAATTTTAATGACAACTTAAAATGAAAGCCAATACCAAAAATATGAGTATTGCTTTCAATCCTACTAATTTAATTACTTTTCTTGATCTGAAAACTTTGTGACCAGAAAAAACAAATAATACAACATTTCGGAAGAGAGAAAAGCATAAGAATCTTACTTTCATCATGCATATAAGATGGAGTTGAAATTCATAACACTGAGGAAACAAAATCCATTTATGAGTTTAGGAACCAGGCGTCTCGATGCATAAAGTTGACATGTCAAAAAACAACGTATATTAATCAATCTCCATGAATGTAAAAGAATCCAAATGAAGAATTTCATCAAGCATGTAGACATCAAAATAGAATCTAGTTAAAACTCAATGAAAATAACGAGATATGTGATATTCAATCCCAGGGTGGGCGAGCAGTGTTGCACCTCTCTCTTCCCACCACAACCAAATCCCCCCTTCTTTAGAATTTGACACAAACACTTCTTACCATTCCTCAAACAATGACATGGAGCCAGCGATCTGGAGACAAAATGGGTTGAGTAGGATGAGCCTGGTGTCTATATTACCATCAGAGTATTGTCAAGCGGCACAAGGGAGCTCGGACGGGTCAGATTTAGGTGTGTGAGCTTTTATACATTCTCCATTTCCATTCTGAAAGCTACCCAAAGAGGTTAAGCGGCCATGTGGTAACTCCAATGAGGCGCCATGTCGCAAAATGGAGTTGGAGTGGGACGGTGGAAAATGCTTATGTTGGTAGTCAACACAACCATGAATCTAACAGTACTCATTGTTGGTACGCCAAGCATTTCAATTTAGTCTTCAAAAACTCTCTCAAATTAATGGGCGTAGTGCAACTAGGGCTATCTTGAAAACAATCCAATGGTTGAGAGATGATTTATTATGGTTGATTAATACGCAAGACAAATAAACCAAATTCGAAGCGTCGTCGAGAAAGGGATGGGTCTTTCTCCAATTTTCAAGGGTCGTGGACGTTGTTAAACGGAGGAGAAGACATTTTCTTCAATATATCAAAACAAATAGACAAAGTGGTAGGTGAAAAGAGTCTTTAACTATATAAGAGTGGGGAGAGGTCATCGTTGGGAGAGAGATAAGAATGAAGAGGGATAAAGAGGGTAGTTAAGAGAGGGTATTTATGAGTCCCACTTAAGTGGAGTTGGGACTTGGGGAGAGAGAGGAGGTCTTTGTTGAATAGAAGAATTTGTTCGGGGCATGGGAGAGAGTTAATAATGGGGGAGAGAAAATGGGAAGTTATGAGAGGGTATTTATGGCTCCCACTATGTGATGATGTGGCATCACAAATCTTAAAATGGAGATCAAAGAAGATGCCACCTAGTCATCCTATTTCTATAGCATATAGTATACTAGCAAACACCCTATGCAATGCACGGGATAGAGATTGTAATGAAAATATAAAAAAGGGAAAAAAAGCCACCTATTTCTCTAATTACGACCTCATATGAGAGTCAGCGTTCAAAGGAAACTGTACCATAATAATTAGACTACACATGTGATTCATCTAATTAAAAAAATTCTAACTGAGGGAGATGTCATAAGAAGGGGAGTCACTGACCATCCAACAATACCCCACATGAATCCCATGGATAGGAAATCTGCTGGTATAAGTGCTATGTCCAAGTTGGATGGGATTATATCTCTAGCAATTGACGAATGCTATCCCTACTCTCAGTCAACCCCTACTCTCACCCTCTGGGGTGAGAGTAGGGGTTGACTGAGAGTAGGGCTAGATAAATTCAAGTATTATTAAAACTGTAAGAACAAAAATTATATAAATTCCCAAACAAAAGAGATTCTCTTTTCTACTTTCTAAAATTTGACAATTAAGAAAATAACACATTGCAAAACTCTAAAAATATCTCATATATAAACTCATCTCTTGTGAACGGTACATGTATAACAAAAATAGTTGTGATGAGTGAGATGTCATCCAATCTTGATCAAACGCAGATAGGTGTATAAAGTCAACCATAAAATCGGTTTCTCTGAGTCTCATTACCAATTTAAAAAAAATATATTATTCCTTAATAAAACCTAACTTCAGTAGAGACCGACAACGATATCATCATTGAGCGACCTGTTGTTCTCCAACAATTCACCATACGTCTATTATGACCTAGCCCCGTCCGCTATATACCTGATGAGCACGTATATGTCTTGCTGTCTTGCCAATCCGACTAAGATGATTTTAATAACGGTACTAATCCAATCAAGGAGAAACTTAAGGAGCCTAAACCAAAGGAGGATTCTCTGGAGCAGGTTGAGAAGATTGAGGATTCCTCTCCAAGCTAAACAAGGAAACTCTATGTACAACTGTCATGGTCATAAGCTGTATATATGAAGCAGATCCTTTGTATATTTTGTCTACAATATCATTTCCATTGTGTTGGGATTCTTTCCTTACATTGAGGAAACCCTTGTAACAACATCTATTATAAATTGATGAATATACTCACCCAATCCTCATGTTGAGAGATTGAGTCTCAACCACAATCTTCTTTTTGTATTTTGGTATCAGAGCCTATTGTGAGGAAGAGTGAGATATTCTCTTGTTTTATCAATGGCCTTTAAAAACACGGTTACGTATTCATTTCCTTCATCAGTCAATGTTGGAAACTTTGTGACTTTGAAGCTCACTCAAGAGAACTACAATATTTGGAGAGAGCAAATTCTTGGACTTGTTGAAAGCCAAGATTTAATGGGTTTTCTCAATGGAGAAACATCTGCACCTAGCCTGATCATCTCCTCCCCGAATTCCTTGATGGTGATGGCAAGAAGGAGGTACCAAACCCTGCTTATGCACTTTGGAAGAGATCAGACAGGCTGCTTAGAGGGTGGATAATTGGCACTCTCTCTGAAGAAGTTTTGGGTCTCATTGTTGGACGAGATACATATGAAAAAGTTTGGAGTACACTAAAGGAGGCCTTTGCTCAATCTTCTCAAGAGAGGAAGTTTCAGCTCCTCTATGAACTCCAACACCTATGTAAGGATGCTACAACCTCTTTACATGATCATCTTCGGATATTTAAATAAATATGTGATAATCTCTCTACGATTGGTGATCCCGTGAGTGATGCAACTAAAGTGTTCACACTCCTCCATATTCTAGGATCACGGTATGAGTCATTTACTACAACAATGCTCAAACCACCTATGCCTAGCTATAGTGAACTCATCCCTTTACTGCAGGGTTTTGAAACCCGAGTTATGCAATCCAATTCTGATGTTTGCTCAGCATAATATGACCTTTTTTGGCCAAAGAAGCAATGGAAAAAATGACAGAAGGGGATGAGGCAATGGAAACCATGGCTTCTCATCAAGAGGTAGGGGTTTTCCTCAGACCAACTATAATGCTCAATCAAATGAGCGTAGTCAAGTCGGTGTACCCAAAGCTGAACGTGAACAAAAAGCACCAAATTAGAATAGTGGATATGAAAATCGTCCTAAAAATAGAGACGTGGATGTTTGTCAAATTTGCTCAAAGCCTAGTCATACCGCCATGAAGTGCTAGAACATGTTCAACCATGCATTTCAGCCCGAAGACATACCTCAAGCCCTTGCAACCATGACTCTTACAAATGACCGAGATTTGGAATGGTTCACCGATACCGGAGCATCTGCCCACATGATTGGAGACTCTGGTAAGCTTTATAACTTAAGAACTTATTCTGGGCATGATAGTGTGATGGTGGGAAATGGTGATAGTCTTCCCATCACACATGTTGGAGATGCTAATGTTGATTTGGGGGAAAAACAGTTGATTTTGAAAAATGTTATTTATGTGCCTCAAATGCAAAAAAGTTTGCTATCTGTTAGTCAGTTTACCAATGATTTTCCTTGTAATTTTGAATTCTCTGCTACTAGGTTTGTGATAAAGGACAGGAAAACCAACAGAGTGCTCGTAACAGGGAACAAGAAGGGTGATTTGTACACTCTACACAAACCAAAGAATGCTTTCTTTTCAAAGCTGTTTAGGATAGCAACTTAAGAGGTCTGGCATCAACGCTTGGGACACACACATCAAGCTGCAATTCGGTCACTTCAGTCACAGGGTCTGATTAAAGTATTAAAGTCAAGCAAGAATAATCTCATATGTGAGAGTTGTCAATTAGGATAATCAATTAGATTACCATTCAGTTTGTCTGAAATTTCAAGTGTTGAATCATTTAATAAAGTCCATTGTGACTTGTGGGGGCCTTTCCCAGTTCTATCTGCTCAAAAGTATAGTCATTATGCTGTGTTTGTTGATGATTTCACTCGTTTTTCTTAGGTATTTCCTTTTTGAAAGAAATCTGACTTTTTTACTTGCTATCTCATCTTTGAAAGATATGTGGAGACACAGTTTAATATGAAAATTAAAAATTTTCAATCCTATGGAGGAGGCGAATTTGAGAAGGGAGAGTTTCATTGTCATCTTCAACAATCCGGCATTCGACATCAATTGTCATGTCCAAAAATCCCCCAACAAAATGGTGTGGCAGAAAGGAAACACAGAAATATTCGAGAACTTGGTCTAACAATGTTGTTCCATAGTGGTGTACCAAAAAAATTTTGGGTTGAAGCTTTTGAAACTGCTGTCTTCCTCATTAATAGACTACCCTCCGCACCATTGGGAATGATTTCCCCATTTCAAAAGTTGTTTGGTCAACATCCAAATTATGATTCACTTCGGTCATTTGGATGTAAGTGCTACCCATATCTTTGGGATTATAAAAGAAACAAGTTTGATCCCAAGTCATTGCCTTGTGTCTTTTGGGGATATAATACTCGTCATAAGGGCTACAAGTGCTTACACCCTCCAACTGACCGCTTTTATATATCACGCCATGTTGTCTTTGATGAGGAGACTTTCTCATACAAACATCTACCTTCTCTTCATCAACCAGTACCCACTATGGGGGAGATTACAACCTATGATGAATGGTTTGCAGGGACACCTTGTTTTGGCTCCTTGCCCACAAACCCACATGTTGTCCATCCATCATTTCTAAACCCTTCTCCACCTGTGCAGGTCTCTGGTCCTAGTCAAAGAGGAAGTTGTATAATGCAAGAAGCTTTAACAACCCATGATGATGATCAATCAGCCCTTCCCATGCTGGCTTCCGCACAAGAAGATTCACCACCCCTTGATGACCGCTCCATCCTACATGTGACAGATTGCAGTTCAAATACAGCATCAACCAATCAAGACCACTCTGCAGGTCCGTCCACCATTAACAGCTCCTTAATTGGCCCTACATGTGCTCCTGTTACTAATCCAGCTCTTGGAGAAGATTCACATAACAACCAAGAGCAATTGCTTGGTTCGTCTTGTACTACATGTGAGCTTGTTGCTGCTCCATCTCCCAGCAAAGAGCCACAACAGACCAGCCCAACAACATCTAGTAATGATTCAGGTCCACCATCTAGTCATGATTCAGGCACACCATTTTCTCCTCCTGAGCAATTAACACTTGGTGTTAGCCCATCATCTCAGTTCTCTTTAATTCCACCCACATCTGTACCTCAAGATCAAGATGCGCCTCAACATCAAATGGTTACATGATCTCAGCTTGGGATTAAGAAACCCAATCCCAAATATGCCAATGTGCACACACTTGTAGCCCTTTCAAAAGAGCCCAGGTCTATACGAGCTGCGTTAGCACATCCAGGCTGGAAGCTAGCAATGGAGGAAGAACTCGATGCCCTCTACAAAAACAACACATAGAATATAGTCCCTCGTCAACCCCACATGCATGTCATTGGTACCCGATGGGTGTATAAAGTCAAGCTTAAAGCCGACGGTCAACTCGAACGCCTCAAAGCATGATTTGTTGCCAAAGGTTACAATCAGGTGGAGGGCATTGATTTCACTGAAACCTTTTCACCTGTAATCAAATCGGCGACCATTCGAACAGTGCTTACAATAACTACAGTCCGTGGATGGCAATTAAGGCAACTCGACGTTAAAAATGCCTTCCTCCATGGACGTTTGTCTGAATTTGTCTTCATCGAACAACCAGTGGGTTTTATCAATCCTCATCATCCTTCTGCTGTGTGTAAACTGAATCGGGTTCTCTATGGTCTTAAACAAGCCCCCCGAGCTTGGTTCGATAGATTGAGTGATTTCATCCTCTCCCTTGGGTTCTTTTGCAGTGTGGCAGATCCATCATTGTTTATCCTCCATGCATCACACAGATTGATCGTGCTATTGTTGTATGTTGACGATATGATTGTTACTGGTGATAATCTGGATTCATGCACCAACCAAGTATTGGTCACTATCAACTTGTCAAACGAATACTCCGCTATTTGCAAGGCACTCCCATGCTTAGGATGCGACTTCTCTTCAACTCAACTTTTGATCTCTATGCCTTTTCAGATGCCGATTGGGCTGGGTGTCCCTTAACTTGTCGGTCCACCACTGGATTCTGAACATTCTTAGGTGCCAATTGTATTTCGTGGAGTGCGAAGAAACAAGCCACGGTGACCCGTTCTAGTACCGAAGCTGAGTATAAGTCTATGACAATCACAACGGCTGAACTGACATGGATCTCTTTCTTGTTAAGAGACTTGAGTATTATCTTGCCTAGACCACCTATACTTCACTGTGACAACCTTAGTGCCCTGCATATGACCATCAATCCTGTCTTTCATACACGTACGAAACACATTGAAGTGGACTTCCATTATGTCCAAGAATGGGTATCTACAGGACTCCTCATTACATGCTTCATTCCATCTTCTTGTCAGCTCGCAGATACTTTTATAAAACCACTACAAAAGGCACCCTTTCGACTTTTACGGATCAAGTTGGGCCTTTGTCCCATACCCAACTTGAGGGGGAGTAATAACGGTACTAATCCAATCAAGGAGAAACTTAAGGAGCCTAAACCAAAGGAGGATTCTCTGGAGCAGATTGAGAAGATTGAGGATTCCTCTCCAAGCTAAACAAGGAAACTCTATGTACAACTGTCATGGTCATAAGCTGTATACGTGAAGCAGATCCTTTGTATATTTTGTTTACAATATCCTTTCCATTATGTTGGAATTCTTTCCTTACATTGAGGAAACCCTTGTAACAACATCTATTATAAATTGATGAATATACTCACCCAATCCTCATGTTGAGAGATTGAGTCTCAACCACAATCTTCTTTTTGTATTTGATTTTTCCAGCGATAAATCAGAATTTGTTTTGTACATCTTCCCTCTATCTTCTATATCGAAAAATAATGTATTTATGTACGGGGATATCTTCCATAAGTATACCACTTAAGAAACTCTGATAATAGAAACAAATGGACCAATACATTTCAAAAGGCAAACTACTGCAAACGTTTCTGATAGGAACTTGTAAATGACCATGATTTAGGAGATAACCACTCCTAACACAGTTTTCTTAAGGCAAGGAATTGTGGCGAGTTGAAAGAATCAAGAAAGAAAGACAATTATTAGCTCTTCTTCTTTGAGGGACAACCAACCCTCCAGTTAGAGTTTAAACACATGGACTTCCAGTATTCAGTTACAAAACGTGCTTCACACCACTACTGGAGCACTATCACACTCCAACTCAACAGAATCACTATACTTTAGCTCACTACACTTTAGCTACACCAAGTTAAACACATAACTGACTCTAGGCGTGACTTATAAGAGATATTGACAACACATACCAACCCAATATATACAACCACCCAACTTCAATGTAATATGATAGTTCATGCATGCTCACACACTTATCATTTCTTACCAAATGCTCGAGATTTTTTTTATTGGTTTCTTTAAGTGTTGAAATCAAAATCAAATGATTTTTATCAGGATAGTGGCATTTAAGGATTAAAAACTAAAGGAAAAAAAAAATACTAATGTGTAAAAATCCTGAGTTTCTTTGGTTTGCCTTTTTTGGTTAAAGGAACACAACACCTAAACACATACGGTGAGACCTCACATTATTGCTAAGGTGCCATAAGCTCTTTTTTGGACTTTGCTACTGAGACTCCATTAGGGCCGAGACCATGCTCTAAGAGCATGGGATTTTAGGTGGGGCCCATTTCACATGATAGGCCCCACTTGAAATCACATGCTCTTAGAGCATGGTCTCGGTGGTCTCGGCCCTAAGGAAGTCTCAGAAGCTTTATCCCTCTTTTTTTGGACTTTGCTACTGAGACCCCATTAGGGTCGAGACCATGCTCTAAGAGCATGGGATTTTAGGTGGGACCCATTTCACATGGTAGGCCCCACCTGAAATCACATGCTCTTAGAGCATGGTCTCGGCCCTAAGGAGGTCTCAGAAGCTTTATCCCTCTTTTTTTGGACTTTGCTACTGAGACCCCATTAGGGCCAAGACCATGCTCTAAGAGCATGGGATTTTAGGTGGGGCCCATTTCACATGGTAGGCCCCACCTGAAATCACATGCTCTTAGAGCATGGTCTCGGCCCAAAGGAGGTCTCAGAAGCTTTATCCCTCTTTTTTTGGGGGGAAGGTAACACTTGACTTTTCTAAGAATTAATGTGTTAAACAATGATATACATCTCCTTCCCAAATGATTCATTGGTGGTCTCCAACAACTCGGATTCATCGACCCTCCTGAGCCTGGTGTTCTCCAGCAATGCACCGTACAATCTGTAATAGCCTAGTTTCGTCCACCATGTACCTAATGATCATATGCCTAGAGGTAAGGTCCTCGTAATAAAGTGACCCTGCAGAAAACACCAATAGAAAATTGAAGAGGTTAGAGTAGTCCAAATTATAGTTTGTTTGAAATTCTAACACCTCTTAACAAACGTTGAAGGCGTCGGGTAGTATCGGCACTCAAAGCCCTATTGGGGTTGTTGGGTCATCATCAGCACCAAAACTACAACAACTATGAGGTTGCATCGGCATCAGTATTGGAGAGGTTTTGATACTCGTACTGTGGAGATGAGGGGAGACTTTGCAATATGTGGGTTAGAAAAATTGAGACATTTGTCACACCGATGGAAACTTGCACCACATGTCTCTACTGCACCATTTACTTTTCCATGGAGATACACCCCCTGGTCTATGATAGGCAAAACTCTCCTCTCCAGTGGAACCTACCCTCAGGCTGGGCCACAATCATGTCAATTATTTCTGGACAACAATATCATCGTTGTGAATGAGAGGTCTTCTGTGGAGAGGAGGGATAGGGAGATGATTTGTGGAGAGGAGGGATAGGGAGATGAATGGGGAAAGTAAATTGGTGGGAATGATAAATAAATGGGTCACTCTCTTAAATTTGGAATAGTAAATGTGGGGGAGATGAATGGGGGAACGTTTTTTTTTTCTTGGTAATAATGAATGAGAAAATGTAAATGGGTGGAAATGAGAAGAAAATGGTGGTATCTATAATTTAAAACCTGGGGGAGAGATAAATGAGAAATAAAATAATGGGTCCCATTCTTTTGGTTAGGTGGCTTCACAAATGAAAAGCACGCTTAGGTGGCTTCACATATGGAGAGCATACATATGTGGCATGGCATAAGGAGGAGAGTTTTCACTCTACTATATAGTTGTAGCATAGATATGAATGTGACATCTTTAAAAAATGTGTATATGTGAGGATTTTTCCAGAATGACCATTATTGTTAAGTTTTGCTTTTCTTATAAAGAAGACCATTGTTGCTATGTTTTACTCATCTCACAAGGTTTGTGTTGGGATTTGAATGTCAATAAATGGAAGTTTATTAAGGTGATGTGACAAAACAAGATGTTACTCACCTATGGGTGTATTTAAGGCGTGCTTGGCCAAATTTGAGCTTTGCTTGAACACATTCGAGCTTGAACTTTATTCAAGCTGAGCTGAGTCGAGTTTGGGTTGGCTCAAACTGTGATTCAAGAAATTATTTAGTTTTAATTTTATAAGATTTTAATAAACATGTTTATTAATAAATTATAATACAAAAATTTACAAAAAATTAATACATGAATATACGAAAAATAAGATTTGGAGTAATAGATCGAAAGAGTTGAGAATTAGATCATAGTTTTTGTTTTTAATTTCTTAACTTTTTTGTTATTATTATATCTTAAAATTATTATAATATATAATAAAATAGTTAAAAATATAATTTTATACTAACATAAATAACATTACCAAAACATACTATGTATATCAGTATATGTATAATATTTCAAGCCGAGTCGTGCTAAAGTTGAACCGAGTCCTAAATGAGTCAGGTGAAACTGATCCAAACAAGATTTGGTTTGAGCTTAGATTATTTAAAATTTAAACATTTGAGCTCAAATAAAAGTTTGGTTTGATTCGCTCTCGACTGAAATGTCAGCATGAGCTTGTCTCAAACGCGTCGAGCTGAGTCGGACCACAAGCAAGCTTGGCTTGAGAAATCGTGACCCACGGGTGAACCAATATTGGGCGCTTATTGAACCTCATTGGTCAGGTTCAGGTATCTATTCATGGAAGCGCACACAGAGAAATCGTGAATGAGAAAGACTGAGAGACCTCATTTGTCAGCGAGAACGTGTCTGGTTCCTTAAAGTTAACACCTGTTTGCCGTAACTTACGCACCCCTGGTCGACTTCTTCAATCCATTCGCTCTCCATCGTTTTCCTTTCTTCGTAATCTTATAAATCACAAATGGGTGTCCATGAAATCGTCTGGATCCATGGAGAAAATCCTCTTCTTGAATGGGTTTGATCTTTTGATCTGATTCGCCTAATCTGTAGTTCTGTTGATGAATCTGGTTATCTTTGAAGAAGAGAATCGATTTCCGCAGATACCCAACTGGTTTCTGAGCGTTCTCATGCTTTTGACTCTGCCTTTTCATCAAAAAGCTTTCTCGTATTGTCTCCAGAGAGATCGATGGGATAAAGAGTTCGTTAAATTGCAGGCCGGGTAGTTTGATTTCTTTGGATTTTCAAGATTTTCGGTATAAAATTTGAATTGGGTTCGAGAAATTTGAGATGGGTTCTTCGCAAAAAACGAATGTAGCAGGATTCGTCGATGGTTCATCTGCGCGTGGAGAGGTTTATGTCATTGATTGTTTGCCTGTTTATGTAAAGGAGTTAATTGCAGGAGGTGCTGCTGGAGCTTTTGCAAAGACTGCAATCGCTCCCATGGAGCGAATCAAGATAATCTTGCAGGTAAAAACCTTTCTTTTTTTCTTTTCAAAAAACTTTCTTTGTTTTATTGAAGTATTTGGTTCAAACGTATTGATCTGTATTGGATTAATTTGCTTATGGTTTGCTCTTGAATCAGTATTTTTGTTAGGATTTGTTAGATATTGGGGCAACACATTTAAACTGATAATTTGAAAATTTATTACGTGGTTAGTGGTTTTGGATGTTGGGTTGCATCATGATAAACTCGTACTGAATTGATCACTGGTTTGATTTTGTGGATTAGAATTGGACTGTATTACTATTTACTACCTTTGCTCTTTAGTGGGATTTTAATAAAATTTTGATTTTATTGTAAATTTATTTATGTGCCAAGTATCATTTACTATAATCTACCTTATTAAACTATTTTATTTATATATAACCTGATATCTTGAGGAATGTCCCAAGGAAGATTTAGAATTTGGCTAGGCAATCTTTGGTTAGCACTTAATAGGCAGATTTTATTTTTTTTGTTTTTTAATTATAAAAAAGAAGGCGCAGTTTGTATCGTCCAAAATTCAGTACGATTTCACAAGATCTATTTTCTTTCAAATTATGTGTTATAGCCAATTGAAAGGATCATCTGATCAATCCAGTTATCATTTTGATTCTATTAATAATGAGAACGCGGTGCCATTGCTTGAGAGGTTTGTTATGTTATTAGTTGCTGGTCGTTCTATTTTTTGACCAATGATCTATGTTAGATGTTCATCTCTTGTATTACTTATATATTTTCTAATTATTTTGTTTGCACATTTATAGACAAGAACTGAAGGTTTTCATTCTCTTGGGGTGTACCAATCCATGAAGAAGTTACTAAAGCATGAAAGTGTTCAAGGGTTCTACAAGTAAGTCAATATTAATGGGGTTTGAGTATTTATCTTTCGTTATTGATTTATCCTCCAACAGAATTACTCAGGAGTGCTTATTTTGTCTTTCAGAGGAAATGGTGCTAGTGTTCTCCGGATCATTCCCTATGCAGCATTACATTTCATGACATACGAGCAATATCGATGCTGGATTTTGAATAACTATCCTGCCTTGGGGTCAGGGCCTTCTATAGATCTTTTAGCTGGCTCAGCAGCTGGAGGAACAGCAGTTTTATTCACATATCCCTTGGATTTGGCTCGAACAAAACTTGCTTATCAGGTCACCAGTTACATAAATATTGTTGAATCATTAGTCTTTTCCAATGCTAATTTGTAGTATCTTATGTTAGGGAAATGGTCTCCTGAGAGGAGCGATGATTCAAGGGATGTGTACTACACATGCTAACCAACCATGTATTGGTTAGCATCCCCTAAGAAGCGGATATTGACCAATATTGCTTTGGTAACTCGAAAGCAGGGTCCACTTGGACCATAGTAACAAAGTTCGGATTCGGGAATTATTCGGTAGAGGTTAAGTTAAAAAAAAGGGGAAAAATCAGCAAATTTGGGATATGTTTGGAAAAATAAAAATTAATAATTATAAAAAATAAGAACATGATACCTACTAATCCATCTATCAATCTGGATGTATTGATATATCTTACTATGTTAGACATTTATCCCAATTCCTAAAAAAAAAGCATTATGTACAGTTGTACACTCACAAACTCAAGAAAAAAATTACATTAGGCTTAAGCAAGTTTTATGTAATTTAAGAGAAAAGAATAATCTAAATTACATGTTTGTATATGTAAATCAGATTATATAAGTAATTCAAAAATTTAGAAATGGGAAAAGTAATAATATGAATAGATAAAATCAGAAAAGCAATATATGTGTGTATTTAATTGGTATAACATAATTATTTAGCAAAATATAGAAATAACTCCGAATAAATAGCACAAAACATATTTTCTCTCAGTTCGGTCGAAATTCAACAGGCTAACCAACGTGTAAAATTATCTTTTTTTATTTCAATTCAATCTAATGTAATCAAAACTCAAAAATAACCTACTCGAATAGAGTTTTCTCATTCTTCTATCAGTTGACGACTTTAGTCAAATGGAGATTTCTCAGTGTGAAATAAGTCTCGGGTTTTTAATAATAATTCTATTGCTAATAGAAAGTCCATTTTGGCCTCATTATTATTTTAGAATTCCAAATAAGCATGAGCAAATATAATTTGTGGGAAATCTTCGTTCGGAATAAGTTCGGAATAATTCGTTAGTTTAAGAATTATTCGTGAATAATTCATCAGTTCGAGAATTATTCGTCAGTTCGGGAAAAAGAAGCCTTTTTAAACGTTACCCCTTAAAAAATGAATAGTTCGGGAACAATTTGGGAATTATTCGAGAACTTTGTTACTATGACTTGGATCAATAGATGATTGACTCCTAGATTCCCTCATTTGAGTCGTCTCAAGATATCATTCCATTTACGCTAATGTTGATGATAGTGTCATATGAGAATTAAATGAGGTTGTGCATCTCATATTGATTTAGTTGGTAACAGCCTAACAGATAATTGCAATAGGTCGATAAAGATGTAATAATAACCATGTATGTGCATTAGATTAAAACAATAGCTTATATCATTTTCCCCCTTGTCTTTAATAATTATTGTTGTTTATGGTATTTGAATGACTTTTGGGGTGCTACCCGATAATTGGCAGGCTGTCATTTTTTGTTCTAGATTTGAGATCTCAGTCATTGATACTACTGGCACAGCAGAGACTAACCTTGGAGCCTATGAATTCAATTGTCTTATCTTCTTGCGTTCCACTTTTCATGTTATGACATGGATATCTTCTGGTAGAAAGAGATTTTCATTAGTGGATGGCATCCAATCCATGGCAAAGTTATTTATCTGAAACCATTTTGCTGACACATATGCTACGTGCTTTATATGGTCTTAAGAAAATGGGTGGTTACGTGGTTAAATTTTCTGATCAATTGCATTTATTGCAAAGAGTTGAATAAATCATTAAAATGCACATCAAATTGCTTAAAGTTCCTTTTTTGTTCGATCAGTCTATTTTTTTGCCATGTGTCTCCCATGGGACCCAACTTGACATCCATGATCCAACAGTTAGATCCCCAAAAGACATGTCACGTGTCAACATTCTAAATGGGGCTCTCACTATAACTTCTAGTGAATGGCATTAGTGGGAACCATTCCCTATATATACCTATATATAATTTTTATATTTCTCAATTGTTATAAAATTTCCAGCCTGCATAGGTTCTATTTAATTGATACCAAAAAGAAAAAAAATACGCTGTTGCGTAGATCAGCATACCTGAATGTTAATTTTCTCTACATGCCTTTTTCCTTAATGACTAGCCCAAGGGGCATTGAAGCTGGATCAACAATGGGGACTATTTAGTGGATTATCTCAGAGTTGACACTTGCAAATTGGTTTTGCCAATATTTTCAATTAATTCCAATATTTTCAATTAACTCCTTTACGCTGTAATAGGTGGCGGACACAAGAGGAAGTTTCAGGAATGGTTTGAGTAGTTTTCATTCCCAACCTGTGTATCGTGGGATAAAAGATGTCTTTAAGGGTGTCTACAAAGAAGGTGGAGCACGTGCTTTATATCGAGGTGTAGGTATGTGCTTGCCATGTTATTCTCCATATCCTACATTATGATGCAGAACCCACATTATGGCAATTTTTCTCATATTTATGCATAGGGTAGACATAGTTCAACTTGATAAAGGTCCAAGTGTTCATAAACATTTGTTAAATGGTGTTTTCAAGTAGTTATTTCGTGTAGGAAGAACAACCTCCTCTTAATCTTTTCTGAACATTTTGCTCTTCCCTTGAAAGCAATGTTTACATAACCGGACTGGCTGTCGAACCAGCTGGGTGGCCGGTTCCCAATTTGACCAGTTCGTCTTTTTATTAATACAATTTTTTTTTTCTTTTCCTGGCTGGTTCTTCCGGTTTTTACTGGTTTTATAACCAGTTCACTGGTTGAACCGGCCGGTTCTTCCGGTTCCCATGGGAAAAATATGGGTTGACTGGCCGCCCGCCGGTTCCCAGCTTTACCAGTTCAGCTGGCTGGTCCCGTTTTCAAAACACTGCTTGAAAGAAGTGACACCATAGATTGCTAATTGGTCCCTATTCTTCCTCATCTTTTTATTTAGACTACTTATTTCTTGCAACTTCTGTTCTAGTAATAAGAGTTTTTTTTTCCCTTTTGGGCAGGTCCAACACTCGTTGGAATCATCCCTTATGCCGGTCTAAAGTTCTACACATACGAGGAACTCAAGAGACATGTTCCTGAAGAGCACCAAAAGTCCATCATAATGCGCCTCTCATGTGGAGCTTTAGCTGGGTTATTTGGACAGACCATCACATACCCATTAGATGTTGTTAGAAGACAGATGCAGGTATTGCACCCCTGTGCCTCCTTGTATATTTCCTGTGCTACTTGTTTGCTTTTACTTTATTTTCTATAGGACAGTGGGTATTCTATTGAGGAAAGGTGAGGTGCTGGAGGAATCCATGAAGGCTTGTATCCAGTATTAACATTATGATGAGGAAATCTTAGGTACTTGCTGGATAGACTTCAAGGATGGTCAACCAATGAACCAATGATGTAGCAGTAAACACAGCTGACATGCAGGTGGGTGGGATCCAACATTTGACAGATCAACCTCTTAGAATCATCCAATCAGGTTGGTTTTTGTGTAGATAGAAACTTCCAAGATGAGGACCTTTTCAAACAGTGGGTCCCACCCTAATTCATTGTGTCACTCAGCCCCACCAACCTGCACACACCCACACCTCCTGATTGCTCCAGTGGTAGACTGGTAGGAAGTGTATCCCCATACAAGGTGGACTTGGTTTCGAGTCTTTGAGGTGTGGCGGTTGGAAGGCCCACCATCGTACTAACCTTATATTAATGATGACATGTAAACTGCATATGACCAGCTTATACCACCATGTAGTTAAAACTGCTTAATGGTCTATCCAATGGATACCTTATATGCCGCCTTACTTAGGTATTGGCTTGATACTTTGATTGAGCTCAAGAGGATCTGAGTTCTGAGTTCTTAGATTCACGCTATTTTCAGGTTGAAAGTCTGCAACGAGATAATTCCAGATACAAGAACACGATGGAAGGGCTTACCACCATTGTCCGTAATCAAGGATGGAGACAGTTATTTGCTGGTCTGAGCATTAACTATATGAAGGTAATTGAACGACTCCCTCTCTGCAATCTGTTAGGCCTGGCTGTTTTCTGACAGCTCTCTTTTCCAAAGTCTTTGATACAAAATGTCCCCTCATATTGACCTGAATGTGGTCAGTCTTTGCTGGCTCTACAGTGCCCCTTTACAAGTATAATTAATGCTTGCTAAATCTAGTGTCTGAAATCTGAATAGTATAGATCAGCGACTACTGTCTATATGTAAATTAGAGTACATGGAAGCATTCATGAGATCAGCAGCTACCACTCATTAGTTCCCATGGCATCCAATCTTTTGTGTTCTTCTGGACTGTCCAAAAAAGATTTAACATTCTAGGGAAAAAAATTCATTAATTGAATGGTTTCAATCATCCAATCACGTTATTGTCTGTCCCCATAGCTCTTCTAGGTGGAAACCATTTGAGTGGTGGATTGAACCCTGTTGTGCCCAACATGTCCTGTTATTGTGCTTATAGACAGTCCATATATATAATATTCAGGCTATAGATCATCCTGATACTATAATTCTAAGCAAGTTGAATGTACTGTATAAGCAAGTCATGGATACCATACATTCAAAATACTGGAACATATGGAGGAGGTAAATTCTGGTTGAGGCTTGATTCAGTAGCTTGCTAGCCCCATGTTTAATGGTGGTCTTGTGGGTTCCACACCATGGATCCCTCAATCCACAGTATGCAAGATGGCATATGTAAGCCATATACTTTCTTGTTGCTAATGCCAAAGTGTTTCCAGCACCGCAGTGGGACTCCATAGTATTGAACCCACAAGGCGACCACTTTGAAGAGGGTGGCAAGCGAGTTATTTGATTTTCCTTTCTCTTTTTCATGCTAGTCTGATGTTCTACTAAGGTCCGTTCTTTTACTGAGACTTACAAAGCTTGACACTTTGCAAGTCTCAAGGTTTAAATGCTGGGTTTTGCAAAAAAAAAAAATGTTCTTTTGACTTGAGTGCAAGATCTGGATATAACATAAATTCCTACCATCATGAGACTTCAAGTCACCATTTTTTGTCCCACTTAAAATTCTCTCATTTTACTGTTTTTGAAGTGTAGTGGAAATTGCAATCCTGAAAATGAACCAAAAAAAATTGCAAAACCCAGCACATTCAAACCTTAAGACGTGCAAAGTGCTAAGCTTTGTATGAGAAAGGAACCTTTTATTGTAGATTTCTTTAGGTTATTCAGTGACTGACAAAACTTTACAACCTTTTATTGTAGATTGTTCCTTCTGTGGCCATTGGTTTCACTGCATACGACATGATGAAATCTTGGCTACGGGTTCCACCTCGGCAGAAGTCTGGATCAGTATCTGCTGGATGAAGGCAAAACCAAATTACTAGTATACAAAATTATACTTTAGCAGGACTATTTGAAGATTCCAGTACAAGGTCTGAATGCCATAATAGAACCCATTGCTGAAATGGCGATTGAAGATGGCTCGCTGCTATTACCCGAATCTTCCCTGCTTAGCTGCTGGTGTTTCATTTATGCCATTTATCCTGGTTTTCATGGATTGATTGCATATAAACGGTTTTAAGAAAGCAAGTTCATGGCTTGGATTAGTTATTATTTGTGCATAGCTGAAGTTGCTGAGGATGATCTTTTGTAGTGCACTGAGAAATGGATGCTACCAATGGAAGTTATGTACGAATTACACGATCCTATATACTTTAATTACATTGATATTTACCAGTTAATCGCTCCCGTTTTCCTGGAAATATGTGTCAGTCTAGCTTCTTTTTGCAGACTTAGCAAGTTCTCTTCAATGGAGATGTACATGAAGAAGATGCTGTTTCAGATTCCCGTTTTCAACTTCGTCACTGATTAAGGGTTTTCAACTTTGTCACTGGGTCCGATATGTTCTTTTGTTGAGACGTATAAAGCTTAATACTTTTTGCACTTCGTCATGGTAGTTGGTAGGAAATTTGAGTCACTTTGTCAAGGTTTTTAACAAGATTAATTATTACCATCATTAGATTTCAAGTCTAACCATTTTTATGAGATTTAAAATCATTCATTTTGTTGCATTAAAGTTTTATGAGAATTGCAACCCAATAAATGAAAAACATTGATGCATTTAGTTCTCCAAAAGAAAATGCATATTGTTTATTGACAAAACTTGTAAAGTGTCGGACTTGACAAATCTTAGCATAGCTGGGATTAAATGAGCATTGGGAAGCTAAGGGGGTGTTTGCAACACTACTATTAAATGCTTATTTATTTATTGGTTAAACTAGCGGGTGGCATGTGCGATGCACGTGAGAGTGAGGGGAAGGAGTTGACGACATCCGATTGAACTTGCTAGTGGCACAGGCAATGCACGTGAGAGCAAGGGAAAGAAGTTGACCACAGTTAATAGGAATTAAAAAGGGCATGTGTTAACCCACGGGTGTGATTGAACTCTCCTCGAGGACAATCACGATTGACTGTGATTCTAAATAGATAGATGACAAGGGGTAGTTTAAGAATTAAAGTAAAATATTAAATCAAAGGCAATGGTATTTTGGGAATTAAAATATAATATTAAATGAATGTTTTGTTTTTATATAAAGGTAATTTAGGAATTGAAAAAAAAATCATCTAAGCATGCCTCTCGCATTATAATAGTAAAGATATGTTTGTTTAGTAAAAATAAATAAATAATATTAAAAATGTTTAAGACAAAAAAAGTACTTAAATGTATATTTTGCTCATTTAGATACTGTCCGTTTGTGTGAGTGGCGATGTGTGTCTTAATATATCTCTATTTTAATGGTTAGTGAAAAATTCACCTTTTGATCAATTTCGTTTAGATTACTGTTCTCTTAGATTTATAACGTAACCCCAGCCATTTACAGTCACTACCGAAATTAATCAACCACCCTCTTCAAGGATACTCACTGGTACTCCGCTATCAAAATAAATGGTAAAAGACTTGAAAACGTAGGGCATCCATGGCCCAGAGTCTAATTAGGTGGGACCCACTACTTGGATCACGGTTGAACAGTAACTTGGGAAAGTTCATGTGGTGGGGCCAACTAAGGATTAAAGGCTAAGTGGATTCGCATGCGGGGGCCTGATAAATGTGCAGACATCAATTCTGTACAGCACTGCGAGAGTTTTGTCGTGTTGCTTTGGGTCCTTTTGTATCTTTTGATAAACGAAAGGTTCGTGTCTTTTCATGATTTCCCATTAAACGGTTGGAGCACTTCCGTAATATCAGACAAAACAAGGGGTTTTGTCATTTGTCTCACAATTCTCAAAGGAATCGAGCGGGAATTGTCTTCGTTCCCGTTATATTTTTTGAATTTCAAAACCACCAAACTTTCCAGAGCTCTTAAGCCACAAAATACCAGGTCCACCGACACGTGACACGGCGACACCTCTCTCTCGATTACTGGTTTCAGTGCCCTCTCTCTCTCTCTCTATTTCTCTATCTCAATCAAAAGTTAGGGTTTTCGAAGCTCTGTGAGGCTCAAACAGGATAGTTTCATTCATGGGTGCTTCAGGGAAATGGATGAAAGCATTATTAGGACTTAAAAAGCTTCAAAAAGACGACCATGTAAGCTCAAATCTCCATTTACATTATGGGGTTTTTCTTATTTACTGTTTTTTTTTCATCATGTTTTTGTTTTTCGTTTTTCCGTTTAGGAGAAGGTGGGTGGAAAGAGCCGGAAATGGAGGGTTTGGAGGAGTTTTTCAGGGGATCTTGGGTCGTCATTGAAGGGTTTTAAAGGAGGACATAGAACTGGATCAGAGACGTCTGATTCATCATCAATGGCTGATGCGTTTACTGCTGCAGTAGCGACTGTGGTTCGAGCTCCACCTAAAGATTTCAGGGTGGTGAGGCAAGAATGGGCTTCAATCCGAATTCAAACTTCGTTTCGAGGCTTCTTGGTAAATGGGTGTCTCTGCTTTACTGTTTCATTTATTCTTTTTGAATAGTTTGATAGATTGGATAGAAGATCATGGCAATGGTGGATTTAATTACATCATCCTCAGTAAACCTGATCCCCCAATTTGAACTTTTCAATGGTGGATCATAAATTGAATGGGGCATTGCTTAAATATCACTGTCTGGACAATTCTAGCCGCTCGATGGGCGACCTGTGTGCAAAAACCAGTAAACCCCTCTTCAGCCGCTCGACGGGCGACATGTGTGCAAAAATCAGTAACCCCATCTTTCAGCTAGACAAGTTCTAGCTGCAGATTGGAAAGTGAGGATCCTCTGGGCACTTTGGATTCCAAGCTATAGCTCATCGAGGAATAGAACCCAGGTCTAGCATCCTCAACGAACCCTAATCTTAGTTTTTTTAAAAAAGATTTTTCAATTGTTTCGCTACTTTTGGATCATAGAGTAAAACTAGACCGTCTGAGTATTTGTAGCTTCCTGAAATTTAGTTACAACACATGGCTCACTGATCCAGTAATGGGGAAGGTGCTCCATCTCTGGATTTGGGATACATTTCCCAGAATTAAATTGTGTTTTTAGTCTCTTATGATTGAACCTTAGACCAATTTGGCGTTTTTGTTAGATTTTATTTTTCGTCTAGTATTCATCCAATGTTTTCTATTTTGCTTAGTTAGATCTGGTTAATGACCATGCTCAGCGAAAAATTCGGTTTACCTTTTGGAAATTCAGGTCTTGTTTGTGCTGTAAATTTTTTTATTCAGTGGGTGTTATGGGATAATTGTAGGCAAGAAGGGCTTTGAGGGCCTTGAAAGGAATAGTGAGACTTCAAGCTTTAGTTCGGGGCCGACAGGTTAGGAAGCAGGCTGCTGTGACACTTAGATGCATGCAGGCTCTTGTTCGAGTTCAGGCCCGAGTTCGGGCTCGACGAGTGCGGATGTCCATAGAGGGACAGGCCGTTCAGAAGTTACTTGATGAGCATCGAAGTAAGGCTGATCTCCTGAAACAAGCTGAGGTAGGATAAGCTCTGCATGAGTTGGTACTTTTTCATTGTTTTTCTTTATGAATATATGGGCCTATGCATTTTCTCATTTTCCACTTTCATTAGATAGAGGTTTAGAGCATTTCATGAAAAAAAAGAACTTTTTTTAAATAAAAATAACGGTATGTCTTGGCAATTTTCAGGAAGGATGGTGTGATAGTCAGGGAACCTTAGAAGAAGTTAGAACAAAGCTACAGATGAGACAAGAAGGAGCCATCAAGAGGGAGAGAGCCATTGCATACTCCCTTTCTCAACAGGTATTCGTGCGAAACAATTTGAAAAGCTTAGATATATTTCTATCTTTTATTAATATAGTTAAATTCTTCTTAATTTTAGCAATGGAAATCCAATTCCTATTCAAACTCAAGAGCGAATGCATCGGTAACATCTCTCAAGAATCACGAGCTAGATAAAAACTGCTGGGGATGGAGCTGGTTAGAGCGTTGGATGGCAGCCAGGCCTTGGGAGAATAGATTGATGGAACAAGTTCTTGTCGATCCCTCAGGGATGACCCCATCTTCTAAGACCAGTGAAGATTGTTTTGGTGGGCCCTGCTCAAAATTTCTTGAACCCAGTTTAGTGAAAGTTGCAAAGAACAATGTCACAACCCGGGTTTCTGCAAGACCTCCCCTAATTGGAAACACTACTCGTTCACCTTCAGGCCCAAGTTCTGAATGTCTAAAAGATGGGAGCTCAGTATCATCTTCTTCAATATGCACATCTACGACTCCTGTGTCTAGCAACACACTCTTAGCAGAGAGAACAGAAGAGAGTAATATCAGTATGCCCAACTACATGCAACTTACAAAGTCAATTAAGGCTAAGCTAAGAACTTGCAATTATTCTTCTGATAAAGTTCAAAGGCAGTTGATGGATGACTTTCAGTTTCCTAAGAAGTCAACAGCATTTTCCAATGGGGATACAAAGTGCAGCCCTGGTTCTAAACCTTACTCAGTTAGTTTGTCGAAGTCACTCTACTTGCCAACGCGATTGGATAAGAACTCAATTAAAGTAAGGGAGAAGGAGAATTGCTATTATGATTAAGTGGGCAATACTTCTTTGTGCATGTTTCCAAGAGTTCAACAGCTTGTTGTCCTGTATATTATGAAACTGTTCCAAGTTAAAAGGAGGGATGTGCATCAACTAATTAATGCTGAAGAATCCAAACAAGTCTCAGTTGCCTTTACGGGTTTCTATGTCATCTGTAATACAGGTCTTCTAGAGAGATTATGGTTGTCAAATTAAACAATGCACTACTCCATGTTCTGGTTTGAATTAGATTGCTCATCGGTGAGTGTTGTGTTATGCCTAGAAGTTCCATTCTGAATTTTTGATCTTTAATTTCAGAGGTTTTAATAAATAGGAATGATTCTTTGAATGGGCTTGGATTTTTCATAGGTTAGTCATCGGTCAAGTGAAAGGGCTCTATCTGATAATGATTTTTTTTTACAAGATCAGTCCAATTTTCTTCGTACAAAATTCGGTGTTTCATGTTTTTATTGATTAGAAATTTATGTTAAATTAAGTATTTGAATCAGGATCAATTATAAATATTATCTGATTGTTCAATGATTGATTAGTCTTGAATTACCTTCTTGTTGAATTAAGTGGGTGATCCCATGTTAGAAATTTTCTGAAATATTGAGGATGTGAGCTTTGGTATTTAAAACATAAACAGTCAGCTTCATTTGGTTAGAAAATGACACTAACAAATAAATACATAGAATTCTTGACTAAGTGATTATATATAGAGGTTGTGAGTTGTGACTGAACATTAAGTCCTTGTAACTTTGGATTTTCAATACTAATTATCATTTTTCCGGTAAGTGTTTTTCTTTGTCTCATCTTTTTTGATTTTGACTTATGAACCTTAGATCTATCCTTGTAATATAGACAAAAAAGGGTTTGGTTAAGTCATTATAATGTACTATAGAGATCCTTTCCCCGCCTTTTTTGCTGTGTGTGAACTGTAACTCTTGGAATAGATGAGGCCCGTATCAGTTTAACTTAGAAATTTTAGATGGTGTCAAGCATGGTATTTGAGTATCTTCTTTGGGCAATGGTCCATCCACTTTCCCATTTTTTGAACAATTAACGTAGAAATGTGACAATTTTTTTAGGGCACACCACTTTTATTCTGTCTTTATATTTTAAAAATGGGAAAGTGGATGAAAAGGAAATTGAACTTACCAAGCATTATCCATCTTCTTTCACCCTCATTTGGATATTCAGATTAAACCAAAAACTTAAAGTGATCTGTCCCTAATTATATACGAACCGAAGTGTTCGGTTAATGTGACCAAGTTAAGAGAAATAATTACCAATAAAAGGCGTATGTGAGTTTGAATGATTTGAATAAGGCATGTTTAAAGGATTACTTCTCATTCACATTTTTTTTTTCTATTAGAAATAATATTAGTGCAACAAAATGTTTAAATATATGAATGACGACAATCAAACTCCAGATTTAATCACCGTCGATTACTTAGTACTACCTCGTTATGCCTTTGGTTTTAAAAAAAAGGAAAATAAATGTGGACAGCTCAACAGCTGGTTATGAAGATGGTCTTTGACATCATTTTTAATTATATATGGAAAATTATATGGACGATACAAGAGTCAAAATGGGAATCATATTTACTTTTTTTAAAAAAAATTATTATTATCATCTGTACAATTCCTTCATGGCATGCCAGATTTTTGTTCGCTGTGATTGTAATATGAGATAAGTCAGTATTGTCGGGAAACTCAGCGATAAGCATCATCACTATTTTGCCATCTCCACTCTATAAACATTATCAATAGACTTCTAACTAATAATTTTTTCTTTTCCACTGAATCATAGGAGATACAACTCTTCTATAAGATAATTAAGGCTTTATTTCTTGAAAAGGGGGAGAGGCGACTGAGATTGAACTAGATCCTCTTAATAGAAAGCAAGAATAGGCCTACATGGGATATAATTGGAATGATGGGCAGCCGGTGACGGAGATAGAAACTCCATCGTCTCATTAACCGTGTATAGTCAGCATATCTTTCTTTCTCTCTATGAAAAAGATTTCTCATTAAAATGAGCAAGAACCAGGGCATGGAATGGTACTGTTATTCTCCATTATGTAACTGAATTAGCTGACACCATAGCTGAACATCATGTTTCCTGGTCACAATATTGCTATATATAGTTAGAATTGTTTTATTTTTTCACACTAGTTCTTGCTATATTGTGCCTTAAAAGCTCTTACTAGTTTTTTGTTTTATGGATATTTTTTTAAAAAAATTTCAGACTAGTTCTTGCTATATTGTGCCTTCAAAGCTCTCACTAGTTACTAATCTTTAAACTTTAGTACCTATGCTTTCCATTATGGCTCCCCTTTTGTTAAACACCCTCATGGGAAGGTGGTTAAAGGCATCTTCCACAAAGGGGGACCGGTCCAGTTGGACTGATGCAGGTTGGCTATCCTTGATTGGTACAGGCTGGACAAACCTGAAACCTCTTGATGACGCCCCACCGAGGGCCACCAGAAGAAAAAATCATTTTAACCAATGGCATCTAATACTTGTTTTGATTTTACTTAAGATAATTGACTGATTTATATGTTTTCAGTATCATCAAATTAAAATACTTAAGTTGCCTTTTCAATTTATAATTATCATTGAAAGAAATGGATGGAATCATCATAATCATCAATGCGGCATTTCTCAGTCCCACCATTCATGCCCACAGAAAAGACCACAAGCATCGCTATCGTCGATACCTGATATATCTTAAATCACCAAATCATTCATTCTTAAGTATTAAAAAGAAAATGAAAAAGAAGAAAAATTCCGAATTTCAACCACACAATAAAATGGTTCATGGGTCAATTTCAAATGCTAATACATTTTATTGGGGCCTGACAAATTTTTTGAGAAATTGAGGACAGTATCTTAAATCCGTTAAAGTTTGACTTCTCTTTACTGCATGGGCTAAAGCTACCCACATGCATATGTGAGACTACTAAAGGCAAACATATCAACAACTACAAAAAGCTATAAAATACTTGGAAGTATGTTGATGGGATTCTAAATTGAAGGAAAGAAAGAGGTAAATGGAAAGCTAAGCTTTCTTGAGCCTTGAGTAAACCTGAGGACTTTCTTTCATGGGGGTTGCCATGAAGAGAAGGAAGGCAGTGGGGTCTTTGGAAATGGAACTTTTCTTAATTGTTTATCCTTTTTCTGTGGGGCACATAATAGTTTTGTCCCACTACTTATTATGGGCTGATTTTTTTTATTTGTGCTTTTTTCCTACTTATTTCAAATGTAGTGCAGATGAATTCATTATTGTCATCTCTCTAGAATTGGTACTCTACAATTGAGTTATGAAGGCTTCAAAATTTACATATTTCCATATTTTTTTCCGGATTCGATCAAAAAGATCTACCATAGAATTTCAAGAAGATAAATAACACAATAAGGTTGAGCATGTCGCTCGATTGGATTAGGCCATTCATTGATATGTGTAATACGTTTTTTTCCCCCGTATTTAGAGAATTTATTAGTGACTAAACCTATAGTTTTTTGTTTTTGGAAGCAACAACCTTTTTTTGAAATTTCACTTTTTTGCAGCTTTACTCTCTAATTACCCAACCATTGATCAAAGCCATATTCCCATGAACAACAATAAGTGCCTTCAGAGGGGGATTCTTAACTTTGTTTTGTTGTACACAATTAAAATTTATCTTATTTTATCCAAAAAAGATAATAAAGAAATTTGGAAAACAAATTCATAGTACACATGAATTCATTATTGTCGTCTCTCGTAGAATTGGTATAGCTCTACATTTGAGTTATGAAGGCTCTACATTCATAGTACACATGAATTCATTATTCTTAACTTTGTTTTGTTGTTCACAGTGTATTTTCTTTGATTCATCTATAATTTGGAAGAACACCCCAAACCTATTGTCCTCTGACTGCTCACCAAATAAAGAAAAAGAGTCTGGTGTTATTAATTGTTGCATGTGCAGCAAGAAAACCAGAATCTTTGTTAGTTCTATTTCTTCCACCACAAGCATGCTAACTCAACTTTTTTCCTCCTAATCAAGACTAGAATGTAATCCTAGATGTGTGGCAACCATTACAACCACAAGCAAGCTATGGTTTATGGTTAATTTACCTTGATATCACATTTATCATAATTTCATGAGGAATTTTTATGAGTTATTTGCAAGCCTAGGTGCTTCATAGTCACTTCCTATTGAGGAAGCGCCAAGATTATCGAAATTATTGAAATTTTTTACTATGATAATACCCGTAATTCTCGCACAAGGGTACCAAATTTGCCCGTTAACCACAGTAATATTGATATATAAGAGGTGCCAATGAAAATATTTGATCAGATTATATATAAATAATATTGAATAATATAGTGTACGTTCACTCTCAAACCATCCAATCAAGATTAGACAAAGTCCAATTATTATTTTTGCTGGTATAAGCCAACCTTAACCTTAATGAGAAGCCTACTTCTCCTTCAACCTCTATATCATTTCTTTCCATAATTTCTCACACCAAATGAAACTTCATGGGTCCATATAAAAATGACATGAGATTTTCTGTCTACCTCAATTTTCTTCCAATGAAGTATATCTAGGAAACCCTCATCCAAGTTTCTAACCTTAACAGCCATTCTAATAACGCCGTCACCGTTAAGTATTAGTTCTCATGGTTTCTATAGGTAAAATTGTAAAAATTGACGGGTGGATCGTGTGGTGCATGGAGTCATGAAGATGGTGAAAACAAGGTCATGATTTGGTTGAATGGTTGTTAATTCAGGCAGATAACTAATCAAACAAATTTATAGGAATTGTTAGCTGAAAGAATAGACATTTCAACTCGGTACACTCAGATCTATCTCCACTCAGTCGACATCATGAGTCAACTTGTTGGGTTTCTGAATATGGTTAAAAGAAACATCTTTAGCAAATTTCTTCTTTTTATTATCAATTGCATTCTTTTTGAGTCCCTGAAATTCCTTAATTTGGTTTAGATTTATACCGTTTAAAGAATGTCCAAGAAAGTGAGAAGAGAAAATTAAGATGCTAACATAAGCTTAATTAAGAGGATTTATATTCCATTAAGACATGAGAATCATGAACCCAAATATCAACTAACTAATCTATTTATAAAGCCATCAACTGTTTTATACTTATCTTATACTAGAAATTCGGTTGGCAACGGATACATATATTATCTAAATTTGTTTATTTTAATAATTATCTAAATAGGTATCCGGCGGGATGATTTCGAACATGATTTTTTCTATCCATTTATAATCAGAAAGGATTCAGACATTACAGTATATCTAATCCAATAAATATCCAACCTTATATATATATATATATATATATATATAATCCAAAGAATTATTATTTTTAATATACATGAAAAAATAATAGTTTAATTTTTTAATGATTTTTTTTTGTTGCCTTTTTAGTGATTTTCTTCCTTTTTCTACTTTCTATTGTTAAAGTAATTGGATAATTCAGATATTTATACAATTTGAATACTTTCTTCGAATTCCGATACAAATACTCCATTTTACTC
Source organism: Tetracentron sinense (assembly GCA_015143295.1). NCBI lineage: Eukaryota > Viridiplantae > Streptophyta > Magnoliopsida > Trochodendrales > Trochodendraceae > Tetracentron > Tetracentron sinense. The sequence goes on from CM026569.1 coordinate 3,425,900, forward strand.
TGTCAGATATCTAATCGAATTTAGATAGTCGGATAGTATAATTATATAGGATTTGGATAGTCCACTATCCGCTTAGAATTCACGCTGTTTACAGACCTATTAGAAATTGCTTCAATATCACACACACATATGCATCACGTACTACAATTAAATTTCCTCAAAGTAGTTGGGCTTTCTTTAGTGATATTAGCACACTAGGGAATAATGTGAACACAATAAAACCTATCACAGTTCCAATTCTATAATCTCTAATACTTACCCAAAGGGGGAATTGAAGAGAAAAGATGACAGTACTATTTTTTTATGCCGGTTCTTTTACAGTTGGAAGCTGAGGTGGAGGAACCAAATGGTGCACCCATGAGTAATAATTATAATAATAACAATAATTATTATTATTATGATTAACCAAACCCTAAGTAAGAGGGATTGAAATTTAGTTACCATTGAGAATGAAAAGGGTGTTGAGATTTCACATCTATCGTTGGTGTAATGCCCTTTGATTTAAAAGGAGACCAAAATTAGAGGGGTTGCTATCTTCTCTAACAGAACTATTTTTGTCTCACTTCCGGGAATTTCCATGGACCCCATCTACTTGATTTCATGCAGAACTTAAGCTCTGCCCATTGCCAAAGACTGGAGATTCTCTCAAGTTGAAACCGGACTTCTTAGAGTCCAGTTATACCCTTGAGGTCGCCACGTTTCCTTATTGATACCCCTTAACTGTGGTTAAGATTCACCCACTCCTAGAATTCACCAACCTATCCTTGGTTTTTAGAAAAAAATATTGTAACAATTTTAACCCTTGAACACAGTGAATTTTAATCAGGGTTAAAAAAATTTAATATTTTTTTCTAAAAACCAATGATAGGTGGGTGAACCCTAGCGGTGGGTAGATATTAACCACAGTTAAGAGGTGTCAATAGGAACACGTGGCAACATCAGGGGCATTTCCGGATACCAAGGAGTCCGGTTACAACTTGAGAGAATTTGAAGTCATTGCGAAATTCCAAACCATAATTCTCAGGAAATGGAGATTTTGATGATATGGATGGGTCATCCTCCACCATTGATGCTGTGGATCTCGACTCTGATTGGTTAGCACATATACATGAATATTTAGATGGGCCGAAAGCTGCTGCCCATGTACTTACTGGCTTCATCAGTTATGATGTAAGCAATAAACAACGGCTAGGATTTGTTGATCAGTCAATCCTTAGTGTCAGAGATCTCCAAGGTGGGATGAGTACTGTTATTGGGTAGCCAATTTCACTCAGACTCTAACACCATTAAAAGATATACAGTTTCTACAGAGGGATATTTGCAGCTTTTACCACAAAACCTCATTAGGTCATCATGTACACCACCCTCATTAAATTCACAATCTCAGTGTACTCTCAAGTTCATATCATACTTTCATAAGTTAGACTTCTTCTAGGGCTTAGAGATTTCTCCACTTTTCTTCTTCATTTTTTTTTAAAAGGAAAAATATTGCCCTTTAATCATCTTCTTCTGCCATTGGCTGCACTGCTGGTTTTGAGAGAGAGAGAGAGAGATGGGTCATCATTCATGCTGCAACAAACAGAAGGTTAGGAGGGGACTGTGGTCACCTGAGGAAGATGAAAAACTCATCAACTACATTTCAACCTATGGCCATGGTTGCTGGAGCTCAGTTCCAAGACTAGCAGGTAACCCTTGAAACAGATTCATTAATGACCATTTAAATTAAGATAGCAGAATGTTCTCTCTCTCTCTCTCTCTCTCTCTCTCTCTCTCTTATATTATGGATTGAATGATGATCATTTTATGTGGGTTTTAAGAAGTCAAGCTTTATCTGTTGTTCTTCCTTTCTTTGGTTTTTTCAAGGATTTTGCAGTACTACTCACCTATAAGGAAATAAGAGGAGATATTTATTTGGATTTGGTGCAGGCTTGCAAAGATGTGGAAAGAGTTGCAGGCTAAGATGGATTAATTACCTCAGACCAGACTTAAAACGTGGGAGCTTCTCTTCCCAAGAAGCATCTCTCATCATTGAACTCCATAGAATTCTAGGCAATAGGTAACTCATTATCATTATAATAATATTATATTGTAATTAATATTTATTATATAAAATCCACATTTTCATGCAAGAGAGATTAATTTACTTGTACAGATGGGCTCAGATAGCTAAGCACCTACCAGGAAGAACAGATAATGAAGTCAAGAACTTCTGGAACTCAACCATAAAGAAGAAGCTCATCTCTCATGGTGTTTCTGATCTAACCACCATTCCTGAGATTTCCAACTCAAGTGGTTCTGATGAGGGTTTGTTCTCTCTAAATACAAACCCTAATTTAATTATCAGTGCCCATCAAGATCATGCATACCTTCCTAGTCCAACATCAATGTTACAAGATAATGGAGATCTCAAAATAGATCCCATCAATTACAATGTCAATTGGGTCTGTTTGCCTCCGCCGCCGCCGCCGCCGTTAGACCTATCTTCCTATGACCCAACATGGTCTTTGAATTATCAGTCTCATCAAAATAATCATCAAGAAGATTACCAGAGTCTTGAGATGTACGGCAATGAAGAAGCTTTGCATTACAATGGAGATAAATTTATTGATGCTAAGAACATGATTTTGCCTTATGATGATGATCCATTGGTGGGGTCTATGATGCCAAACCTCTGCGAGATCATCGATCTAGATGAGTGTGGCATACCATCTTCATCTGCTTCACATGAAGATGACCCGATTGCAAGATTCCCATGTTTTCCATCCGGGTCTTATCCATTCAATTCCAACGTGATGAACAATCAAATGGAGTATAATCATGCTATCATGTCATCATCATTATCATCACCATCACCATTATCATATGGGCATCTTGTTACTACTACTATTCTGCCTTGAAGCTGGAAATGAAGGTTTGGACTTGGATTTGTATTATGTTTTGTGTATTGTTTCATTGATACAAGCATTTATTAGTTAAATGGGTTTATGAAGGTGGGTGCATCTCAAATGTAAAATCATAAATATTGCTAGTTCAAGGTCTTGAGCCTTATTTGGAATTCATATATGTTATATGTTTACAGCATTGATGTATAGCTACCGGCTATATATCTCATGTTTGTAAGATCTCTCTCTCACTATATATAAATAAGATAATGTTAGTATGGTTTTCTTTGTTAATATACTCTCTTTATGAGTGGGCAGAGTAGTGTTATATTAATAAAGACAATAACAATGTCTTCTTCTCAAAGAAAGTAAGTTTAAAGAAGAATCCGAAGAAGAAGATGGTTTTCAATTAGTGACTTGAAGGATAAATAAGAAGAAGGATAAAACATATATCAACAAGTGATTCTTCTCAAGGCATACCAAAGAGGGAGGTTGGGAAATCTACTTGATTTAAGGAGTAATTTTATTAATTTTCAAAACCTACTCAATTTAATGAGTAGTTTTATTAATTTTCACAGTTTAGGCCTATGCCTTTGTGTCCTTGTAGGTGTAAGTAAGGTTTTATGTCTTCCCATTGTTTTTTCTTTCTAATAAATTGGTAATTTCTTTGAAAAATAAGAAAAAGAAGAAAAAGAAAGAAAGAAAGTGTAAGCTAGCATGACCTATATATTGACACAATCGTTCATAAAGAAAAATAATCAAACACTTTGAGAGGTATTGGGCTCTTCTATGCCCGCTGTCTAATTGGTTGGGTGTGACCCGTCGTCGATTGTCCTTCATGAAATCGAGGCATGGAGAAAATAGTGGAAGGAATTTTGAAGCTTGAAGTGGATAGGTAAGGAGTTGTTACTGATTCCTCTCTTGCACCTGACTGCCTTAACCACTGGTGATCATCAGCATGACCATGAGAAGCATGGAACTGCGTTTTGGGAACCTTATCGATCTCTACTATGCTTATAGAAAAACCAATAGAGTGTCTGATTTCTGGCCAAGATGTTTACTAAAATAAATTAGATAATTTGGGATCTCAAGCAGTTCCCTAGTGCTCTCTTGTGTTGTTGTAGGGCTCCCAATCTAGCAAGCCTGAGAGAAGAGTGTTGAAGATCTTCATTCCAAAGGAGAAGAGTATCATCTTAAATATAGAAACATGGCTACAAAGATGATTATTAATGTTATATGCTTATGATATTCATTATCTTATGCATGGATAGAGGCTATATTCTGGATCATAGTAATATTGAATCCGTAATGTTTCTTAGGTGCAATGGAAAAAATGGAGCAAAATTTTATCCCTCTAATTTCGTTTCATTTCAAATTTCAATCGTTCATTAGCGAAACATCAAGCATTACTTTGAATTTTTTTTTATATATCATTTTGTTTTTTCATTTTATATGTTTACTTAATAAGAATGAGCTCTCTTCTTGTTGATGAAAACGTCCCAAGTCCCAAGTCCCAAGTCCTAACTTTATAACTTCAATGTAGCCTACAAAATCAACTATCAGACCACTTAATTTTTATTGGTCCTACTTGGGTGGTGCATACCCCCCACCCCCTCGTCCCCACGGCCGTTCAAAGCTATATAGTCATTGTAGGTGCTGGGGCCATGAAGGATGATGGACTTATGACCTTAAATTCCATCTTCTTTAATGCACTCCATGCACTCGTGGTTTACAGCCCATTGAAGTGGCCTTCTTATGGAACATTTAATTGGTGGGCCACTTCGTAGATGGGCCACGGGTAAGTGTATCAACTCCTTTTTTGATGACTAGGGCTGTATTGGAGCCTGATTGCTCATTAGCTCGACTTAACTCGTTCAAGTCGAGCTCAAGCTAATATTTCGAGCTTGAGCTCTTTATTTTGAACTTGAATATTTAAACAAGTTGAGTTCAAGCTGGCCCAAAACACACACACACACACACACATATATATATATATACACACACACACACATTAATGTATAATAATATTTGCAAACTTTCTTTATCATAACTTATAATATTTTTATCTTACAACAAATAAATTCAAGATAAGAAAATAATGTTGAAGTAGTACAAGCAAAACAAAAACCTTAAACTCTACTCTAGACGAAAAGAGTGGCTCAACAATTTGAGAGGGGAGAGAGGGTTGACCAATGGGGTTCTTGTTCCATGCAACAAAAGAAAGGGAAAAAAACCTGCTACCGCTTAACGTCAGAATCCTCCCCATCTGTGTCCCAATAAGGCAATAACTCTCCTCTCTTTCTTAAACATTTTGGCCTTTTGTTTTGGTGAGGTATATTACATTTTTTGTCATAAATGAAGCATTCAACCCGCACGAGCTTACTTGATACACGCTGGTAATTGCGTCCATACAAAGGTACTTGTTAGGGTTGGGACACCCTCCGTAACCAAAAAAATAAAGAGTGAAGCTTTCATTAGTTTTGAGATCTTCATCTAGGGTCTCGAGTTCTTCCAAAGTATGCATTTTCTCAAGAATTTCCCTGTTATGAATCGAGATCAAGACAACCCTAGCTCAGCTCGACTTGAATCCAGTTCAAGCTCTTGCCAAGCTCAAGCTCAGTCAAGCTTATTCGAGTCAAGCTTGAGCTTGAATATTCGAGCTTGATCCAATCTCGAGGTACACCAAGCTAGGCTCAGCTTAGCTCGGAATAAGCTCTACTCGTAGGGGTGTCAACGAGCTGAGCCGTGCCAGCTCGACTCGAAATAAACTGAGCTTGAGCTTTTACTTTGGGCTCTTTGAGTTGAGCCGAGCCTTAAAAGTGAGCTCAAAAAATAAACGAGCTGAGCCTGAACAATAGGTGGCTCAACTCGACTCGACTCGATTAATTTTATAATAATACCCTTTAAAAGTTAAATTTATATTATATATTTAGTATACCTTTGTTTTGGTAAAATATATTTAGTATACATTAACATAATTATTTCCGTTTAAGTTTAACTCAAGCTTTCACATGAGTCACATGACATCCAAAAAAAAATGCCCTTCTAATTTTTGTAATTGAATTTAGTGCTTATCAATGTATTTAAAAATAAATAAATTATCGAGCCGAGCCGAGCCGAGCTTGAGCTCAACGATTTGTAGACGAGTCGAGCCTGAGTATCTGTAAAATTCCAACGAGCCGAGCCTGAGCAGTGCCCAGCTTGGCTCGTTGACACCCTGACTACTCGTGACCATCATTTAAGACAATTGCTTCCCCAGGATTTTGCATATCTAAACTTTCCATGTTTAGCTCTACAAAGTATATATTGAAAATCTAAAGAGATTGTGCAATCCAAAAGATTAAATGACTTTAGGTTTTGATGCTTATAAAAGGAAACCGCTAAAAACAAAATCAAAACAAACACGTTAGAGAAAGAGAGAAGGAAATGCTGATAGCCATAACAACATGGCCATTCTATCAGGTTTTATTTTATCTAATTTTCGCAATTTGATTTATGTTTATGCAGATTTTCAAATGTTGCCTTATGGTGATTTACTATTGAAGTTATCAAATGTCATAATTGGATCTATCCCATTATATTTTCCAATTAGAAGTGTTTATACTTCATTGTTGTCAATGATGATTATTGGGATGGCTTAAAACTAGTTTTTCTTTTTCTTCGTTTTATAATTCTCTTGAGGTTTAAGCGTTTGTTATCTCAAATAATCTCATGCCATTGAATTTTAACTCCAGAAACAAACAACGACGAGGATCATGCAGACAATGGGTGTGAAGGGATTACCATTGACCATTTGAGGAGTCATCTACAGGTTTCTATTTCTTTCAAAAATTAAATCCTTTGTATGTTCTCTCCGTTGACTAACTGTTCTGATCACTTAAAGAAACTTATTTGTTATTTTAACAGAAATAAAAGAAAGAGTTTTTCATGATGAAAGAAGATGGACCTTTAGCTGGAACCTCTATAGGAGGACGAGGAAGATGACGATGGAAAAGAAAGCCAGCTGAGGAGAAAAAGAAAAAAGGAAGAACTCTAGCGGGGAAACTAACCCCCGGGCACCCCCTCTTTTTTTTAATTTTCTTCTTTTCCACGCCCTTTATTTTCCTTTTTGAATTCAAAAAAAAAAAAAAAAAAGTTTATTTTGTTTCTATTCAATTAAAAAAATGTAATTTGTTACTTAAGCTCTCCATTAATTAGAACCTCTAATTTTTTTTTATTTGTTTATTTATGGTTTGAAGAACCTCTAAAATTAATACACTGTCATGAGTCAACATGAACATAAAATTCAACTAATCAAAAGAGTCGGGCAAAAAAAAAGGAGAATAAGAAATGAATTTTAGAATGACTGGCATTGGACTCACTCACCCCAAAACTAACATTAACCCCTAACCAAGATAAATGCCTAGACAAAGATTAAAAAAAATCTGTTTCGTGTGTACAAGCCCAGTGCAACACCAATTGGGGGTATATCCATAAAAGTACTCATTCTACAATGAGATAATTTAGCCTTTGTACTTTTACTACTATGTTGCATGATGGGATTTCGTCTGCCCTCGCCAGACCAAAATCATTTGGCTCCTGTTCATAGGTCAAAGCTTATCGAGTTCAACACCCTTAATTGTGGTTTAGATTCACTAATCCTTAGGTTCAACCATCTAACTTTTTTTTTAATAAAAAAATATTAAAAATTTTTAACTATAGGAGTTAAAATTTCGTAATTGGAATTAAAAGGGCGGTTAAAGGGTCTCTGTGAGTGGGCCAGACGGTTTTGGTCTTGTGCCTAATCCGATCCCCTATGTTGCACACGACGGGGAAACAAATCCCCCGTGGCATTCCATGTGGGCAGGAGTGTTTAAACTTTAGAGGCTAGGATTGTTTTGAAGACATCTTATATAGATTTAAGAACTGGATGTACATTCTATTACCTGTAGCTTTGCCTTGTGGTACCAAAAAAAAAGAACTGGATGTACACGAAATCTACCTTTAAGCACTCGTACCACAAGAAATGCCATAGAGGATTGGGTTGCCCCCAAAAAACGTTTGTAATTTATAATAGAGATAAACTGTGAACAGGAGCTCTGGCTGATGAGATAACCGGAGCAACCCCAAAATATGCCTTGACAGGGCTAGTTTGGAAATTATAGGAAGAAATGTTTGGGTAATTTCCAAACTACCCCGGTCATAAGGCATAATTTGATGCAAACATGCTTTCCCATTTCAAATCAGTGTGTAGAATGGAATACTTTGTTACCCCTAGGGTTCACCCACCCATCTTTGGTTTTTTGAAAAAAATATTATTTCTTTTTTTAATATTACAAACATATTTTTAGGTTTTTTTTAAGAATATTATAATATTTTAAAAAAAAATTAATATTTTTTTTCAAAAAACCAAGGATGGGTGGGTGAACTCTTAGGGTAGGTGAATCTTAACCACGGTTAAGAGGTGTCAAAAGGACACATGGCGACCTCAAAAGCGATAACCGGATTTGAGGATTTGGGTTCAAAATCCTAACTATTGATTGGTGAGAATCACGGTCCGACCATCGAGTCTAGAAGGGAGGTGAAGCAGATACAGAGTGTGATAATCGTGCGCCTAGCGGCTCGGTTGGGTCCGTGGCTAAGGACTTTGGTTGTGATTTGGAGGAGTCTTGCTCCAGCATGAGTAGGAAGCAAAAGAAGAGATGAAAAAGAAGCAGAAGTTGATGAATCGCAAGTAGTGCCCGGGTAGGGCGGCCAAGCCTATTATGGGAGGGCTCCTCGAGAATATGTTCGGGGGTTCCAAGGATGAGGAAGTGGCTTTGGAGGATGGTAGTGTGGAGCCTGTTATGGCTGGTCCTGAGAGTGAGGGGGACGATTCCATCCCTCTTAACCCTCGGTTATCTAGGTATAGGTCTCCTCCCCCTCCTACTTCACGCCATAAGCCTAGGATCCCTCACAAGGTTGGGATTACGAGTCCCCTTTTAGCAAGGACCCGTGTCTGAGTGGGACCCTTATAGTGTCACGGAGTACCTGTTTTTTGTCTGTGTAGGAGCCGTCAGGTTCTAGTTGGTAGGCCATGGTCTGTGGGTTTTCGTGTTTTTGCGGTTTGGCTTTTTTTTTTTTTTTGAAGAGGAAAGAGGGGTTAGGCAGACCCCGACCAGATGAAATAAAAGAAACAAGAGATTACAACACTTTATAGAGAGGTGACTAGCTCATCCTCGACAATGGATGAGAGAGCACAAGGAAAAGAAATAGGAGTCCAAGACATGTGGTGGCCTATGATACAAAAATTAGCCAAGAAGGTTGCACCCCTGTTAGCAAGAGGGTTAGAGAGAGCAAAAGATAAAGATAGGAACCCACTAAAGAGTTCTTCAATCTTAGAGGAGATGGGCCAGCATTCCCATGGCCATTCTTGGGAACCGGATAAGCAGCCTACGACAGTCTGAGACGAAGTGAGAACAATGAGATGACGGATCCCCGCATCCCGAGCAAACAGAAGACCTCGAAGAGCAGCTTCTAGTTCAGCGAGCAAGGAGGATAAAGGAGAACATGCACCAGCAACGGCAAAAGAAGCGGTCCCTTTAAAATCACGAAAGAGACACCCCCAACCTGAGCGGGCGTCCGAGCTGACCCCAGCTATGTTCAGGCAAATAGTACCTTCCTCTGGAGGATGCCATTTAATACAAATGAGAGGTTTGGGAGAGAAGTCCGCGTTCAAGCCCCAAGCTGAAAAGAAGTCTCTGTTTTGGCAGGTGTCTGAGGAGGCCAAAGGGAGACCCGAGAATCTCAATTGAACCCTATCAGAAGCCTTGCGGATTAAAGCATCGGGCGGGAGGAAAGAGTGTTGAAAGATTCGAGAGTTTCGTTCTTGCCAAATGAGGTACACAGTGACTGAAAGAGAGAACCTCTTGATCTTGGCTAACTGATCCCGACCATGCCAATTATGTGAAATCCAATCAAGCTCCTCATTCCAAGTAGCTAGTGGAATATGAGTTTCACCGTGCTTGTGGAGAATGCCTAGCCATACCTCATTAGAATAGGGGCATTGAAAGAAAAGGTGAGTCTCATTTTCAGGATGAATCTGGCAAAGAATACACATAGAACGAGCAAGCATGCCGTATTTAACCAGTCGATCCTGAGTCAGAAGTCGTCCTCTTGCAGCCATCCAAAGGATGAAAGAAAACCGTGGCACCCCTGGCTTGGACCATACAATAGCCGACCAACTCACTCCCTGCTGATGATCTCTGATAGCATTCCAAGCGGATCGGAGAGTAAATTGGCCTCTACGATCAGGGGTCCAGACCACCTTGTCGGAATCAACAGGGCGAAGAGAGTGAAGATTTGAAAGAGAGTCCCAGATGGCTATAAGAGGGGTACAATGGGGAACAGGAGGGCACCACCCCGCTCTGTTTCGAATCTGAGAAACCAAAGAGAGGCGATTGCCTATATCTGTAGCAATGCTTTGGCCAAAGCGATTCCATAAGATGCCTGTCGGATGCCATGGCTCCAGCCAGAGCAAAGTTTGAAGACCTGAGTCAATTAGGTGGAGAATCAAGTTCTCTGCCTGAGACCGAACTCCAAGAATGCCTCTCCATGCCCAGGAGCAAGGCGATGGGACTTTGACTGTTCAGATCGAGTTATGGGATAAGAACCTGGAGGTGATCCAGGCAACCCAAAGAGAAGGAGCTTTAGAGGCTATTTGCCAAACATGACGCAGAAGACAAGCCGAGTTTAAATCCCCCAGGCGACGAAATCCCAAACCACCTTCAGATATTGGGGAGCAAACCTTTGCCCAACTGACCTTGTGGATAACTTTAGAGGAGTCAGAGCCAGCCCATAAAAACCTGCTCATAAGTTGTTCAAGTCTGAAAATCACAGCCTGAGGCAGTTTGAAGGCGCTGCACCAGTATAGAGTACTACCATTTAAGACAATCTTAATTAGTTCACAACGGCCAGCATAAGAGAGAGAAGAAGATTTCCAAGCGCTTAATTTCCTGGTGAAGGTCGAGATTAAGGGATTGCAGTCAGCATATGATAATCTGGAAGAAGATAGAGGAGCACCAAGGTATCGTCCAGACCAATGTCCTTCCTTCATGTGTAAAAAAGAGCTGATTGACTCACGATTAGGCCGGCTCACCCCAGCGAAGAAAATGGCTGACTTGTTGAAGTTGACATTCAGACCTGAGGCTAATCCAAAAGAGAGCAAAAGGGATTTAATACCTGCTGCTGAAGATTGGTCAGCTTTGGAGAAGATGAATAGGTCATCAGCAAAGGCCAGGTGGGTGACCAAAGGAGAGGAGCAGCGAGGATGCAGAGAGAATAGACCTGTTAGAGCACCTGCATCAAGCTTGTGCGAGAGGGCCTGCATAACAACAAGGAATAGATATGGAGACATGGGGTCCCCCTGTCGGAGACCCCTACTTCCTGGGAAGTACCCCACCTGAGCCCCATTTAGCATGATGGAAAACATAGGGTTAGAGAAGCAAGCTGTGGCCCAGCTGATAAAAATCTCTGGAAATTTAAAGTGCCGAAGAGCATCAGTGAGAAAAGTCCATTCTACAGAGTCAAAAGCCTTAGCGATATCAATTTTGAGAGCCATGAGAGGTTTCCCTTTGTCGAGATGATAACCATGGAGAATTTCATGGCATAGAAGGATGTTTTCCCAGATCGAGCGTCCCTTAATGAAAGCTGACTGATTGGTGCTAATGATATCAGGCATAACCCCTTTCATTCTAAGAGCAATGACTTTGGTAATAATTCTGTAAAGAATATTACACAGGGAGATAGGCCGAAAGTCTGAGAGTTTCTCGGCTCCATGGGATTTAGGAATCAAAGTGATTGCAGTGGCGTTTTACCTCTCCCAGTAAATTAGAATTCGCAAAAAATTTCAGAATGACTTTGGTGACATCATGACCAATTGTGTCCCAGCAGGCTTGGAAGAATTTTGCTGAGAAACCATCAGGTCCTGGGGATTTTTCACCATTGATGGAGAACAATGCAACTCTGATTTCGGAGGCGGTAACAGGGGAGCTCAGCATCTCCACACTATGCTCTGAGAGTGAGGGAGAGGCATGAAAGGGAAAAGTAGGGCCTTGGACGAATCTGCTATTAAAAGCCGAGGAGAAATGGCGTATAGCCTCACCCTTTATTGAATCCTGATCCTCATAAACATTGCCCTGATCATCTACGATATGGGAGATTCGATTGATGGCCCTCCGCGATTGGACGGTGCTATAGAAAAATTTGGAGTTAGAGTCCCCAAGCTGTAACCACTGAACTCTGGATTTCTGGCGAAGAGATGATTCTTCCCGATGCTGCCAGTCAATCAAGCTAGTTCGATGATGGCTTTCCAAATTCTGTAGGTGAGTATTAGAAGGATCTAATAATAGAGCCTTTTGGGTGTCCTCCAGAGACATTGCAACAGATAACACAGATTCAGAGATGATACCAAACTTTTGCTTGCTCCAAGCTTGAAGAGCTCTCTTAACGAGCTTTAGCTTTTGAACTACCTTGAACATATGGCTGCCAGTAACCCTGATGGCCCAAGCTACAGAGACTATGGCTTGAAACTCCTCATGATGAATCCAGTGGTTGAAGAATCTGAAAGGTCTTGTGTGAGCACGGGATTTTGCGGTCCGCCCACATAAAAGCAAAGATTGGCTTTTAGAGTCGCCACCTATTCATTCTTAGGGATAGGTCCCGGGTAAGCAATTGTTTGGATAAGGCAAAAGGTCTATCAAAGATTAGGGTAAGTGGTTCGATTAAGCCTTGAGGAAGGTGTTAGGCACCCCAAGACCCCCATTTAAGAAATGGTTACCTACTCCCTATAGTTAAGCCAAGTTTAATCTCAAAATTAATTAAATGCTTAAGTGCTTAATGAAATGTTAATCAAAAAATAAGCAAAGCAAGCTAGACTAGGGGTTGTCTAGACTGGGGTCGAATCCGAGTTGGATTGCCTACGTACTCACATAGGGGTGAGATCAGACCGAGCGTAGTTCTGGCACATGAGCCCGTGCCAAGGCTAGGGGTGTGTGTGTGTGCAAGGTGGTCAAGGGTCTAGCCCGGAGGCTAGGTTTGACTGACCGAGTTGGTCAAGTGCAAAGTAGAGTCTAACCGCAGTTAGAAAAGTGTTAACCATGGTTAGAGGGCCTAACCATGGTTAAGAAAGCAAGCAAGCAAGTAAGATTGATGTTTTTTGGTGTTTTGCATTTTTATGGATTTTTAGGGATTTTTCCATATTTTTTTGTGGGGTTAAGTAGTGCTTAACCATGGTTAAATATTAACCGGGAGTCATTTTAACCATGGTTAAAGGTCAAGGTCAGTCAAGGATGGGCCCAAAGGGTATGGCAGGGCCTGGAGTGGCCTCCTACCAGGTTTGGGCCCTTCACAAAGCCCGAAATCAAGAAATTCCAAAATGGAGGTAATCGGATTACCTCCATTTCAGCAATATTTTAACCAGAGTTTGTGGGTGATTAACTAGGGTTAGGGATCACCCCTGGGTAAAACAAAAGCAAGGTTAGAAAGTTGGGAGTGCCACCTTTCAAATGGTATAGGTCTCAGCCTCTGGATATGCCAGGTGTGGGCCCTACATGGACTCAAAGTCAGGTAAAAATTAGTCTGTAATGTAGGCATTTGAACTGCCGACACTATGGACAGTATTTTAACCCATCTTTAGGGGTCTGCTAACCATGGTTAGGCAAGGTCCCTGAACCTGAAATTTTACAGGGAGCTAGGGGAGATCAAGAGCTTTCCAACAAGCCTGGGGTGGACCCCAGAGGACTTGGCATGTGGGCCCCACAGGCGCCCGAAATCAGTACCAAAATAAGCTCATTATGTCGGTAAACCAAATGGGGACAAAGAGTTTTTAGGCTATTTTGAGCATGTCGGTAAACCAAATGGGGACAAAGAGTTTTTAGGCTATTTTGGGAATGTCGGTAAACCAAATGGGGACATTAAGCTTTTAGCCCAATTTTGTGTGGTCGGCAATTATTCTGCCGACCATTAGCAGATTTTTTCAAAAACCGATTTTTGCCCACTGGCTTTGAACCAAAAGGGGTCTAAAGGTTCTCTCTTGGCTTGAGGGACCCTCAGACCCTATGGGAGGCTTCCATGCACAATGGGTGAAGTGTTGCACCCGAACTTAGCCTCTAGGGAGTTCCCTACACCTATGGTGAAGGTGGGGGACCCCTATCCTTGGCTGTAGCAACTATACAATTGAAGGGAAAGCAAAAGGGGACCCCTGGATCAGGACCAGGGGTCCCTTACAGTAAGAGCAGCAAAAGGGAGGGGTGAGGGATGATCCCTACCCTTGGACGGTCGGTTGAGGTGGAGCCAAGGTGGTGGCGGTGTCCGGGACTGGCCTAGGACGGCCTAATGATACTGAAGGAGGGTTCAAACAAGTCCTAGTTACTAGATGAGCTCGGACAGGGGTTTGATGCAAATGGAAAAGCTTCGATTTTGCATGGGGATGGCTTGAGATTTATAGGAGAGGAAGGAGGACGCCCAAGGGCATTTAGGGTATTTAGGGAAGGTCCAGGGACCAATGGGAGAGGTCCCAAGCCTCTGATGGTGCTGCAGTAGAGCCTGCACACGCTAAACCTGGAAACACGGTAATGTCGGTAATTCAAATGGGGACATTAAGTTTTTAGGCTAAAAACTTAATGTCGGTAATTCAATTGGGGACATTACCGATTTCATGCTATTTCGGGCCAAACCCAAATCCACTTGGGTCAAAAGGGTTGTGGGCAGCCATTTAGGGCAATTCCCGCCCATTTTGGATTTAGGGTTTGTGGGTCCCACCCATGTGCTCCTCATGGGTTGAGGTGGGCCCAAGTGTGGGCCCCAAAGGCTATGGGCTTTGGTTTTTTGTGGTTTCTTGGGTTTTGAATGGGCCTTGAGCCCATAGGGTTGTTCTAGGTCATAGGCTAGGGTTGAGCTAGGGTTTGGTCTAGGGTTTGGTCTAGGCCTCTCCTAGGGTTTGTCCTAGTGTAATGGGCCTTGAGCCCAAAGCTTAGGGGGAGATTCTAAGGTTTTAGGTTGTCCTAAGGTTTCACTAGGGTTCGTCCTAGGGCTTAGGGGGGTGTAAAGATGGGGTGCTTACAGCTGCCCCTCTTTGTCGGAGAGTGCCGAGTTTGGCAATTGAATGACAAAGACTGGAATCAACCAATTTTTACCAGCAAGCAGGATGGATGAAAGCACACATGGCGAGGAAGAGGAGTGGATACTCGTCCGTTCCAACTTAGTGTACTCCTAAAATAGTGAACTAGCAGAGCAAGATTGTAGACAACCGCCCGATTGTCTGACAGAGTAGCAAGCCAAGAGAGAGGAGAGTAAAGACAGCCGCCCGACTGCTTTACCTGGAGCAAGCAAGAAAGATGAGAGAGTAAAGACAGTCGCCCGACTGCTTTACACGAAAACAAACATAGGTGATGAGGATGAAGGCAGCCGCCCGACTGGTCCACCAGGAAAGCAAGCAAGCAGGGTAAAGACAGCCGCCCGACTGCTTTACACTGAAGCAAGCGAAGGAGATGAAGGTGAAGACAGCCGCCCGACGGGTTCACCTGAAAAGTAAGCAAGCGAGTAAAGACAGCCGCCCGACTGCTTTACGCGGAAGCAAGCATGCAGGGTAAAGACAGCCGCCCGACTGCTTTACACGGAAGCAAGCGAAGGAGATGAAGGTGAAGACAGCCGCCCGACCGGTTCACCTGAAAAGTAAGTAAGCAAGTAAAGACAGCCGCCCGACTGCTTTACACGAAAGCAAGCGAAGGAGATGAAGGTGAAGACAGCCGCCCGACTGGTTCACCTGAAAAGTAAGCAAGCAAGTAAAGACAGCCGCCCGACTGCTTTACGCTGAAGCAAGCAAGCAGGGTAAAGACAGCCGCCCAACTGCTATACCTGGAAGCAAACAAGGAGATGAGGGTGAAGGCAGCCGCCCGACTGGTCCACCTGGAGAAAGCAGAGAAAGATGAGAGGGTAAAGACAGCCGCCCGACTGCTTTACACGGAAGCAAGCAAAGGAGATGAGGGTGAAGACAGCCGCCCGACTAGTCCACCAGGAAAGTAAGCAAGCAGGGTAAAAACAGCCGCCCGACTGCTTTACACGGAAGCAAGCGAATGAGATGAAGGTGAAGACAGCCGCCCGACTGGTTCACTTGAAAAGTAAGCAAGCAAGTAAAGACAGCCGTCCGATTGCTTTACGCGGAAGGAAGCAAGCAGGGTAAAGACAGCCGCCCGACTGCTATACCTGGAAGCAAACAAGGATATGAGGGTGAAGGCAGCCGCCCGACTGGTCCACCTGGAGAAAGCAGAGAAAGATGAGAGGGTAAAGACAGCCGCCCGACTGCTTTACACGGAAGCAAGCAAAGGAGATGAGGGTGAAGACAGCCGCCCGACTGGTCCACCTGAAAAGCAAGCAAGCAAAACCAAAGATAGTGATCTGGAATGATAGGGAGTTCGTGAAACAAAGAAAGCAAGATGAGTTTGATATGAGGAATGAGAGCGGTGACCCTGAGCCTTAACCTGAATCTCTGCCTCCTTGCACAAATAGCCTGATAGATTTGAAATGCCCCTTACTCGGGTGATCCGATTGTTGGCACTTGCCCCCCAGAATGTACCGATCTGCTTCAGATATCTGTGTTTGCCCGGGATAGTCTGCTGACTTTGCTTTGCCCTGGTATCAATGCTTTCCTTGCACCAGTGAGAATGAACAGTCGACTTTGAGCTGACTCTACTGGAGGTTGAAACTTGACTAAAAAGTGTGAAAAACTGACAAATGATACGATTGACTTGTTAGAAAGACAAATGAACTGACTGACAAGTGGTGGACTGACAGTTGACTAGCGGACTGTAAACAATGAAATTGACCGTTTGTATTTTGAACAGTACCTGAGATTGCTTATAATGGGAGACCTAGCTAGGTTCCTTAGCCTTCAGGGAAAGATAATTAAGCCGTGGTTGATCATGATGTTTGATCATCGGCTAGCAAAGCTTGCACTTGTTTATCTTTCCATTTTTTGCCCCTGGGCCTTTGCGGGTTTTCACCAGAACTGGGTTGTACATATTGATCTTTGTCCCTTTTTTGCCCCTGAGCCTTTTCAGGTTTTCACCAGGACTGGGTTCACGTAATTTTTGCGCAGTAGCCGGATTGGTGATTCCTTGCTATGCCCGTGAATTTAGAAGTTTGATTTATCCCTTTTTTGCCCATGGGCTCTTACGGGTTCACCAGGACTGGGTATACAAGCTTTGCATTTCTCTTGTTCTGCTCTCGAATTTGCTTTGATAATGTTCCGCTCTTCTCTCGTCATTGCCTGTCGGAAATGGTGATGAATGCTTTTGACCATTGATGCTCAAGTCCTTTCAGGGATCAAAGAGGGCTTAATATCTAGGACGAAATGTGGTTTGGCTAGAAACGAGATCAGGCTCAAAATCCAATGTCTCAGCAAGGATAGGGCACCCTATGACCTTTGTTCATTGTTGGTGTAGAACCAGCTTCTGCATTTTTCCCTTTAATGAAGCTTTGCTTCGCCTTTTGGCCAAGTGCTTTTTTTTTTTTTTTTTGTACACAGTTGCCTTGTATTGTGAGCATTTGTTTTGTTATGACCGAACCTGATTTCAGGCTGCCTACGTACCCAAATAGGGATCAGGTCAAGACGTAGTTCGGCCGAAAGGCCACTTGATGTTGTTGCTCTTTGCTGGTTGTTCCTTTGTATTGTTCTTTGACTTTCAAAGGGTGCCCATATGTGGGTGTTTGAAATAAAGGTTAGCAGGCTCAAAGGTCTAACTAGCGAATATGTATATAGCATGGGTAAGCGAGATATTGAAAGGGGTATCAAAAGATGGCCTCATATCCTTTCCTTGATTGGTCGAGAGCATGTATGGTCATTGCATCATCTGCATTTCCGTTGATTGATATTTGATGGCTCAGAGACGTCTTCAACTCTTGTATTGTTCTTGTTCAGGTATGTTCAATCTTGGAAGGATATCCGTTGATTCGAATGATCAACTTTTATCAAATTGTTCCTTAGGGCATTAGAAGCTAGTTCGGTTCCCAAAGTAAGCATCTCAGAGCATAGTGAGAATTTGATTTAAACGAGTCATTTCATTAAGATATTAGTGGGTGAACAGACTCGACAAAAGACACTGAAATAGAGGCCACTGGCCACCAATAGACCTAAATACAAAGCTATTGAAGCAAAGGCCACTGGCCACTGACTAACTTGGCTGGGGGAAGAGACCGACACGGGCCACTGTGGCCAACTGCAAGATAACTAATGAAAATAAAGCAAAGACATCACAAAAAAACAGAGTTTGCTCAAAAATTTGACTGAAGATTCTAGCCGATGCAACCTTAATTTTCAGGAGTAGCATGGTTGGGCAGAGGGACTTGAGTGATGTCCTCATTTCCTGGTTCAAAGCGAATTGCATCTGTCTCCAATAGGTCTTGGATAGCATGCTTGAAGTCATAGCATAGATCCGTAGGATGGCCTGACGACTGGTGATACCCGCAATGCTGATCCGGCCTGTACCCTTTCGGAGGATTAGTCGGTGGAGGCTGGGGCTCCTTCAAGGTAATCAATTTCTTGTTCAACAAGAAAGGGAGAAGTGATGTCAAAGAATATGGGAGCGGGGTGAAAGCCCGATTTCTTCTTTGTTCAAAGGTCATCTGATGAGAGAGGAGTTTTCCTTGATTCTGTAGAGTTTGCTGAGGCTGCCGAGGCTGCGGTGGCTGCCGAGGTTGTTGAGGGAGGTTGGGGACTCGAATGGCCGCAACCATTTGTCCATCACTCTCTTTCCTTCTGTTATCCTTCCTTGGAGGTAGGGGAGCACGGGAAGAGGATGCACCCTTTGAAGCTTGGAACATGTCAAATGCCCCTATATCGTCCATGGTTGCCTCAATCCTAGCGCCACATTTGGCCATTGTACTGAAATCAGAGACTGGTTGTGCGGCCAAGAGAGTTTTTAGCGGATGCTTGAGAGTGCGGAGGAAAGTAGTCACTTGCTCATCTTCTGGCAGAGAGGTGCTCATTTTTCCAGCGACTTCTCTCCATCGAACAGAGTACTCGATGAAGGACTCATTATCCCTCTGTGACATTTTTTCCAAATCTACCCTCTGCGGGACTAGATCGACATTGTATGAGTATTTAGCCAAGAAAGTTTCACAGAGGCCCTCTCATGTCTTGACTTTGTTGGGGTCGACTTTAGTGAACCACTGCAGGGCTGCTCCTTTCAGACTTTTCTGGAATAGCTGGACTAAGAGCTTATCATCGTGTTCCAACTGGAACAGCTCTCCACGGTAAACCCTCAAATGCATCTCGGGACATCCCTTCCCATTGTACTTATCGAAATCAGGTATCTTGAAATCTCGGGGCAGTTGAATCCCTGGGTGCATGCACATGTCCCTGAAATCTACAGATTTACGGGCTCCTTGCACTGTCTTCACCAACTCTTCTAACTTCTCAATCCTCTCCTTGTAAGCATCCGGAATCTGTGCCGAACTGGAAGATATATGAGCTGATCCAGTATGGGGTTCATTGCCGGCCCTAGCTTCCTCCTCCTCAAACTGGTCAGTGATGAGAGGTATGATGTGGGGAATGGGTTGTGGTTGAACAGGTGGAGGTGGCATGCCGAAGGTGAAGTCGGTTTGTGGTTGAATAGGTGATAGAGGGATGTTGATGACAGGTGGTTGTGGGATAAGATTGGTGATATGTGGCGGATTAGCTTGTGATGGGTCTGGCACATCGGCCGGTCGAGGATTTGAGGAGGAGAGAGCATGTGTTACTGCTCGCATAAAATCATGCACAATGTTTTTCAGCTCTTCTATGCTCTGGGAATTCTCAGTCATTCTTGCCTCGAGGCTCGGGGCTTGCAGCTGCTGAGATGTCGGGGTATCAGGATCAGTCTCATTTCCATCCACTAATTGATCCATACTGTACTGCTTGATCAGATATCAATTGGTGGTATCTTTCAGATAAGTACTCAACTTAGGGTCTACTCCTGAAATAATGGAAATGTATAGAGTAAGATCCGGAGTAGATAAGGGCTGGAAGATTGACAAGCAAGCAAAAGACCTAGCAGTCTAACTGACATAGGGGCAATGCCCCTATTCTGGAATTCAGAATGACATGCAGGAGAGAGAATTTTGACTTTTGACTTTTGATTTTTTGTTTGAATTTTTTTTTGGTGTGACAAGACATATGTGATCCAATAAGGCAGACGGAGAGAGGTCCGACATGCTTTACCCTGGTTATTCGGAACCGAGGGCCTATCAGGTCAAAGATGAGGGTAGGTCTGGTGAAGACCTATCTACTTGGGATTTAAACCCCATATGTTATGTCGGGAAGCAGGGTAGAGTGCATTTTATTACAGGCACAACAAAAGGGCTCAGTACATGCCCCTAGATGGATGCTTATCCGGGTAGAATGTGCCCGGGTAGTCAACCATGACAGGGGACAGGTATAGGGTGCAAGCAGGTTAGGGTTTAGGTAACCCCTCCCGGATGGGCTGCTTGTAGACTATACCTTAGCCTAGGCTATATGTATGAATGCTGGTGTAATGCAGTTGTGTTCCTAGCAAGATGGGGTGATCACTTAACACCGTATATGCGACTCCGAGGTATAGAACATACCGGGGACGATTGGTGTAAGCGGGAGCGTTCAGAATCGTTTCCTGAGGATCATCACCCAACAGGCAAATTCCGCAGACCTCCAAGACGTTTAAGCTACTGACACCGAGGATCACCATCCAGCGGCCGTTAGCGTAATAAGCCTGTCTAATAGGTATTGAGTTATTACACTACTAATGATATGTATGATATGCACACCCATAAGATTAACACTTGATTAAACAATTAAGCATGTTGATTAATGTTGAGATTAATTTGGCTTAAGTATGGGTTCCGGCTTGAACATCCCCAGCAGAGTCGCCAGAGCTGTGAGCACGAGATTTTGCGGTCCGCCCACATAAAAGCAAAGATTGGCTTTTAGAGTCGCCACCTATTCATTCTTAGGGATAGGTCCCGGGTAAGCAATTGTTTGGATAAGGCAAAAGGTCTATCAAAGATTAGGGTAAGTGGTTCGATTAAGCCTTGAGGAAGGTGTTAGGCACCCCAAGACCCCCATTTAAGAAATGGTTACCTACTCCCTATAGTTAAGCCAAGTTTAATCTCAAAATTAATTAAATGCTTAAGTGCTTAATGAAATGTTAATCAAAAAATAAGCAAAGCAAGCTAGACTAGGGGTTGTCTAGACTGGGGTCGAATCCGAGTTGGATTGCCTACGTACTCACATAGGGGTGAGATCAGACCGAGCGTAGTTCTGGCACATGAGCCCGTGCCAAGGCTAGGGGTGTGTGTGTGTGCAAGGTGGTCAAGGGTCTAGCCCGGAGGCTAGGTTTGACTGACCGAGTTGGTCAAGTGCAAAGTAGAGTCTAACCGCAGTTAGAAAAGTGTTAACCATGGTTAGAGGGCCTAACCATGGTTAAGAAAGCAAGCAAGCAAGTAAGATTGATGTTTTTTGGTGTTTTGCATTTTTATGGATTTTTAGGGATTTTTCCATATTTTTTTGTGGGGTTAAGTAGTGCTTAACCATGGTTAAATATTAACCGGGAGTCATTTTAACCATGGTTAAAGGTCAAGGTCAGTCAAGGATGGGCCCAAAGGGTATGGCAGGGCCTGGAGTGGCCTCCTACCAGGTTTGGGCCCTTCACAAAGCCCGAAATCAAGAAATTCCAAAATGGAGGTAATCGGATTACCTCCATTTCAGCAATATTTTAACCAGAGTTTGTGGGTGATTAACTAGGGTTAGGGATCACCCCTGGGTAAAACAAAAGCAAGGTTAGAAAGTTGGGAGTGCCACCTTTCAAATGGTATAGGTCTCAGCCTCTGGATATGCCAGGTGTGGGCCCTACATGGACTCAAAGTCAGGTAAAAATTAGTCTGTAATGTAGGCATTTGAACTGCCGACACTATGGACAGTATTTTAACCCATCTTTAGGGGTCTGCTAACCATGGTTAGGCAAGGTCCCTGAACCTGAAATTTTACAGGGAGCTAGGGGAGATCAAGAGCTTTCCAACAAGCCTGGGGTGGACCCCAGAGGACTTGGCATGTGGGCCCCACAGGCGCCCGAAATCAGTACCAAAATAAGCTCATTATGTCGGTAAACCAAATGGGGACAAAGAGTTTTTAGGCTATTTTGAGCATGTCGGTAAACCAAATGGGGACAAAGAGTTTTTAGGCTATTTTGGGAATGTCGGTAAACCAAATGGGGACATTAAGCTTTTAGCCCAATTTTGTGTGGTCGGCAATTATTCTGCCGACCATTAGCAGATTTTTTCAAAAACCGATTTTTGCCCACTGGCTTTGAACCAAAAGGGGTCTAAAGGTTCTCTCTTGGCTTGAGGGACCCTCAGACCCTATGGGAGGCTTCCATGCACAATGGGTGAAGTGTTGCACCCGAACTTAGCCTCTAGGGAGTTCCCTACACCTATGGTGAAGGTGGGGGACCCCTATCCTTGGCTGTAGCAACTATACAATTGAAGGGAAAGCAAAAGGGGACCCCTGGATCAGGACCAGGGGTCCCTTACAGTAAGAGCAGCAAAAGGGAGGGGTGAGGGATGATCCCTACCCTTGGACGGTCGGTTGAGGTGGAGCCAAGGTGGTGGCGGTGTCCGGGACTGGCCTAGGACGGCCTAATGATACTGAAGGAGGGTTCAAACAAGTCCTAGTTACTGGATGAGCTCGGACAGGGGTTTGATGCAAATGGAAAAGCTTCGATTTTGCATGGGGATGGCTTGAGATTTATAGGAGAGGAAGGAGGACGCTCAAGGGCATTTAGGGTATTTAGGGAAGGTCCAGGGACCAATGGGGGAGGTCCCAAGCCTCTGATGGTGCTGCAGTGGAGCCTGCACACGCTAAACCTGGAAACACGGTAATGTCGGTAATTCAAATGGGGACATTAAGTTTTTAGGCTAAAAACTTAATGTCGGTAATTCAATTGGGGACATTACCGATTTCATGCTATTTCGGGCCAAACCCAAATCCACTTGGGTCAAAAGGGTTGTGGGCAGCCATTTAGGGCAATTCCCGCCCATTTTGGATTTAGGGTTTGTGGGTCCCACCCATGTGCTCCTCATGGGTTGAGGTGGGCCCAAGTGTGGGCCCCAAAGGCTATGGGCTTTGGTTTTTTGTGGTTTCTTGGGTTTTGAATGGGCCTTGAGCCCATAGGGTTGTCCTAGGTCATAGGCTAGGGTTGAGCTAGGGTTTGGTCTAGGGTTTGGTCTAGGCCTCTCCTAGGGTTTGTCCTAGTGTAATGGGCCTTGAGCCCAAAGCTTAGGGGGAGATTCTAAGGTTTTAGGTTGTCCTAAGGTTTCACTAGGGTTCGTCCTAGGGCTTAGGGGGGTGTAAAGATGGGGTGCTTACATCTTGGACCAGAAGGGTTGGCTTTCCCAACAGAAACTAACAGCGGAGAGTGATCAGATAGCCTAGGAGGACGAAAATCAGCTAACGAACCTGGGAAAAGCCCTTGCCAAGCTACATTGACAAGCACTCGATCTAGTTTGGAAACGATGCATGCGCCGCCGTGCTGCAGATTGGACCAAGTGAACTTCATACCTATACTTTTAAGATCAAAAAGCCCAGCATCGTCCATGGCTCGAAGGAAGCTTTCACAATTATTAAAGTGGATCAGGTTCCCTCCTAGCTTCTCTGCGGAATTGGATACGGTGTTGAAGTCCCCTGCTACAAGCCAAGGTTCGCTATTGGCAGAGAGCATCCTAAGTTCAGACCAAAGATCTTGCCTACAAATTGCTGAATTACGAGCATAGACCACGGAAAGGCGAAATATCTCTTTGGTAGCTAAGAGTTCAACTGAACAATGAATTTGCTGATCTGAAGAAAACAGAGGTTGAACCAAAAATTTTGCTGGTTTCCATAATAACCAAATCCGACCGTTGAGAGCATGGTCGTAGTTGTGATAGAAGCCCCAATCCTTGAATACGGTAGAAATAATCAAAGAAAGATTACCTTGATGGACTTTCGTCTCCACCAGACCCAGAATATCCAATTGATGCAGTGAGACTAAATCCTTAACCTCCTTCTGCTTAGCCAGAGAGTTAAAACCACGAATGTTCCAAACCCCGACTTTAAACATGATGAGGAGGAAGAATAGGGATTCTGCAAGGAGAAAGGGGAAGAATACCTAATTGAAGAGAGTAGGGAAGGAGGACGCCGAGCTCAAGAGAGCAGGGAAGGAAGAAGCCCTAGCTCAAGAGAGCAGGGAAGGAAGAAGCCCTAGCTCGGTTCTTTGTTTCAGTGTTCTTGTGTGTAGCCGCTTTGGGGGGTCCCTGTATTCTCTTGGGCGGCCCTTTCTCTCTTCCTCCTCTTAGTTTCTTCTTTATTCCTTTTTTTTAATAAAGCTGGTCGGGATCTGCCTGAACCCCAGCTTTCCTCGTTCCAAAAAAATAAAAATGACTTCCGGCTGATCAATGACTGGATTTCCAATGGTGATCTATGTGTAGAATCTTGTAGCAGAGATATAGTTGTTTCGATGATCACCTAAGTCCAACCATGATCTTGAGTTAAACAGACACAAAGTAATATGTATTGAAATTCAGCTATAATCGGAAAGCCTTAAGAATGGCACCATTATGATCACGAGCTACCTCGGCAGCACTAGTTGAATCCCTGTGGCTTGTTGAATCCCAGACGCACCATCGCTATTTATCTTGATTGTGCCACCTGTTGTATAGTGGATAGAGTGGGTGCCTGTTGAACGTTGGAAGAATAGAATTCAGAACACACTACTGTTATTAGGGCGGCAGTCAAGCCAAGTTAGCTCGACGGCTTGACTCAGCTCGGTTCATTTGAGTCAAGCTCAAGCTAGCATTTCAGGCTCGAAAGAATCAAGCCAAGCTTTTATTTGAGCTGGATTGTATAAACAAACCAAGCTCAAGCCAGACCTTGTTTGATTCGGTGGCTTGGCTCAGCTTGTTTAAGGCTTAGTTTGGCTTGAGCTTGACTCGACTCGAAATATATATTTATACATAAATTTTGTTAGTAGTGTTATTTATATTAATACATAAAATATTTTAAACTTTCTTAATAATGTTTAATAAATAAGTTTAAGAGATAATAATAACGACAAATTTAAGAATAAAAGGAAAAACTTTGATTTAACTCTCTACTCTTTAGAGCAAAGGACTACTATGATGATCTTGTATTATAATTTGTTAATAACCACTTTAATTATAATTACGTAGAATTAAACAAAATAATTTCGTGAATTAAGTCTAAGCCAACCCGAGCTCAGCTCAACTTAAATAAAGTTCGAGCTCTAGCCTAAACATTCGTGCTCGAATCAAGCTAAGCTCCAACCTAATTACATTCGAGCTCGAATCAAACTCAAGCCAAACTCAAGTATGCTCAAGCCAAGCTCAAACTTGGCCAAGCTCGACTCAAATACACTCCTAACTATTATTCACGAAGAGTATTTATGAACAGAAATTTCCTTACATTATTTTATATTTACAGTAAAAGGGGAGCTCCGCTCAAGGCGCTTTAAGCAAAGCTCCGCCTCATGTTAACACTCTTATTTCATGATGTAATCTGACCAATTCAAAGAACAAAAATTTGCAACAATATTTGAGTAACAGAAATTCTTGGACGTTTTTATATCAGAGCACATGAAGGATGAGACTTACCCCGCCTTTGGTGCTAGTGTTGGGGTGTGGCCTCTTTGTTGAGGGAGGTCTGGGGATCCAATCCCCCAAGGGTGACGAGTCCACAAGAGCTCCAATCTCCCAAGCCAATCAATAACCATTGTTCTAACCACTAATCATAGTTAAATGATACCCTCAGCTAAAAATACAAAAAAAACAAGAAGGATGAGACCTATGGCCTTAATTCCATCTAAGCCATATATTCATTGTGGGTGCTGGGGGACCATGAAGGATGAGACTTATGACCTTAATTCCATCTTGCACTCTATGCACTCATGGTTTACAGCCCATTGAAGTGAGCTTCTTATGAAACATTTAATTGGTGAGCCACTTCTTAGATGGGCCATGGCCCAGTGGATCAACTCCTTTTCTGACGAATAGGGTTGGATTTGAACTGTGCTTGCTTGCCAGCTCGACTTGACTCATATCAAGCCGAGCTCAAGCCAATCCAGCTCACATATTCATATATATATATATATATATATTTATATATTTATAATGATATTTGTAAACTTTCGTTATCATAACTTTTAATATTTTTGAACTTTGCTATTGAGACCCCTTTAGGGCCGAGACCATCGAGACCGTGCTCTAAGAGCATGAAATGTCGGGTGAGGTCCATTTCATATGGTAGGCCCCACCTGACATCTCATGCTCTTTGAGCATGGTCTCGATGGTCTCAGCCCTAAGAGGGTCTCGGAAGCTTTATTCAATATTTTTATCTTACAATGAATAAATTAAAGATAACAAAAGAAAGTTGAAGTTGTACAAGCAAAAAAATTCAAACTCTACTCAAAAAGAAAAGTGACTCAACAATTAAAACGGCAATAGAGGGTCTACCAATGGCGTTCTCGACAAAAGAGAGGGAAAAAAAATTGCTACCGCTTAACGTTAGAAACCTCCCGATCTATACTCCAATAGATTCTCCTCTCTTTCATTTAATATATTAATTATAAATAATTATAAAGAAATTTAAGGTGATGTGTCATTTGTTGTTGATGCTATGCCCTTATATTCAGTCTCAGCACTAGAACGAGAAATAACATATTGTTTTTTTTACTTCTCCAAGTGACTAAATTACTACCAACAAAAGTACAATAACAAGAATAAATTATTAAAATTATAATATTCTAGATATAAATATTTTTATTATATAAAGTGTTTATCTAATTGGTAATATTAATGTTATTTGGTAATATTATTTATATTAATGCAAAAAAAATATTTTAAACTTTCTTTATTATAAATTGCTATTAATTTTTAATAAATAAGTTTTAAGAGATAATAATAACAAAAAAATAAAAGTAGAAACTTTGATTTAACTCTCTACTCTTTAAACTAAAGGACTACTCCCAAATCTTATTTTTGTATATGAATGTATTAATTTTATGTGGTTTCTTGTATTATAATTTGTTAATAAACACTTTAATTAAAATTACGTGTAATTAAATAAAGTAATTTCATGAATCAAGCTTGAGCCAACCCGAGCTCTACTAATATATTGGCGGGAACAGATTTCTGCGGTGGTATAGTAGAAACCGCTACTATTATCCTGGCAGGAACAATTTTTAGCGGCGGTATCACTAAAACCGCCGCTATAGATGTCTTTCACAGGCGGTTCGTTAGAACCGTCGCTAAATCCCTTAAATTTTATAGTGTAACTTAAATAAAGTTCGAGTTTGAACGGAACTCGATTTTGATCAAGCTTGTTCAATCCAAGCTCCAACCTAAACATTTGAGCTCAAATCAAGTTCAAGCCGAGGTCGAGGTTCAAATACACCCCTAACTGTTATTCACAAAGAGTACTTATGAACTGAAGTTTTCTTACATTATTTTTTTATTTACACTGGAAGGGGAGCTCCGCTCAAGTCGCTTAAGCAAACCTCCGCCTCATGTTAACACTCTTATTTCATGATGTATAATAGAGAATATGTATGGTTTTGATATGCATGAGATGCACCATTTCATTATCATCATCACAATTGGAAGAATTTGGATTTAAAATGAGATTGTGATAGTGATTGAGATTTGATTAGGATTTGATTAATATTAGATTAGGAATGGTTTGATTTAGTTTTTATATTTATCTATATATTATTATCTATTTAAATCTTACTTAAGTTTCTTTGTAATCATCCAAGAATTCTCAATAGAATCAGTTTATTTTCAATGTGATCTGACCATTTCAAAGAAAAAAAAATGTGAAACAATATTTTATAAGAGCACAAACTGAAGGTCAACAAATGAAAGAGGCAACAAAAGAAGAAAGCTTTCATCATCTGACCGGACATAAGTTCCATTTTAGACTAGAACTGGAGACTGAGCTAGATGCTGGGTTGTTATGGACTTATGGCATGTTGGGAATGTAGACAACCTTCAGACGCACGAAATGTGCGTATTTTTTTAGGTTAATGAATTTATGAAGTGACCGTAATTCTGAGACAAGAAAAACTATAAGTACTTTGCATCTTCAATATAGTGAATTTGTGTGGCTCCCGAGGATGTAGGCACGTTGCCGAACCTCATTTATATTTTTCTTTAGTCTCTATTTTATTCTTTGCAATTTTTTCTATTTGTTGTGTGATTTCTGTGATTCATAGTTTCCAAAATCCAAAGGGTTTAGAGATTAAACGCGAGTTCGAATCCCAACATGGCGTTATTTTTTTTGTTAAACTCAACAACACTACAAGGCGTCACTAAAGGCAATTGGAAGGAAAACACACACTCACTCACGCACACACATAGTCCATACAGTCAAAACGGGTACCAACCGTTTGAGATGTGATGGTACTTATAAGGGATGAAGTGCTCGGGTAAGTAGCCAATATGGGACTAAACAGTTGGGTTTTTTGGTTAAACTCAACAGCACCACAAGGTGTCCCTGAAGGCGTTATTTTCACTCGGCACTTTGTTATTTAAGATCATTGACTCTCTCCACGAAAAAACACTTTGTATAGAACAAAACAATTACCAGTTATGCAGAAACTAAGTAAATAGATAACCACCCCCCCTCTCGCGCCAATGGTGAGGTGTGGCTTCTCTGTTGAGGGAGGTTTGGGGATCTAATTCCCCCGGGTGATGAGTTCGCAAGAGCTCCTATCCCCCAAACTAACCTGTAACCCTACTAACATAGGTATATGATATCTGAAGCCAAAAAAAGAAAATAGATAAAATAGATGCCACAAAGTTGAATTAATGGCATATATTTTTATGATCCTTGTTCAACTCAACTTCAACAAACTGGAACGAAAACAAATTATTATGAAGAAAATGGGTTTTAAATAGATACCTTTGGGGACATTTTTCACCACAAGGTTAGAAAGTCTAAACAAGTGATCCCATTTTGACTAAGCTAGCCTTATTATTGATCAAATGTTAAAGGGCATTTCCATCTAGGATAAAGTCAATTCTTTTGGCTACATACAAATCCTGCATACTCTGCCTACAGTTGCCAAGTGTGCCTCTCTAGGAAATCTTCCATTTAATACAAGCCCATTTTTTAGCCTATTTCAGAGATCTCATTTCGTGCTGGTATAATCATATTACTTTGAAGCTATTATGGATAGATTTTTAAGACAACAGTGTGTCCTGTGTCCAAAACTGTGGACAAACAAAACTATTGACTCATATTAATTAGAAATACGCCTAATACCTTTAAAATTTTAGGGTTTATTATGCAAAAAAAGTATACAATTACATATAATTAGCATAAATATCAACAATCTAACTCTCATCATTAAAAAAGAGAAGCCAATATAAAAATAGGGGAAGAAGTACAATCCAATTATTTATAATAAAAAAGGGTGTTGCTACGAGTAGCCCAACTTTTACTGATTATACACCAACTCAACAATTTGAATTTCTAAACAAATATAAAAAAAGATAATTTGACAAAAGAGCCCCTTCTTCAAGCTCTTGTCGGCCCCCTCAATCTCCCTTTCTATAACTTTTCTATAACTGCTCGCCCTTTAGCCTCATACTCTCCAAGATGACTTGAACCCTTCATGTATGGACTCAAGATCCGGAAACAAACAGACACCAAGAAAAGAATCTGATCTACTAGATATATATAGTAACAGAAGGGTAGTTTTGCCATTTAATTTCTTTTTATATATTTTAAAATTAATTATTAAGTTGGTGTATAATCAGCAAAAGTTGGTATGCTCATAGCAGTACCCTAAAAAAATGGGCAAAGAATAGGAGGAAGCGATACCTATATTGAAACAAAAGGAGGAGAGAGAGAGAGAGAGATGGATGAATAGAAGTTTAAGTAGGCTGAATTTGGGCCACAAATGAAGTTTCCATTAGGTTTGACATTTTCTTCTAGGATTTTGAGTTTTTCACACATGCTTTTCTCAAGCATTTTCCTCTTATGATTAGAGATAGATCAAGATTGCCTAAATATTTGAGCTTGATTCGAGCTCGACTCAACTTGGCTCGAATGTGTGTCTACTAGTGACTATCATTTAAGACAATTGCTCCACTAGGATTATGCATGTCTTAACTTTCCATGTTTAGCTCTATACATTATATATTGAAAATCTAAAGAGATCGTGTAATCTAAAAATTAAATGACTTTCAGGTTCTGAGGGTTATAAAAGGGAATCCATGAAAACAAAAACAAAGCAAACGAGTCAGAGAGAGAGAGAGTGTGTGTATATGATGATAGCCATACTAACATGGCAACTCTATCAGGTTATTTTATTTTATTTTTTTGCAATTTAATTTATGTTATGTGCATATTTTTGCATGGTGATTTACTATTGAAGTCGTCGTATATCATAACTGGGATTATCTGATGATATTTTCCGTTCAAAAGTGTTTATACTTCATGACTGTTTCGGTGACGGTTCTCGGGTGGCTTAAAATTGTTATTTTCTCTTTCTTCTTATTTACATTCTCATTGAGGTTCAAACTCTTGTTGCTCAAAGCATCTCATGCCATTAAATTTTAACTACAGAGGCAAACAACGATGATGATAATGAGGACAATGGGTGTGAAGGGATTATAATCCATTGACCATTTGAGGAGTCATCTACAGGTTTCTATTTCTTTTAAAAATTTTGTTTAATCCTTTATATGTTACCTTCATTGTCTAACTTTTCTGATCATCTTAAGAAACTTGTTTGTTATTTTAACAGAAATATAAACAAGACTTTCAGATTATATACGAAGATTAATTTTCAGTTGGAACCTCTATAGGAGGATGAGGAAGACGAGGAGGGAAGAGAAAGCCAACTGAAGCAGAGGAGGAAAAAAGAAAAACTCTAGAGGGGAAACTAACACGTTCTCTCTCTAATTTCCCTTCTTTTTCTCCTCCCTTTATTTTTTCTTTTTGGAATTAAAAAAAAGTGTAATTAATTTATAGAGCAATGCTACTTATACCCTCCGACAATCTCTACTCTCAGCCAAAAACAAACACTTGTCATTTCTTTTAAACAAAAACCAGCACATGTTCTTGCAAAGATAGGTGTTAGTTTTTGGTTGAGAGTAGGGCTAACACACCTCTGATTTAAATTCAATGTAAAAACTGTAATTTTCTACTTAAACTCTCTCCTAGAACCTCTGAACTTTTGTTTCTGTATTCTTTTTTTTTTAATTTGTTTATTTAGGGTGGTAAGAACCTCTAGAGTTAATACATAGTAAACATGAACATAAAAAAGCAACTACCAAAAAAGTCCCACAAAAAGGGGAGGGGAGGGGAGGGGCTACGACTGACAGTAACCCCTAGACCCGGCCTAACCTAAGTTAAATGATGCCTAAACAAAGGGGGAACAAAGGGGGAAGTGAATAAAACCGCTTGTAATTTATAGTACCAAAAATATAAGGTAGTGAGAAGGGGATGATTAGTACAAAATAGCCTGTGCAAGCCAAATCCTAGAATTCAGTGGTGCCACATTTGGCGCAAAATTAGGGGTGCTCAAGTGGCGAACATGTAAGTGAACATTAAAAAAAAAAGAAAAAAAAAGAAGTGATTTAAAACTCTCAATGGTACCTACTATCGAGAGCTAGACCAGTAGATTAAAAATTCATTGGTAAAGCACTAAGTGGGGCCTCATTAAAGCACCGCACACATGGTGCCATTGGATGTTTAATCTAACGGTCCAACTCTCGATAGTAGGTACTATCGAGAGTTCTTAATCACTTTCCGAAAAAAATGATCAGAACCGATGCCCCTTGCAGTGCTCCTTCCTTTCAAATCAGTGTGTACAATGGAATATTTTGTTGCCAAACACCCCCTATAAGTAGATGAAATAATTGGCAGCTGATCGAGTGATTACATGATCAAGACATGTTCAAAGAGCTCGATCACGCGTCAATTAAGCTCTTTTGGTGGAACTTTTAAAGTCTAAAACTTTCATTGTTTCATGTCTAATTTTACTTAATGTCTAGAACTATATTATTTCAAAGAGTACACAATTTCTACAAATATGGAACTTTGAAGTTCCACCCAAAATTTTAGATTTTTTAAGTTCCATAGATGTGGAACTTCTAATTAATTAGGACTCAATAAATCCGTGATATCATCAAGTAAAAGGGTTAGAAATTAACTCTCTCCCCTCTCTTCCGAGACTCTTGCCTCTTGTTCCAAAACATTAATGTTCCAGACTTTTAAAAGTTTCACCTAAAGAATGGAGCCTTAATGAATTCCCTCACGAGGGAGGTGAATTAGAGCTCGTTGAGCTTTCTGGGCAAGCCGAGCCACTGATATATTTCGCCTATCATTGGATATGGATCAACAATTTCGAATGACTTTCGAACGTAACAACTCGAACAACCCACCAAGGGTTAGTGCAGTTGGCTAGCATCTCGGGTTTGCTTCCCGTGGTTGTGTTCAACTCCCACTCCCCCTAATGTCTATAGGGAAAATTCTGACTAGGACGGTGTGGACACCCGAAGGGACTAGATAGTCCTTACCTAGCTCAAAGGGTTTGGGACACACTCTGTTACCCAAAAAAAAATGTAATAGCTGGAATATTTGTGATCAATGACTAGATGTCTAGTGACAATCTACGTGTATAATCTTTTAGCAAACAAAGATATAATGGTTTGGAAATCGGATTCGATGATCACCCAAGTCCAATCGTGATCTTGAGCTACCTTGGTAGCGCTAGTTGATGAATCCCCAAGCTGCACGCACTATCGATGTTTATTTCGATTGTTCTTTGTGGGGGGGGGGGGTTGTACTCGACTGAACCAATTGTATTAGTGTGTGTCTAACACTACTGTTATTCCAAAAAAGAACTTGTGGACAAAAATGTTCTTATATTATTTCAATATTTACAAAAGAACCTTCTAAAAGAAAAATTGTTTGGGGAGCTCTAAGATACTCTGCCCAAAGTTTTTGCCATTTATTTCTCAGTGTAATCTGACCAATTCAAAGAAAACAACATTAGAGTAAAACAAAATTATTGAAAGGAACAAAGGTTCTCACAATGCTACATAGAAAAATAAGGTTAAACTAACTTTTTAAAAAGATGGTGGTGTCTTTTACTTATATCTACTTTTCTAACAATAATAAATGTCAAACTTAACATATTGTCCTTATGTGTGGCAATGTGAGAGACAATTTGCAACTACCAAATGTAAAAGAGCCCTTACAACTAATTATTGTTCAGTCATACAATACAATAGGTTCTGTGTAGAGTTTCATCATTATGGTTTTTTTTTTTCCATTAAAAAAAAAAATAAGGGTGTAGTTACCTGCACTCCAACTTTTAATCACTACACCACAAACCTTAAAAAAAAAAAAACAAAATTATAAGAAAGAGACTATAATACCCTCTTCTTCTTCCTATCTCGTAACTTACAGATTCTGTCAAAATGTTCTTCCTATCATCTTAAGTTATAGATTCGATGAAAATATGAACTGGGTAGTCCTTAACTACCTCCCTTTATTGCTATGAATCTTTCAGATGTTGCATAAGATATTAGTTTGAACTCAAAAATCATTTCGGATTCTTAGATTTCCTTAGAAACCCGATGGAAAATAGAATCTTTATTAAATCAGTGTTTGCAGATTTTGACCAAAAGAAGGTAAAAGGCGATGGATCTTCTATCCCAGCTTCTTATGGAAACTCCCCATTTGGCTCCATGAATTGTATTGATTTTGAAGCAACAGAGGCGATTGAATCAAAACCAGAAGCTCTTCTCAATTCTCAGGTATTTTCCAATACCCAAAAAGTTCTCTCTAAAACAAGATCTTTGGACTTTGAATACATTAATACGGAATTTGGTTCCAGGGCATAAAGAGTTGGACCAGTGAATGGGAAGCATCAACCGAACTGACTATGCCCTCTCCTATAGGCTTTTGGAGCTTTTTGAAACCATTCTAATCATCACAAAGAAAACCAAAAAAAAAAAAACGTTTGTTGAAATGTAGGTTTTTGCTCCCAAAGGGATAGGAAGAAGAAGGGAGGCATTATTGTCCCTTTCTTCTATTCTTCTATTTTGAGTAGTATTTTAACTATTGGGGTGTAATCATAAAAAAACTGGAGTACGGGTAGCTCCACCCAAAAATAATTACGTGCGCACGCGTGAGAGAGAGAATCCATGGGCTCTCTTGCGTAGAAACTAAAAAAGGAAACAAAGAGAATATAGATACCACTTCTTTTGGGAAATTAATATTATTGGCTCACTCCATGAAGAAACACCTCTTATAGAACAGATTAGCACAGAAACTGAAAAAGGAAACAAAAAAAATATAGATACCACAAAGTCGAACTTATTTCATTTCTTTTTATGATCAACTAGCGGGTGGCATGTGCGATGCACGTGAGAACGAGGAAAGAAGTTAACCACTGTTAATAGGAGTTAAAAGAGACACGTGTTAACCAGCGGGTGCGATTGAACTCTCCAGAGTTCAATCGCGATTGACTGTAATTCTATTATTAAAATAGATAGATGAGGGTAGTTTGGGAATTAAAGTAAAACATTAAATTAAAGTTTTGTTTTATATAACGGTAGTTTAGGAATTTCAGAAAATTTAGGCCTCTCCCATTATAATAGTAAAGAAAGAAGATGTTCTACAAACTGGAAGGAAAATATATTTAACGAGAAATCTTCCCTTAAATGCCTAAAAAAAGACTTGAAAGGACCTAAAAGCCCTCTTCCTCTTACAAAGAAATTTCTCTGTCTTCATCATTTGATTTCAGGGACAAAGATGGTCGGTTGAGGCAGCCGGTTAGGTGGATTCTCCACGAAGGACCTCCACCCAAAGATGGTGGTAGATGCTTGCTAAGGTTTGCCCTTGAGAATAAGACTGTTCAAATATCTTTCAGTTTGCAGCTTTTATTCCTTAGCAGCTTGCTTAAGTTACCATCTTTCAGAGGGATCCTTTTAACACCAAAAAGGGGAACCCTACCCTAGTGTAGCTCTGCTATTAGCCTATTACCTTCGGAGGGATGAAACTTAACGAAGAAGGCGAGTGCTGTTTTCGTCTTATCCTACCCACTCATACTTGAGTCATAGTATTTTAACATTGTAACAAATTTTAATTGAGTGTTTTAAATAATTTTACTAATTATTTAAGATAAATCTTTTTAAATATTATAAAACACAAATTAACTAAATCTTAAATAAATAAACAGTTTAAATATCAAGCGGAGCTCTGCATCATGCGGAGCTCCCTTTTTACACTACATGGGGGCAAAAGTGTGATTTATCATAAATAAATCCCCATGAAAATTAATCTCATAAATAAATTTAAGATTTCCACACAAATAATTATTACTTGCAATGCCTGTGTACTTTTACTAGTATATATATATATATATATATATATATATATATATATATATATATATATATATATATATGTGTGTGTGTGTGTGTGTGTGTGAGAGAGAGAGAGAGAGAGAGAGGGGGGAGGGGGGCACAAATGAAGATTCCATTACTTAGGACAGTTTCTTCTAAGATTTAATTTCTTCGGAAATACTCATTTTTCTCAAGGATTTTCCTCCTATTAATTGAGATAGAGCCAATCCGAGCCCGAATCTAGTTCAAGCTTGGTCAAGCTCGTTTGAGCTGAGCATGAGCCTAAATATTCGAGCTTGATTCATGCTCAACTCAACTTGGCTCGAATATACATCTACTCGTGACTACCATTTAAGACAATATCTCCACTATGATTCTGCATATATAAACTTTCCATGCTTAGTTCTATACATTATATATTGGAAATCTAAAGAGATTGTGTAATCCAAAAAATTAAATGACTTTCAGGTTCTGAGGCTTATAAAAGGGAAACCTGAAAACAAAAGCAAAAACAAACCAAAAAAGAGAGAGAGAGATAATAAAATGGCAACTCTATCAGGTTTTATTTTATTTTTTGTGCAATTTGATTATGTTTTATGCATATTTTCAAATATTGGTGCATGATGATTTACTATATATTGAAATAGCCGTGTATAATAATTGGATCTTTTTGATAATATTTTCCGATAAGAAGTGTTTATGCTTCATGGTTTTCAGTGATGGTTATCGGGATGGCTTAAAACTATTTTTTTTCTTCATTTTTACATTCTCACAAAGTTTTAAGCGCTTGTTATCTCAAAGCATCTCATAACATCAAATTTTAACTGTAGAAGCAGACATCGACAAGGATCATACAGGCAATGGGTGTGAATGGATTATCATTGACCATTTGAGGAGTCATCTACAGGTTTCTATTTCTTTTGAAAATTAAATCCTTTATATGTTCTTTCTGTTGTCTAATTTTTCTAATCATCTTGAAAAACTTGTGTGTTAACAGATATATGAAATACACTTCCTACGTTAGGATAGAAGATTTGAGTTCAGCTGAACCCTCTATAGGAGGATGAGAAAGACAACGAAGGAAGAGAAAGCCAGTTGAGGCAAAGGAGGGAGAAAGAAGAACTCTAGCGGGGAAACTAACCCGTTTCTATTTTTTGATCTTCTTTTTTTTCTCCCTTTATTTTCTTTTTTGAATGCAAAAAAAAGTAATTTATTTTTAGTCAAATGCAAAAACTGTAATTTTTTACTTAAGCTCTCGACTAGAACCTCTCAATAAGTGTAATTTTCTTTTTTTGAATGCAAAAAAAAAAAGGGTTAAAGAGTAAGGGGATCTCTTAATAAATATATTGGGTATAAGGTCTTTTAGAATGATTGGCATTGGACTCACTTACCCCAGAGTTATCACTAACCCTTAACCTAGATAAATGGCTAAAAAAGGAAAAACAAAAAATTCCTTATCGTGTGTTCAAGGCGGCACACCAATTGTGGGTATATCCATAAAATTATTCTCTGCAATGAGATAATTTTGACAAGTTTACTCTTACCTTCCAAAAAACACATTTTTTTAGAAGATAATTTATACTAACATATATTCTATGCAATGAGATAATTTTAAGAATTATACTTTTAGTAGGTGTCCGATACTTTAGTTGGTAAAGTCGATCAATTCC
This sequence comes from Tetracentron sinense, assembly GCA_015143295.1. Classification (NCBI taxonomy): domain Eukaryota; kingdom Viridiplantae; phylum Streptophyta; class Magnoliopsida; order Trochodendrales; family Trochodendraceae; genus Tetracentron; species Tetracentron sinense. The sequence continues at coordinate 3,462,897 of CM026569.1, forward strand.
ACTTAGCTCAGGGTTGTGGGGTTTTTGAGAGAGGTTGGGCTACCCAACTCATTGTGTAACCCAAAGGTCTATGTGGCCTCCATGAACCAAAAAAAAAAAAAAAGGACTTTGCTACTGAGACCGCAGAAGGGCCAAAACCACCGATACCGTGCATGCATGCACGGGATTTCAGGTGGGGCCCACATTCACATGGTAGGCCCCACTTGCAATCCCGTGCATCCATGTACGGTCTTGGAGGTCTCAGCCATTTTGTGGTCTCAATAGCATTTCCCAAAAAAAAAAATTTAGAAGTTTGCACATGCAACCATCGCATTCCGTGTAGGCATGAGTGTTTAAAGGTTAGGATTGTTTTTAAGGCATGGTCTTATGACAAGAAATCTTGCCTTTAAACACTCATGCATTTGCAGTTGTACAAGAGATGTCATAGACGATTTGGTCCCCCCACAAGATGGATGGATTTTTTTATTAAAAAACAGTAAATAATTTATGTTAAAAAGTGAATAAAAACGCTGTAATTTATAGTAAAGATTAAGTGTGAACAGGAGCTCTGATTGATGAGATCAACGGAGCAACCTCAAAATTATGCCTTTATAGGCTTAGTTTGGGAACTACAGAAGTTTTGGGAAATTTCCAAACAATCCCTGGGGATGATTGGTCCAAAGACAACCTGTCGCAAGCCAAAATTCCTCATTCTTTTGGTAATTCAGTTGTGCCGCATTCGGTGCAAAATTAAGGGTGCTTGAGTTGCGAACATGTAATTGAACACCAATAAAAATTGAGTCAGATACCGATGCCCCATTTCAAATGAGTGTACAATGGAATACTTTGTTACCAAACACCCCCTAAAGTACATGAAATAATCGGCAGCTGAACGAGTTATACATGATCAAGACCCATTCTGAAGATCCCGATCATCGAGCCTATTCAACTCCCTCCAGAAGGGAGGTGTAGCAGACACTGCGCCACTGTGATTTCACTGCGCTTTCTGGGCAGGCCAATGATGAATCCACCATCGCCGTTTATCTTGATTGTTCCTTATTGGGGGGAGAGTACTTATGGACAGAAATTTGCTTACAATATTTACCAAAAATCCCTGGAAGAAAACTTGTTTTGGGAGCTCTGAAAATCCAATCAGGTCACAGGTTCACTCACTCCGAACCATTTATTTCTTTGTGTAATCTGACCAATTCAAAGAACAAAAATATGCAACAACATTTGAGTAAATCAGGAACTCTTGAAAGTATATATAAAATGGCACAAACTGAAGGTCTACAAATCAAAGAGCCAACATAAGAACAAAGCTTTCATCATCTGACCGGACAGAAGTTCATTTTAAGCCTTGAACTGTAGTCTGAACTGCTACAATAGAGACCACACTTCATCGTACGTTAATTTCACTACGCAGTACTACACTGAGTGTTCAAGGAGGCATTCATTTGGGCTAACCCTGATTCTTTCGACCTTAGCCACATAGTTGGTTTTTAAGGACTTATGGTGTGATTCTCGCCCGGCCCTTTGCCACCCTCCGAGCAATTACTCTCCGACCACCCTTAGTCTCCTTGCTGCATACACATGTAAAGTACATTAGTCATAAAATAGCCAACGGGTTCTGTACACAGTTTCCTCATTATGATATATTTCTGTTATTTTTTTTGGTTAAATTGTGTGTGTGAGAGAGAGAGATAGAGAGAGAGAGAGATGTACCGAGCAAAGAATCCATGGGTTCTCTTGCGCTTTATGTGGCTAGGTTGGTATGTTCTTTTGGGAAGTAAGATCATTGGCTCGCTCCATGAAGAAACACCTATATAACAAAACATTTACCATTTTATGCAGAGACTTAAAAATAAACAGAGAAAATAGATGCCACAAAGTCAAACTAAGAGCAGGTATTATTATGATCCATTTACAACACACTCGAAGGAAAAAAAATTATCAAGAAGAAAAACAGAGTTTGAATAGGTACCTCTGGGGACATATTTTTCACCACAAGGTTATAAAGTTTAAACAAGTGATCCGATTTTGACTAAGCTAGCCTTATTATTGATCAAATGTTAAGGCCATTTCCATCTAGGATAAAATCAATTCTTTTGGCTACATACAAATCCTGCATACATACTCTTGCCTACTGTTGCCAATTAGGGTGCCTCTTTATGAAATCTTACCTTTAAGGCTAGATAGTTTTCACCATAAGGTTATAAAGTCTAAACAAATGGTCCGATTTTGACTAAGCAGGCTTTATTATTGATCAAATGTTAAGGCCATTTCCATCTATGATAAAATCAATTCTTTTGGCTACATACAAATCCAGTATACATACTCTTGCGGTCTTGCCTACTGTTGCCAAATAGGGTACATATCTATGAAATCTTCCACATAAGGCTAGATATACATTGCAGCCCTTTTGGACCCTATTTCAGATTTCTCATTCATGCTAATAATATCATAATACTTTGAAGCTATTTTTTACGGATTATTTAAGACAATAGGCATGTCATATGTTGAAATGTGTGGACACAGATTCGGACACAGACAAAACTATTGCGACTCACATGAACAAGAATTCATGCATTTTGGACACAGAGAGAGAGAGAGAGAGAGGTGTAAACGGGCAGAATTTGGGCCACAAAAATCTCTTTTTAAATAAATCTTCACTGATATTAGCATTAACAATTTTTTGTTATCGATATATATATATATATATATATAAAAGAGGAAGAATGTACAAAGGAGCAAGGTAAAAGTTTACAATAGCGTAAACTGAAAAGCATAAAGTGGAGCCAAGGTGGGGCCCCAACTAAGAAACGAACGGATCCAAAACTTGTTTGACATTATCCCAACACAAATCCCAGGTCAACCTCACCATTCTGAATGGAGACCCAGTCAAATATCAATAGACAAATCCGATTTTGAATATGAGAAATAGAAGTGGAGTTATCAAAAACACTCCTATATTTCTCCTTTCAAATTGACCATGAAATGGCCCCTGGTAGAACCGACCAAATTCCCTCTTGGCACTATCCGCACTAAACAAGATAAGAATTCTGAAAAGAAGAAGGAAATACCCAAGTCATGCCCACTCGGGAGACAAATCCGATTTTGAATATGAGAAATAGAAGTGGAGTTATCAAAAACTTTCCTATTTCTCTCCTTTCAAATTGACCATGAAATGGCCCCTGGTAGAACCGACCAAGTTCATAAACTTTTTTTTTATCAATATTTATTTCATTGATAAACAGTAATTTGTAATATACATTTCTCAGTGTTGTTTGTTTCTTTGGTTGTTTGTTTTTCTGTGTCTTCCATGCTTGTTCTTGTTGATTCACCTTTTGTGAATCTGTTTCCTTTTCTTCTTTTTAATGAATTGCCTTTACCAATGAAAAAAAATATATACATTTCTCAGTGTTGTTTGCAATCTTTAGAATCAATGCCTCTTTCAGTCATATTTAATATGTTTTCTTTTTAAACTTATATAGTATTATACATATAACATTTAACAAATAAAAATATTTAAAATATCATCTCGTGTCATCAAATCTTTTTTAGGGGGTTTGCCATGTCCGTGCAACATAGCTTTGAAGTTCATTGATCAAACCCTCCTCCACACCATTAACTATTCCGTGTCATTATTATCATGATATCCATCACGACATCAATACATGAATGAGAACCACAGATTACCACCATTTGACCAAAAAAAAAACTAGTAAGAGCATGTAGCAACAAAAGAAAGGATATACTCGGAAACAGAAAAAGGAGACAACTCTTTGCCTTGTTAGAAAATGTTAATAGGAGTTGTCAATTGTTCTTGTCCTGCCTTTTGTAAGCTGCAAATTTCATACTTTCTAATAAGAAGGTAGACATTATGGGCAACTATATTAAGGGAGGCATGTTGCCTTTCCTTTCATACCTCTTAAACCCTCAATTCCTACATGACGCTATAAAAATAAGGTAGACTGTGAATTAAGTTCATGCTTAGATAGTAACTCAAAATGTGCACCACAATTTGGAAGCTTAAAGAATGTGCACTGGACATATTTAGGTGGAAGGGCCAACCAAGAGGAACATTGCAAATAAAAATAAGGCTGCTACAGACGTACTGAGGTAATGATTTGTGATATTTTAAAATCTCCAGCCAAGAAGAATTTAACCCTACCATCAGTCTAACCACGATTCAGTTCATTAATTAACACAGGAAATGCAAGATTTGCATTTAAAACTCAGTCTTTAAATAAATATGCTTCCAAAGGGGAAAACCATTCTCTAAGTAGCATTAGATGATGGTGAACAATAACTTTATTCATGTACATTTGTCAATAATGGATCTTTTCAACTTTATCACTTTCCCAGTCTTTCTTAACTGTAAAAGAGATCCAAATCATGCCAAAAAGACCTCTGTTCTTGTATGACAACAAAAATTCCTCACTAAAATACGATGGAGAGAAGAAATAAAGACAAACTACATGAACATCAGTTTTTTGAGAAATAAGTCTACATTGTCTTGTAATTGAGAACACATAACCGAATCCAAAATCCTCAATACATAATTACATAAATAATCCACAAGTTGTAGGATCTATTGAACATATGAAAACAATGCTTGTTTTACCTCTTCATCACTTTAAGCAACTTAAGCAAATAATTCATGAAAACGAAAAAAAGAATGAAAGATGAAAATGCCTATTTTTTTTATCGGTAAATAGCAGATATAATATAAATCAAAGGAGAACTACAATAGTTTACAGAGATGTAAACTAGAGAAATGTACTAGCCGTGATACAGTAATAAAGGAAAAAAATAAAAAGGCGGCCATGGCACTTATGATGGTGTGGTTCTCATTGTGATAACAGTTCCTTGACTTCCGAACCCAGCTGAGTTGTAGAGCTCCAGTCCACAATCAGGTTAAGAACATGGCCTAACAGTCAAGAGAGAGAGGGGTGGGGGAGTCGTCAAAGCCCCGGTTGTTCCTCTCTTTCCAAATGACCCAAGAGATAGTACAGGGAAGAAGATACAAATTTTTGTATCCTTGCAGATATCTTTTCATTTTAGGGAAACAAAAAGAGTAGCTAACTTTACAGCTAAATTGTTATTACCAACCATGAATAATTTGTGTATCTTGAGTCCTTCCCATCTACGTTGGTCCAGATTGATGAGGCCAGTGCTAGGTTTGTCAATCCCCTCGTATGTAATTATCCTTTTTTTCATTTGAATATATTTTGGTCATCTGCCTAACCTCATCTTTCTCTCCTAAAAAGAAAAAAGAATCCATTCCCTTCTCTACAGTCCACCCCCCACCAATTAGCACTCAAAACATCCCTTTCAACCCAACGACAGCGGAAGTTGACTACCGGCCAGAAATTAAGACCAGGAAGTAAAGGGCCTTAGTGTCTTTGCCTAAAACACAGTTGTCAAGTTCTAAAATCCCAGAAATTTGCTAAATTTTGCAAAATTAAGTGACCAAATTATGCAATTAGCCTATTAGCTCAACAAGGAAAAGAAAATGTGGTAAAGCAGTTACCACATTGGCCAAACCAACTACGAGAAAGGTAGTGGACAGAAGCAGTATCCCCATCCCAAGAGCCAAGTTGGATATCTACAAAATCTATCATCTTATTCACATCAAACCTCAAGAACATAAGCCATAAGATTAACATAAAATTCCTTTTGACTGATCCTAAAAGATTGAACCACCCTGGAATCAAAGAATCATCATAATCCCGTCAAAGACAGTTCGAATAAAGCATAAATAGAACTGTTAAATTAATTTCCATTAGTCCAAACCCATTTCTAATTCTGTGAAACGAAGTATTTCTCACAATACACAAAAATCATTATGGGTTTCCCTAAAATATATATATTATGACAACATTTTAGAAGATCAAACTAAATCACAGAACAAAAAATCAATTGAGAATAATAAAAATCACAAAAAAAACTGGAAATTTAAAAATCGAAGATGCGGATGAAAAAGGATTACCGTCTGGTAAGAAGAACCGAAGAGAAGGAAGCCCATGTGGATACAAAATTCCATCAGAATCTACTTTCTTTAGGGTTTCAGTATCGCTTTCCGGCAAATGGAGAGAGGTCTGGAACTTCGAAAAAGAGGGGAAAAGCTTTGAAGAGATTTCAGAGCTCTGCAAGAAGAGATCATGACTTGAACTTGATTTCTGGTGAAGAAATGGATTGAATAACCGACGTATTAGAGAAGCTCCAGATCGAGCTAGGGTTTTGGACGACATTTTTCTTCAGGGAAAAACCCTAGAGGGTTAAGAGTATGGTGTTGATGGTAGTGTTCTTACTTACAGAACTGGATCGTTATTCGGTACTGACGCGCAGTATCACGAATAATAATTTCTCCAGCAATCTTGAGTCGTAAGATCCAAAGTACCTTAATCAAGGGGAGGACCGCTAGTAGGACTGTCAATGAGCCTATAGCCGGCTCAATTTGTCTTGGAATGAGCCGAGCTTTAGTTAAGTATTTGAGGTTGCTGGCCCCAGCCGAGCTAAATTATTGAGCTCATTTGTTAATAAGCTGAACACAAGAAAGGAGGAGTTCGGCTCAACTCAATTAATTTTATTGTACTACTTATTATATCCTAGGAAGCATGGATACTTTGAAAATGGAAACATACCCCTATCGCTCGCTTTATCATATACATATCAGATACGACACTATAAGATAAAACTTAACTGTTTTTCATAATTGCTGCCGTATCGACATACCCATGTCATATTGTCGTATCTAAGTATCGTCGTACCCATGCTTCCTAGATTATACCCTTATAATATTAGTTTTCATATCTCAAAGTTAAGAAACTTAAATATGAATTTAAAATTTATAGATTCTCATTTATTTGTGTAATGTTTTTTTTTGGCTGGCATGTATCTATGTTAGTAATCTTGAATCGGTTAAGCAATTAGGGGTTAGCATTGGGCATGGGAGTTCTTGCAATTCAGAACTGAGGGGATTCGATCCCCTGACCTCCACCTCTGGAGGCCAAACCCCAACCACTGGAGCAAGAAGACAGGGTGTATGTGTTATGTTTCTCTTGTTAGACTCATGTTTTTGGAGGGGGAAGGGGAAATCTAATGAGCATGTTTTTTTTTTTTTTTTGAGGGTAAGCTAGGGTTAGGCGAGGTAAATCATCCAAAAGGGATTTACATTCTTGGGAATTTACATCCCGACCTATCTTTGTCCATAAGAAAAACAAGCTGAGGAGGCATATCTCCTTGTAAAAAGGCAACAGAAGTAATGGGATTACACAATTTGGCTAAGAAGTCTGCTGCTTGGTTTGAGTCTCTCCAGATGTGATTAACTGAGTGTGAGTTGTAAATTTTCCATTTGATCTTTGTAGATGAGACTAGATTTCGGAGTTGCCATGGAAGAGCTTCTTTGTTTGAGAGACAATTTGCGACTCTTAATGAGTCTGAGGCGATGAGAATTCTTCAATGCCATGATTTGACATTATATCAAGACCCTTATCGATCTCCATCTGCACTATGTCTGTACTAGATTGATGCCCATTGGCATAGGCCACAATCGCATTTTGATTTGAATTTTTTTTTTGTTAAAATTAAGGGTAAACAAACTTAAAACAAGCTGAGTCGAGCTCGATTATAGACGAGCCGAGCACAAGCTAACATTTGAGAGCTCGAAATTGAGCTCGAGCCGAGCTTGAGCCAACATATACAAATCGAGCTCGAGATATACCCCACTCAACTAAACTCGAGCATGTTGTCCCATATCAGTTCCTTGGCGCCTTAAACGGTTGGTACCCGTTTTGAGGAGCTCTAGGGTGAAGCTTACATGGGCTGACATGTGTGTGGTGTGTGTGTGAGTTTGCATGTGGTGTGTATGTTTGCTTGGGTAGTGTGAGTATTCCCTTGTCTTTGCCTTCAGTCATTGCCTTGTGGTATGATTGAGTTTACCAAAAAAAAAAAACTAAACTCGGCTCGTTTGCGCGCTAACCTATATAGGCTTCAAAGCATGGCCCACAATACAGGTCCGCCACTAAACCTTAAATTTTTTTCTTTCTTTGAGGGCGCCATTAAGCAAATTTTTTGTGAATTTTCGGTGGTTAGGCGATCCAAACTTTTGCCGACATCAAACATGGTTGCAATTTCCTACTGCATAATCCAATGTTTTAAAAAACGATAGAACGTACTCAAGGGCGGGTCAATTGGTTTGACACGTGTGTGTGTGGGGGGGGTGGGGGGGGGGGGTTAGAGGTTACACAATACACTCGCACACAAACTAAATGCTCACACATGGACCAACAGAATGTTGACACGCAACACATCTCACCAAAAGAGCTTGACTCTTGGTGAAGGGGAGGAGACTTAAATAGTCTCACTTTAAGTGATGCAAAAAAATGTAACTAATCTCTACCATTATAATGAGAGAGGTAGGGTTAATTAGTTGATTGATCTTTTCTTTTATTTACCTTTAAACTTCCTATAATAATATTTTATTCTATTTAATCTTAGGGGTATTATAGAAAAATAAAATATAACTACCCAAGATTCCCTTAAATTCTGTTTTCTCTCACGTGCTCTATAAACTTTGTGAGATTTGGGTCCATTTTCCTGCTCCTTGCCACAATGATAGGTATTCGTCAGTTTTAATGTGAAGCCCGAGCCTCCATGACCGACGCCACCATCGTCAATGGCCCAAGCTCAAATGGTCTAGCTCTAGCCCATAATTTTCATCATCAACTACAACGTCCCCAAGAAGGTAAAAAAGTCAAACCATGAAGTAAATTAGGGTTTTCAAAACCATCCGAGTGCCCGGGGATATCCGGTTTATGAATACAATTAGGGTTTTAAAGAAACCGTTGAATCTTACTTATATTCATGGTCGATTCGACAAGCAGACGATTTTGGATGGAACTGTTGCATGTGTTTCGGCTAACAAGATATCAATCAATTACATGTGTGGTTCCGGGAATTGCAAGCTGAAGTATACTTAAGTGCATACAGGTGCGAGAAAGTTTGAGTCATGTTATGACTTGGCAAAGAACTCATGGGACTTTGCGGTGTCAGTGAGGATTTTAGAGGACAACATATTTAGAACTTCATACCAGACATCAAGCAAGGACTTGGGGTTGGAGTGGTCAAGGAATTCCAAGTTAAATGGATCGTTCAAAGGTACAAAATTGTGTTTTTTTTTAAAAAATTTGTTGGATTGATTGTCTGGAAGTTGCAATTGTTGTGCGGGATTGAAAAAAATGGGCAAATGTTTTTCTTCTATAATGAAAGAACCATATATCCTTAAGTCAAGGAGGTTATAATAATTTGAACTTTGTTGAGGTGGACAAAGTTGGGCTTCACCAATTTAGATCCCCTCATGCGAATTGATATCCTGAGTTTGTTTTAAACACAAAGTTTGGGATTCTCCTCTCCAACCAGACCCTGTTTTTCTTTTAATAAATTGGAAAGATAGAAGGACGTGAGAGAGTAGGTGGTTGGTATGTGAATGGGTGGAGAGAGGAAGTAGGAGAGATAAGGGGCTGATAGAAGAAAGATGGAGAGACATGAGGGAGTTGGGGTTGACTGAGAGAGAGGGAATTGGGTCTCTGTGAGAACACCACAAAGAGAGACATGAGATGAGAGAAGAGTGGCGATGAAATGAGTGGAGTATTTGCAGACAGCAATAAACACCTTCCCGCATACAAATGAGGTATAGTTGAGAGAGATTAGTAAGAAAAGGAGAAGAATATGAGAGCAATGAGGTATAGTTGAGAGAGATTAGTTAAAGAAAGGAGAGGAATATGAGAGTGAAAGAGGTGATGAGTAAGATAGGTGTGGGTGGAGTTTGTTGCTCAAGGTTTGAAATCCCATGATTTCGTTAAATCCCGATTTCGCCCAATCCCCTAATATCAATGTGATGATTTCGACAAAACACGACTTTGGATTTCGGAATTTTGGCAAAATAGACTGTACACTCACGTGCATCGCACATGCCTTCCACTAGCATTAGTATAATAAAAAATTAAAATACAGATGAAAAGATAAATTATAACCACCTTCTCGGCCTCTCCTCATTCTATAATTTTAATATGCTATATTTAATCTGACTCCCTTTTAAGAGCTTTTGGGGTTACATTGAGACTACAAGTTATGAAAGGTATATTTGGCTTGTGCAGTGACCCAAGCGGTTCAAAGAAAACTGCACGAGTCACCTGGGTCATGCGGTCTAAAATTCGAGGTTAAACATTTGCCCCATAGAGGATTTGAATCAAACTGTGAGAGATCCGGGTTCCAGGTCAACCGGTCCAACCAGGGCCGGGTTTTAAAACACTGGTATAACACAATTTATATATAGAACACATCTGAGAATCATGTGCAAAAAAATAAACAAGGAACTGGAGGGAAAGTTCCATTCTTTTTCAGAAGAAAGTGAATAGGATGCAAAAGCCATAAAAACAACACTTTACAGCAGAACACAGGATCAAATAATTCAGACCCCGATATCATCAATTACAAATTGTATCAACAACTACAACAAACAAACCAATTCAATTCACCAAATGAACAAAAAAACGAAGCCCATTTGATCTAGAGACTGACCCATAGGTTTATCAGCAATGATAGATTGGGCATTTTACAGCATCACTGATCCCACCCACCATATAAGTCAGAGAGGGAAGCGAATTCTCCATACAATAGACAAAAGGAAAAGGAGACAAGCAAGAAAAAGAAAACACAAATCAAAATCAAGGTGCACATTGAAATGATAATTAGAACAGAAGGACACCTCCCAACGTTGAATTGGTAACTAAAACAACAGCACCTCCCAATGTACACAAATTGCCAATCATGTTGGTCTGAGGGAGCTTTATTACTCCCCGGAAAGGGCGGATGCAATCCAGTCTGAGGCAGATGTTTGAGTCTCTGACTCAACATGTGTAGATAAAGATGAAGGAGTGATTGCGACCTGAACGAAGAAAATACAAGAATCAGCCACTCAGGACAGAGAGTCGAGGAAGAATGAGAAACAGAAGTTTTAACTTACAAATCCATTTTCAAGAGCTCTGAAATCTAGATCTTCCTCCGTCTCTTCCTGCGCCTTATCCAGGAACTGCAACACACAAATATCCACCACTTATCAGTTCTCTTTTCTTTCTTTTTTGTGTGTGGGGGGGGGGTGGGGATAGCTTGTCAGTTCTGTTGCTTCATAAAATGACCAAACTTTCTACTATAGAGAAAGAAACAAAAGACAACAGCAAGGCTAGCTGAGTGACAAACTAGCCAGGCAAAAGTAAAGGAAGAAAAAAAAACATTGATATGTACAATTTTTCATGTGGCTTTTGCCTCCTTTCAAAGTACTTGAACTTCTAGTGGAGGTGCCTTTGTTTTCTCTCTAAACAAAAGTACACCAAGTCACAGGCAAGCAAATGTAAGATAAAACATGTGAAGAGAGAGAATTTATGGTAAGGGTTTTGCCTTCTCTCAAAGTGCTTCAAACCTTTATTAAAGCCATGTTTCTTTACCTCTAGTCGGAAGTACTTTTTCACTGCTTGTTGGGAACCGACTTTCCCACCAACTCCGACTGATTCTACCTCCACATTCTTCCTTTGCATGTTTAAACGGCGTGCTGCACCCTGAGAAAATCAAAGAGGCATGGATTATTCATGGATGAACAAAAAAAACTACATCAATGTCAAATGGAACCAAAAGTCTGAGACATTGGCCTATTCATGATATTCAATGAAAGATACTCACAGCTGCAGAGGCATCTCGGCTGAGTTGTGCAAGCTGAATACCAAGGCTTTGTTGATTGGACATGAAATGCCCAGCAGAGGGATGTCTGTTTGCTGACACAGCTTGCCAACTTGGACTTGATCTCCAGAGACTCTGCCTGGTCATTTTGAATCCCTGTCAAACAAAAGTAATGACAAAGTTATGAACAAGCCAGATGATTGATCCCAAAAAGAGAGATTGATGCTCTCCGTGAAGATCAATTGATTGCCAAAAGCCATACTCTGCCTAAATGGAGTACAATCTGGTGTGCCACCTTAACCACATGGGTATATGGTGATCTCGAATTTAAACATTTTGGAACATCAACAAAAGATGGGAGGGAATCTAAGTTAAAGAAAAAGAGAGCACAATGGCATTCTCTCTGCTTATTTCACAACTGCATTCTTCAACAGTTGTGTGGAAAGGGATGGGAAAACAAAATAGGTCATGGAAGGAAAAGTTAATTGTGCCTTTTCAACTAAACATATTAAACGCAAATCAAAACACGGAGAAACCAGCTATCCTGGACAGCATGCTCAGCTCATCTTCTTATTCAACATAAAATATCTGATAAATTAACTTTCTTAATCTAAGCTTTCAATTTCTTAAACTATGGTACGTAGAAATACAGGAATGCCTTCATGGCTTCATCAATACTGTATAATCATGCATATAAGTGACAAGAATGTTTGCACTTTCATTGTTTTATTTATCCTAAAAACTTATGGCTATATCATCATATGGGAGCTTAAAACCCAACTTTTCCCATATGATATGAAAGCGTGAAACAAGCAATTGTGGATATACCTTGGACAGAAAGAAAGATACATTTCAGGAGTAATTTCAGATGGAGTTCAAGATGAGGAGTCATTTGGTTCACATTATCGGAACTCATTTAATTGCTAATAACAGCTTATGCTGGGGGATTATGACAGAATAATAGCATTTGGTCCAACATGTCACAAGAGAAAATGAAACAACTAATTATGTATATAACTGGTGGTTCCATAATCTTGCCCGGTGGTGATTATGGGGGAGCATAACCACTTATGCACCTTTAAGATTTTTTTGAACGGCTTATAAGATTATGTGGGAACACTTGTAACTTGTAAGCACCCAATTTTGCACCCCCGTGAGGCTTGCAAGACCACTCAAGTCTGAGATAAATATTTTTTTTCAAAATACCATTTTCGTTTTCAAAATGACCAAAATACTCTTTTTCAAAATAACAAGATAATTGCTTATCGACTGAGAGCCAACCAAACAGGATTATTCACGACAACGCTTATCGTGTAATCAATTGCAACTGCAATAATCCGAAACATACAAGGTCTAAAAGAGTTCCATTGATTATATATACTGAGAGGAAGAAAGAAACTACTTAGTTGATTTTTTTTCCCATTCTTGAGTTATCTCCTACAGTATTTCAACCATAACTTGGCTTCTTTCCGGTTGTCCTTATGTGTGATAAACTCAGGTATCCTCAAGTGGATAAGGACATGGTTGATACTCATAGAAAAATGGCTAGATAGAATGAGTTTCTGAAATCTCTCAAGAAATGTTCAATCCAGTAGTTTTGTCAGCCAAAATCTAGAGAAAGCATCTGCAAGAATAAATTTTGCGTATCTCCCAATTGAGTTATATTCTTATGGAGTGGGGATTTCTTTCTTAAATCAATTTCAATCACTATTGCAGGCCAATGGTGGACATCTAACTCATCTTCTGTTTGCAAATATGGTGCTCTTTATTTGCTTTGAGCAAATGGTAGGGCTGCAGGAGTTCAATGATTACATGATGTGTTTATGGAGGTATAACTTGACAAGCTCCAACCCTATTTTCCATCTTCTAAGGTCAAAATGAGTTCATAGGAACCTGGAAGGCTAGCAACTCAGAGAAGTTTCCAGCCAACAAAAGGTGTAGTTCACCTCAGACATATGCTTTCTCTGAGTAGTTTCTTCATTAAAATATTGACCACTAAGCAATCTTTCAAAACCAGTTATGAGAACCAATTAAAACCCTGGTTTAGCACTGATAAATCATCCCAGACCATTTTCAGGAAAAGCCAATTTCTCTTAGTTAAAACTTCTGTCCAACCTAGCACCTTTTCTTGCTTGTAAAGGCAAGGCAATTCACTTATATTGGACATCCTAAACGAAACTTTAATGAATTATATCTTGACGAAAAGGAGCATGTTGGAGTTAAAACTCCAACATTGATACAACAATATGTGGAGGAACAAAACCATAGAAAGGTATCAAGAAAGATTAAGGCCAAGTGGTAATGGCTGAAACATGCTCTATTTAAATAAATAAAACTTTGAGCACAGAACCAGGGTTTGCATTTTGTCAGTTAAAAGTCAAGAATTAAGGTGTCAAGACTCATATCATTATGCTAAGTTATGATAGTGTTGTTAGTTAGTTCGAGGTATTTTTTGGTTCGGTTTTGGTGGGTCCTAGTGTTAGTGGGGGCAATAGGTTTTAGTATGAGTCGGGTTTCTAAATAGAGTTAAGGCATAGGTTTCCTACTTTCCTTCTAGTAGGTATAAAGGGCTAGAATTTGTTAGTAGAGTTTCATTTGAAGCAATGGATTTAATTTTTACTTAAGTAAAACAAATAGAGTAGGGTGGCTTGTTGACCCATAGAACTGGAATTATTCTGAGTTCTGACACCTCAGTGGGGCTTCTCATAAGGGAGCAAGAACCAATTCCATCATTTTATTTTATTAAAAGTTATAACTTCGGTTAAATCATGTGTTATCAAATATTTACTGGAGTCACTCTCAAACTCGCAAGCATTCATTCCCAATCTATCTTTCCTTGTCTTTGTCTTCTACCCATCCATCTCAATATCCTTCATCTCGGCTAACTAATTCTACCGATATGTTGTTTCTTAGTAGCCCAACATCTTGCTCTATAAAGCATAGTTGATCTCATCGTTGTCTAATAAGATTCCTTTTAGTTTGATCAGAATGCATCAATCACAAAACACTCCATAAGCATTTATTCACTTCAACCACTTAACTCTAATTCTATGGGAAACATCCTCCCCTCAACCTCTCAATTTTTATAATATTTGTGCCGAGATATCGAAATTGGTCATTTGGGGATATCTCTTGGTCATCTAGTTTAACTAAAGTCTCCACCCAATTTGTGTTCTTACTAAAATTGCATTTCATATACTAAGTCTCGATCCAACTTATTTAAAACTCCTAAAGTCCGAGGTATCCCTCCACAATTCTTGTTTTTGATTTACTCCTACTGCAGTTGAATCAATTAATATCATGCTATTAGCAAAAAAATACACCAAGCAATCTTCTCTTGAATACGAGCCGTCAATTCATATATAACCAAGGTAAACAGATATGGACACGTAGTTGACCCTTGATGTAACCCTATTGTCACAAGGGACTTGTTTGCCTCGCCTCCAATTGTTCTTACGATAGTTACCGCTCCTTCATACATGTCCTTAATGATATGGATATATTTAAATAAATTCTACATAAGCTAGGTCTCGATGTTCACAAGCAAGCCAGCACTAACATTTGAACCACAATTTTCTGACTATAAGTAGCCATTAATACCATAAACACAATCCAGCACTAACATCTAAAGTCTGAACCATAGTTACCTGGTTCGTCGGTTCGCTTGGTTCGAATTCGGGTTCGTGGTTCACAGTTCGCCACTCTATAGTGAACCCGGTTTGCTAGGGGTAGGATGAGATAATTCGTTTTTTGGTTCGCTTAGGTTTTTTTAGTTTGGTTCAGTAGCTTCGTTCGCTACTTAAGCATGTAAAACAAAATATATATTTTATATTATATTATTAAAATATATATATTTTAAGCATGAAAACAATATATTACATATACTTATTTGAAGAAAAAAATGCCTTTTATGAACGGTTTGTGAACTCAAAGTATAAATTTGCCGAACCTAAAGAAAAATATCAATGAATTTGAATGAAAAATTTGACAAATTAAGATTGTTTTGAAACCACTATGTGGTTCGCTAAATTTCACGAACCAATCCGAACTGAACCAGTTTGGGTTCGCTCGGTTTGAGGTTCCCTATCGCATGTAGCAAACTTGGTAACCTTGGTCTGAACCACAATTTTCTGCCTATAGGTAGCCAACACGCAATTCTAAACTGTTACAGTTTTGTTATTCTGAAATGGACCAAATCATTAAATAAAAGGATGAAAAAACAAGTCAACTACTCACTAGAAAAATCAAGAGAAAGCTACGAAAAACCTTCATGAGAAGTAGAAAATGCAAACAAAAAATGAAAGCCAAAAGCAGACTAAAGACACTGGCCCTATCAAACATAGAATTCAAAAATCCTCTAATTAGCACTCCAAATTTTATTTTGTTGTCAATGAACTAATGGAGATACAATCTCTAGAAATGGAACCTTGTCAAAGATGCCACACTAGGAGCAAGTAATCAGTGACCTCAGAACCATTCTCACAAAATTTCTCTGTCTACCTCCCACAAAAGGACAAAAGAAAATTTTAAAATAAGACTTCTATGATAGATTCTTTAACCAACTGCCTCATCACATTTAGGTTTTCCAATTGAGATATAGATGCAGCGATATTTGCAATTTCAATGTGTCAACTAATATGCATTATTATATGAAAGAGATAGTTAGAGTACAATGGAAATCCATATGAACAAATATTTTAGTGCATACAGACAGATAATATCTCACATATGATGCAGTATCAATGTTGACAAACATTTTATCTCTGCATCACATGATTTTATTTAGTTCAACCAATTAACAGAATAAAATAACTGAAGAAAAGGCAAACCTTGTTTGTCGAAGGAGAAGTGGGTATCTCTATATCCAGCGAACAATTTTTAGGGAAAATTCCATTCTCGGTATCTCTTAAGGCAGCATGTATTAATGGTAAACATACATTAACTGCATCCTTGAAATCACTTTCGCGGCTTTCACCCTTCTTCCTGAAAGAGATTATAGCCAAAAGCTTTACAGATATAAACAGGAGTAAGGTAACAGCAAGAACAAAGTTGTGATATCAAAGAAATTTACACTCACCAATTCAACGATATCGAAAGAGATGGTACACCACAGATCAATGCCTCTCTAGCTCCGGCCACAGCACCTGAATAGAACCTGTGGGGAATATTGAATTATAAAATAGATTTCGCCCTCAAACAAGGGCTAAAAATATATAATATAAATATCAAACACATAAAAAACCATTTACAGCTACATTTTAAATTTCCCACATCATCCTATTCAGAAATGAGATCTTAATGGATAAATATGCGCTTAGAGGCTGGTGCATCAATGAAATTTGGATACTATTTGAGGATAACGAGATGCATAAAGTGTAAATGCTTTAAATAAACCCGCATTCTACTGATAAAAAAAAACATGCATTCTAGTTTCTACTTACATGTGATGGCCACAACTTGAACCCCTGTTAATCCCACTGATTACCTGAACGTCAAATAAAAGCCTTATTAATACCTATCAAGCTGTAAATGAATGAAAACCAAGCTATCTACAAACTCAGCAATGATAGTAACTACATGCATACCAGTGCAGGCTTTGACCAAGAAAACAATGCCCCAGACAATGATAAAGAGACACAATCTGCAGTAGTTCCTGATCAAAATGATCAAAATCAAAGTTATTCTATCAAAACTATGCAAGCATCTCAAAACCCAAATCAAAATTACCTAATTTTACACGCAAAAGAATCCAAAAAACACAGTGAGGATTAAACACTCAAGTCAATAAGCAGAAAATAATTTTTATCATAAATAATTATGATTGACGCAATCCCAAATCCCATTTCAAGCTAATGACATATATCAGAAAAAGGAAAACATGTAATACAAAATTGGTCTCACCAGAAACTTCATAAGCCGTAGCACCACTAATTTGAGTAGAACACACAGCAAGCGTCTCCTGTAGCGTCACCGAGTGACCTGAAAGGGATTTATCCCTGCACCACCCCAGTTTAAAAAAAAAACACAAAAAAAGCGAAATAAGAAATCCCACAAAAAGTACCCAGATGGAAATACGAAACTAAAACCAAAAATCGAAAATACCCAGATCGAAAATAAAAAAATTTAGCCAAAATTAGAGAGAACCCACGATTGGGGAGCGCAGACATGAACACTGCATCGACCTTCTCGGACCAAAGCTTCAACAAGAAGAGTAAGCCCTGGTGCCTCAATTCCATCCCCATTTGTGAGTAGAACAACTGGTTTTGATGAACCCGTCTCCAAATTCGTCTCGACAGTACCCAAAGAAGACGAAGAATAAGAAGGTTGGGTGGTAGATTCTTCTTCACCGCCATTTCTGCTTATCAGAACTTCTTGAAGATTGGAGACCAGAGAAGGGGGTAAGAAGTTGTTCTTCACAGAAGTCGTCATTATATATACCCAAAAGACAAAATTCTTACTTCTTAGAGTTTTTTTTTTCTGGGGAGCTTGAGAGATTGGGAAGGGAGAGAGAGAGAGAATTGTGATGATGGAAATGAGAAGAATTTGGTGGGTTTGTGTTCAAAAATAAAACCCTAGAAACTAGAAAGAGATTCCGAAAAAAGAGGGTAATAAAGCGGTGATAGAAAGGGTCGCGGAGAGACCGAGTCTTGCCGCAGAGATTGCTTGTTCCAAATGGAAGGGAAAGGGATAATATGTTGCCTGTGGAGGAAGAGTCCGAATCCTGTCCAATTGCGATTCTTCAATCGCCTTCACATAGCCCCCTTTTAACCCTGGTTAAAAAATTTTAATCTAGGGTTTAAAATAAATTTCTCTCTAAAAACCAAAGTTGAATTGTTGAATCATAGGAATTAGTAAATCTTAACCATAGTTAATGAGATTAAAAGGGATTAAAAGGGACAAATGTTGACCTGTGGCTATGGGTGAGATTGAACTTGGGGAGAGTTCAATCACAATTAAATATAATCCAAACTCATTGCGGGGAATATACGTGGGATTTCTGTGTTTTTTTTTTCTTTTAAGATGTGCCATGAGGAGGGGGAGGATGATAAGGATGGGAGCAAATCTCCTCTTATGCACATAAAGTCGTTTGGATGTTAGGATTTATGGAATTGATTCTCAATATCATCATATAATTCCAATTTCATCATTTCGGACACATTAAAATAGGATGGATTTAGAATTTTCTAATTTCATAGAGAATTCAAGCAATGATTTTAAAGGCAAATTTATAAGGTTCAATTCCAAAGTAAAATGATCTTATTTGATAATTTCACGCTACTGTGGAATTTAAAAACAAAAGAGAAGTTTGATGATTTTATTTCTCCAGGAATTTAATAGTGCATTCAAACGATAGAATTTTGAATTTTGTGGAATTTAATTCAATGAATTTTAATTCTATGAAATTCAATTCTTTGGCTCAATTCCAATTCCATAAATCCAAACGCACTTGGGGGCACCCTAACATTTGATATATAATTATATTTTAATATAAATAATAATTCCTTATCTTCAACTTTTTTTTTTCTTATCGTCGCCCACTAAGGATCATAACTAGCTAGTTGCCTTCTCCTATCTCGAGTCGATAATTTTCCATAGGAACCTCAAAAAAAGACACATGCTCTAGTTTTGTTTTAAATTCTTAGTATAAATAGTTACGAAGAAAGGAATATAAACAAAAAGTGCCCATATTCTATAAATTGCATATGTTTTATTTTGGTCATTTTTGGGGAATAGTGCTAGCTACTTTAGATGAAAGGTCTATGTTAATTTTTTTTTTTTTTAGTTGTCTAAAGGTTTATGTTAAATTTTATAAAAGTTTAATTTAAAAAATTAATTAAGAGAGAAATAGTACCATTCGTTTCAAATTGTTCTCTCTTTGGATGATAATCAAAGTCGATTAACAATAAGAGCAGTGAGAGTGTAGCGACAACAACAACATTAGTGGACATTGTAAGTGAAGAAAATTGACGCTAGGATAGGAGAAAGTAAGCGGATTCTTATAGATGACAGAGAAAAAATATTGAAGACAAGTACATTATTTTCTATTTTTATAATGTAAATTTGTAAGTTATAATAATAGGATATAGTCATCAAATATTGAGGTGCGTCTCACACACAACACTACCATAATTAAGGGTCAATATTTTTAAAAGGGCAATAATTGCCTCATCGGGTCCCCTCCTTGCCCTCACAAATCTCTTTTAATTGCCCTTGAACCATGGTTAATAAGTTTTAACCCTTATGATTAATTTTATTTTATTTTCTAAATAACAAGGTTAGATAATGCTTTAATCCTAAGGGTCAGTGACTCTTAACTAGGGTAAAAGAGAGTTAAAAAGTGGACATGTGGCGAAAAAGGTGCCAGATGGATTTTCCCCTCCTCTCCCCAATGAGGGGATTATTTTCTTTAAAATATATAAAAAAATTAGGAGACTAAAGTATCATTTTCTTATCCAAAACATTGATACATGAACATTTTTTACCAGGAAATCTAACACTAAAATTGTAGAGACCTATATTTTTGTTTTTCGATATTTGTGTCATTCATGTGATGCCTTGATCTTTGATGAGTTAAGTGGATTTAAAAATGATTAAGTACATGAATTGCAGAAATCGTAATAAGGGTGTGGTTTTAGCAAAAACATAAATTATCAAATTTTAAGATGATCTTTCCCAAAAATAGATGTTTATGGGTTAAATAAACATATTTGATTTTATAGGATTTTATTATTAAGTATTGATCATTTTTAGCCTAAAACATAAAAATTAGATTTTGATTACTAGAAATTTAATTTTCTAAGTATTTTTATTGAATCAAAATGGAGGTTAATTCTTTATTTTAATTTAAAACTTAAAACAACATTTACTTAAATGTTTTTAAGGAAAATAAGTGTGTTGTTGGTTAATGCTGAAGAGAAAAGTGTATTGTTGTTATGTACTGTAGAAGAAAACAGGACCGTTCGAATGAATCCAAGTTCGTTCGAACGGTCCCAGTAGAAACACCAAAATAGAAACCCCAAATGCAAATTCGTTCGAATGAACCAAGAACCATTCAAACGAAACTAAATTCGTTCAAACGATCCTTAGACCGTTCGAATAGTATTGTGCAATAACTTACCAAAATCGTATTTTATGCGTGAATTAAAGATGAATTAGGACTCTAAATCCTATAAATAGATCATTATTCGTGGGATTAGATTTTTTTAATCATTCTAAGAGCCTTAGAACCTTGGATAGAGAGAAAACCTAGGGTTTTGCAAGAGCTTTCACTTGGAAAAGAAGAAAAGCCTTGAAAATCAAGAACAAAGAGTTTTTTGCAAGCTTGAGATTGTAGGGAAGTGATCAAGAAAGGTAAATATAAATTCATTGTTATCAATATATACCTTAATCATTGATTATGATTAAGATTTTGAACAAGAATAAAAATAAGCATGACTTTTTATCGTATAGATTTTCTCCTATATAGATCTTATCATGATTATTAATGTAGGATGAGATTATGATTATGATTTAATGCTTGTATGATGGATATAGAGGAAGTGATGTATTCCAAAGTTTTATATGAATAAATATGGAGGAAGGAATGTATTCTAGAGTTTGATTGAATGATTTGGTGTTTTGATGCGAGATTATGAGATTTATGTGCTATGATTTTATGATGAATGATCTATGGTGCTATGATTTTATTTTAAGAATCATGATTATGTATTTTTACCCTATGAATTATGAGAATGATATGACATGATATATGATGTATGATTTTTGCATGTCGTGATTTATTTTCGGGTAAACGAACCTTAAATTACGGTCTTGTTGCTTAGGTCTTTTATCATAGTGGTATGAGATGTTATGATGGATTTCTGATAGCACTTGATTAATAATCTAATGTGTAATTTAATTGAGAGTTTATCACTTTTCACTCATGATTATGATAAGCACACAAATAAGATAAGATCACGAAAAATAAGAAAGCCTCAAGTAAGTAAGTATGTAAGATTATATGTTTAAGTTTCAAAAGACCCGAGTATCATCAGTCTAAGATCATAAGGGTATACGTACCTAAGTAAGTGAATCATAAGAAGTATTTGCGCACGAGAGAATGCTAAGGTTGGTTACTCAGTAAAAATTATATACTATAATCTCTTCACATATACGATAAAGAGTTATTTTAAGTTATTGCACAATATTTGTATGTTGATGATGTCGATGAAAGTAAGATAAAAATGATTCAAGAAAGATAAGTAAGACAAGTAAGATAAGATGTTTCCGCGCTTTGATCGTTGTATGTTAAGTTAAGTCGTGATAAATATGTTATGCTAATGTTTATAATATTGTTAGCTATGATTTTATATATACTGAGTCGCACGTGCTCAACCAATATTTTTTGTGTCAGTGGGTTTAGAATTCGAAGTTGCGGTTGAACCTTGGCAGGAGGAGGAGTAAATTGAAGAACAAAAAAGTGACTACATAGAAGTTGAGAAGGACTTAGATCGATTTCCATATTATTGAACTCCTAGTTCTATTGGACTTTGATTATTAAGGAGTTGTAATAAGATTTTATGATGATGATGTTTAGGTTTACATTTATGATTAAGAATTATTATGAATGATTAAGATATTATTCCGATTATTAGGTATGGATTTTGAATTGATTTTAATTGATGATATATTAATTTGAAGAATTTTTTATTTCTCATTTTAGTATGTCTTATATGTTTTAAGATGAGTTCAAGATAAGCATTGTCACGGGCCAAAATTTCATTTTAGCCTATATGAGATTTTGGGTCACGACAAAAATTGTTAGCTAACTAATATAAGATTTGTCGACAGAAAGAAAGGGTCCTCCCTTCCTCTAATCCAGATGTGAGTAGTTTATTTTCATTTCAGCAGTGGCAGTGCTTTAGTAGGAGATGCCCTTGCAGTTCTCTAGAGTTGATAAAAATCAAACCCTAATTTGAGTGTTCAATAGAATTTGATCATCGCTTAGGGTTGTGTTCGAGCCGAGTCAAGCTCGGCTTGAACATGCTCGAGCTCGGCTTGAGCTCGAATGTTTAGACTTTAGCTTGGCTTGGCTAAGCTTGATCGAGCTCGAGCTCTGTTAGAGCTTGAACTTTATTTAAGCTGAATTGAGCCCTAAAACGAGTCGAGCCAAATCAAATAAGGTCTGGCTTGAGCTTGAATTGTTTAAACATTCGAGCTCAAAAAAAAGCTTGGCTTGATTCGTTCGAGCTTGAAATTCCAGCTTGAGCTTGGCTCAAACGACTCAAGCTGAGTCGAACCATCGAGCTAGCTTGGTTTGAGTACAGCCTTATCATTGTTACTTAGTTGGATGCATTTAGCTCTTACAAAAATCGGATTTCAACATTCCACTCTAAAACCAGGAGTCAGTACCATTTTGAGAATTCATATGATTTAACAAAATTTTTATGCGGATCCTTATCTAAGATAACTCTCCTTTAGTTGAGCATCAATAATGCGGATCAAGCATGGTGCTTGGAATATGTTCTGTTTTAGAGGCCTTAGTTTTAGGGTTAGAGTTTAGGGGCATGGGCCTACGATAAAGGTCACTCTGGAGCAGGGGCAGAGATAGGGAGCTATCCCGCCCCTCCCCAAATTTTTTATTTTTTATTTGATTTCTTTTACTAGGTAGTATTATAAAATTTTAAAATTATATATTTACTTTTATCTATAAAGTGCCCCCTCCCAAAATAACTTTAGTTAGTTGATTATGTGGGAAGTTTGTCTCGTCCAAAAATTTGTAATTTTTTTTTTATATGTATAGTATAAAAAATTAAATATATAATTAATTTTATTTAGAGCAATGATTAGCAGACCTCGCATTCGGCTAGATAGTTGAATGGCGGTCGACATGTCCATTTTAACACTCGGCAAAGTTGGATGGATGAACCTTAGGGGTTAGTGAATTTTATCCCCAGTTAATGGGTGTTAAAAAGAATTGGATGGATCAATAAGGCCTGACATTTAGCTACACAGTCAAATCTATCTCTATCCCTTTTATATATATAATGGCTCTCTCAAAAGGGAATTGTTACTGGATCTTTATTGGACTGTAACATTAACGAAATTTATCATAATCACGATGGACCCATTATTATAAGGAACAAAAATCGTGGCTACGCCCGAATCCCAAATCTATTAATTTTCTTGATACATGTATTTCAGAAAGGAAAAGTTCTTGATTCCGCCCTTGCTCTAGAGGACATCTTTCTAAATCCGTTTTGGAGTTTATCCATCTAGGTTTGGTAATGATAATGAGCACACCCAGACGACCCCCCTTCCTTGAAGGATTAGTAAGCTGAAATTAGGATTTGTGTTGTTACCTCAAATGACAATTACCGAGAAGAAACACATGTGTACTAAAATGAAACTTGTCAAAACTTTGTTATTTATATTGTAAAGCCCTCCCCACCCCTACCTTGGTAAAGAAATCAATACTTCTTACTACAGTTTAGACATCTTATTAGAAAGTTTGAATAGAAAGTTTGAAGCCCCCCAAATAAAATAAAATAATAGAAAGTCTTTTTTTTTTGTTTGATAATCAAATAATAGCAAGTCTGAAGTCCCTTAGAAGAGCCATTTTAGTATTGAGAAATGCTAGCCAATGGCGCAAACTTCTAACCTTTCGATGTGGTAGCGATAAGTGTCGTTAATTTTTTGTTGTTATTCTAAGAATCGGTATAAACTATAAATTCTTCATTTAAAAAATTGTTTTATTGACTTGTTGAAGGGGGAGCAATGCTTGTTGCATCTATAGTGAGAGTTTGGAAAATATCTGAATTTTGCATATGGGGCTAGCACTACTCTTCTAGAATAGAAGAATGAAAAGCCTGGCATGAATGAACTTGCGGCGCACCCAGCTGCATTTGCAGCCCTACAATTTTTTTGAAAATAAGATGTCCTAAGTTTTCATTCCAAATGCCATGAAAGATCCTTAAAAAAAATTGCAAAGTACATGTAATGGATGGCTGGAAGGGCATTTCTTTGACAAAATGATTTTTTAAAAAGCTTTGACCAATAAAGTAAGGCATCTACTTTCCTCAAAATGGGTCTTCTGCTGTGGTGTTTTGAACATTGATTGGAAGTTTTTAGGGTCAAGTTCAGAAAACAGCTGTTGGGGACAACTAAGTATAAAGCTTGAAATTTCAAGTGTTTTTATCAAAAGGAATTGATGATAAAGAGGAAGTCATGGTCCCTTAATTTGCTGGAAAGTTAGGAAAAGCTATGGACCATTTTGGTACCTAAGCTTTTAAGGGGTAACAATGATTTAATTTCTTTTATGTCACTTCCAATTCTAAGCGCTATAGTATGGTACATTTGAGCAACATATTATATTAAGTTCAGTCCATGTTCAACAATTCATTAGCATTCATATGGCTATTGATGATCATCTAATCAATGGACCAAAGTTGACCTAAAAGGCCTGGACAAAGAAAATTTCCCTGGCCCAGTTCGTGATATGGGTAGGCCTATTGGGCTGCCCAGGTCGCTTGCCACTAATTTTACATAGTCATGCGAGAGGGGGACTAAGTGAAATGACATACTGGTGCTACTATAGGATGGTGCTACTATAGGATCTTGAGGACTGCTGCTGTGCTGGGTCAGTTGCACATTTGAAAAAAATTTCTAACTCCCATTATAGGTACAATAATTGTCGTTGTTATTCTCTCAACAGGTTAAAGCTTCGTTTGGATGTACTGTCATTTTTATGTTTTTAAAAATTGGAAACAACTCATTTGAGTAATTTTTTTAATAGAAAAACATTAATCTCTAAACAATTAGAGGTCCCACCCATTACTCCACTTAAGGATTTACAATAAAAAATCATAAACAAAAATATCATTTTGTTGTTATTGTTGGTGGTAATGGTCTGTATTTTCTACTTTTGTTTTAAATTTCTAAAAATAGAGGTAATAAGAATTTTCTATTTATTTTTGAAAATTTTGGTACTAGATTATAAAAACAAAAAATGTTTACCAAACATGTATTAAGGAAATTTTTTCAAAATAATAATAATAAAAAAATGCAACCAAATGAGGCCTGATTAAACTTAGAAGATGGTTATAAAGGTATTAGGGAAAAGTAGCGACACAAACTACAATGAGAATTTGGAAACTTGCTACAAGGGCAAGCATTTCTAGTAGCATCTTATGAATTAAACAGTGCTTTGAAAATTCAAGCATCTTCCTCTTGGTCTTTAAATGGAAAAGGAATGGGCTCGTACTTGGGTCACAAGATTCCCTGAGGAATAGCCTTTGGATCCATAGGCCATAGATATTCCATCAATGACTTTCAAAGAAAATCAGGAAGGCATCTGGATCTAGATCTAGAGGCAATGGTTGTATAATGAATTATTCATCCGATCGATGTGATTTCTCGGATGGATTTTGCTAGCCCCAGTCACAAATCTTCCAAAGACGCAACTGAGGCGCTCCAAATGTCCAACATAATCTAACTTTTACTTTTTAAACTGTTGAAATAATGATAATGAAACATCTCCACATGTTAGCCCCATCTTGCTTCTATGGAAAAATTTGGAATAAATACGGTTAGGGCTAGCACTCCTCTTTCTGTGATATTTCAATCCAAGAATGAAACCTCTCTGAACGGTCCAAGTCGGGGAATAAATATGGTGACAGAATAGGTACATACATGATAGCAAATGTGGTACATCTGATTTAATGACATGGGTCCAACTCCTTTTATATAAGCAACCTTGACACTTGTCATCTCCTTGTGGTCACCCTCACAAGGTTCTATGGTTCTCATGGACCAGTCAATTCATGTGGATGAGTTGTGGGGTCTTCCATGCGGCGGGATATACCCGTCCACCCTAACGATGGTTTGGGTGGGCTTGGGTTTCCATTTAAAAAGGAAAAAAAAGAATTTTCTTGTAATTTTAGACAGCCTAGGGTTAGCAAGGCAACACCCAACATGGGAAAGGTTTAAGGTTCTTTTATTTAGATTAGATTTATAGTTATTATTTTTAAAAAAAAATTATTATTATTAATTTTTTGCTTGATAGTTTTATTATTAGGCAACAGATTAGAGATCTCTCTCTCTATATATATATAGAGAGACTAGAGAGAGGATTTGTAACTAAAATCAAATCTCTACTCTGTGTGTACTTTTACTATTTTTGCACAACTCAGCTCTTTCTATTTCCCTCCTATTCTCCAAATCGCTTTCTAGGGTTTTGTAGTTTACATCTCTAGGGTTTTGTTTATATCTGCGTCTAAGTCGCCTCCATGAATAACAACAAGGAACAAAATCAGTTCAACATGGCCGATCTTGGGCCTGCTCTTCCAGGTGCTGCTCCTGGTAAAATCAATAAACCCTAATCTCTCTGTTTCTCTCTCTCTTTTCTTTTTTGGGTTTTTATGATTGCAAGTATTTGAAAACCCTACCCAGTAGGATAGTACTCCTGAACCCTACTTTATTTATTTATTATTATTGGTTTATAGCTCTCAGTGCTGAGGATCAAGCAGGTCTTGTCAATGTTCTCAAGGTGAGTGATTTCAGTTCCTGTGTCACCTGGGTTTTTATTTTTATCATCAATTTGAGGGTTTTGTTTGGCTGATAATGGTTTCTGCATGATAAAATGCAGAATCTTGCTGCAAAACACTCCGATGTTCTCGAGAAACTATCGCCAAAGGTCAGGAAGCGTGTTGAGGTTCTGAGAGAGATTCAGGTTTGATGTTCTAATTATAAAATTCACACCTTTTTTATTTATTTATAAAATGATTTTCAGAGTGTCTTCTGATCTCACCCTTTTGTGCTATTAGAAGCTTTAGATATTGGGTGCCTTAATTGAATGGATTTCAGCAGTATGTTATTTTGTTTGAGTCGCTATGATATGATTTATGCATGCTGAACTTCAGTAAAGACGCTCTCTTGCTGGGTGGATTGGTTGTCGATAGAGCTATATTAGTTTGGAGTTGTAAATGTACAGTGAAATTGTTCCTTTATGGTTAAAGCATGATTTTTGAAAGAATGCTTGGATTTTTTTTTTGCTCGTCAATGTCGTATTGTGCTATTGAATTGAATTTCTGAAGGTATAATTTTGTATGATGCAGTACACTTTGCTGTACTTTATGATGCGATGATCACTGTGGAGGATTGATTAGAGTAGATCTATAATTAAGGCTGTGCATTTTGCTTTTTGTTGGGAGTCTATATATCTACCATCCTCTTGAGGTTTGATAGGGTTTGATGTCATCTTGCATGACTCGGCTGAATGCGGTACACGGCATGAACGATGCATGGCATTGAATGATTGAATAAATTATGGCATTGCCAAGTCTACATTATTTTGACAAGTCTACCATCGTTGTTAAATCTACATGCATGCATACATTGTATCATACGTGTCATATGCATATCTTTAGTGTTTGATCACGTCGCTTACTAAATGTAGCTAAGTGGAGCATGTTTGACGTAGAGCTCTTGCGATGTTATTCTTCCTCTCCTTGTAGTTGAAGCTTATGTATTTTGAAGTTGAACGGGTTACAAAGTATTCTATGATATGTCACATATCAAATCTTATTACTTACGACTCTAGAAATTAATGCTAATGAATATTTTACTATATGATTACATTAAATCTTATTACTATTGATTTCATTACCTTGGTTCTTGTACATAATCATCATCTCTGGGCTTAAAAGGGATTGAAAGTAAGTCCTTGATTGTTACCTTTTGGTTGAAGAGTTTCCTCAGCTTGGATTTCATGGAATTTTGTTTGAAATGGGTTCTCTTTTTGTTTCACTGTCTGTAAAGAATTTTTGGTGGACCTTTTGTCCAGTTATGGGAGTTCTGGTACTGATCAAAAAAGTTATGGTAGTTCTGGTAATATGACGGAAAATGAAGATAGATAATATCATCTGAATCCCTTGAAAATGTTGTTGATTATTGGAACCCCGTATCCATATGATGGTACAATGATTTGTTTCCATAGTAATAATAAACAAGATTTCTCAATGAGAGAAATAAGTTTTCCTTGTTTTCCTTCTGGGTGAAGTACCAGTCTCAAAAGTTCCAGGGAGGAAGATGTCGGTTCTATTAATCAAGTGGAAGGTTGTCCTTTCGCTGTGTTATGTAGTGGTGCATGCTCATGTGTTTTCCTCGTTATCACCCTCTCCCCCCATTTTGTTTTTTAATGAATGCCTGAGGCCAACCAATAAACAATAAAGAGAAGTGAACATAATTCTTCTTGATTTTATGTTGAAGTTCCAACTTGTGGAGTCTTCTGAGTTATGATGCTTTCTCAATTTACAGAGCCAACATGATGAGCTGGAGGCAAAATTTTTTGAAGAGAGAGCGGCACTTGAAGCCAAATACCAGAAGCTGTACAAGCCATTATACACGAAGGTATCTTGTTTTTATCTTACTTATTTATAAACAAACAATAGTTTCGAAGATATTGTCTGGTGTTGTAGCATTTTTGCAGGTAACTAATATAATTATTATTTTAACATTTCTTTCTGGAGATGATTTGTCATAAATCAACTCTATTTACCTGTAATATACTTTTATGACCAGAATTTTTATGTTTCTGATACATGATCAATCTGTTTTGGTTCCACTTGGTAATTTTCTTGAACACTTGCAGCGCTATGAAATTGTGAATGGTAAAATTGAAGTTGAAGGAGTGACCAATGAAGCTGCAATGGATCAAGAAGAGGATAAAGCCACAGAAGGTACCCTGGGATCATCAGTTTTTGATTCCTTGAATTATTTTGAGTTTTCTCAACTTGATATTGTATTACATGTCTTTATGCAGAGAAAGGAGTGCCTGATTTCTGGCTTACTGCAATGAAGACTAATGAATTACTAGCTGAGGAGGTAAGGGGACAAACATGTCATTTTGCCCTGTTTGGTGCCTCTGTATTGGATTGATGATCAAATTATGGTTTCCCTTTTCCTGGAGTTCAGATTTCCGAGCGTGATGAAGGGGCCCTTAAGTATCTCAAAGATATCAAGTGGAGTAGGATTGAAAGTCCCAAGGGTTTCAGGCTTGAGTTCTTCTTTGGTCCTAATCCTTATTTCAAGAACTCTGTACTGACAAAAACATATCACATGATTGATGACGATGAACCTATTCTAGAGAAAGCTATAGGGTACTTTTGCTTCCTATAGAGCCTGTACTTTTAAAGTTATGTTTTTCCCACAACTCTTACATTAAGTTTGGCACTTTGTAGGACGGAGATTGAATGGCTTCCCGGAAAAAGCTTGACACAGAAGCTCCTGAAAAAGAAGCCGAGAAAGGGATCAAAGAATGCCAAGCCAATTACTAAAACTGAAAATTGTGAAAGCTTCTTCAACTTTTTTAGTCCACCACAAGTCCCCGAGGACGACGATGATATTGATGAAGAGACTGTAAGTTTAGCATCATTACACAACAACAAACCAATAAAGAAATTGGTTATTAAATTACTGAATTTTATACCCTTTTGGAACAGGCTGAACAGCTTCAGAATCAAATGGAACAGGACTATGACATTGGGTAAGTCACTGGACACCTTCTTGTTTACTTATGGGAGAGATCTTTCGAAATGACAAATACGGTGAGGAAACCCTCTCATTGTTCAGTTGTGCTAGGCATTCAAATGTTGGGTGAAGCCTTAGTACCCAAACCGTGCATACCACTACCCACTCCCTCTCTCAAACCTCACTCCCACGGTTTGAGAGTGAATTCGCCTTGAGAGCGTGATTTTCCATTTCATAGAGCGGGGTTTTTTATTTCGTAGAGCGCAATGTTTAAAAGAACAGGAGAAGGGATCGTTCTTCCACGCTAATGGCGACCATTTTCGCCACTATATCTGTAAGACTGTAACTCGTAATGAACTTATAAAATGGAGTTAAAAGCATAAGTTCAAAACTGAAAAGACGTCTTTTCACCTTATTTATTTTATATTTTTAATCTTTGTAAATTTAGTCAGCATGTGTCTTTTCAACATTTTCTTTTCAGGTTATTTATTTCTTTATTATTTTATTTATTTCTTTATTCTTTTACTTTGTTGGAGAGATGGAATTACATTTACAGCCAATTGCGATTGAACCTCTCCCCAAGTTCAATCGACCCAGAGGTCAATACGTGTCCTTTTTAACCTTGGTTAAAATTAACCAATCCTTAAGAATCAATAATGTAACCTTTGTTTCCAAAAGATATTAAAATATTTTATACACACACACACACACACATAGGGGCGCTCTGCAGGCGCTCTCGACCATATCTTAAATTAGAATTTCACGTTTTTGTGCTCCCACTCCCCGCTTTCCGCTCCCGCTTTGATTACTTGGGGTGAAACAATGTTCTGATCATCTTTAGTGGTTCATGTGAATTTGTGAATTTTTTTAGGTTTGGTTGAGTTGATAAGAGGTGAATTTGTGAAATTTTGTTAGGTTAGGTTGAGTTGATAAGAGGTGAGTTTGTGAATTTTATTAGGTTTGGTTGAGTTGATAAGAGGTGAGTTTGTGAATTTTATTAGGTTTGGTTGAGTTGATAAGAGGTGAATTTGTGAATTTTTGTTGGGTTTGGTTGAGTTGAACGAGATGGGACCATTTTCTATCTTATAAAACCACCTGCTCTTTAGTCACTCATCCAATCTTGTAAAATGAGCCGAATCTGATGATGCTTTGTACAGGTCGACCATTCGAGATAAAATCATCCCTCATGCTGTTAAGTGGTTCACGGGAGAGGCTGCTCAGGAAGAGTACGAAGACATAGAAGATGATGATGAAGAGGACGAAGATGGTGAGGAAGATGAGGATGATGAAGACGACGAGGATGATGATGAGGATGACGACGACGATGATGAGGATGACGAGGATGAAGATGTAGGAAAAGGCAAGAGCAGGAAGAAGGTAAATATGTTGAAGGTCTTGCTTGAGCTAGTATTTCTTTTTGTTTCCTTTTTCAATTAAAAATATGAAATTGGTAAGATGCTGTTTAAAATGTCCCACAGACATCAGCTGGATTGAAGATGAGATCCTTAGTTTTACAATGTTAATTTTTTTATGCATGAAATTTCGATATTAGTGTTTATGCATTATCACCATATTATATCTTTAACTTCTGCTCTGATGCTGTAAAAATTGCAGAAGACTGGAAGAGCACAGATTGGTGAGCATGGAGAGCGTCCTCCAGAGTGCAAGCAGCAGTAGTGTTAGATTACAGACAAGAAAATATGTAAACTGGCCGAGTATACTGTCAAGGTGGTCTCTGGGGTTGTTGAGTGGATATAGAGAGATCGAGTGAGAAAGGGGGGGCGGGGGGGACAGTTTTGGGTGTTTATTTTTCTCCTTTGTTATCATTATTATGATTATTATTTTTAGTGTCTTCTCTTTGGCTGGAGATGTGGTCAGGTACTAAGAGGTGCCTTGTAACTTGCTCTTATTCCCTTTGGGTTTCATCCGGTGTTACGAACTCTGCCAGAACTATTTTAAAATTTATGCATGTTTTTTTTATAATAGCATCAACTGGTTCTACTCTCTTTCGTAACTTCTCAATCCATGTATCTTGGAAGGTGTCTACTTTTTAATGGGCAAATGATTCGCTCTGGTGGATGCCCGGGCATCTACAACTCATGGGGCACTTCATGATAATTTGGGAGAAGTCATTTCATTTTCTCCCAATGATTTTGACTTCTCCCCACTTGATTGATATCTCCCCCCTTTATTATCACCAGGTGCCCCATGCTCGGGCATCCACCAGAGCTAATCATTTGCTTTTTAATGTCATATGTGAAGATTATGGGTCTCTACTGTTGAGGGAGGCTTTCTATGTCTGTAAGGAGTTCCCATTGGGAAGTGATGTGTCGTGGCAAATTTTGATCCTGACCATCAAGATCAAATGTCTTATGTTTACAAATGATGTGGAGAGAATAATGAAAACTGGCATCCAAAGCCTGAGAAAAGAATGAAAATATGTATTCAATGCTTCCTGTAGGACTGAATGAAAGGCAATTTACCTCAGAATGATGAATATTTTAACATGGGAGGATTGGTTAGGGTGTTTATCTTGTTCTGCTGTTTCCTTATTTATATGGGTCACTTTTTGTGAATCTTTGTGTTTTGTTCTTAAAATTTTTATTTTAATGAAATGCTGATTACCAATAAAAAAAAGTGATAGTATTCGAACATATGGGCCCATTGCAGCCTCCAGAACATTTTCTCTACTGTCATCATTTGGTTTACATCTTTTTTTTCCCACTGAAATTTCTAGTGGAGATGGAAAAAAAAAAAAAAAAAGAACAGAAAGAGACAATGGAAAGTAAATGATTCGGTCAGCTCTCCAGGAAATATGGTGCTCTTTTATTTTGTAAGAGGAAGAATGTGGAAATCATCACCAGCCTCAAAAAATAATAAGCATGGCGACTAAATTTTGTATCCAAAATTTGTATATATTCCACATTGAATCAACCTCGTTAGCGTTTCTAACAAGCCTAACGCCTTCACTAAGACAACCAATTGATGAAAACCATTGTCTGCTACAACCCACCCCAATTCATGAACTTCTTGATCTCATCATACAAAACCAGGATAGCAGCAGAACCAGTGCTCCTGAACATGTTTGAAACTGCACCACGGTAAAAAGAAGTTACCCCCTCTTTCTTATAAATCTTTCTCCAACAATCCAAGGTGCTTCGATACATTGGCTGCTCCAAGCCAGACTGCATCATCATCCGCCTCCGTACAGTATCCAGTGGATAGGACAACAAACTTGCTGAGGTCGTAACTGCTTGAGCCACCACCCAACGCTTCAACAATGGCACCTCAGCTTTTGACTCTTCTGACATAATCTCTTTCATTGTATCAAAGCCCCCAAAGTAAAGACCACGATGGACAATCATCCCATGTAGAGATGCCGGAAGGCCTCTATAGATCCCCCGGATCCCATCTTTCCTACGTATGGTGCTCAGAAAATGGCATATGCCCCTAAATTGACGAGCCTCAGTCTTTCCAATGTCTGCTGCGAGACGTGTGTGAGCAATGTCGAGTGGGTAGGTTATAATCAGTGCTGTACAACCAGCTGCGGCCCCCGCCACGAAGTTGGCAGGAGCACCGGACATGAAATTATCTTGAAATTTTCCATTCCTTAACATGGTTCTGTAAAGATCCTGCAGAAGGAAATTATTGGTTAAGAGGCTAAGAGAAAGGACTCGTAATAAAATATTTTGCAGTACTTTTCAGAACTTATTTTACCTAGTAGTAGTAATTTGTTATTCATTCACAAGCACAGTTTGAGTCTCAGTTTTGAATCAAGTTCAATTTTTTTCTCATCACCACATGCATTAAATTTGAACATCAATATTTAAGGAAGAAGATGATATTCAAACCTGTTTATCAGTCCTTATTTAATATAAAAACAATTTCAAATATATTATGAATTGGCCAATCAATGAAATTGAACCAGACAGAATAGTGGAAGCAAAACAAACTAAATGCATATTGCTGCATTTGAGAGGCATTGTTAGGGAAGCCAAAGAGAGCTGGGCACCAAGCAAGCCACATATTGGCTGAGCTCTCGAATGAGGGATCGAGTCTTGAAACTAAGCATAAGGCTGTCTCTCAGCCCATACACCCAGAGTAAAATCAGAGTAGAAAGTATTTCAAATGTTATTGGTTGATACAATGATACCTATAATAGTAACGCACAACTCATACTGGCTGAGGATTAGATTAATGGGAGCCTTTAAAGCTTGCCTAGTTGTAAAGACTCCTTTCACTTGATGGAATTCCATTATGGAGGATGTGTTGGGAGTTGACTAATGTTTATGGGACATGGGTTTTTGGGAGTAACTTGGGACGTTAATGATGTTAGGGTTTATTTTTGCTATGTAGGATGATGATTCATAGTTACCTTGGTTCTACGTTCTTTTGTTTGAGAAGTTCATATCACTGAGTTCAGTGGATCCTTAGACTGGCATGAGATTAAATTTTAGATCAATAAAGAGGAAGTCGGAGCTGTTGGGTTCTTTACCTTTTAGCACCACAATTTCTTGACTTAAGATGATCAAACTTATTCCAAGTGGATGGGGAGACAGGACAGAGAACTTACCCGAGGCTCATTTCTAAAGAGACTCCTTTAAAGGAAAAGAATCATATTTTTCTAGGATATCTACAATCAGACTAAAGAAAGAACTGGCCTCCTGCCCATTGAGATTAAAGGGTAAAAGAGTACCTTTCAAGGAGATATAGGGAAGTTGAGGTACCAAGGAAAAAGAGGGAGTGTTGAGTCATAGTTCAAAAACCTGAAAATTCGACTCGACTCGACTCGACTCGACTCGAAAGTTAGTTGGGTCGAGTAACTCGGAAAACTCGAAAAAAAACTCGACTTAGTCCAACTCGGAATATATATGTAATAAGTAATAACTTGAAAAATCTGGGTTAAAAGAACTCAAAGTAAAACCAGCCTCAAACCTACAAACTAAGTTTAACAGAACCCATAGTAGGTTGTCTTTGTAGACCCAAAACAAATATGATGCAAAAATAGTGTGATGTTCGAGTCATGGTTCAAAATATTGGTATCGATCACCGTATCGGTAAGTCCAAAATAGGATACGTATCGGCGTATCAGTACTATATCGGTTGGATATGACGAAAAAATTCAGGATACGCTAAAAAAAGCTTGGATACGCAAGGAAAACTTAGATACCTTGCATAAAACCTCTTTTAATGCCAAAAATAAGTTAAAAACAAATTGAATGAAGGTCTCCAACTACATTTATAATCATACATATGAGAGTTAACAAATTTATAAGTTAAAAAAGGTGTACGCGCTAATAAATATGTATGAAAATACAAACCATAGTTACTTAACTAAGTGATAGAAATTCACTTGCATTCATAAATTAAAATATAAAAATACATAGACCCTTATATTCACAAATCAAATTACATACATGATAGAAGCTCAATATCACATTGAGCTTCGTGCCGACTCATACTCTATCATTGTGGGATTAGGAATTGAGTAGAGTGATACATTCAGACATGATAACACCACTGTGTCCAAGTCATCATCGTGCGGTACATGACCAGATACATTTGTACATATACCTGCTGCTGAGTCGTGATCTGTCCATAGCTGTCAGTCGAAGACTGAGACTGAGCATCATAACCAGTGGCTCCTGATAAGTAGGGTTGGGCTGGGGCATCATAACCAGTGGCTCCTGATTAATAGGGCTGGGCTGAGGCATCATAACCAAGGGGATAACCTTATTTACATATTAATATCTAAAGTAAATGAAAGTAAAATCAAGTTAAAATCATTTATTTAAATAATATATTATGTAAATAAGTTGTGTGTATTGGTTCTGTATCGTGGATCCTAGTGTAAATGGATGGAGAAAAAAAATTAACTGAAAAATTCCCGTATCGAGTGTATCGGGCCTATATCGACCCGATATAGTGGAGTTTTTTTTTTCCAGCATACCAGTGTATCAGGTAGTTCCAAATAGGATACGTATCGGCCCATATCGGTCGATACGTATCGATATTTTAAGCCATGGTTCGAGTTTAGGTTTTAAAATAATAAAAATACCCTTTTGTGACTCGACTTAGTCCGGCGAGTCGAAAAGCTCAGCTTGACTCGATCG
This sequence comes from Tetracentron sinense, assembly GCA_015143295.1. NCBI lineage: Eukaryota > Viridiplantae > Streptophyta > Magnoliopsida > Trochodendrales > Trochodendraceae > Tetracentron > Tetracentron sinense. The sequence continues at coordinate 3,499,235 of CM026569.1, forward strand.
AGTCACGCGAGTAACTTAGCAAATAGTGCCTCCTTTGAGTTTTAAGGTGACTCGACTCGAAATTCAGGCTAGTCGAGTAACTCGGATGACTTGTTAAGTTTTCGAACTAAGGTTGAGTTTACTGGAGATTTTCAAACAGAGATGAGAAAAAATTGAGATATATACTGAAATAGCTATATGATTTCTTCAGGTTTGGCAGTGTTTCACTAGTGGGCAGTTCAACAAAGGTACAAGGAAAGACTACTACTATGAAGGTCCTTAAAAACAGGAGCACCATATATTCAGATGTATAAAATTGAAGAAAACCAATTATCTATACACACACACACACACACATTTATATTTAGCATGTGTGTCAATTATTAGTCTTTCAGGAAAATATGTGGAAGTATGGGCATTGGCACTAAGGCACTTCCGTGAGAAGCAGCAAATTAAATGCAACTCCAGAATGCGAATATTCCAGAGGGAGAGAAAGTAGATAGAGAATCAGATGACCACTATGGAGAAGTGTATTAGTGCTAATTAGGAGCTCCTTAATTACCTCTTGGCAATAATGCTGGACGAAATGGATATTCATGTTTTTTTTGGTAACGGAGGGTGTCCCAAATCCTTCGAGGCAAGGACTAATCCCTTCGGGTGTCTGCACCAACCTACTCGGAATTTTAATGGATGGATATTCATGTTAATCAGTCATTTGGCCTTAATAGCAATAATTAAGAGGCTTAAAATTTGAAGATTGTTCTCTTCCTTTCTTGTCTGGATTTGTGACCCTTCCCGGGGGGAGGGGGGGTAAGTCTAAAACATAAAGGTGCCTTTATCTATTACAAGCTGGCTGATACGGCTACCGCTTGCTATTGCTACTCTGACTACGAGAGCTAGAAGCCCCACATCTAATAAGGCCGCCGCTTTCATGCTTTTCACTGACTGGCGTGGCTATTACAACTACTGCTAGCTGATCCATTCAAAGACCGGGAACACCACCGCCTTACACAACTTCCTGTTATCAATTTCATTGCCTGACTTCCCTTTCTAACTACAGCTTTCGGACTACTGGTATTAAAGGAGATTACTTCCCTTTTGAACTAGCTCCATCCCTTGCTTCGCCCACTACTGCTAGAGTACATAAGACTTGGTACACTTAGTAAAGGAGAACACCAGCACCTTGACTCAGAATGAAGGGAGGGAAAGGTCTGCGCTTATAGAGTGAGCTTGCCTGGGGCTGGATGTTTAGATTCTTATTTTTTGTTTATTGCTAGTACTTTTATCTTGTGCAACCCATCTACAGTCAACTAACTCACTTGACTTTCGTCCTAGATGCTCTAGCAATGTCTGGGTCAGCATATTAACCCTTAAAAGTGCTTTATCACATGAGTGGAGGTTGACAATAGACAATCGTAGGATATTGTTAAGAGGCTCAGGTTTTTAAAAAAAGATTCCTTTCCAAAATCCAAGAATGGTCTCACTTTCCTTGCATGAAAACTCGAAAAGCATTAGAACCAATGATAGAAAGGTACAACAAAAGACAAGCTACTTGGAAGGGTTATGAGCTTTCCCCAGGGTCTCGCATAGTACTCATTACGAGCACCCTTCATGTCACTTATATTACTTTTGATCCTTAAACATTTCATTAATTTAGATTCCAAGTACTACAAAAAATTGGAAATTTCCTACGGGAAGGAGCAATAGTCATAAGTATGACTTGGATGAGGTGCGAGTGTTATGTAAGTCAATTAAAGAAAATTGAGTGGGTAGCAGAAGAAAGAAGGGAGGTAGGTCATAAAGGGTAAATATATGGACATTCCAACTCAAGGGGGACCTTTGAATCTAACATTCTATTATCCAAATCTGTTCAAAGTTTAAGAAGGTAACCGTGTTTAGAGTTGGTGGGGCAATAAAGTTAGGTCATAGGAGAATATCTAGGTTGGCAGACTTTGATGAAGGAAATCTTTTCAGTCTAGCCCGTCTAGCATCCAATCGATCATATGAGTACAATATTTTAACTGGGGGAAGGGGGTTGGACTGCTGAAGGATGCAGAGATCAAGTGGTTGGTGGAGTTATTGAGTAGACTGGAGAAAATGTGATTTCCTCTGAATGGGATTGACAGGAGAGTGAAGATGTATGAGATATGACTTATTTATTGGTTCAATCAATCTTTTAAAGCCAGATTATCTCGCCCTGGGATTGCTCCTGCACCAAATTCATGAGAATCTACTGGTTAGTTGGTAGAGCCTGATTTGTTATCAGGCCATGAAAGACTCGTCTCTATCGGTTTTTCTGAACTGTAGAAAATTATGTCTTTAAAGAGATGTATCCCTGATTCTATAACTTGGTACCAATGGAGTACTGATTATTAATATTTCAATCTATTCATGGTTATCATTTTGATATTTAACAGATTAATGCTTCCTGAAATAGTGAACCATTGCTCAAAATTGTTTCAGCAAACTTAGGAGAATGAGCTCTTACATATTTGCTGTAAATCTTGAGGTTATCACATCTACGTAAAAAAAAGAAAAAAAAAAGACATCTACTTGAATATTATACTTCTGCAACGTACGTATTAAGAACCACCTACATATAATACAGGTTATATTATCAGCACAATACATACTAAAACTCGATGAAACTATCTGATATGCAAATATACATGCATATTCACAGACTATTTCCAAGATGGGATATCAATTTTCCTCTTTCATCTTTTAAGTTGCAGTCTAATCAAATATTGCTATTTTCTCTTTTCAAATTTCTTGAATTCACAATCTATTTTAAGAAAGGGATAAGAATTCCTAAGATGCTATGATCCCACCTCCCTCTCTTCTCCAATATTCTTCAAGCACTAAACAAATTAGTAGCTATCTTTTCTTAATCCCAAAGATAATCACCTCTTCTGCAAAAGCCCTAGTTTTCTCCCCTTTATTAGCTTTACCCTCTCCAACCTCAAGAATGGTCGATCCCAAAATTTACTAGGTCATAAACCCTAGTTCCTTGTTAACGTAAACCAACCAGTCGAGCACCACAGTCCGGCAGTTTCTGATCTACTCTCAGTTTTTCTCTATGAGAAATAGAGGGGGAGAGTCGGAGAGATGAGTGGGGGTTACCAGGTAAGCCTTACAACCATCAACCTTTTGATGAGCTTCCTTGAGATTGAGAAAAAATCATAATCCCATGGTCAGATGCCACATCCGCTTGATAATGAATGCAAAAAACTGGCATGAGACCCTTTCCCGACAAATGATGTTTTTGACTATAAAATCTTGACAACAGTGGTACATCTGAGTAATAGCACTGTCCTTAGACTCAAAAGTGTTTTTTACAACACAAAGTTTGTGTTTGAGTTGCCCCACCAGATTGGTTAGTACAAATTCCTGAAATCTGACCTTCAAACATAAAAACCTCTAAAGAGACCCCTAATACTCCTACAGAAACTTGAAATTTATGTTTAACATAGAGAAATGCAGATGCAACTATATATCTTCATCCTCTCAAGATTTATCAGCTCAAGGACATTGATAAAAATCCCAATATGAATCACTCCACCACAAATCAACCAACCACCACATTGGGCCCTTGAATCAACCACCTTATATGCAAAACCTGCGGCCCCAGATTCACACTTTAAACAAAACCCATCTCAGAAAAAGGATCATAAGCAAAGAAAACTACAACTCTCAGTTCAATCTGGCACATACTGTCAATGTGATGCACCAAAACAGAACACAGAAAATTCATTTCTTTAAATTGGGTATCTGTGAGCATTGGTTATTATAATCTCAAACTCAAAACAGTTTCAGCTACTCTATCCTACCTAGAATTCTTCTGAGTTCCAAAAGGTCACACAAGAATCACCATTCGTGATCAAAAAGCAAAGAAAAAGAAAACCCAACAAGCAAAACAACAAATTGATCACAAAAAAGGAAAAAAAAACAATAGAAATGATATTGTACCTTGAGAGAGAAATTGAGTGCAACAGAAGGATAGTACCTAAGAACACTACTTCCATTACCCCTCCAAAGAGATAGAACACCCTCCTCCTTAACCGTCCAGACAATACAATCAAACATCCCTTTAAACCTTGGATGCCCTCCATTAATGATAGCAAGATTGCTCCCTTGGGTTTGCAACAGAAGCTTGGCTCTTTCAATGGGTGCCACAATCGTGTGAACTAATCCACCCATCGCTGCTCCTGCAACCAAATCCCTCTGAAAATTCACCAAACATGTCCTTGATCTTGACCCTTCAACCTCGCCATCAACTTCCCTCATAGCTTGTGCTGGTTTGAAATGGGGAAATTGGTTGATTAAGAGAGATAATCTTCCATTAATGGACCTTTATTTGATTTTGGCTTTTCGTACATACAATTATGTTGGATTCGGAGTAGGTTTGCTTCTTTAGGAGGAGACATGGCTGTCTGGTTTTGATTCTCTTCTCACCTCACCACCACCTCATTTAGCCGAATTTCTATCCGAGTTTGGTAATTTTGGATAGATACCTTTGACGATTTCTGACCCGACCCACTAACCCGCTGAACTTTTGTTATATTGGATTTGCGGGTCGAAGTTTTTTTGGGGAGTGCTCGGGTGCGTTCGATAGCAAAGTAGGTTTTTTTGGGATAGTGATCGTGTGCACTCGAGATAGCAGGTGCTATCGAGCGCCATCCGGTCGGGTATCCATCCCCCATTTAAAAAAAAAAAAAAAGAATGGGTATGGTTAACTCACTTATTGGGTTGCAATAAAAATAAGAACGGGTATGGTTAGCTCACTTATTGGGTTGCAATAAAAATAAGATCGGGTATGGTTAGCTCAATTATTGGGTTGGTTTGCCTTAATAGAGAAATAGTTGGCTCCAAGGGCAAGGAGCGAACTATTGCTCCTCGCTCTCAAAATCCGCCCCTTCAACAGCCATGAGCTCCGGGTTAAATTTATTTAACCCTGTGAATCTTAACCATAATTTATGAGGGTTTAAAGGAGGGCCCATGACATGAAAAAGAGAGCCATGACACCCTCCTCATGTTACCGACTGAGGAGGTGATTATTTTCCATGTTTATAAGTCTTTCTAGCACTACCTAGGAAGCACGGATACTTTGAAAATGGAAACGTATTCGTATTGTCGTACCTGTATCATCGTATCGGATACGGCACTCTTAAGGTAAAATTTAGTTGTTTTTCATAATTTCTGTTGTATCATCATACCCGTATCATATCGCCGTATCTAAGTATCGCCGTACCAGTGCTTCCTAGAGCACTACTCATGCAATCCTCCTTAGCCAAAAAAAAAAAAAATCAGCACCTATTCATGGAAGAACATGTATTATCCTGGACTTTTCCCTAATGGGAGGTCCTGGGTTCCATTTCTCACTTCCCCCTCTGGGGCAGCCCCGCACAGGTTTACCTAGCCTTACCTGGTGTGGCGGGTTGTGGGCTCACATCGCACCCTAGGGATTAGTCCTGATTTAAAGGGTTGGGGACACCCCGAAGTTCCAAAAAATAAGTGTTAGTTTTTGATTGAAAACAATGAGAAATGTTGATTTTTGGTGCAGCGAGAGTAGGGCTAGCATTGCTCTATGTTTATAAAACGGCTAGGTGTGGGTTAATATGTTATTACTTCATCCAAATCAAATCTTGTAGAGGCTCCAACAAAAATAAAATAAAAAATTTAAATTTCTATAATTGAAAAAAATTTCTTTGGAATTTACAAAAAGCAACATATGTACTAGTTTTCAACTTTCTTTGTATTCACATTCTATTATAAATTTAGCAATCCGAATTCGATTAAATTTCCGAGGGATAGTGAATTAGAATAAAAACTTTGACTAAAATATTTGAATTTGAATAATATTCAAATTATCTAATCATTCTAAAAATTAAAAGAAAAAAATACCAATAAATATAAATTTTGTTTTAAAAAATAAGAAATAAATATATTATCATTATTTATATTAAAAAATAATTTAATATACCTTAAATTATGTAAAAAGTGTATATTAATAAGGGTACTTTAGTCTTATAAACTTGTAATATATAAAAATATTATATAATCTCTCGGATATTTATCACTCATATTTGATTATAAACGCAAGTAAATGAACTATATGAATTCATTTCACTGGATACCTATTTAGATAATTAGTCGAGTAAATGAATATTTTCTGCATCCATTGATACTCCTAACTCCTATCATTAGAGCAACCAGGGGACACCCCTCCCCCTCCCCCTCCCCCTCCTTTATTTTTTTGGCTGTGATGTTTATGAAGTTGTTTGATTATATGGTTTGTATATTACGAAAGGAGAAAGATATTATATCTCTAGTGGTAAGTTAATATATACTATCTAAATCTCGGCTCTTGGATGTGGGTATAATGATATTATAGACTTCTTTTACCATGTCATGATCTTGAGGTGGTAATATTATATTCAGTTAATTGACTTATGATTAGATATTTCGCACTTGCAACACAACAAAAAAAAACAATAAAATTCCAACAATTAGAAGAACTATTTTTAGGTATTTGACGCCTGCAGTCTAAATTAGGAGTTAGGACTTAGGACCGCTGCAACCACAAGAGATAGGATCACAGCTAATTGTAAATTAATTCAAGAGAAATCAATTCTGTTTTTTTTTTTTCCTCATCCAATCCACACATATGCAATGAAGTCTCTTGAATTCAATTGCAAATGGCTGTATCTTAACTGGACCCACAATATCTCCTTGGTAGGCAATCTTCAACTGTAAGGGTCGGGTCGGGCCGGGCCGGCGGGCTTGGTACTAGTTTGGCCTATTATTAATTGGGCCTTAGAAGTAGGCCCGGACCAAGCCCAGATGTGCTATCCTCGTTTGACTCGTGGACGAGCCTCTCAACCTATGTAGGGCCCTTATAAAAGAGAGTTTTGAGGATGAAGACTAGAGGCAGGTGTCAAAAGCGATTTTGCCGCCACTTCTGATAAATATTGGATAATTCGCCTGGCTCCTACTTAGTTTGGCGACACGAATACTTGGGGAGAAAGGACTCGTCCTTTTCATGCGTCGGAAGCCAGACAGAGAAAGATGGGAAGACCGAAAGCCATTTATTATAAAGTTGCATCTTTGGAATGGAGTGCTATGATTAATTTGGAAAATGATACGATGGACCTCAACCTTGTCATTCTCCTAGGTCCCACCTACATCAGGATTCCGGGGTTTATGGGAAGAGGAGGGCTACCCTCATTATGTAGCCCATAGATACATGTGCCCTCCATTGATCCAAGGCAAAAGGTTTACTCTGTTGCTTTTCAGAGTATCCTCTGGTGAGCAATGCTATCAATGGATATATGATAAAAAAAAATAAATAATAAGACGGAAAAAAAAATTAACTTCTCGTAAATTGTCGATTTTTTCTTCCTGGTGATGGCATTGCTCATCAGAGGCGAGTAAACCTTTTGCAAAAAAAAAAAAAAAAAAAACACCATATCATTCTCTATGGACGCTAATCCTCAATGTCGTACACTAACTCGCAAAGCTTTGGGGACTATGATATATTACCAATCAAGAGTTGGTCATGAACTGTTGAATGTAGGAGATTGAAGGTGGATATGGAATATCATTCTATATGTCAGATTTTTTAAACACATGCAAGCCATTATTGGGCCAAATAATGGACATGTCATCCTTTGTAACTGGGAATTGAAACTTGATCACCCCAATATGGGATAGATGTCGGTGTTGTAAGATAATAAATGAGAGTCTAGGGGAAAATCAAGGGTAATGGACTACATATCATAAATATAAGAAGCATGCTAGCTAGCCTTATTATCAGATAGTCCCTAGTACTCTAAGCTAAAAATTAATACTTATTAAAACAATGATAAGTGTTAGATTTTGATTGAAAGCCTGGACAATTGAATTCACTTATGTAAAGGCACATATTCACAAAATGTAACACGTGTTGGGGGGGGTTTAGATTTTTTTTAAATTGCTACTTAACATTAACTAAGGGCTCGTTTGCTCCGAATTATCATAGGCGCTTATTTGAGACTAAATCACTTATGTCTGAATTATGTTTCAATAATAACATTTGGTTCGACTCATAATAAGAGATTATGTAATAACCAATTATGAAAATAATCGGCGATTCCATAATCTAGTCATAAGTGATTATTGTGAAGCATAATCGCTTATGCACCTTTAAGACTTATGTGAAAATTATTGTAAGCACCAAAAATTACACGTAGTAAGGCCTATAATATCAATTAAGCTTGAGAGAGAGATTAGTCAAAATATTCTTTTCTTTTTTCAAAATGATCAAAATATCATTTTAAAAAATTACTAGATAAATGCTTAGCGACATAGTTCCAACCAAATAGAAACAAAATTATAGTTTTGAGCGCTTATTAACATAATTGCTTATGACTACAATAATTTAAATCAAACATGCCCAAACTATATATTATGGTTAAGTGTACAAATATTTTAAATTCATGAGAGAATTTCATGAATTTGGAGGAGAGGATATGACTCTTTATATGATTTTTGTTTTGTTTTTTGTACTCTCTGATTACTAGGAATAGTATCCATTTTAGGTTAGAAAATGGTGGAGATTTCAACCCGTAGACTCTCACGGGAGTTGGACTTAATCTCATAACCTCCCTCCAAGTAAAGGGATACCCACTACCAACCTCCCTTCAAGTAAAGGTTACACAAGACCACAGCTGGGCTTGTTTTTGTCTTGGGTCTGTCAATCATATAGGTGGGACCGACCTTGCTTTCCATATTAGTGGACCTACCTTGCTTTCCATATTTCCTCGTGATCTCTCTCAATGCACATTCACCTACCACCGATTATTCTCTTGCTCGTTTTCACCAACTAGCTACCACAATTACTAATGTACTTCAAGTCTTCAACCCTTACTTGCCTGTAATCGGTGATGTCGGATCTCATACAGTGGCCGACCATGGAGCTAGCTAGTTTGGGTAATGGTGTTCATTACGGCCATTTGGCGCGGGCCCGGGGAGGGGTGTGGTGTGTGTGTGAAGGTATCCGGGCCTCTTAGTAAATCCCTCCGGCGTATAGATCCCCTTATACTACACAACTAGGAAAGCCGAGATAAATCTCAAAAGATGGCCAACAAGTGGAAGGGACTCGAACTCAAGACCTCAGCTTCTTGAGGTGTGATCTTTGTCCATTAACCCAACTCCTCGTTGGTGATCATTCTTTCACGTTGATCCTTAACATTGAGATCTTTTGTGTGGGTCCCACCCATGACCCACCCCACCCGTATTACCCTGAGATGCCTTTTGCTGTAGTATATAAATATAACTATTTTATTCCTTATAAATATATAAAGTTTAGATCAGGGTGTAGTATGTGATGAGCTGGGGGCGCATAATAGTAGAGCCAGATCCCATTTGCAAAATTAAATTATTAAAGAATAAAACAAGAAAATGACAAAAAGAAAATTAATTAAGTATTTCTTTTGTTCTGTGAAGAACACAGTCATCGAAAACATGAACAAACAGAATGACAGTGTAGCTCCACAAGAGATCACATTTTTTATTTGATTATATATTCTAAACATATCATGCTGAAATTTAGTATAGTATAAAGATGATAAATTATTGTTCAAACCAAAAAAGAAAAAGGACGAAGTATAGATGAGCTGTAAGATAAAACTGATTAATCCTGAAATCCTAACGACTTTTTAATGATTAATGTTTCAAATTGTCTACCTTATTTTCATAATAAAAAATTCGCACTGTGATGGTCTAGATTGATCAGACTAGAACTAGGACTACATGATCCTAAGGTATCTCAGGGTTAACTGAGACCTCGCCTGAGAATACAATTTTATTTTTCTTTAAATAACAAGAGTTAGATAATTTTATAAGTATCACGTAATTTTTTTTTAAAAAATCATGAAAACATTAGGGTTTTAGTAATTCTATTTGATACTTAAAAAATGTTATGATTTTTATATTTTATGTAATTCCTTTCAAATTTTTTTTTGTGGTGTAGGCATCATTTATCTATGTTAGTACGGTTGGTATTAGGCCAGTTGGAGGCCTAAAGCGAGAATTCTAATGGGGCATTTTTTAAGATTTCTTTTAACTAAATTAGGTTCATAAAGCCATCAAAGCCCACGCTTTGGGGCCTAAAGCACGGGCCGACCCTGATTGGTATATCAGATGTTAGAATGGGCATTGGAGCTCTTACAACTCATACCCTTGGGGGAATTGGATCCCCCGACGTTCATCTCTATCGAAGGCCACACCACTACCACTCACGCAATAGGCGGGGGGGGGGGGGGGGGGGGGTGTAATTCCCTTAAAATTATAAAATGTGCATAATTTCAAAACTCAAGAATTTTTCTAAGTCAAGGTCATGGTTAATTACCCCTAAGTCCTTATCCTTACTTCTTGGCTATATATATATATATATATATCGAGCAGTGATCAGCAGGTGGGTCCTCTACTAAAGTCACTGCCGTGTCCTCGTGTCCCTATTAACCCCCATTTAATCCCAATTAAGCTTAAGTAAATCATAGTTAAGATTTTGTTTTCTTCTAAAACTAAGGTTTGATGACATAATCTTAGGGCTGATTGAATCTTAACCACTATGCGTGTTAAAAATGGAGCATGGACCAATGAGGACCTGCCATTCCATTACATAAATGCAACCCAAGTAAGCTGATCATTTTCCAAATATATATTGAACATGTTAACCTTCATAGTGAACATTTGATTAAATGCATGATTTGTCCATGTGAAAATATGAAAAATATCATTACATTTAATAGAATGGTATTACACTCCTGCCTCTTTGCTCGAGTGTTAGGGGTGTGGCTTCCAGTAGAGGTAGGGGATCCAATCCCCCCCCCCCCCCCCCCCCCGGGTATGAGTTGCAATAACTCCGATGCCCAAACTAACATCTAGTCGTACTAACCCTACTAAAATAGGTAAATGATGCTGACACAAAAAAAAAAAAAAAAAAAGTATGGTAATCAGTACATAGGATAAAAAAGGCTAGTAAAGATTATTTAACAAGTTCACTACTTTGGGTGAAGGATAACATTTTTCGTATAAATATAATTTTCATGTACTCATTGTCTTCCTTATTTAATAATAAATTGCCTCAATTTGTTTTGTGCCCCCACACTGACCAGAACGTACGGTAGCAATATTCAAGCCCAGATCTCGAAGCCGGTTTGAAATGTATAGAGATACCATAGTACACTGATTGATACAGAATAGTCATGGTCAGTGTAGACATCATCTTTCTGAATAAATTGTATAATGGGGGAAGCAAGGCTTGCCTCAGTAGTAGCGGTTTGAGGGTGTGAGGGTTGAAATTTTCATCCATTCCTAACCTAGAATGGATACTAACCTTGACTTAACCATATGAACTCAACAATAAAAAATTGTATAATGAATATCAATTGTTCTTTTGTTATAAATTATAGAGCAATAGTTGGCTCCATGAGTGAGGAGCAAATACGCCCCTTCAACTGGCCATGAACTCGGGTTAAGTTTTTTTGCCCTATATATGGTTAAATCTTTTTATTTTATTTTTCTAAAAACTAAGGGTAGAGGGGTGAACCTTAGGGGTGGGTGCATCTTAACCATAGTTAAAAACAGTTAAAAGAGGGACACATGACAAGGAAAAGGGAGCCGAGACGCCCCTCTTCGCGTCACTGACCGAGGAGGTGATTATTTTTCTAAATTATAATAGAAAAACTGACAATGAGCAATAAATGTAAGAGAAAGAAAGTGAAATAAAACTGTATTCATGAGTATGTCTGCTAGAATTTAATCAATGAACCAATCATGTTACTGTAAATTTAGAAACCTTAGATGCGTTGATTTGCTTTTAACTCTACTATCCATGATGGGAAATGATATAAATCAACACCTTATCATTCCCGCCCTCTCTCTCTCTCTCTCTCTCTGCAAATCATACTCCCTTTTTTATTAGGTTGCTTTATTTCTACCTTTTTTAAGAGAAGGAAAAGATGGTGTGATTAAACTAAAGTTTTAGGAGAAAATTATGTATTGATAAAAAGCCAATAAAAATAAAGAAGAGTTTGTTTTTTTTATCCCTCTCTGGGTTGGGAAAAGGTCAAAGGAAAAGACAGAAAGTGCAAGGTCAAGTAAGCCTGTTAGGTTGGCTTGGCTTGGGTTATCGTTGTTGTGAATGGGTGGGGGACTACAGAGGATCCCATCTCATCTTGTCCACATCTCTCTCTCTTTCCCTCTTTGTGAAGGTTTTGTTTTTTTGGAATTGGGTCTAGAGCTTTCCTTGTCCATATTGATGTGGCTTCTGTTTGGGTTTTCTGGAGTATTAGCAAGCAAGATTATTATTGAAATCTAAAGGAGAGTAAGCCTGTGGCTTTGGGTTTTAGGTTATGATGGGGCTTGAGTTATGGTTTTGAATGGGTAGAGAATAACAGGAATCCCTTCTCATCTACTCTCTCTCCTATGACTTGGGTGTAAACTGTCTAGTTTATATTTCATAAATATGTGGTCTTTATTGGGTTTTCTAGGTATTACGCTATTAGCAAGCAAATTTTTTTTGGAAGGTTTTAGCAAGCAAGGTTTTTTTGTGTGTGTGTGTGTGAGAGTTTAGTGCGTGCTAGTTACGTGATAACATTTCCACCCAAAAAGCAAGTTTTTATTGCTATTGAGACATGAAGGAGATGAAGGGTGACTGAAGAGTTTGGTGCAGTTCCAGTTAGCAGTTTATATTTTTACTTTTTGTTTGTTCCTTTACCCCCCACCCCAAAAAGAAAAAAAAAATCAAGAAAACAATTTCTTGGTTTGGAAGCAAAAGAGAAAAGGAGTCATGAAGGAGACAACTGAAAATATGAGGTTTGGAGGGGACTACATGAGAATTTGAAATCAGCCTCTCTACTTGATTTTATATCTTTTCACCTTTTTCAGTTTTTCTTTTAATGGTTTTAGGTTTGTCTTTAGATCTCAGGAAATCCTTCTCGGGTCAAAGTTAGATCTGCTGTTGATTATGAAGGAACCCTAGAGTTTCTGTCATCATCCACCAAACCCTGTATCTACATATCAGGGAGAAGGTGATGAAGGGCTTGATAATTCAACAACACCCAGTTGTTGAAGAGAATATGTTTAAATTGACTTCTGCATCTGGTGAAGCAAGTGTTTCTTCAGGCAACAGAACTGAAACCAGAACCATGTACCCAGAACAGACCTTTGCTATACCAAATCACACTCCAACAGTGAAGAAAAAGAGAAACTTTCCAGGCAATCCAGGTCTTAAATTGATAGCAAAACTCCATTTGGTAGATGATTTGGATTATTCTTCTATTATTTTCATTTATTTCATCTGGGGTTTTGATTTTTCTTGGTTTTGAATCAGACCCAGATGCAGAAGTGATAGCTTTGTCTCCCAAGACTCTCATGGCGACAAATCGATTTGTGTGTGAGATCTGTAACAAAGGGTTTCAGAGAGATCAGAACCTTCAGCTGCACAGAAGAGGGCATAATCTGCCATGGAAGCTAAAGCAGAGAACAAGCAAAGAGGTAAGGAAGAGGGTGTATGTGTGCCCAGAGCTTACATGTGTGCACCATGACCCATCAAGGGCTCTTGGGGACCTGACAGGGATCAAGAAGCACTTTTGCAGAAAACATGGTGAGAAGAAGTGGAAATGCGACAAGTGTTCAAAACATTACGCAGTTCAATCAGATTGGAAAGCTCACTCCAAGACTTGCGGCACAAAAGAGTACAGATGTGATTGTGGAACCCTTTTCTCAAGGTAAGAACTACAAGGTAATTAACCCAAATCATATGTTAAAGAGAGTCCAGATTCAGGAATGTTACTTCAGAATCTCTTCATCATGAATCATTATAGAGAGAGAGAGAGAATAAAATCCCAGAATCAAGGAGAGAACTTCACAATTCTCAATATATAGCTTCATTGAGTTTCATTACAGTACCTGTATCAAGCTCTCAAAGGGGAGAGAGATACAGGCACTCAAAAGAGAGAGAGAGAGAGAGCTTCACAATTCTCAATATATAGCTTCATTGAGTTTCATTACAGTACCAGTATCAAGCTCTCAAGGGGAGAGAGATACAGACTCTCAAAGGAGAGAGAGAGAGAGAGAGAGAGCTAACTATAGATACATTTAATGATAACAGTCACTATGCCTTTTGTCCATGCAAAGTAAATACTGGAAATAGAAAGAAACAACAGAAAGAGAGAGAGAGAGAGAGAGAGAGAGAGAGAATACTTTTGCACTGTTTTAGCTCTTTTTGATGGTCTTCTCTTTTGTTCTTTAGTGCTTGCTTTCTGGTTGCAGGAGGGATAGCTTTATCACTCACAGAGCCTTCTGTGATGCTTTAGCAGAAGAGAGTGTAAGAGCAATAACAGCAAACCCACTTCTCTCCTCTCTACCTAGCACTTCAACACCACATATAAACCTTCTACCAAAAATCAATAGCCATGATATCCAAGCATTAACACTGAAAAGAGAGCAACAAAATTTCAATTTAAAATTAGAGATACCACCATGGTTAGGTTTCCCATCTGTGTTAGGGTCTGTTCCTGCAGGTCCACCTTCTATTGAGAATTCCTCACCAATCTTCTCTACAAGGTTAGACCAAGAATTATCACAGACCCAAGGTTTAACACACCATGTGAACCCAAACACTGGACCTACTCTTCCTCTCTACCATACCACAGCTTCCCCACACATGTCTGCAACTGCATTACTGCAAAAAGCAGCTCAAATGGGAGCTACAATGAGCAGACCTTCTTCATCACCAGCCCTTTTTAGACCCCACCAAGCTCACATGTCTGCTAATACTGGTAACACTACTGCATCTGTTACTACAACTATGACTGGTTTTGGTCTGGGTTTGTCTCCACGTGAAGAGATAGGAAGTGGGTTTGTTCATGGCTTGGTTCCTTTTGAGAATAAAGCTGCTGTTGCTTCTGGTCTGAATCGTGTGATGGACCAAGTACCTGCAACTGCAGGAGCAGGAGCTCCTTCTGTATTTCAAGACATGATGAGTTCTCTATCTTCTGCAAGTGGGTTTGATGGGTCTTCTTTTGAAGAGGTCTTTGGTGGGATGTTTGGTTCAAAGAGAGATGATAATCTTCATGAAACAATCGATAAAAGAACAACAGCCCATCTAAGTAAAACTGGTGAAGGTAGTGGCAATGATGGCTTCACAAGAGATTTCTTGGGTCTTAGAGCATTCTCTCACAGAGACATTCTCAACATAACTGGGCTTGATCACTGCATGACCTCTTCTCAATATGAGCATCAGAATCAGAACCAAAAGCCATGGCAAGGTTAGCCTCTAAGAAATGTGTTTGTTTTAAAATATATATATATTTTCTCATTTTCTCTTTTTAATTAGTTGCAGCTGCTTCTTATTTCTATTCCCCACTTTCGGTATTTTATGAATATTTGTTTCTCTTAATTTTTTTGTTGGGGTTTTAGGTTTTTTTATGAATATTTGTCTCTCAAATTTTTTTTGGGTTGGGTTTTGCTATTATTTGTAATTTTTCACCTGTGCCTTTATATAATAAGAAAACCTGCAAGGGAAACCCTAGCATTTCCATTACTTCTTCTACTAGAGACTAATATTGTTTGTATGAATCCTTGACAAGCTGACCATATGTTAAATTGCACCTTAAAATCGCTTGATAGTCATGGGATATGATGCTGAGAGAACTATCTATAGATGGGAAGGTTAAGTTTATGGGATTGACGTACATTTCTCTTTTGGTGTTCATGAAATTCAATATGGTCCATTTGATGGAATGTCCAGATCTACGAAATGCATCCATGTGAATGATAAGGAATCCTGCAGACCCTTGAGATGCTTGAAGTACTCATTGACCATGGCAATTCAATTGCTAGGTCAACGTTTGATTGTGGCACAAATCCAAATCAAAGTTACTCTAATCTTATCCCTTGCACGGGAAAGGCTTCAACTATCATCCAGAAACATTTATGCTCCTCTTAGCTTAATATAAGTTTCATCAAATTGTTTTTGGTAGGCAAATAAGTGCAAGGAAAACATAAATATGGTAAATTGCAACAACAGTTGGATAATGATTAGATGATCTTAATCTAGAATTAAAAAATCAAACTATGAGAACTAAAATCATCCATATCCCATCCAAGAGGTGGCTATCAAATGTAGGGACATGATAAGCAGGTATCCGTGGGGAAAATTCCGAGTGGGTCGTTGCGGATGCCCAAAGGGACTAGTCCTTGGCTCAAATGCTTTGGGACAACCTTCGTTACAAAAAAAAAAAAATATATGTAGGGACATGATAAGCATCATTTACTTTCTCTTCCATTAACCAGCCTAATCTTCTGGTTAGTCATCCTTTTACAAGTGTTCTACCTCATTTCTCACCCCTTCTTTTCCAATCTGCTAAAAATGTGTTCTTTTGCAGTTTCTGTCTTTGAAAGATGAAACCTAAGAACCCATTGAGATTTCTCTTCAAAAGTTTTGATATGCATATATAGATATACATGTTCTGAATATTCGGATGTTGGGTACTTAAGCATTGGATACTCTTATGAAAGATTCGTGAAATGTGCATAGATGTGCACGTTAGCATCGTAACAGCTGATGTTTCTTTAGAAAATGAAAAAGAGATTCTGTTTGACACCTTACATGGGTGCAATTGGGAGTCGATCCCGAGGTGGATCATAAAGTTATAGGTTATATAACTACTAAGAGGTGATGGCCAGGCCAGACTTCTCTTTACATAAAACTGAAAGAAAGATGAAGAAAAAAAAACTGGAAAAAAATTGGATGGTAAAGATTATTTTCAAGGCTTAATTTGATTTTTAATAAAAAAATTATTATTATTATTCTTATTGTTACTTTATTATAGGAACAGCTTTCAAGGATTTTGAACAAGCTTTAAGGGTTGAAAAATTAATGATTAAATAAGTGATTCTATCATTATTATTCTTATTATTACTTGATTTGAGGAATAACTTTCAAGGATTTTGAACAAGCTTTTAAGGGTCGAAAAATTAATGATTACATCAGTGATTCAGATGACCCCCATGAATGAGTTAGTATAACTAAGTTCCACTCGTGCGTGGCTTTTCTTTACTCTTTGTTTTATGATTAATTATAAAGTGGTTGTTTATGTAGAGAATTTCTAGTTCCTTCCAACTATTAAAATGAATAAAAACAAGCCAAAGGATCAGTTACAAGATAGGAATATGGCTTGTTTGAATGAAAAACACATTGCAACTTCCATTAATAGAACTTTGATGAAAGATGAGAGGATGCACTAGTAAGATGACAGGTATATGGTACATAATTAGTTTTAGAGATCCAAAAGTTACTGGTTAAAACCATCAAGCTAGAGCAGTCTCTCTCTCTCTCTCTATATATATATATAAGGAAAAAATATCTACCATTGCACCAAAGAGAGATTTATCATATTTATATGTGTAACCAAATGTGAAAGCATCTTTAGTCTATTATTAGATTAGATAAAGTAGTTCAGTGAAAACTAAAAACAGAGATGTGGCAGATATTTTTCTTCAGATTGCTATCTAATGTTAATGTAGATATAAGAGATAATTTAGAAAGGAGAATGGTGGTGACACCTTCCTTTTCATGGGTTTTTGAAAAAATAAATAAAAATAGGGAGGGAGATTCCTCTAAGCTCTCCACTTCTTTGAGAGGGAGAGAGAAGCATGTTTGTCATTTTAGAAAGGTTTGTAGGGAGGGTTTGGCAAGGATGCATATTGGACGGTGTGTGACATCCTTTTGTTTTCCTATCAATTCTGGTAAAGGCAATCAGAGGTGAAAGTAGTGTTTTTGGGCATGTTGTTGGCTCTTCATAACAACTCGAATCAGTTTTATCCGGGAGGGTAATGGAAGTGAGTTTGAAAGAAAATGTAGCTAGCATTGCTCAATATATATATATTTTAGAAGCTATACGAAGGAGATGTGGCTCCCCATTGGGATTTTAAGTCAATATTGGAAGAAATTAATATTTTGTTGATGAATTACCCAAAATCATCATCTATCTCATGGGTGAGAACACCTAATTAAAACTCAGCATGTCACAATCTCGCAAAAGTAGCAGACTCAGAATTTTAGGGGGGCTAGAGCCCCTTGTCCTGGCTTCGTTTTTTTTTCAAAATTCCAGGTAGGGGGGGGGGGGGGGGGGGGGGGGGGGGGGGGGGGGGCGTAGGGTTCAAGCTTCCCTGGTCCCATGTTATTCGCCCTGAGATGAATAAATTAGAGATTAATTTTCAGTTGGAGCTCTGAATAATTACACATTTGCCACCCGCTGGTGTAAAAAGGGAGCTCCGCATATAAATAATTACACATTTGCCACCGGTGGTGTACAAATGGAGCTCCGCATGATGCAGAGCTCCTTTTAAACTGAATAAATTATTAGCATTATTTTACGATAAGGAAAGGCACTGTTCACACAAAAGTAAGGTTGGTGGGCAAAGGTACGCATCCCAAACCCAGACTGTGCTTTTGGTGTTTGATGCTTTATTGGGTGCTTTCTATCCCGTAGTTCGAAAAACAATAAGGGAAATGCTTTTGGGACCGCAGAAGGGCTGAGACCACCGAGACCTCATGCCATGCATGCGATTTCAGGTGGAGCCCACCATGTGAAGATGGACCCCACCTAAAATCTTGTGCATGGCGTGAGGTCTCGACCCTCTTGCAGTCACATGCGATTTCAGGTGGGGCCCACCATGTGAAGATGGGCGCTACTTGAAATCCTGTACATGGGCGCGAGTCTCAGACTTTATGAAGTCTCGATAGCAAAATCCCAAAAGAACATAAATGGTGGCATCTCTAAACGCTGATAATGAGTGTAGTGATAGGGAAAAGGTGTTTGTGCTGCGGCTAAATTTGCAAGATTATTAAGAACACCAGTTGACCTGTAATGCCAAAGGAATGTGGATACTCACTCCCTTTTATCTTTGACTTGGCTTCTCTCTCCATTTTCTCTATCAAAAATCGAATTACCATTGGCTCCTTCCAATTACATCAAGAGATTGGCCACTAATACAGAAATCTAAGCTATTTGCTTTGGAGGATCAAAAGAAAATGCCATTGTGATCAACCAAAGCAGTGGCCTAGATACCCCGTCGTATACACCCGAGCTTGTGGCATCATTATCCTACAATGGGTCTATAAGATTTGTTTGGATGCAGTTTTTCCCCAGCTCACCATGTTTAACTAGTTATCTGAGCTTGATGCAGATTGTTTTATTGCGGGATTTTGATTTTGCACTATTGTTCATAACGAGCTACCTCCTATATCCAACAAAATGAGGTTAATTACAACTGCTGTTTTGATGCATTTCAATGACTCTACATATTAGAAGGGCTGGAGAGAAGAAAAATGATGCCAAACAGCCACTTCTTCTTCTTTGGATTCATCATCTTAAAAGGATCAAACCTCAAATTCAATTGCAAAAGTATTACATATATTCACGACAGCCCAGAGATATGTGGCGCAAAGTAGCTGATTCTGTCGCTGTTTAACCTCATGACGGGCTTGCCTCTTAATTCTCTTAAACAATCACTAATAAGGATCCGTTTCTTTTGTTGAGACTTATAAAGCTGGACACTCTCCACTTCTTCCATATGGTAATTGGTAGGAACTTTGAGCCACTTTGTTAATTTTTTTTAACAAGATTAATTCTTACTTCCATGAGATTTCAAGTTTTATCATTTTTTTTTAATGAAATTTGAAATCAATCATCTTGTTACATTTGAAGTTTTACAAGAATTGCAACCCAAGAGATGTAAGCACAATACTAAGTTTTCAAAAGAAAATGCATATTCTCAAATGACAAAACTAGCAAAGTGCCTAACCTTATAAGTCTCGCCAAAAGAACGGACCCTAATGCTGTGTTTGGTTGACGAGAAAATTTGGAAAAGAAAAAAAAAGAGAAAGCTATAAATTTTCCGTCATTTGGTTGTCTAGAAAATTAGAAAGAAAATTTGCTCTAATTTTTTTTTTTCTGAAAATTACCAAAATGCTCCTACCTTTTTAAAATTATTAAAATACCTCTAATCATTTAAAATAACTTCGAAAATTTTAATTTATTTAATTTTACTCAAATTGTTTTTTACACTTTTGAATGGTTTTTACATTTTAAACATTTTTTAAAGCTTTTTTTCAAAAAAATCCAAAACAATTAAAAATACCGGTTGTGTCCCTGTCTTCTTCCTCACGACAGGGATGTCCCATCTAGGGGTGTATAAGGGTCGGGCTGAGCCGGGCTTGGCCAAGCTCGACTGGGCTTGAAAGGGGGGGTAATCTAGGCTCGGCCCGAAGCTCGGCTTAAAATAGTATTCAAACGGCTCGACCCGAATTCAAATAGTTGGCTCGAGCTCGAGTGCTCGATTTGATTCAAGCTCGGGCCGAGCTCGGCTTGTTTTATTTAATAAAATATTTTTTTAAAAATAATATTTATATTATTTATATATATGTAAATATATAATATTTTCATTTTTTTATATAATATTCAAGCCGGGCCAAGCTTCGAGTCGAATTGAGCCTCAATCAGGCCGAGCTTCTAGTTGGGCCGAATCAAATAGGGGTTGGCCTGAGCTCGATCCAAAGTAAATTTCAAGCTTGATTGTTCAGCTCGACCCAGCCTGATTGAGCCTAAAAATCAAGCTTGAGCTCGGCTTGACGGGCCGAGCCGAACAACCAAGCTAGCCCAACTCGTGTAAATCCCTTGTCCCATCCACTATTTGTCATTTTTTTTTTTCATATATCTTTGATTATTTCAACTAAAAACCAACATGAAAATTTTAAAATCATTTTAAAACTTAAATCATTGTCCAAATCAAGATTAATATATATCCTAATCCTATTCCAACTTGTTTAAATTAATCCAAGCTCCCAAACTGTGAGTTTGGGAGAGAGAGAGAGAGAGAGAGAGAGAGAGAGGAAAATGGAATTCAAGCCCCAAACCATTGCAGGTTTGAAATAGAGAGGAGAGGAGATGGGAGAAAATATTGAATCCAACTTAGTGGAGTCTTCGAAATTGCCGGTATTGCTGCTGTCAGAATCGCTAGTGTTGCCGGAGTCTTCGCTAGAGCCGCAATCGGAAATCAGCACAGAGGAGGAGTGAGGAAGAAGAAGAGAGGTGAGAATCTAATAACTTTTTCTTTTCTTTTCTTCAAAATCCAAGTTTTTTTTTATTAAAGAATCTAAATCCATTAAATGGGCCCATTTTCTTTTCCTTTTTTTACTTTCTTTATAACCAAATAATGAAAAATCCAATTTTCTTCCTAGTTTCTTTTCCATCCTTTATTTTCTCGGCAACCAAACACAGCATAATTGAGCTCCACAAGAGTAAATTACAATTGGATTTAATGGAGGTGTTGCGAAAGACTAATTGGGCATTATTGAGAAGCCCAAATAAGCTATAGACCGATACGAGTCTTGCGGCCAAGAACGTAGATCGATATGCCCCATTAAGAATGATTTGGGAGTGAATCTGACTGGAGATGATTGAAGGAATTGAGCGCATGCATAATCGGATTGGATCTGGTTTGAATGATGAGAAAGAGAAATATGATAAGAGGAAGAGAGGGAGGTGAGGGAGATATGGTGGGAATAAAATGAAACGCCAAGAAGAACCATGAAGCATGAAGCTAAAGACTGTTATCCTCAAGTTTCTGGTTAAATCAAGAAGGGAAATGCTTTTGAGACTGCCTTAGGGCTGAGACCATCGAGACCGTGCAACCATGCATGAGATTTCAGGTTGGGCCCATCATTTGAACGTGGCCCCACCTGAAATCCTGTGCACGACTGCACAGTCTCGGTGTTTTTAACCCTAATGTGGTCTCAGTTCAAAGTCCAATCAAGAAACCAAAATGCTCAAACTTGGAGCGAAAAAGATGTGTTGTTTGGGTTCTGGCTTTCTCCTTAGACCCAATTACTTATTGGGTCAGGTCTTGATCCATTTTTAGACCCAATTAAAAATGAGTTGGGGCCGGGTGTCATAGTCAACCTTTTGATTTTGCAAAATAACTGTGTGGTGCCTTGATCATCCCATGATCTCGGCCAGCCTAACACTATTCATACACCAAACCGATCCAACGTCTCGTGCTACAATACTACGATAAGGTACAAATCGCTACCGAGTCTCATCAGCCAAGCTACGCTCATCTAGATTACGCGTCACTTCATTGTGATGCGCTTGATACTTGTCCAACACATAAGGTTTTCGTGTCACCGAGGTCTTATCTCACGTATCTTGAATGCCACTAAGGTTCCCCAATCAAGCCAACCATCGAACATGGCCTGAGACTCTCAAACACGATTATTGGTCATCCTCACGCATCACGAATAGTTCATGAGCATCATTGCCCCATTTATCGAGAATTGAGAGCATATTGCTCACAACGTGATCCTAGGTCCATGACCGAGAACCAAAATGGATAAAATACGCTTAAGGCCGAACTAGGTTGGAATCTCTTGCTTGGAAGCTCTGTGCAATGCTAGGAAGCCTGACTCATTTTCACTGTTCTTGGATATTCCACTAACTATCCAAGGAAATCCTAAGACCTTATTTAGGATCCTAGAGCTCGCTCCCAACTCCTTTAGGGTTGCTCATTAAGTGACCCATGATGTGGCAAATGGAAGGTAGAGCTACACCCTTCTCCTCAAGGTGGATGCTAAGCCTTTAGTCCATTTCTAGAAAGAAACATCCTATGTACTGGTACACGAAAATGAATACATTGAATCTCCACAAACTGTTTGCACCATTGAACTCGTATCAACTTTCGATCTCTTCAAATGAAGGTACTATCGGCCTTACTTTCAACATGTCATGTGGGTCCCACAACACTCGCCGCCCACTATGTCTTCGATAAAATGTTAAGCCTAAGTTTCACCCTACAAATCTTCATATGCACTTCACCTAAATCAGGGGTAGAACCAGGAATTTTCATTAGGGGGGGGGGAATACAAGTATAAAAAAATTAATGGATTTGAAGGAATAGACTTTGGGGGTTCGGGGGCATATCCCCCGAGAAAAAAAAATTAATTTTTTTATTTTGAGATTTTTTTCCCAGTAATGTCCTTGAGATCGCCATGTGTCCCTATTGATACCCCTTAATTGTGGTTAAGATTCACCCACCTATCCTTGATTTTTTTTAAAACTATCAAATTTTTTTCAAACCTTAGTTAAAATTACTAACTCCTAAGATTTTAAAAAAATTAATATTTTCTAAAGCCAATGATAAGTAGGTGATCCCTAAGAGTGAGTGAATTTTAAGCATAGTTAAAGTGTGTCAATAGAGACATGTAGCGACCTAAAGGGCATAACTAGACTCTATTGGATGGTCCATTATATATGACAAAAAAATTTGGGGGGCCACTATACATATAAGACAAAAAAATTAAGAGGAGCCAAGTATACTAAATTTTTTTTAAAAATTTGTGGGGTCCATTATTTCATACCAAAACCTAAAGGAATTACGAAAATATGGGGGGATGGCCCTCCTCGCCCCTAACCCAAATCATGATAAGTCGAATACAACATCAAGACACCTCTATGTCCCATCAAACTCTACGTACTACTTATCTAAGTATATTACGGTACCCCCCAACACCAAGACACTAACCTTGCACAATATTGCCCTAACGCTTGAATAGTGCATCGCTATCACCTGGGCACGAAATAGGCATTGCTTTCTCAAACTCAGGCCACCCCTACGGATCATTATCACTATCGTGGCACTTGGGTAAAGACCATGACCGTGATCGCCGCTTCACACCAAAGTACCAACAGTGAAGATGAATTTGGTTATCGAGAATCCCAACGGCCCAAAGAGTAAATTAGAAACTGAAACTGTTTGAATTTCTAAAGAAAGTGACCACCAACCACCACGCTTTGAAAAAAGTTACCGTTTGAAAAGTTGCAACGCTCTTTCGTTTTATCTCCGTATTTCCTTCTTAATTCATATTTCTTTTCATTGTTCCAACTCAACTCTCAATCGAGCGCTAGGAATCCACTGGCCTCGCCGGAGGCAGCGTCCAGACACCGATGACTCCGCCGTCGCCGCCGGTGCTCTTTCGGTTGCCATGGATGAAGATGATGATCGGAACAACTGAATTGGGGACATTTTTGAGGTTCGTGGTGATCATCAGATGCAGCCCAATCAATCTCCATTGCAGCTAATTCTTCTCCGAGGTGGGTTCTTATCATTCTCTTCCGATTTCCATTTCAGTCTCTTTTTTTCTAGGGTTTCTGTTCCTGCGAAGGAGAGCCATGATTTGAGGAGAACGAAGAGGATTGCGATCTGCTTCATTTTGTATTTAAAATTTGAAATTGCATGTACAAGAGCTATGATAGTAGGGAATTAGATTGTATTGATGCTCTCTGTTTTGTTCTATACACATTGTCCTTTGTTGTTTTTGATAGATTGAGCGTGATCGTCGTGATAAAGAAATGCGAGAGAAGGAAACGAAGGAGGTGGCCAGTCTGCTTTCGAATCCGATCTGCAAGAACACGCAAGTCTGTTCGTATTCGTATCCTAACGAAATAGATTCCATCCCATACAATGCCGTCTTTGATGGGTTTTTTTTTGTTTTTGTTTTTGTTTGCTGCCTTGGATTTGCTACTCGAATGAAGCTTAGATAAACTAACTTCAACCTGTTTCCATTTAAGTTCAGGTTCTTTGGTTCGCAAATTCAAAGTGATCATTCGGTTCTGTTAGGATAATCTCCAAAGATGTAAGCTCTGTCTATATCATTTTCTGTTTAAAATTTGAAGTTGCATGTATAAGAGCTGTGATAGTAGGGAATTTGATCGCATTAATGTTCCCTGTTTTGTTCTGTACACATTGTTCCCAGTTGTTTAAATTAATCTTGGTTTGTGTATGATTGCAGGCCTCTAATTACTGTGGTTTACCCTTTGTATGTTGTCGGTGTTTGATTCTTTTTTTTTTCTTTTTGAATTTGTTAATAGAATGCTGCTGAAATAGCTTTACTTATTATTATTATTTAGTTTCTGAAATTGTTGATGTTCTGAACTGGGTATATGGTATAAGTTTTAATTTATTCAGTTAACTGAGGAAAAAGATGATAAGGTTTTATTCTTGTGTCCTTCTCATTTTTGACAAATATGCTTCCATTTGGTTAATTGAATTAAGGATTTATATGTGCTTGACACAATGCATTTGTATATTACATTCTCCATCTCCAAGAACGGCTACAACCTTTGAAAAGATGAAGGACCTCTGTTAGATGTACTCAAAATAAGGCCAATGCCATTTTGTAAACAAAAACTGTTCAAATGACAATGAGAACGTCCTGTTGGTACAATAGGCTAATCATTATTTGGGTTATGAATTAAGGTTGATTAATATGCCAATTAGGATAACTCCACTTCCTAAGACAAACTTCTTGTTCTCCATAGTTGCTATACGAGTTGTGTCTCTTATGGACGTGAATTAGTTGATTGGACAGTACCAAATTGAATACCCAATCATATGGGATGGGATGTTGCGATGGAAGGGATAAAATTGGTTGAGGTTGATGCCTTGAAGTTGGTAAACCCAGCATTTGTGGGTTAGCTTCAAATCAGATTTCAACTTGTCAAATAGACTTTTCCAGCAACCTGTCTGTGGTAGTCATCCTATGTGCCACTTTCTCCTTTATATAAGGCTCCAACCCCCATCGTTTAGTTTCTTTTAAGTTGTGAGGCAGTGGTTTGCTAGTGGTATTGTGGAGCCGTATGAACCTAAAATCATCATATCAAATCATAGCAGATCCCATTTTTTTTCTTTTGATGAATAACCAAAATTGTATTAAGAGAGGAAGAATTACATTTGGGAATGAGAGTATTCCCTCATTAAGTACTTACAAAAAGACTTGAGTTGTCAAAAATAATTTGACTGCATCTGAACAAAAAAATCATAAGTATGAACATTCCCGAACTCCTAGTGACAGCTTTCCAATTTTGTAGGCCCCACCCGAACGAAGCATAGATCTTAGACATGGGGGAGTCAATTAGTCTTTGTTGTTTAAATTAGTATTTGTTTGTGTATGATTGCAGGCCTCTAATTACCGTTGTTTACCCTTAGTATGTTGTTGGTGTTTGATTCTTCTTTTTCTTTTGAAATTTAATAATTGAATGCTGAAATAGCTTTTACTTATTATTATTTTTTTAATTTCTGAAATGTTTGATGTTCTGAAATGGGTATATGGTATAAGTTTTAATTTGCTTAGTTAGCTGAGGACAAAGATAATATGGTTTTATTCTTGCGTCCTTTTCATTTTTGACAAATATGCTTGAATTTCATGAATTGGGAATAACTCAAACTCGGACAATCGGAAAATGTCTGTATTGGGTTCTCTATTCCTTGATTTGGTTCTTTGAGTTTGCATTTGCGAAACTCATCAAATGCAATTCTG
This sequence comes from Tetracentron sinense, assembly GCA_015143295.1. Taxonomy (NCBI): domain Eukaryota; kingdom Viridiplantae; phylum Streptophyta; class Magnoliopsida; order Trochodendrales; family Trochodendraceae; genus Tetracentron; species Tetracentron sinense. The sequence goes on from CM026569.1 coordinate 3,525,642, forward strand.
GTAAACTGCATCGTACTTGAGCGATGCCGTTCCACAAGAATTCGTAAGTCTGTTTGTATTTGAATCCGAATTTACACGATCCTAACAAAATAGATTCCCTCCCTCCGATACAATACTGCCTTCAATGGCTTTTTATATTTATATGCTATTTATTATTATTATTATTATCTACCTTGAATTTCCAACTCGAATGAAGCTGAGATAAAATAACTCAACCTGTTTCCATTTGAGTTCAGGTTCTTTGGTTCACAAATTCAAAGTGAACTTTCAGTTCTCTTAGGATAATCCCCAAATATGTAAGCTTTGTCTCTTTAAAGTTTAAAGTAAGTCTCCAAAAACTTTGAATAATATGCTTAATTTTGTGTATTACTACTAATAGGCTCATATTCTCTTTTCTGTACATCATTTTCTGTTTAAATTTTGAACTTCCATGTATAAAGCCGCTTATAGTGGGGAATTTAATTGCATTAATGCTCTTTCTTTTGTTCTATGTATATTGTTCTTTGTTATTTAAATTAGCCTTTGTTTGTGTATGATTGCAGGCCTCTTATTACTGTAGTTTACCCTTTGTATGTTGTTAGTGTTTGATTCTTCATTTTCTTTTCAAATTTGATAAATGCTGAAATAGCTTTTACTTATATTTTTTTTAATTCTGAAATTGTTGATGTTCTGAACTGGGTATATGGTACAAGTTTTAATTTGTTCAGTTAGCTGAGGAAAAAGATAATAGGTTTTTATTCTTGCGTCCATTTCATTTTCTGCATCGTACTTTTAGGGTTGCATAAAATGTAGAAATCGTAACTATCAAATAAAATTATGGATTCCTCTTAAATGTTAAAACAAAAACATCATATCTTTTAGGGTTACATTTTTATTTTCAAAATTTCAAAAACACCAAAAATTAAATTGAATCTAAAAATTATATACAAGATAATTAAACCTGACTCTATTAAACATAGATTAAGGGGATACTTGTCCTGTGTAAAAATATGAAAAAAAAAAAGTGGAGTACTTGCAAATGGAGGGGTACTATTTATATAGCAGAGATGGGTAGAAAACAAAATTGAAATCCCTAAGACAAGGCATCCAAATAAATCAGAGGGCATATCAAAAGGACATTAAAAAAAATAGACAAAACAGATTCAGAATAAGGGTTAATCAGAAAGACATTAAAAATAGAGAAATTTTCAAGATCTCCTTGTAGTATTATGCAATTAGCCAGAATTACCATTCGATTAGTTCGCCAAAGAAAGCTCATAGAGCCAAATCAAGGAATAGAGAACCCAATACATGAGACATTTCCGATTGTCAGAGTTTGAGTTATTTTGAATTGACCAAATTCAAACACATTTGTCAACTTAACAATAGTGCAAGCCGAATTACCAATAGTTCAAAAGCCACAAATTTCTTAATCATTTAATCACCCCAAGTCTAACATTGAGTCAATCAAAGTATCGAACTGTAAGGCATAAACCAATCAATCAATTACATAGCTTAGGTAAAAAAAATTGTAGAACAATAAGAATAAAGCAATAAACTTTTTATTTAGTTATAGAATATTATTAATTAAACAATAAAAGGAAAAAATATTACTAATGGGAAAAGTTTTTAAAAAAAATTATAAACAAGAATTTAGAAAGAGAGGGAGCAGAGAACAAGAGATGAGAAGGGGATTACTAAGAGGGAGATAGAGATCGAGAGAGGGAGTGAGGGAAGCAGAGGATGAGAGAGAGAGAGATGTCATGAGAGGGAAATAGGAAATTAGACAAAAGAGAGAGGCGGCAATATAGAGAGATCACGTGAGAAGGAAGCAGAGACTCAGAGAGAGAGAGAGACCAATGATGAAATTAAATTAAGACTAAATATTACATATAGATACAACTAAGAAAGAGTTATGAACCACGAATTACAACAAGAGTTCTGACAGATGTCAACCTCTTCTAGGCCTATTTAAACATGGTAAATAGACTGATAAGGTTTAAGACTTACTAGAGTACAATAAATTAAGAATCTTGACTAGTGTGAACTAAGTACCGATCTGAACTTGTGGGTGTCTCCACGTTGGAATACCACATAAGGGAAAATATGGGAAGAAGTATGATTTTTATCTCAACTGGCTCTCGTTAGACCACGTAAGGCAATTAGTAACTCCTAAACCTAAATTACAATTTATAAATAAGAAAAAATTTAACAAATATATTTAAAATAACAAAACACAAATTAGAAAGAAAAAAAGAGAGATTGAATAGAGAAGATGAAATCATCTTACCTATTAGTTTCACTCACTGGAACAAAACGTAAGAAAGTAGAATTTCTTCAAAATAATAAGCGGTAATCTATATTATTACGTATTAGAGATCCAATAATCCATTTATTTAATTTTAAGAGCTCCGAAATATGATCCTTTAAAAGTTGGTTCTAGGGTTTTTGTGTTTGAAACCCTCGTCGATCGCCATTAAGATAGGGATTATATGGGGCTCTTGGTTTGTCTCTATATTTATTGGAACTAGTCGGCCTAGCATGTTCAAGGCACTTGTGGAAATTATAAAAAAGGGAGGTGCATGGAATAACGTAGAGAAGAGAAAATGAAACTTTGCAACAATAGGTAGAGGGCAACTTTAGAATAAGTTTGTAAGGGTTTAGAAGGGAGGGTTCTTCGATAGCTGTTGTACGACAAACAACTAACTCCCCTTGAAAAACAACAAAAAATAAAAATTAGAGAGGGTGCGTGGCAAGTGTCCATAAGTTGTAAAAAAAAGGAGACGAGTGTAATAGGTGTTTTAAAACTCGAAAAATTGACTTGGATCTTTGTCGAGTTGAGTTCACTCAAAAGCTAAAAAAGAACTCGTCCGAGTAATGACACTTAAAACTCAAAAAAAGTATAATATTGTTTTAATATGAGACATACAATATAAATTAAAAACTAATGATAAAGTAGACCTAAATGAGATGATAATGTAAAATTAACAATACGTGTGCCAAATAACAGTAATGCAAAATTAACAAAATTTTGAAGTCTAACATTGAGCCAATTGAAAGTATCAAATTTTAAGCTATGTTAATCAGTCAATTACATTGCTTAGGGAAACAAAAATTATAGAAATAAAGCAATAATCATTTCATTTAATTGCATTATATCTTAACTAAACAATAAAAGGAAAAATATCACTAATGAATTTTTTTTTAAATAAAAAAAGAATATAGAGAGAGGAGTAGAGAACAAGAGAGGTGAAGGAGATTACTAAGAGAGATCATGAGACAGAGAACGAGAAAGGGTGTGAGGGAAGTAGAGAGTGAGACGAGAGAAATGGCATGAGAGGAAAGTAGAAAGTGAGACGAGAGAGAGGCAACATAGAGAGATGACATGAGAAGTAAGCAGAGACTCAGAGAGAGGCAAAGGGGGACGAGATAGAGATAGAGGGAGAGAAAGAGGAAAGGACTAGAAAGAGAAAAATGATGTGAGAGTGAAGCAGAGAGTGAGAGAGAAGAGAGTCAAAAGCAGAGAAACATAGGAATGAGAGACATAGAGAAATAGAGAAGAGAGAGAGGGATGAGACACAAAGAGAAAGAGGGACGAGAGGGAGAAGAGATAAAGAGGGACGAGAGAAAACAAGAGATTAGAGAGCGAGAGACAGGAACAAGATAGAGAGAGGGATGAGAGAGTAAGATGTCCCCGTTGCTAGAGAATTACTGTCACCGAAGAGCTGTAGCCGATAGACAAAAAGAAAAGGTTGTAGGTTTCAGTCTCTAGCCGTAACATCCCATCTGATCCTTTTGTACGAATGCAATAAGAAACCATAACTTGATTGGGTCAATAGAGTTGACTGGGTCGAGTCGACTGATTCGACTAAGGCACTCGTCATTCCTAGCATAACCCGAGTTTCTCGTTGAATTATCTCGAAACCCAGTTGAATTAACTCAACCGAGTTTCGAGTCAACTCGCTGAGTTTTAAAATAGTGGCATGGAGTAAGGTTGAGAAAAGAGAGTAAAACTTGACATCAATGATATCAAACGATAATTTTGGAATCAAGTTTGTAGTGGTTTAGAGGGAGGTTTCTTCAACAATTGTTATACTACAAGCAACTACTCTTACTTTTGTACAACCTTGTACATCGAATGTTCCATTCCCTAACTTTTTTGTTCATACTTTTTGAAACAATTATTGTTATTCGTCAAACAATCTAAGGTGAGAACAATGAGAAAAAGAAACAGTCAAGGAGAAACATGATTTTGCGAAAGATTTTGACCAATCAAGTAAACTTCAAGAAACACAAATAGTATATTGGGAAAAATAATGTAACATGATGCAGTAAAAAATAATCACAACAAAATTACTTTATTTTTGTAATTTAAAATCTGTTCAACCACCATTTTATAGTGAACTACAAACTGAGACTCATAACAGGCACGATGAGGGACCCACAGATATGGCTGTCGTATTTATACATGCTACATATAACTTTTATGAGCATCATATATATTGTATTTTATACTGATTATTATGCCTATAAATAAATTAAAATAAAAAATTATATGTTTTCACACGATATATACAGTATGGGCAATGCTAAGTCCACTTTCTCCTTTTCTAGATAAGAATTAGTGGTGGGCTCCACAAAAAGATGCCATATTTTTTTGTCCTTTTGTCTAAAAGAGGAGAAAGTGGACCTAGCATTGCTCAATATAGATATACACCACACTGTTATATATATATACTGGAGATATAATGTAATATTTATATTATATATACACCATATATAATACATATACAGTGTGTTAATACTCTTATATGTATATATACTACACTATATATGTGTGTGTTATATATATTATATATATATATATATACACACTATAACAATCTGTTAACGAGCTATTATAAATATTATATAGACACTTTAATATAGTGTATATAAATAACAGTGTAGATAATGTATACATTTATTATGTACACTGTATATACTGTTACATATATATTATGTGTTATTATTTATATATAATAAATGTACACTACATACAATATATAATGCGCCCTGCTATATATATATATATATATTATGTATGTTATATATATATGTGCCTGTGTGTGTTATATTATATATATGCACTAAATAACAGTGTGTTTAATACACTCTTATATACACTATATACACACTGTTATATAGTGTGTATATATAATATATAACATATATATTATAGATATAATATATATTATAATTATATATATAATAGTGTATTATATATATTATATATAGTTTATATAGTGTAAATATACTGTATATATGATGTATAACATATATAATACATATAATATAGTTATAAATTTTATTTCATTTTATCTATATGCATAATATATAAATATATACCCAATATATGTACCAATAAAATTTATATGTAACAGGTTTAATATAATATATTTATTTTGAGAAGGACTGGGCTGAGCCTTGACCAACTAAAATTTATATGCATAATATATAAATATATACTCATAAAAGTTATATGTAGCATGTATAAATACAAGGCCCATTTAGAACTGGGCTTGGCCATAATTCGGCCCATTGAAAGCCATATCCGCGGGTCCCTCATCGTGCCTATTATGAGTCTCAGTTTGTAGTTCACTAGAAAATGGTGGTTGAACATATTTAAAATTACAAAAATAAAGTAATTTTGTTGTGATTAATTTTTTACTGCATCATATTACATTATTTTTCCCAATATACTATTTGTGTTTCTTGATGTTTACTTGCTTTATCAAAATCTTTAGCAGAATTATGTTTCTCCCTAACTGTTTCTTTTTCTTATTGTTCTCACCTTAGATTGTTTAACGAATAACAATAATTGTTTCAAAAAGTATGAACAAAAAAAGTTAGGGAATGGAACATGCGATGCACAAGGTTGTACAGAAGTCGGAGTAGTTGCTTGTGGTATAATAATTGTTGAAGAAAGCCTCTCTAAACCTCTACAAACTTGATTCCAAAATTATCGTTTAATCATTGATGTCAAGTTTTACTCTCTTTTCTCAACCTTACTCTATGCCACTATTTTAAAACTCAGCGAGTTGACTCAAAACTCGGTTGAGTTAAATCGACTGGGTTTCGAGCTAATTCAACAAGAAACTCGGGTTATGCTATGAATGACGAGTGACTTAGTCGAATCAGTCAACTCGACCCAGTCAACTCGACCCAGTCAACTCTATTGACTCAATCAAGTTACGGTTCTTATTGTATTCGTATAAAAGGATGAGACGGGATGTTAGGGCTGGAGACTAAAACCTACAACCTACATCCTTTTCTTTTTGTCTATCGGCTGCAGCTCTTCGGTGACAGATACTCTCTAGCAACAGGTACATCTCGCTCTCTCTCATCCCTCTCTCTATCTTGTTCCTGCCTCTTGCTCTCTCATCTCTCTTTCTCTCGTCCCTCTTTTTTCTTTTCTCTCTCTCGTCCCTCTTTCTCTTTATGTCCCATCCCTCTCTCTCCTCTCTCTTTCTTTATGTCTCTCTCATTCCTCTTTTTCTCTGCTCTTGACTCTCTTTTCTCTCTCTCTGCTTCACTCTCGCATTATTTCTCTTTTTCTCGTTATTTCCCCTTTCTCTCCCTCTATGTCTATCCTGTCCCCCTTTGCCTCTTTGAGTCTTTGCTTCCTTCTCACGCCATCTCTTTATGTTGCCTCTCTCTTGTCCCACTCTTTACTTCTCTCTCACGCTATCTCTCTCTTGTCTCACTCTCTACATTCCTCACACCCTTTCTCAATCTCTGTCTCCTGATCTCTCTTAGTAATCCCCTTCACCTCTCTCGTTCTTTGCTCCTATTCTCTCTCTAAATTCTTTTTTTATTTAAAAAAATTTCAATTCTTGATTTAGTTAAAATATGCAATTAAATCAAATGATTATTGCTTTTTTTTTTGTAATTTTTGTTTTCCTAAGCCATGTAACTGACTTATTAACATCATTACTCGGACGAGTTTTTGCTGAGTTTTTGAGTCGACTCAACTCAACAAGGATCCGAGTTGAGTTTTCGAGTTCTAAAACACCCTCTCCACGCGTCTCCCTTTTTTACAACTTATGGATACTTGCCACGTAAAACCCTCTCTCTACTCTTTCTTTTTGGTTGTTTTTCAAGGGGAGTTAGTTGCTTGTCGTACAACAACTATCGAAGAACCCTCCCTCTAACCCTTACAAACTTATTCCAAATTTGACCTCTACCTATTGTTGCCAAGTTTCATTCTCTTTTCTCTACCTTAATCAATGTGCCTCCCTATTTTTACAATTCTTGCATGTGCCTAGTACATGCTGGGCCGACTAGTTCCAATAAATATACAGATAAAACCTAGAGCATCGTATGATCTCTATCAAAATGGCGATCGGCGAGGATTTTAAACACAAAACCCCTAGAACCAACTTTTAAAGGAGGGATCATTTCAGAGCTCTTAAAATTAAGGAAATGGATTATTGGATCTTTGATTCCTACTAATATGGACTTACCGCTTATTATTCTGAAGAAATTTCGCTTTAGTGAGTGAAACTAAGGGGTAAGATGATTTCATCTTCTCCATTCAATCTCTTTTTTTCTTCCAAATCTTCTGTGTTTTGTTATTTTAAATATATTTGTTAAATTTTTTCTTTTTTATAAATTATAATTTAGGTTTAGGAGTTGCTAATTGCCTTACATGGTAGAATGAGAGTCAATCTGAGGTAAAAATCACACTTCCTTCCGTACTTTCCCCGGTGGTATTCCTACGTGGAAACACCCGCGGGTTCAGATCGGTATTCAGTTCACACAAGTCTGGTATCTTGATTTATTGTGCTCCAATAAAACGTATTCTTGGCGGATCTATTTACCATATTTAAATAGACATAAAAGAAGTTGATACCTGCCAGAACTCTTGTTGGAATTCCTAGTTCATAAGTCTTTCTTAGTTGTATCAATTTGTAATATTTCATTTGTTTTTAATTTCCTCTGGCTTTTGAGCTTGGCCGACTAGTTCCAATTAATTTTCTTGTTATTTCATACTTACATTTGTTTCAAGCTCTTTAAAAGCAAACAATATAGCAATATTGATCCATATTAAAATTCTAGAATGTATGGAAGTTTTTACAACATTCTATGATGATTCATAGAAGTTGCAAGTAAAAAGGTAAGCATAGTTGATGGCCCCCTTGTTTACTCTTGTTTGGACTGTTTTTGGACTTAGGGCAGCAAGTTATTTTGCCCTAGTAATTTCTAAATCAGTGTGTGAGGGCTGTATTTGTGTAAAACAGTCCCTCCCTTCATCCTAGTTGGGTGTTGGTTGTGTATTGAAGAGCCTTTGGGGTTGTTTTCTTGGTGTTCTACAACTCCGGAAGTAGTAAAAGTGTCTGAAAATGTACAATAGCTCCTACAGGCTACAAGTGTCTTGTGCGAAAGCGTGCAGAGACAGTGTAATGATCTAAAAAACAGTAAACTAAAAAAAGCGAAGCAAAGACAAACTACAAGAGAAGACTCGATTTACGTGGTTCAGCAAGATGCCTACGTCCACGGGCAACGATGATCAATCCACTATTTTCAACGATAAGATTTTCTACAAAATCACTCTCAAACCCTATTCCCCAGTACATCCAGTACAGCTCTCCCTTCTCTTACCTCGAAATAAACTCCAAAAAACCCTTTCTATATTTAGGTTTACAACATAAGAGAAAACGGGTCAAAATTTTGTGTCACTCAGGTCGATAACGGGTCATCAAGAATTTGGGTTGAATTCATGACAACTTCTCAACAGTATTAAAGTACAATTTTCACTGTCGTTGATCCCTGATATTCCTTTATCACTGTTTGAGCCTATTGAAGGTGAGAAGAAAGAGCTGCAAATTACCTCGAGATGCCCTAAAGTACAAATTACCTCAATTAACCAGCCACCTCAGCCTGTGACTATGGATTTAGAGCCTCCAAAACCTACTTCTTTGGGTAAGTTTGTTCTTGAGCTTGTTCCATTTATCTCTATTGATGATGCTTCCATTTATCCCTTACGCAAAGGGAGGCATACATGTATTCACCCTTGTGAATGAAGGTTTGCTTGGCAGTTGTAAGTCATAGGAATAAAGGATTGCTTGGGATTTGTAAGTCATTCTTCCAGAAAATGACCCTACCAAATGATTGCATTAGCCAAAGAAGGGGTGGTAATAGAAGCCCCTTTTATGTATAACTATGTATATATACCCAGGAGCTTCTGTGAAAGTAAATGTTTGTGGGAAAGGGCTTGTTAGTTTGCCTAATTGTGGTCGTCTTTCTGATCCTGTGCAATCTATCCATGGCAAGAGATGTCTGAGTATTAGGCGACTCTTTACGTTTCTAATAGAGAATTGTTACACACACCAGATGTCCACAATGGTCCTCATAGTATACCAATCCAATATCAACTTAATAGTTCTCTCCAAGTATTAAACATTTCAGATTTCTTTGTTGTAATAATATCTTGTTTGAGATGAATTACCTTTGAATTGATCAAGTTAGCTCTGTTCCATATGTCATCCTAGTTAAATAGAAGTATGTCTCCGGGTAAAAGTTGAGTACTGTTTTCATCACAACTACAATAGCTTGGGATTCTGATGAGTTACAAGCAATTTTTTAAAAATGGAAAATGGACTGGTTCAACTCAACCTAATTTTTATGTTTAGAAGAATTTCCATTAATTCTGCAAATTTGTACTTTTATATTAGTGAGTAATCTGAGTTACCAAGTAATCTGAGTTACCAAGTTCTCCCTACTCCCTAGTAGCTCCTACAAGTGTCTTTAAATGAACACTTATATCCATATGAAGATGGAATATGAACTCTTTGGGCCTGATATACTAATTTTGTTCCAAGCATTTAAGGACCTCAAATTTGCTTCTAGAATGTACAGCCTGAATGGGACTTTTGGCTTCCTAAGCAAAGTTCGACAAAAAAGCTAGTTAATTTGTTAATTCATCATCATTTATGCAGGCAGATAAGGCATCAATGCTTGATGAGATCATTATGTGAAATTTCTTCAGCTTCAAGTCAAGGTATGAATAGAACTTGAGGAAAACCTCTTAACTCAATCCAATATTTGAGAAATTGGAATTGTCCTGCGAGAAATGCAAGGCGGCTAATCACTGTCATTAAGTCTTCAGCACAGTTAATCATTGACCGAGTAGACAAAATGAGTAGATTTGGAAATTTCCAAGTCCAACCAGTGATATTTTCTACATTGCTCTCTAATCTTGTTTGGACCACTTGATGTTTCTGATTTACTGCTTTGCAGGTTCTGAGCTTGGTCAAGTTGAGTTGGTATATACCCTTCTCTTAGTTTAGGTTTATTGGGATTCCATTTTCTTTTGTCAACTGGATATGAGCTCATGTTGGTTGTTAAATACTACTTTGATGTTTGTAGTTCTAAAGGACTCATTTATCCAATATTTCCTGTTGCTGTTGAGTTCAACAGCAGCCATGATAGAAGAGAGGGATGCTGGGTTGGTTTGCAAGAGAGGAGATAAACGGAGTGAGGATTGTTTGTGTTTTGAGATTTGAGGGAGATTCATATAATGAACCACTTGGCTAGTCACCCCAATGTCATTTTGATCGTGGTGCTTATGAAAATGCTGTTGCAGTTCATGTTGTTATGGAATTGTGCGCGACAGGTGGAGAGCTTTTTTTTTTTCGTGCAATTTCAAGTTACAGTAGTGGAGAAGCGATCGATCTATTTGGTTATTTCAGGTTGAAGATTCGAGATTGATTTTCCACAACTTGGGGAATTTCCCTTTCTCACAGGGATGTCAAGGTGTGAGGTCTTCTGAACCCTGTCAAATTTTCAGCTTTTCTGCATCAGGTACAATGTGCCCTGTTAGAGAGCAACTTAGAAGGGGCAATAGCATACTCTACAGTAAGCTGGTGGGACTGTCTTGAGTCAGCTAGATGGGTCTTGGGGGTTCTTGGTTTTGTCTGAAGATTGAATATTTTAGTTAGGACACTTTATACCCTTATGTCTTTATATGTTTGAATATGCAAAAGGTTCTGGTTTCATCTGTGGGGCATGTAGGTTGGTGCTTCTTTTGTGGACAGATAATGTTTTTCCTTTTTATGTATTTTGGCCTGGAAAGAAATGTAGAGAATGGTTTTTATGCTTTCTATGGAAAGATTTAGTCTTCCCCTCCTTCCACCATATTCTGGAATTGCACTAGATTGAATTGCAGAACCCTCAAAGACCACGAAAATTGTTATAACCAGAAATTGCAAATGATTTGAAAGTTTTGTACGTCCGGCTTGTACAAATAAGGAACTAGAGTCACATTAACCAACTTATCTGCAGTTGAATTAGTTTCTCTAAAGATGGATAATAGTGAAAGAAAGGCGAGAGATGATCTTTATGTTCTAGTACCAACAAGACTATGAGAGAGCTTTTGTATTATTCCACGCATCCACAATGTACTTCGAGTCTGTTTCTACAATCAAATTGTGATACCCAAGCCTTTCACAATTTGCTAATCCATCATGGAGGGCTTTGGTTTATGTAATAATTACCATTATCATGACATGAGAAAATTTTAACAATGATATTACCACTATATGAGGAGACCAGCATTTGATTACCACTGAATTGAGTCCAATTTGATTACTTCTTTGATCCCAATCATTTGCAACGCCTAAGTCTTATCCAAGATGAAGAGTGGGAAGGGTGTCCTAAACACTTTATGCCACATCATCTTTTTTCAAGAACGGGTGAATGTGAATTTGAATACAGGTAATGTTGGAGTATTAACACATCATTGAATTTGAGGTTGACTGAGACTTGTTCTAAAAAGGTCGAGGCGAATAGTGCGGCACAAGAAAAGCCGGCCCATCAAACCTAACCATATCATTATGTAAACTCCAGTTACACCATAGAATGTATTGGGAAAATAACATAATAACACCGATGGAAAATAATAAACTAACAAACACACAAAAAGAAAACACGAGAGATATACGTGGTTCGACAATAACCTGCTTCCATCCATGAGTCAAGATCCGATTGCTTATTCTTTATTCAAAGAAACTTTGAGAAACCTAGTACAATATATACTCTCCTCTCAGATTAATCTCAACTTGAGCCCAGAACCCCTTGTACAACTCACTCAAGTTACCTTCTCAATGAACCCTAAGAATAATCCCTATCTATCCTCCCTTTAAACATTTTCCAAGCCCTAGTATGCTTAAGCCCTTTCTATTATCACTCACTCCTCATAAGAACTACTATGGCTCTCCCGGAGAGCAAACCCCACTCTCCCCGGGAGCCCTAAAACATTCACCTTATTCTCATGACCATGACCATGATAAACCTAGACCCATAATCCCTTATTTATAAGCCTAAACCTGGAGTCCTAGACAATATAAACACTCCTACTCGAATTAGGAGTTTCCAAAAGCAACAAAGGATCTATTCCCGAAAAATCCCGCTTTGGCCAATCGATCGGCGCCACCCTAGCCGATCGATCGGCTCTATAACCCAATTCCGCGTCGCTCCACCGATCGATCGGCACTCCATGACCGATCGATCGGAGCATCCTAGAGTTGCCCAATTCTTGCCAAATATCAACAGAATGTTCCCTCAACATAATCTGGTGTCAAATCATGCCGGTGTGCCTTTAAATGGATTTTTTTTCTTATTTTCACAGTGGACAGGTTATCAAGATCTGATCAGACCACCTCGAGGTTGGACTTGGAGTTTACTGAACCAGTTTTCAATGTGCATGGTAATGGAAGAATCAATTGATCATCTGTTTTTATATTGCACCTTTGTGAGCCCTCCTTGAATGATTTTGTAATCTAAATTGGTGTTGTTTGGGTTTTTCCATTATCATTTCAAGGCTTCTTATCATGTTAGCATTCAGTCTCACTCGGAGTCCAATTGGATTCCTTATGGGCTGAACTGGCCTTTCAGAAATAACATCATTGGCTCTCACTAGGGAATGATGCCTATTATTTTAGAATTTTTTCATTCTAAAAATCAAGGTTTGAAGTATAATTTTAAGGATTAAAGCTTCTTAACTACATTTAAAAAGACACTTGTTGTCTAAGCACCCAATTTTTACACCCCTGTTCTAATCGTGGTTAAGTTCTTTTAACCATGGTTACCCCCAGTCGAGTCCCTTAATCCTAGGACGAACCCTAGTTGACCTTAGGTGCACCCCGGTCAAACCCTAGGTATCACCCTATTCAAACCCTAGGATTTAACCCTAGTTAAACCCTAACCCTAGGTAAACCTAACCCTAGAACCAAACCCTAGCCTAACCCTAGGACCAAACCCTAGTCAAAACCTAGGTAAACCCTAGCCTAAACCTAGGTAAACCCTAGTCAAAACCTAGGAATACCTAAGCCCTAGCCAAGCCCTAGCTAAGCCCTAAGCCCATAGGGCTTAAACCCTAGGTCCAAAAAAACCCAAGGGTCAAGTCTCTTGGCCTGGGCCAAAGCCTAGGCCCAAGAAAATTCAAAAACACCAACCCCATACCGCATGCGTAGCCTGGGCCAGGCCTGTTGGGTAAAACTCAGGCCTGGCGGTAATAAGTTTATCGACACCCCTAATTGTCAAAGGATGGGAAATGGTGGTAAATGCCTTACTACCATTCCCTGAAATTGTTTCCTGCTGCACACCACCTCCCCTGCACGGTCAGGCATGCGTGCAACCCCCTCTCCAACCTGCACCACCCCACTCCAGCCTCATGTAACCCTTACCAACCCTGGTACTATTACCAGAGGTGTCCCCTTGGCCTTCATTATAAAAGGGCAACACCCCCCTCCCCCCCATGGCCAAAACGACCTGCAAATACCTGCCTCGACCCTCTGCTTGGTTACAAAGCTCAGGCCCCCCTCCCCTTCATCTGAAGAACACCTCTAGTACCTCCAGAAGCCTCCCAGGCATTCCCTAGCACCACTGACAGTGCGTAGCCACCACCACAGCGTGCAACCACCACCACTAGCTCCATCGAAGCAGCAGCAGGGTAGGGCTTCCCCCTACCCCATTTCTTTTATTTGTACTAATTACATTGTGAGCCCTTGGTCCATTCTAGGGGACTTTGCACCCTGTTTTGGCATACAAGTTTTAAGTAGGGGCTCCCCCACCTTCCCCATAGGTGTGGGGAACCCCCACATGGCAACACAGAATCCTAGGCCAGTCTTGGATCTTCTGGGGGTCCCTCAGGTCACGAGAGAACCCCTGGAAGCACTCCTATAGCATCCCCATAGGGCCTTTGCAATTTCTAAAAAAAATTGCAGGGTGTCGGTAAACTCAGTGCCGACACCCTTTGAGTTTTCTTTTGCAATGCTTGTGGGCCCCACCTGAGCATGCCCTGGTCCATTACAGGGCCCAAAATGAGTCTATAGACCTCCCCTCAACCTAACCTGAGCTTTGTAGGTTATCCCCTTTAGCCTAACCGCGGTTAAAATGCAAAAAACCAAAACCTTGCAGAGTGTCAGTAAACACAGTGCCGACACTCTGTCATTTTATGTGCAGTGATCTTTGAGCTCAAACCAAGCCCACATAAGACCTTCCCTAGGGCCCAAAACAGGCCTAGGACATTCTCCTCATCCTGAGCTTCAAAACCATGGGTTATGGACCCTAGGGGTCCACCCCTAACCATAGTAAAGACTCCCTAAACCCTGGTTAAAAGTTGCTCAAACTGTCGGTAATTAGTTTACCGACAGTCTGGTCTTTTTTAGTTTTCTGGGTCTTGCAGTGGCCCAACCACATGGAAAAACTCCAAAAAATCTCTAAAAATCCAAAAAATTCTAAAACTTTGGAAAATGATATTCTTTGACTATGCATGTTTGCCTAACCATGGTTAGATGAGCTTAATCATGTTTAACACTCAGTTTTTAACCATGGTTAAGCCCATTTGAACCTTGGAAAAAGCAAAAAAATCATGAAAAATCCTAAATGGTATTCTAACCCCACATCTAACTTTGTAGAGTGCTCAACCTTGGTTATCTGGACTAACCATGGTTAAACTCATGTCTTAACCATAGTTAGCCCCATTTAAGTTAGGAAAATTTGGGGGGAAATCCCTAAAAGTGTTCAAATTACATTGAAGGACCATAAACATACCTTGGACCTTGCCCAACCCCAGTTAGCAATCCTAACAACTGTTAAACCCCTTTTGGCCTACCGGGCCTAACACTAAGCCTACCGGGCTCACCCTTGGCCTATCGGGCCCAATCCAAAGCCTACCCGGCTTACTCTTGACCTCCGGGTCCATCCAAGGCCTACCGGGCCTAACCCTTAGTCTATCGGACTAAACCCTAGCCTCCGAGCTTACCTCTTGGCCTACGGAGTCCAACCCTAGCCTACTGGGCTCCAATCTTTGGCCTACCCAATCAAACATAATCAAGCACTTGACCAACCCGGTCAACCATCCCTATCCTCCCGGCTAAACCCTAAGCCACCCTTGGTGCACACACAATACTCCCTTAGCCTTGGCATGGGCTCATGTGCCAGAACTACACATGGTCTGATCTCACCCCAATGTGAGTACGTAGGCAACCTAATTCGGGTTCGACCTTAGTTTAGTTTTTCCCTTCTTGGATTACTATAAACTAAAACCTAAGACATTTGACTACTCATTAACATTAAATTGGTTTAAACCTAGTAAGTAGGGAACCGTTGTAAAACGGAAGTGTCGGGGTGCCTAACACCTTCCCCGGGCTTAACCGAACCTCTTACTCAGAACTCTAAGCAGACTTAAGACCTTATCCATTACCTGAGATTTATCTCTACCGAATTAATAAGTGGCGACTCTGAACATAACAATGTGGGTACTGGAATCCATGCCCACATGTTGATTTATGCAAAAAAGTTAATGAGGACAGGCTAAATGCAATTTTTGGTTAAATTTCTCTGAAAAGTGACTTTTTAACTCCATTTTTTGCAAAATGTGAGCCAATGAGAGTGGTGACTTTTCCAAAAAGTTGAAACCTTCCCTTTCATCGGAAGCCACCTCTGTAAGGTTCCCTTAAAAATCAAAATTTTGAATTTAATGCACTTTTAATTTCTGCAAAAAAATAAAATTGAACAATTAACTAAATGCAATTTTTATTACTCCTAACTTTCATAAAGAAAAAAATCAAGTAAGTCAAGAAATTTATCCAAACACACAATATAAATCAAACTCGAGTGTTGTTGCCAACTTTTCACTTTGGGTGCATACGCCTCATCATCTTAGAACAAAACTTAGTCCAGTTATGCATTCCACATACTAGAAGATTCTTCATGACCCTGACGGGCATATTGGATGGGATGTTCACATGTCCATGATTGCTAGTTTCTCACTGTTCCCAAATATCTGTTGTTTTCTCACTGTTTGTAAACAGTGAACCGTGTGTGGGGTGTTAGTTTAAAAACTAAATTTTTAAACAAAACAAAAAATCAAATAAAAACTAAGGGGCCGTTTGGATACACTTCTGTTTTTCTGTTTTTATTTTTTGTTTTTAAAAATTGGAAACGACTTTTTGTTTTCAATTTTTTTAAGTAGGAAGCACGTTTGGTATTACTAACTGTTACTAATTTTCAAAAAAGAAAAACAAAAAACGTGTTTGGTAATGATGATTAAATAATTTCAATTCATGGTGGTGGTAGTGGTGAATGGTGGCGGTGGGTGTAGTGTGGTGGTGAGTGGTGGCGGTGATGGTGATGGTAGTGGTGGTGGTGGTGGTAGTGGTAGTAGTATTGGTGGTGATGGTGGTGGTGGTAGTGATGGTGGTGTGGTGGTGGTGGGTGGTGGGTGGTAGTGGAGGGGGTGATGGTGGTGTGGTGGTTGTATTGTGGTGGTGGGTGGTGGTGGTGGTGGTGGCGGTGGAGGGGTGGTGGGTGGTGAGTAGTGGTGGTGGGGTGGTGAATGTTGGTAGTATTATGGTGGTGGTGGATGATGGTGGTGGTAGTATTGTGGTGGTGGGTGGTGGTGGAGGTGGATGGTTGGTGGTGAGTAGTGGTGTAGTGGTGGTGGTGGTAGTATTGTGGTGGTGGTTGTGGGTGGTGGTGGTGATGTGGGGTCCGTGTTTTCCATTTTTGTTTTAAAAAACAGAGGTAGAAGAAAATTTTTGTTACCTTGATTTACAAAAAATTTGTGTAAAAAATTTCAAAATTTTGTTTTAAAAACAAAAAACAGAAAACGGAAATGCAACCAAACAGGGCCTAAATTTTGCTTTATTCCTACTTGAGAAATAGCCAGTGAGTGGGTTTGGTCCTCGTGCATGTGACCCAAGGGCTCCCGATGGGAATTTGGTGAGCCAGGCTGGAAACCCTTCATGCACGAGGGGTTGCAAGTCGTGTTCTTGCATAATATATTTTGACACAAACATGCTTGGCTCCAAAGAAATTTTTTTATTCTTTTTTCTTTCATTTTTTCTTTGGCTCTTGGGTGTCTATATAGAATATAACTATATAAGCATATTAATGTTTTCTTACCATTAAGATTTATTTAATTAATGCTATGTAGATCTCTATTAAGAGAATTTATTTCTTACTAAGTTTAGATCTGGAAAGTTTTCATTTGGTCTCCAAATTTCTATATTGAGGGTCTTGTCTATGTAAACTAATGGAGTAACAAAACAGATTACAGAGTTTTTCTTCGATAGTGATTTTCGATAATTTCTACAATTGAGTTCGCTGAGACAAGATGAAGAAAAGTGTTCCCTTCTTTTTGGAATAGATCGTTGAATCCTAGGGGTGCCCTCTATTTATCCTAAGAGCATCATGGGTCGACGAGAACCTCTAGGATGCAAATTTCACTTTAAAGATAGCGTGTTTAACACGTGCCTTGGTCTTCAAATACTGACAAGTTTCTTGTGATCTACAATTTTTTCTTCTACTGCAGCATACTAACATTGGAGCCTCCATTCGCAAACTCAAATCCTTGTGAATCACATAAATTTCCTCCAGACATGGTTGCAAGTATTCCTGTTGAGAACATATAAATCTTCTTCTTCACTTCGACCCAACTCTAGCCAGCTGCAGGGCAACCTTTTGCATCCTTTGTATTTCCATGTTTCCCATACACGCATATAAGCCAGTTCTTCACGAACACATAATCTTGAAAACCACCCATTATATTCCAAGAAACATAACTTCTACAAGGCAACGACCTATCAAACAACTAAGATGCATAATCGATCTCCCCAAGCTTTCATACATCCCAATTAATTCATTAACCACATGAAGATGACACTCGAAATTCAAGATAACCGTGTGGACTGTGAGCAATCTTGCACAATTTGGAATGACCCATTGATGCACAAGCTCTTATAACTAAAGGGAAAGTGAACCTATCTGCGCCAACCCCAAGTTTTTGCATTTGGAGGTAAATTCTAAGGACTTCTTCAGAGCACCCATGAGAATAATCATGAAAAGCATGAAGCTAGGATGGTTATCTTCAAGTCTCTAGTTAAATCAAGAAACCAAAATCCTCAAACTTGGCGCAAAAAAAAAATTTGAAGTAAGCTTAAGGGGGATTTTTACTGAAATGGGTCTAAGGAATTAAAAAAAAATATATTTGAAGTAAGCTTAAGGTGTTCAACTGGGAAAGGGCATTTCAGTCCTCATTCTCATCAGGAGTAAGTAACATTTGTATTAAATTTCATTTTTTCTTAGTTTAGTTCAGAAAGAATGTTCTTAAATGAACAGATTCAAATAACATATCAATTAACATTTCAAACCTCAAAAAAACAAGAAATTTCTAAGATTAGTGAAACTGTAACTGGATTCTCGATAATGTACGTTAATTATCAAGATTTTAGTAGATTATTGAGATTTTTTAAAGATAATTGACACATTTTTCTCGATTATATGTTGATTTATTCGAATATCGATCGTTTTATTCGATTATCAAGACCTTTATTAGATAATCGAGATTTTTTTATTATCAATTTGTTATTTCGTTATCAAAAGGATGTAACTTTTTTTTATAGATCATCGAGATATTTATTAGAGTATCAGACTTTTTTCTTAGATTATCGCTATTTTTAGAAGATTATCAAGATTTGATCATTGATGATCAAGATTGTTTTTAGATAATCGAGATTGTTCTTAGATTATCGTGCTATTTCTTAGATTTTGAGATTTTGCCATTAGTTTATCTAGATTCTTTCAGATCGAGGAGACGAGATATTTTCTTGGTTATTGATGGTTTGTTATCATATTATCAAGATTTTGTCTTAGATTATCGAGATTTTTAATAGATTATCTAGGTATTTTATTCGTTTATCGACCTATTTCATTGAATATCGAGATTTCTAATTAATTATCACAATTTTTTCTAGATTATTGTGATCTTGTCTTAAATTATCGAGATATTTATTAGATTATCAAAAAAAATTATATAATTATGATATATTGTGTTAACATATAAATGTTGTCCGAATATTGTAGATAACGTCTATTTCAGTAATATATTATTATGACGGGGAATGGATCACAATCACCTTGATGTTAGAGGCTACATATACAGTAGTGGAAATCAAATTGCTACAATTATCTTTCAAAATGACGTATGAGCATCTATTGGGTAGAGTTTATCAATTGACTAACACTCGACCGAAGTATGAGATTAGAATGAGGTCTATGTTTCTTACACCAGCGCCAATCGTTCCCATTGATATTACAGACGATGAAGACCTCTTGACATTCTTTTCACAATATAAAAAGTACAAAAAAAAAATATGTCCATCATTATATATATCGAATGCTAGGAAAACAGTACCACAGTGTGGAATGAAATTTGCGAGTTGCGAAATTCAGTATGTTCGGGAAACTATTGTTCCTCATATTCAAGAGATTATTGTCCATGTTTCTGAGCAAATGAAAAATGTTCCTTATTTTCCTGTCCTTTCAACTGAGCAGCCATATCTATTAGAAAACTTGACAGCTGGAGTCACTCAGTATGCAAGTTTATGCCCAACACATATGTAGGCTATGATGATACCACGATGGGCGGCCATAATGAAGATTGTTGGGGTGAAAGATGATGTAGGTGATGAAGGTGTTGAAAGTAGCAAAGGTACTTCAGGTAACGATGCCCATGGTTTTTATTGTGATTTGAATGAAGATGTAGCCTTGTACAATTTTGAAACATTTGTGAGGACTCCTCACATAGAAAGGCAACAACAGAGTGGGACACAAGGGCTATAAACTTACATATCCCGCATGTTGATATTCCTAGTTTCTCAATGTCTGCTTTTTGTTGAGTTTGGGAAGTGGGAGACAATCAACATAGGGGTAATGATGTGGAGCTTAGAGAGAGCATAGTTGATCCACAAGCTCCTCCATTACCTTTGTTGTGTCATCAAATATGATCGAAGCAGATTACTATGTAAATTGGGATCCATCAGGCTTTGGAACTGTACTTGAAGATACTAATGAATATCTCTTGAGCAATTGTTTAAGGACAAAAGACATTTACAGAATGTCTTGCATAGATATGGAATGCGAACAAATTTTCAATTCAGGATTGTGGATTCAAATAAAACAAAGTATACAATGAGATATCTTATAGAAAAATGCACCTGGAGGTTGCGTGTGATGAAGGCGAATGGGGCTAGTGTCTTCAAAATAAAGACTTATAATTCGCATCACTCTTGTGGAGTTCTCTTAGCTGGTGTCGATCATCGATAAACAACTAGTTAAGTTATAAGCGACATGATTGTCTCATGTATTGAAGGACGTGTCACATATAGGCCTAGAGATATTATTCATGATTTATGACAAGAATATGGGGTTAAGGTGAGTTATAAGAAAGCATTGGAAGCTAGGGAGATTGCGATTGAAAAGTTTAGAGGTTCATTCAACCACTCATATTCCGAACTCCCAGTCTATTTCCATAATTTTAAAGGACAAACCTGGGAACAATAACTACAATAGTAAGTTATCCAAAAAGTGGGGCATTCGAAAGGTGTTTTGTGGGTCTTTGACCATGTCTTAGAAGTTTTCAGATGAGTTTATGGACAATGCTAGCCACTGATGGGACACACTTGAAGGGTAAGTACAAAGTTATACTAACCGTCACAACAACCCTTGACAGAGACAATCACTTCTTTTAAATTGAATATCGCATATGCTAGGAGCTTGTAGTTGAGATACGACGTATTCTTCCAACGCATAATGCCTGGGAAAGTCATTGGACTTGAGGGTGAAGAATGTGAACATAGCATCCCAAGTGCTGGGATACACTCATAAGCTCAAATCTATTATCAATCATAAAATTATATTAAAAAAAAAAGCTAGTAAAGTAAATAGAAGAAGGCACCACCCTTTCACATTGAGATACTCGCCCTAACTACTAAAGTGAGGGGAGGGAGAGGGAGATGTCAAAAATGGAATTGGAATGCCCCATAGATAATGTATTATTTCTGGCTAAATTG
This sequence comes from Tetracentron sinense, assembly GCA_015143295.1. Lineage (NCBI taxonomy): Eukaryota > Viridiplantae > Streptophyta > Magnoliopsida > Trochodendrales > Trochodendraceae > Tetracentron > Tetracentron sinense. The sequence continues at coordinate 3,547,019 of CM026569.1, forward strand.
GGTGGCTTCTAGGCCTTTTTTGCACAACTAGAAATCGGTAGTGCCCCAAGGGTATTTGTTGAACGACTCAAGGTCGTCCACAAGGCACAAATGACCCATGTTAACAGTCGTGTATGTCGAGGTCGCAACGAGCAACAACTCGACAAATATGACCAATGACAACTTCACCGCATCCATATTTGTTGTGCCCCAAAACCCATGTTGGTCAAATGAGACTTTGGACCCGTGACACTACATATCCAACTTATCTTAACAACATATAAGGCATATAAAATACGAGTCTCAAAATTTTCTTCAATAATAACAATGATAAATCCTATCGATGATCAATATAATCATCATCCACAACAAGTGACCAACTTAAAAACAATTAATTTGGATCATCCATTATAATCACAAAATCCAAAACTGAAAATCTAAGCAATATCAATTTAATTATCTTATTACAATATTTTTCAAACTGAAATAAAACAACTATTGGATCAATAATAAAGGTATCGATCCATGTCTATCTCTCATTCCCTATAATCACCTTCGGGCTCCTCTTCGTATTCTTCCTCAACCCAAGGTGTTGGGGTGTAGATATCGAATCCTGAACCTACCAACAGTAACAATTTGGCTGAGCATTGAAAGCACTCAGTGCATAGAAGGTCTAGCTAATTATGTATTATACCATGCATTTTCAGTCATATCATACATATCATATTTATATTATCAGAGTGCGGAAACATGTAAACAATTCATATCATCACTCCATATCACATTCAGACTCCTGACTTGTGAAAACTTGTGATACATGTCCAAAATCATGTCCATTCATATTAGGTTCATACCATTTTCATGCCCTTCCAGGCTTATTAATTCATACCCGGGCTTTATCGGTCACATCATTCTAGGTTCGTACCATTTTAATGCCTTTACAGGCTTACTAATTTGTACCAGGGCTTTATCAGTCACATCATTCTAGGTCCGTACCAGTTGAATGTAATTCCATGCTTATCCATCCTCACAAGGTCCATACTATTCATACCAGGGTCCTATCAGTCGTGTGTACATGTGCAGACTTATTAACTTACCAAGTCATGGGACTTATTCTTGATCGTGTCATGATTAACTTTCATTTAGGTTATTTCTTAGATTCTAATATCTTATCATCGAAACCCCACTAAAGTGACTCATTCCACGATAGTTAGAAAATTCTAAGTTAATGGTATCATCCTCTAAGCATTGATCTATTCAGAATTTAATCATCATAGATGCATAGATAATCACAACTAAGCATGTAAGATTATACCATAATATATTTTCGTACATGAAGAATATTCACAACAATTCTCATGCTCAACAAATCAACATGGTCCATATTGTAATAACAATTTTAACCATCTATTCCAATTTCCACAACCATCCATTCCAATTTTCATAACCATCTATTCCAATTTCCATCACAATTCAACATGAAACCCATTCTCCATATCCAATTTCATGATAACCCCGGAATACATCCCTTCCTCCATATTATTCACAGAAACATAAAATTCCAAAATTTATCATACCATCATGCATCAATTGTATATTAATCAATTCTTATCATAAACATTATTAGGTTAGAACAGTGGTTAGAACAGTATAAGGTACCTTTCACAATCGTCTCCCTACGATTTATCGCTTGCGAATGGTCTTGGGCTATGATCTCCAAGCTCTTTCTCTTCTCCAATTGGATCCTCTGGCAAAAACCTTAGGTTCTCCTCTTTTTCTTTCTCCAAAACTCTTAGAATATTTCTCTAACGCTACAACCACAAAATAATGGGAATTTATAGGGCTTGGAACCCTAAAATATTAAAATGGTCAAAATTTAACGTTTTTTTACAAATTTCTGTGCACAACCACCGCTTGAGCAGAGCTAATGGCCGCTCGGGCGATCAAAAATTTGGTTTGTGGAGTGGTCCCCAAATGCAACCGCTCAGGCGGTCTAACGCCACCGCTCGGGTGCCAAATAACCAATTTTTATTTAAAATACACTTTTTTGCTACTTTTTGTTAACTTTGATTTCATGCAATTAGATCATAAAGAGGGTTAAAAATGAACACAATATTTGAGTTTATACAATATCATCATCACACGCCTTCAATGCATTGATCAGATCGGTCTTTTTAACCACTTCAAGTCCCGAACTTCCAAACCCGTATGAAGGTTGGCAGCGCTCCATGTGTAATAGATGGAACCTCAGCCATTTGGACATTAAGGTCCATCCTGATAATTTGAAATGATTAATATGCAATTAAAAGATTTATTAATTCCAAACTTTGGTTTAAAACCCGAGTCTGTGAAATTTGAATGTCTCACTTAAGGCATGCATCTAAGGATAAAATTGCCTAGAGCAATTACCTAAAATTTTGCTAAGGCAAATGTTCACTGGTGAGTTACCATAGCAAATGTCTAAGGACAGATGCTAAGAGTTAGGTGTATCCGTGGACAAGTCCACAGATTGACAATTTCTGATTCAAGGATTAAGGTCCTGTGGATAGCCCATCCATGAGAAATATCCACGGATACTCAAAGTTTCCAAGGACAAAAGTTTGTAAAAATTAGGTGTATCCGTGGACAAGTCCACGGATGGACAGTTACTAATTCAAGGATTAAGGTCCTATGGATAGCCCATTCGTGAGAAATATCCACGGATACTCAAAATGTTCACGGACAAAAGTCCGTGAAAATTAAATGTATCCGTGGACAAAACTCCACGAATAGACTTTCAGGCTCACGGACAAAAGTCTTGTAGGCAGTATGTCCCTGGAAAATATCCATGGATACTCAAAATATTCACGAACTAAATTCCATGAATAATAAAAGTATTTGTGGACAAAATCCACGGACAATGTATTTGAGCTTATAGACAAAAGTCTTGTGGGCAAGTTGTCCGTGGCCATAGACCACGGGCAGTGAGTCACCAGTCTGGCTTCCCATGACCAGAGAACTCAAGGGTTCCGGCAATGGAATCGAAATTCCTGCCAGAAAGTGCAGGAAGCCCAAAAGGGTACCCAGGCTCTCCCTGATCTGTGGAAAACCCTAGAAATGCAAAAGAATGCATTTCCGGGAATCCTAGGACCAAAAGACCCGAGGAAATGCCCAAATGGGCACCCAATCAGCTGGAATGAGGTCTGAAACCCTCATTCTCATCTTCGGTAAATTTTTTTAAAAAAAAGAGAGAAAAAAAAAAGATCAGGGAAGAACACGGGTTCTTCCCCCCATTAACCCTGATTAGGGTCAAACCTTATCTCGAAATAAAGGAAAGATTCGAAAGAAATAAAGAGGAAGAACATTTTTCTTGAAAGAAAGTTTCTGAACTCAGAAATTTCTGGGTTCGGAAGGTTGGGGAAGACAAAGTGTCTTCCTCAAGTCTAAGGCATCCTTATAAAGGTTGTCTCTTGGTTAATCTTGATCATTCATTTCGCGGTCCAGATGGCAGGGATGTTCCCTGCCGTTGTCGCCTTAATTGCAGAGGTGACCTCATCATGAGGGCGCCTCGATCAGGGAAACCCATTGTGGGTTCCCTACTAACACCCTAAGTAGGGGATAGTTATGCCTCTCCACTGTCACTGTCAAGTGTCAGGATCCAGATGGATGAATCATTTCTGACCATCTAGATCCTGGAGGGCATTTATGGACAGTGAAATCTCACCGTCCATTGCCCAGGTGCATGTGCAAAGGCACACACCAAATCACCATCTCTCAGAGAGATGGTTCAAATTTGCACGTGCTTATAGCACGCACAATCCTTTAGCTGTCAGCATTAAATACTGATGACTGGCCTTTATGCCACCCAACAAGGTAAGGAGTTTGATCCGTGAGGGTGAACCTCACAGATTCAACCCTAAGTGTCAACCTCCGAGAGGCTGACACGTATCCCATCCGTGAGGATTAAAACCCCACTGATTCAATCCTAAGTACCAGCCTCCATGAGGCTGACACGTGTATGATTCGTGAGGAATAAAACCTCACGGATGAATCTTTAGTGTTAGTCTCCGAGAGGCTGACACATATTCCATCCGTGAGGATTACAACCCCATGAATAACCTTTGAGTGTCAGTCTTTAAGAGGCTAACACGTGTCTGTCTTTGAGAGACTGACACGTGTCCAATCCGTGAAGGCCAAAACCTCATGGATGATTCTCTAGTGTTAGCCTTTAAGAGACTGACATGTATCCAGCCCTTGAGGATTAAAACCTCACGGATGACCTTTGGGTGCCAACCTCCAAGAGGTTGATACGCGTCTAATCCGTGAGGGTAAATCCTCACGGATCAACTATCATTACACTTGGTCCAGGACCTAATCCAGACCACGGGCAAGATCTATGGTCTCACCCTTTGGTCTGTTGGCAAGACCTATGGTCTCACCTTGTGATTTGTGGGCAAGACCTATAGTCTCACCCTTTTGTCCATGGGCAAGACCTATGGTCTCACCCTTTGGTCCATGGGCAAGACCAATGGCCTCACCCTCTGGTTCGTGGGCAAGACCTATGGTCTCACCCCTTAAGTTCATGGACTGACCTAGGTCAGTTTGTCCCCAGTTGACAGTCAGTATCCGACTGTCATAGGGTAGAGACTCCTTAATAAAAAAGATTCTCTGACAAGTTGTGGGAATCCCAAGATAAGGATCCCCTCTTTTAAAATCTCATGGGATGCCACATGGCACCCATAATCATGATAGGATTAGGATTATGTCCTATATCTTAGGAAAAGATGTGGTTAACATCCTCCTTTTCGAAAGGTATTAGGATTTTCCTCTCAAAAAAGGGGAAACCTGATACAAGAGTCCTCAAAAGAAGATGATTCTCTTCAGCTTGTGAGCTGGCATCCTCTAAGAGGAGAGCCCATTGTTGACTTCCCTAAAATAAGGGAGTCAAAGAGAGAGACCAAAAATGATTCTCTCAAACCTATAAAAGGAGAGTTTCACACAAGAAACCCACACGAAGAAAGATTAAAAAAAGGAACAGAAAACCCTCTCATCCCTTTCAAGCAACAGCAAGCCAACAACAAATAGTAAGGAAGAAGAAGATCTCCCCTGCCATTGAGAACATTAGGTGAGCGTCATAAAATGGTCACCCATTCTCCTTTCTTTTCTGCAAATATAAGGACCTTAATGAGGCACTTATAACGCCTACATGAGATCTGGGCAACCCCATTGAATAAATAAATATTTTATTCAATCTTTGTTCTTTTAATTCTTCTTCTTAATCAGAGGTTCTTCCCCAAATAGGGAAGGTAATTTAACAATCTGGGTTTACTCAGATTGGAAGGATAGTCCCCCATAACAAACAATAAACTTCATACAACAATGGTGGAAATTTGACAAACAAAGAGAAAATTTGCGCTTACAGTGCCTTGATCATCCCATGATCTCAGTCAGCCTAACACTATTCATACACCAAACCGATCCAACGTCTTGTGCTACGATACTAAGACAAGGTACAACTCGCTACCGAGTCTCATCAGCCAAGCTACGCTCAGCTAGCTTACGCGTCAGTTCATTGTGATGCGCCTGACACTCGTCCAACACATAAGGTTTTCGTGTCACCGAGGTCTCATATCGCGTATCTTGTATGCCACTAACGTTCCCCGATCAAGCCAACTATCCAACATGGCCCAAGACTCTCAAACACGATTATTGGTGATCCTCATGCATCACGAATAGTTCATGAGAATCACTACCCCATTTACCGAGAATTGAGAGCATATTGCTCACAACATGATCCTAGGTCCATGACTGAGAACCAAAATAGATAACATACGCTTAAGGCTGAACTAGGTTGAAATCTCTTGCCTGGAGGCTCTGTGCAATGCTAGGAAACCTAACTCATTATCATTGTTCTTGGATATTCCATTAACCATCCAAGAAAATCCTAAGACCCCATTTAGGATCCTAGAGCCCGCTCCTAACTCCTTTGGGGTTGCTCATTAAGTGGCTCATGATGTGACAAAAGGAAGGTAGAGCTACACCCTTCTCCTAGTAATGTCCTTGAGATCGCCATGTGTCCCTATTGATACCCCTTAATTGTGGTTAAGATTCACCCACCTATCCTTGATTTTTTTTAAAAATATCAAAAAAATTTCAAACCTTAGTTAAAATTACTAACTCCTAAGATTTTAAAAAATTTAATATTTACTAAAACCAAGGATAAGTAGGTGAACCCTAAGAGTGGGTGAATTTTAATCATAGTTAAGAGATGTCAATAGGGACATGTGGTGACCTAAAGGAGATAACCGGACTCCATTGGATGACCTACTATATATGACAAAAAAATTTGAGAGGCCACTATTGTGAGCACGGATTCCGGTTACCCACATTTTTGGCGTGATTAAGTTATGTTTAGAGTCTCCACTTATTAATTCGGTAGGGATAAGTCACAGGTAATGGATAAGGTCTTTGACTGCTTAGAATTATCGGTAAGAGGTTCGGTTAAACCCGGGGAAGGTGTTAGGCACCCCGGCACTTCTGTTTTAAACTGGTTTCCTACTTATTAGGTTTAAGCCAAGTTAAAGTCAATGATTAGTCAAATGCCTTAGGTATTAGTTTCTACTAATCCAAGAAGAGAAAAGTTAAACTAGGATCGAGCCCGAGTTGGGTTGGGTTGCCTACGTACTCACATTGGGGTGAGATTAAACCGAGTGTAGTTTTGGCACATGAACCCGTGCCAAGGCTAGGGGAGTGTTGTGTGTGCACCAAGGGTGACTTAGGGTCTAGTCCGGTAGACTAGGGTTGAGTTGATTGGGGTTGGTCAAGTGCATGGTATTGGGCCCAGTAGGCCAAAATGATAGTCTAGTAGATTAGAGGTTGGGCCCGGTGGGCCAAGATTAGGCCCGGTAGGCCAAGGGTGCAAGCCCGGAGGCTAGGTTTTAGTCCAGTAGACTAAGAGATGGACCCAGTAGGCCAAGATTCGGCCTGGTAGGCCTTGGTTGGACCCAGAGGTCAAAGGTAAGCCCGGTAGGTTTTGGATTGGGCCCAGTAGGCCAAGGGTAAGCCTGGTAGGCTTGGAGTTAGGCCCGGTAGGCCAAGGGTAAGCCCGATAAGCTTAAAGTTAGGTCCGGTAGGCCAAAAGGGTTTAACCGTGGTTAGGGTTGCTAACCGGGGTTGGATAAGGTCTAAAGTATGTTTATGGTCCTTAAACATAGTTAAAACATTTTAAGGGATTTTTCCTAAATTTTCTCCAGTTAAATGGACTAACCATGGTTAAGACATGGGTTTAACCTTGGTTAGTCCGGATAACCAAGGTTGGCAATGTACAAAGTTAGATTTGGATTTATATTGCCATTTGAGATTTTTCTTGATTTTTTGGAATTTTAACCAAAACTTAAATGAGCTTAACCATGGCTAAACTCATCTAACCATGGTTAGACATGAGCATACAGTCCAAAAGTGATATTTTCCCAAGTTTGGAATATTTTGAATCTTTAAGAGTTTTCTCAGATTTTTCCAAGTTGGTTAGTTCAACTAACCATGGTTAATGCTTAAACATGGTTGAGTTCACCATGGGTTAGGGTAAAGCAGGGCCTGTAGATACTTAGGGGCCCCAGGGGCCATGTAAGGTCTAGTGGAGGGCCACCATAGGCTGTGAGCTCACTGTAGAGCAAAAAAAAACCAGAAATCCATATTGTTGGTAAATAGATTACCGACAGTTTAGCTGTTTTTTAACCAACTTTGCATCTCTGTAACTATGGTTAGAAGGTGAGTTAGGGGGGTTTGACCCATGGTTTTGAAGAGAGGAGTCCAGGGAACAATTTGAGCTGGGGTTGGGCCCCAGTGTTAACGTGGAGTGGGCCCCACAGCGTGCCAAAGTGGCACTGTACACCTGTTGCATAAAATAATGAATGTCAGCAATCTGATTACCGACATTAGGATAGTTTTTGGTTTTTTGAAATTTAACTATGGTTAGGCTTAACCATGGTTCTCTAGGTCTTCAGGTAAAGTGTAGGGGGGATTGAGGAGGTCCTAACCCTCGTCTTGAAATGGTCCAAAAGGCTCTTAGGTGGGGCCTACAAGCCCTGAAACAGAAGGGTTCAGGGGTGTCGGTACTGAGTTTACCGACACCTTGCAATTTTTTCAAAAATGAAACAGGCCCTACAAAGCTACTGTGGGGGTGTTACCAGGGGTTCCCTCATGATGTGAGGGACCCCCAGAACCCTAATGAGGTTGTTCCAAGCGGTGTTTCACCCTTAGGGGGTTCCCCACACCCATGGTGAAGGTGGGGGAGCCCCTTTAATGGGTTCACCTACAAAATAAAGGAAAGATACTCCCCTGGAATGGACCAGGGGCTCACAAGGCTTCAAAACTGAAGTAAAAATGGGTAGGGGGAAGCCCTACCCCGCTGTTAGTTGGTGGTGGCCGAAGGTGGTGCTGTGGCGGAGCTGCTACAAGCGGTGGCACTGCACAGGCGAGGTGGGAGGTTGTTGGAGGTCCCTGGTAGCTGCTGGGAGCTGCGTGGGATGCTGGGGAAGAAGGCTGGTGCTTTGAAAATGGGCAGGGCTTCGAGTAGGGGAATTTTTTGATGGATTTTGGCAAATGAGAGGGTCTGCCATTTATAGGGAAGTCCCATGGGGACACCCTTGGCAATTGTATAGGGGTAAGAGGGGACCATTATGAGGTGGAGAGGCTCTCTGCAACCGGAGAAGGGTGGTGCAGGCGCAGGAGGGTGGTTGCACTGCAAAAGAGAAATCCAATGGTGTCGGTAATGGGATTACCGACACCCCCAAGCTTTTGAGAAATTGGGCGTCGGTAATTCCATTACTGACATTGTAGGTTTTTAACCAACAGGCCTCTGGCCCACTGTAGGCACACGGTCCTGGGTGGTTTTTTTTAAATTTTTGGGCCTGGGCCTAGGCTGAAAGGTTTGGACTTCTTAGGGGGTTTTGGACTTAGGGCTTCAGCCCTAAGGGCTTGTCTAGGGCTAGGCTCAACTAGGGCTAGGCCAGGATTTACCTAGGGTTAGCTCCACCCTGACCAAAATCATGGTACGTCGAACCTAACATCAAGACACCTCCGTGTCCCAACAAACTCCACGTAGCCAACACCAAGACACTAACCTTACTTATCTACTTCACTACGGTACCCCAACACCAAGACACTAACCTTGCATAATATTGCAATAACGCTTGAATAGTGCATCGCTATCACCACCTGGGCACGACACAGGCCCCCCCCCCCGGGATCATTATCACTATCGTGGCACTTGGGTAACGACCATGACCGTGATCGCCGCTTCACACCAAAGTACTAACAGTGAAGATGAATTTGGTTATCGAGAATCCAACGGCCCAAAGAGTAAATTAGAAACTGAAAACTGTTTGAATTTTTAAAGAAAGTGACAACTGACCACCACGCTTTGAAAAAAGTTACCGTTTGAAAAGTTGCAACGCTCTTTCGTTTTATCTCCGTATTTCCTTCTTAATTCATATTTCTTTTCATTGTTCCAACTCAACTCTCAATCGAGCCCTAGGAATCCACTGGCCTCGCCTGAGGCAGCGTCCAGACACCGATGACTCCGCCGTCGCCGCCGGTGCTCTTTCGGTTGCCATGGATGACGATGATGATCGGAACAACTGAATTGGGGAGATTTTTGAGGTTCGTGGTGATTGAAGAACTGCAGCAGATGCAATAAGCGATCTGATTGAGGGATATTTCCAAATTAAATTATCTTAAATGTTTTTGAGGTTCGTGGTGATCATCAGATGCAGCCCAATCAATCTCCATTGCAGCTAATTCTTCTCCGAGGTGGGTTCTTACCACTCTCTTCCGATTTCCATTTCAGTCCCTTTTTTTCTAGGGTTTCTGTTCCTGCGAAGGAGAGCCATGATTTGAGGAGAACGAAGAGGATTGCGATCTGCTTCATTTTGTATTTAAAATTTGAAATTGCATGTACAAGAGCTATGATAGTAGGGAATTAGATTGTATTGATGCTCTCTGTTTTGTTCTATACACATTGTCCTTTGTTGTTTTTGATAGATTGAGCGTGATCGTCGTGATAAAGAAATGCGAGAGAAGGAAACGAAGGAGGTGGCCAGTCTGCTTTCGAATCCGATCTGCAAGAACACGCAAGTCTGTTCGTATTCGTATCCTAACGAAATAGATTCCATCCCATACAATGCCGTCTTTGATGGGTTTTTTGTTTGTTTTTGTTTTTGTTTGCTGCCTTGGATTTGCTACTCGAATGAAGCTTAGATAAACTAACTTCAACCTGTTTCCATTTGAGTTCAGGTTCTTTGGTTCGCAAATTCAAAGTGATCATTCGGTTCTGTTAGGATAATCTCCAAAGATGTAAGCTCTGTCTATATCATTTTCTGTTTAAAATTTGAAGTTGCATGTATAAGAGCTGTGATAGTAGGGAATTTGATTGCATTAATGTTCCCTGTTTTGTTCTGTACACATTGTTCCCAGTTGTTTAAATTAATCTTGGTTTGTGTATGATTGCAGGCCTCTAATTACTGTGGTTTACCCTTTGTATGTTGTTGGTGTTTGATTCTTTTTTTTCTTTTTGAATTTGTTAATAGAATGCTGCTGAAATAGCTTTACTTATTATTATTATTTAATTTCTGAAATTGTTGATGTTCTAAACTGGGTATATGGTATAAGTTTTAATTTATTCAGTTAACAGAGGAAAAAGATGATAAGGTTTTATTCTTGTGTCCTTCTCATTTTGGACAAATATGCTTCAATTTGGTTAATTGAATTAAGGATTTATATGTGCTTGACACCATGCATTTGTATATTGCATTCTCCATCTCCAGGAATGGCTACAATCTTTGAAAAGATTAAGGTCCTTTGTTGGATGTACTCAAAATAAGGCCAATGCCATTTTGTAAACAAAAACTGTTCAAATGACAAAGAGAACGTCCTGATGGTACAATAGGCTAATCATTATTTGGGCTATGAATTAAGGTTGATTAATATGCCAATTAGGATAACTCCACTTCCTAAGACAAACTTGTTGTTCTCCACAGTTGCTATACGAGTTGTGTCTCTTACGGACTTGAATTAGTTGATTGGACAGTGCCAAATTGAATACCCAATCATATGGGATGTTGTGATGGAAGGGATAAAATTGGTTGGGGTTGATGCCTTGAAGTTGGTAAACCCAGCATTTGTGGGTTAGCTTCAAATCAGATTTCAACTTGTCAAATAGACTTTTCCTGCAACCTGTCTGTGGTAGTCCTCCTATGTGCCACTTTCTCCTTTATATAAGGCTCCAACCCCCATCGTTTAGTTTCTTTTAAGTTGTGAGGCAGTGGTTTGCTAGTGGTATTGTGGAGCCGTATGAACCTAAAATCATCATATCAAATCATAGCAGATACCATTTTTTTTCTTTTGATGAATAACCAAAATTGTATTAAGAGAGGAAGAATTACATTTGGGAATGAGAGTATTCCCTCATTAAGTACTTACAAAAAGACTTTGAGTTGTCAAAAATAATTTGACTGCATCTGAACAAAAAAATCATAAGTATAAACATTCCCGAACTCCTAGTGACAGCTTTCCAATTTTGTAGGCCCCAACCGAACGAAGCGTAGATCTTAGACATGGGGGAGTCAATTAGTCTTTTTTGTTTAAATTAGTATTTGTTTGTGTATGATTGCAGGCCTCTAATTACCGTTGTTTACCCTTAGTATGTTGTTGGTGTTTGATTCTTCTTTTTCTTTTGAAATTTAATAATTGAATGCTGAAATAGCTTTTACTTATTATTATTTTTTTAATTTCTGAAATGGGTATATGGTATAAGTTTTAATTTGTTTAGTTAGCTGAGGAAAAAGATAATATGGTTTTATTCTTGCATCCTTTTCATTTTTGACAAATATGCTTGAATTTCGTGAATTGGGAATAACTCAAACTCGGACAATCGGAAAATGTCTGTATTGGGTTCTCCCTTCCTTGATTTGGTTCTTTGAGTTTTCATTTGCGAAACTCATCGATTACAATTCTGGTAAACTGCATCGTACTTGAGCAATGCCGTTCCACAAGAATTCGTAAGTCTATTTGTATTTGAATCCGAATTTACACAATCCTAACGAAATAGATTCCATCCCTCCCATACAATGCTGCCTTCAATGGCTTTTTATATTTATATTTATATTTAATTTATTATTATTATTATTATTATTATTATTATCTACCTTGAATTTCCAACTCGAAAGAAGCTGAGATAAAATAACTCAACCTGTTTCCATTTGAGTTCAGGCTCTTTGGTTCACAAATTCAAAGTGAACTTTCAGTTCTCTTAGGATAATCCCCAAATATGTAAGCTATGTCTCTTTAAAGTTTAAAGTAAGTCTCCACAAACTTTGAATAATATGCTTAATTTTGTGTATTACTCCTAATAGGCTCATATGCTCTTTTCTGTACATCATTTTCTGTTTAAATTTTGAACTTCCATGTATAAAAGCGCTGATAGTAGGGAATTTGATTGCATTAATGCTCTTTCTTTTGTTCTATATATATTGTTCTTTGTTGTTTAAATTAGCCTTTCTTTGTGTATGATTGCAGGCCTCTAATTACTGTAGTTTACCCTTTGTATGTTGTTAGTGTTTGATTCTTCATTTTCTTTTCAAATTTGATATATGCTGAAATAGCTTTTACTTATATTTTTTTTAATTCTGAAATTGTTGATGTTCTGAACTGGGTATATGGTACAAGTTTTAATTTGTTCAGTTAGCTGAGGGAAAAGATAATAGGTTTTTATTCTTGCGTCCTTTTCATTTTCTGCATTGTACTTTCAGGGTTACATAAAATGTAGAATTCGTAACTATCAAATAAAATTATGGATTCCTCTTAAATTTTAAAACAAAAACATCATATCTTTTAGGGTTACATTTTTATTTTCAAAATTTCAAAAACACCAAATATTAAATTGAATCTAAAAATTATATACAAGGTAATTAAACCTGACTCTATTAAACATAGATTAAGGGGATACTTGTCCTGTGTAAAAAAATGAAAAAAAAATTTGGGGTACTTGCAAATGGAGGGGTACTATTTATATAGAAGAGATGGGTAGAAAACAAAATTTAAATCCCTAAGACCAACCATCCAAATAAATCAGAGGGCATATCAAAAGGACATTAAAAAAATAGACAAAACAGATTCAGAATAAGGGTTTATCAGAAAGACATTAAAAATAGAGAAATGTTCAAGATCTCCTCGTAGTATTACGCAATTTACCAGAATTACCATTCGATTAGTTTCGCCAAGGAAGGCTTATAGAGCCAAATCAAGGAATAGAGAACCCAATACATATGAGACATTTCCGATTGTCAGAGTTTGAGTTATTTTGAATTGACCAAATTGAAGCACATTTGTCAACTTAACAATAGTGCAAGCCGAATTACCAATAGTTTAAAAACCACAAATTTCTTAATCATTTAATCACCCCAAGTCTAACATTGAGTCAATCAAAGTATCGAACTCATAAACCAATCAATCAATTACATAGCTTAGGCAAAAAAAAATTCTAGAACAATAAGAATAATGCAATAAACTTTTTATTTAGTTATAGAATATTATTAATTAAACAATAGAAGGAAAAAAAATATTACTAATGGGAAAATTTTTAAAAAAATTATAAAAAAGAATTTAGAAAGAGAGGGAGTAGAGAACGAGAGATGTGAAAGGGATTACTAAGAGGGAGATCGAGATCGAGGGAGGGAGTGAGGCAAGTAGAGGACGAGAGAGAGAGATGTCATGAGAGGGAAATAGGAAATTAGACAAAAGAGAGTGGCAACATAGAGAGATCACGTGAGAAGGAAGCAGAGACTTAGAGAGAGAGAGAGAGACCCATGAACTAGGAATTCCAACAAGAGTTCCGGTAGGTATCAACTTCTTTTATGTCTATTTAAACATGGTAAATAGATCTGCCAAGAATACGTTTTGTTGGAGCACAATAAATCAAGATACCAGACTTGTGTGAACTAAATACAGATCTGAACCCGCGGGTGTCTCCACGTAGGAATACCCCGCAGGGGAAAGTACAGAAGGAAGTGTGATTTTTACCTCAGATTGACTCTCGTTAGACCATGTAAGGCAATTAGCAATTCCTAAACCTAAATTATAATTTATAAAAAAGAAAAAATTTAACAAATATATTTAAAATTACAAAACACAGATTTGGAAGAAAAAAAGAGATTGAATTTAGAAGATGAAATCATCTTACCTCTTAGTTTCACTCACTGGAACAAAAAGTAAGAAAGCGAAATTTCTTCAGAATAATAAGCGGTAAATTCATATTAGTAGAATCAAAGATCCAATAATCCATTTCCTTAATTTTAAGAGCTCTGAAACATGGTCCCTCCTTTAAAAGTTGGTTCTAGGGGTTTTGTGTTTGAAATCCACGCCGATCGCCATTTTGATAGAGATCATACGATGCTTTGGGTTTTATCTTTGTATTTATTGGAACTAGTCGGCCCAGCATGTACCAGGCACGTGCAAGAATTGTAAAAAAGGGAGGCGCATTGATTAAGGTAGAGAAAAGAGAATGAAGCTTGGCAACAATAGGTAGAGGTCAACTTTGGAATACGTTTGTAAGGGTTTAGAGGGAGGGTTCTTCGATAGCTGTTGTACGACAAGCAACTCCCCTTGAAAAACAACAAAAAAGAAAAATTAGAGAGAGGGTGCGCGGCAAGTGTCTTGTAAAAAAAGGAGACGAGTGGAACAGGGGTTTTAAAACTCGAAAATTTGACTTGGATCTTTGTCGAGTTGAGTCGAATCGAAAACTAAAAAAAAAACTCGTCTGGGTAATTACACTTAAAACTAAAAAAAAAATAGAATATTGTTTTAATATGAGACATACGTTATAAATTAAAAACTAATGATAAAGTAGACCTAAATGAGATGATAATGCAAAATTAACAATGTGTGTGCCAAATAAACAGTAGTGCAAAATTAACAAAATTTTGAAGTATCAACATTGAGTCAATTGAAAGTATCAAATTTTAAGGTATGTTAATCAGTTAATTACATTGCTTAGGGAAACAAAAATTACAGAAATAAAGCAATAATCATTTCATTTAATTGCATAATATTTTAACTAAACAATAAAAGGAAAAATATCACTAATAGAATTTTTTTTTAAAATAAAAAAAGAATTTAGAGAGAGGAGCAGAGAACGAGAGAGGGGAATGGGATTACTGAGAGAGATCATGAGATAGAGAACGAGAAAGGGTGTGAGGGAAGTAGAGAGTGAGACGAGAAAAATGAAGTGAAAGGAAAGTAGAGAGTGAGACGAGAGAGAGGCAATATAGAGAGATGACATGAGAAGTAAGCAGAGACTCAGAGAGAGGCAAAGGGGGACGAGATAGAGATAGAGGGAGAGAAAGAGGAAATGACTAGAAAGAGAAAAATAATGTGAGAGTGAAGCAGAGAGTGAGAGAGAAGAGAGTCAAAAGTAGAGAAACATAGGAATGAGAGACATAGAGAAATAGAGATGAGAGAGAGGGATGAGACACAAAGAGAAAGAGGGACGAGAGAGAGAAGAGATAAAGAGGGAAGAGAGAAAGCGAGATGAGAAAGCGAGAGACAGGAACAAGATAGAGAGAGGGAAGAGAGAGTAAGATGTCCACGTTACTAAAGAATAACTGTCACTGAAGAGCTGTAGCCGATAGACAAAAAGAAAAGGTTGTAGGTTTCAGTCTCCAGCCCTAACATCTTGTCTCATCCTTTTGTACGAATGCAATAAGAAACCGTAACTTGATTGAGTCGATTAGGTCAATTTGACTGGTTCGACTAAGTCACTCATCATTCCTAGCATAACCCGAGTTTCTCGTTGAATTAGCTCGAAACCCAATTGAGTTGACTCAACCGAGTTTCGAGTCAACTCGCTGAGTTTTAAAATAGTGGCATGAAGTAAGGTTGAAAAAAGAGAGTAAAACCTGACATCAATGATCAAACGATAATTTTGGAATCAAGTTTGTAGAGGTTTAGAGAGAGGCTTCTTCAACAATTGTTATACTACAAGCAACTACTCCGACTTTTGTACAACCTTATGCATCAAATGTTCCATTCCCTAACTTTTTTGTTCATACTTTTTGAAACAATTATTGTTATTTGTCAAACAATCTAAGATGAGAACAATGAGAAAAAGAAACAGTAAAAAAGAAACATGATTTTGCGAAATTTTTTGACAAAACAAGTAAAAACATCAAGAAACACAAATGGTATATTGGGAAAAATAATATAATATGATGCACTAAAAAAATAATCAGAACAAAATTTCTTTATTTTTGTAATTTAAAATTTGTTCAACTTACAAACTGAGACTCATAACAGGCACAATGAGGGACCCGCAGATATGGCTGTTAATGGGCTGAGTTATGGCAAGCCTAGTTCTGAATGGGCCTCGTATTTATAGGGTTGGGCCTACCCTTTTTAGTCAGTCAGGGCTCAGCCCAGTCCTTCTCAAAATAAATATATTATATTAAACATGTTACATATAAATTTTATTGGCACATATATTGGGTATATATTTATATATTATGCATATAGATGAAATGAAAAAAAATTAATAACTACATTATATGTATTATATATGTTATACATCATATATACAATATATTTACACTATATAAACTATATATAATATATATAACACACTATTATATATATAATTATAATATATATTATATATACACACTATATAACAGTGTGTATATATAATATATATATATATTATATGTGTGTGTGTGTTTATATTCTATACATATGCACTATATATAGTGTATATAAGAGTGTATCAAACACACTGTTATTTAGTGCATATATATAATATAACACACACACACACACACATATATATATAACATACATAATATATATATATATATAGCAGTGCGCATTATATATTGTATGTAGTGTATATTTATAATATATATGCATATATATATAAATAATAACACATAATATATATATAACAGTATATACAGTGTATATAATAAATGTATACATTATCTACACTGTTATTTATATACACTATATTAAAGTGTCTATAAAATATTAGCTCGTTAACAGATTGTTATAGTGTATATATATATATATATAGTATAACACATACATATATAGTGTAGTATATATACATATAAGAGTATTAACACACTGTATATATATTATATATGGTGTATATATAATATAAATATTACTTTATATCTCCAGTATATATATACATATATATATATATATATATAACACACACATATATAGTGTAGTATATATACATATAAGAGTATTAACACACTGTATATATATTATATATGGCGTATATATAATATAAATATTACATTATATCTCCAGATTATATAAATATATATAAAATAGTGTGGTGTATATCTATATTGAGCAATGCTAATTCCACTTTCTCCTCTTTTAGACAAAAGGACAAAAAAATATGGCATCTTTTTGTGGAGCCCACCACTAATTCTTATCTAGAAAAGGAGAAAGTGGACTTAGCATTGCCCATACTGTATATATCGTGTGAAAAAATATATAATTTTTTATTTGAATTTATTTATAGGCATAATAATCAGTATAAAATACAATATGTATGATGGTCATAAAAGTTATATGTAGCATGTATAAATACGAGGCCCATTTAGAAATGGGCTTGGCCATAACTCTACCCATTGACAGCCTTATCCGCGGTCCCTCATCGTGCCTGTTATGAGTCTCAGTTTGTAGTTCACTAGAAAATGGTGGTTGAACAGATTTTAAATTACAAAAATAAAGTAATTTTGTTGTGATTATTTTTTTACTGCATCATATTACATTATTTTTCCCAGTATACTATTTGTGTTTCTTGATGTTTACTTGTTTTGTCAAAAATTTTCGCAAAATCATGGTTCTTTTTTACTGTTTCTTTTTTTCATTGTTCTCACCTTAGATTGTTTGACGAATAACAATAATTGTTTCAAAAAATATGAACAAAAAAGTTAGGGAATGGAACATTCGATGGACAAGGTTGTACAAAAGTCGGAATAGTTGCTTGTGGTATAACAATTGTTGAATAAGCCTCCCTCTAAACCTCTACAAACTTGATTCCAAAATTATCGTTTGATCATTGATGTCAAGTTTTACTCTCTTTTCTCAACTTTATTTCATGCCACTATTTTAAAACTCAGCTAGTTGACTCGAAACTCGGTTGAGTTAACTCAACTTGGTTTCGAGCTAATTCAACGAGAAACTCGGGTTATGCTAGGAATGATGAGTGACTTAGTCGAACCAGTCGACTCAATCAAGTTACGGTTTCATATTGCATTTGTACAAAAGGATGAGATGGGATGTTAGGGCTGGGGACTGAAACCTACAACATTTTCTTTTTGCCTATCAGCTACAGCTCTTCGGTGATAGTTATTCTTTAGCAACGGGGACATCTTACTCTCTCATCCCTCTCTCTATCTTGTTCTTGTCTCTTGCTCTCTCATCTCTCGTCCCTCTTTATCTCTTCTCTCTCTCGTCCCTCTTTCTCTTTGTGTCTCATCCCTCTCTCTCAGTTCTATTTCTCTGTCTCTCATTCCTATGTTTCTCTGCTTTTGACTCTCTTTTCTCTCACTCTCTGCTTCACTTTCACATTATTTTTCTCTTTCTAGTAGTCCTTTCCTCTTTCTCTCCCTGTATCTCTATCTCGTCTCCCTTTGCCTCTCTCTGAGTCTCTGCTTACTTCTCATGCCATCTCTCTATGTTACCTCTCTCTCGTCTGACTCTCTACTTTCCTTTCACGCCATTTCTCTCGTCCCACTCTCTACTTCCCTCTCACCCTTTCTCGTTCTCTGTCTCATGATCTCTCTCAGTAATCCCCTTCACCTCTCTCGTTCTCTGCTCCTCTCTCTAAATTCTTTTTTTATTTAAAAAAAAAATTCCATTAGTGATATTTTTCCTTTTATTGTTTAGTTATAATATTATGCAATTTAATGAAATGATTATTGCTTTATTTCTGTAATTTTTGTTTCCCTAAACAATGTAATTGACTAATTAACATAGCTTAAAATTTGATACTTTCAATTAACTCAATGTTAGACTTCAAAATTTTGTTAATTTTGCACTACTGTTATTTGGCACACGCATTGTTAATTTTGCATTATCATCTCATTTAGGTCTACTTTATCATTAGTTTTTAATTTATATCGTATGTCTCATATTAAAACAATATTATATTTTTTTTTGAGTTTTAAGTGTCATTACTCATACGAATTTTTTTAGCTTTCCAGTCGACTCAACTTGATAAAGATCCTAGTCAAATTTTCAAGTTTTAAAACAACTGTTCCACTCATCTCCTTTTTTTACAAGACACTTGCCCCGCACCCTCTCTCTAATTTTTCTTTTTTGTTGTTTTTCAAGGGGAGTTAGTTGTTTGTCGTACAACAGCTATCGAAAAACCCTCCCTCTAAACCCTTACAAACTTATTCCAAAGTTGACCTCTACCTATTGTTGCCAAGTTTCATTCTCTTTTCTCTACCTTAATCAATGCGCCTCCCTTTTTTACAATTCTTGCATGTGCCTAGTACATACTGGGCTGACTAAATATAGAGATAAAACCCAAAGCATCGTATGATCTCTATCAAAATGGTGATCGGCGTGGATTTCAAACACAAAAACCCTAGAACCAACTTTTAAAGGAGGGACCATGTTTCAGAGCTCTTAAAATTAAGGAAATAGATTATTGGATCTTTGATTCCTGCTAATATGAATTTACCGATTATTATTCTGAAGAAATTTCGCTTTCTTACTTTTTGTTCCAGTGAGTGAAACTAAGAGGTAAGATGATTTCATCTTCTAAATTCAATCTCTTTTTTTCTTCCAAATCTGTGTTTTGTTATTTTAAATATATTTGTTAAATTTTTTCTTTTTTATAAATTATAATTTAGGTTTAGGAGTTGCTAATTGCCTTACATGGTCTAACGAGAGTCAATCTGAGGTAAAAATCACACTTCCTTCTGTACTTTCCCCTGCGGGGTATTCCTACGTGGAGACACCCGCGGGTTTAGATCGGTATTCAGTTCACACAAGCCTAGTATCTTAATTTATTGTGCTCCAATAAAACGTATTCTTGGCGGATCTATTTACCATGTTTAAATAGACATAAAAGAAGTTGATACCTACCAGAACTCTTGTTCGAATTACTAGTTCATAAGTCTTTCTTAGTTGTATCAATTTGTAATATTTCATTTGTATTTAATTTCTTCTGGCTTTTGAGCTTGGCCGACTAGTTCCAATTAATTTCCTTGTTATTCCATACTTACATTTGTTTCAAGCTCTTTAAAAGGAAACAATATAGCTATATTGATCCATAAAATTCTAGAATGTATGGAACAAGTTTACAACATTCTATGATGATTCATAGAAGTTGCAAGTAAAAAGGTAAGCATAGTTGATGGCCCCCTTGTTTTCTCTTGTTTGGACTGTTTTTCGACTTAGGGCCGCAAGTTATTTTGCCCTAGTAATTTCTAAATCAGTGTGTGAGGGCTGTATTTGTGTAAAACAGTCCCTCCCTTCATCCTAGTTGGGTGTTGGTTGTGTATTGAAGAGCCTTTGGGGTTGTTTTCTTGGTGTTCTACAACTCCGGAAGTAGTAAAAGTGTCTGAAAATGTGCAATAGCTCCTACAGGCTACAAGTGCCTTGTGTGAAAGCATGCAAAGACAGTGTAATGATCTAAAAAACAGTAAACAAAGTGAAGCAAAGACAAACCACAACAGAAGACACGATTTAAGTGGTTCAACATGATGCCTACGTCCATGGGCTGCGATGATCAATTCACTATTTTCAACGATAAGATTTCTACAAACTCATCTCAAACCCTATTCCCCAATACACCCAGTACAGCTCTCCCTTCTCTAACCTCAAAATAAATTCCAAAAAACCCCTTATATATATATTTAGGTTTACAACATAAGAGAAAACGGGTCAAAATACCCAAACAGATTGGGTCAAAATTTTGTGTCACACAGGTCGACAACGGGTCATCAAGAATTCGGGTTGAATTAATGACAACTTCTCAACAGTATTAAAGTACACTTTTCACTTTCGTTGATCCCTGATATTCCTTTATTACTGTTCGAGCCTACTGAAGGTGAGAAGAAAGAGCTGCAAATTTACTCTAGATGCCCTAAAGTACAAATTACCTCAATTAACCAGCCACCTCAGCCTGTGACTATGGATTTAGGGCCTCCAAAACCTACTTCTTTGGGTAAGTTTGTTCTTGAGCTTGTTCCATTTATCTCTATTGATGATGCTCCCACTGCCTTACGCAAAGGGAGGCATACATGTATTCACTCTCATCTCCTATTCTAGCATTTGTATCATCCTTGTCTTCTATGTCTATTTTAAGAAAGAGCGATATACATTTTTACATGCGAGGGGCTGGACCTATTACGTAATAAAATTCGTTGGTTATTGTAAGAGAACATGATAGTGATCTACACATACTTTCAATTGGATGGTTGTAGGTTTATTTTTTAAAGTAAGGGTATCTAGAATATGACAGAACACACTGTTCGTTCAGTCCCACTTAGATCTTATAGGACTAAATTCAACTTAATCATAAACAATCCACTTTTAAACACTTCAAGGAGACATTTTCTTTAGCTGATTGATTAGCACAATCCAAACCTTTTTATCGTTGATTGTATAATTTATTTTTATAGATCAATGGATCCCACACTCCCTTGCACACCACATATATATTAGTCTATCTTAGAGAGAGAGAGAGAGAGAGAGAAGCGATTTAAGGAAGACGGTTAACTCACCCTTGTGAAGGAAGGTTTGCTTGGCTGTTGTAAGTCATATAAATAAAGGATTGCTTGGGAGTTGTAAGTCATTCTTCCAGAAAATGACCCTACCAAATGATTGCATTAGCCAAAGAAGGGGTGGCAATAGAAGCCCCTTTAACGTATGACTAAGTATATACACCCAGGAGCTTTTGTGAAAGTAAAATGTTTGTGGGAAAGGGCTTGTTAGTTTGCCTAATTGTGGTCATCTTTCTGATCCCGTGCAATCTATCCATGGCAAGAGATGTCTGAGTATTAGGCGACTCTTTACGTTTCTAATAGAGAATCGTTACACAAACCAGATGTCCACAATGGTCCTCATAGTATACCAATCAATATCAACTTAATAGTTCTCTCCAAGTATTAAACATTTCGGATTTCTTTGTTGTAATAGTATCTTGTTTGAGATGAATTACCTTTGAATTGATCAAGTTAGCTCTGTTCCATATGTCATCCTAGTTAAATAGAAGTATGTCTCTGGGTAAAAGTTGAGTACTGTTTTCATCACAACTGCAATTGCTTGGGATTCTCATGAGCTACAAGCAATTTTTTTTAAATGGAAAATGGACTGGTTCAACTCAACCTAATTTTTATGTTCAGAAGAATTTCCATTAATTTTGCAAATTTGTACTTTTATATTAGTAAGTAATTTGAGTTACCAAGTTCTCCCTACTCCCTAGTAGCTCCTACAAGTGTGTTTAAATGAGCACTTGTATCCATATAAAGATGGAATACGACTCTTTGGGCCTGATATACTAATTTTGTTCCAAGCATTTAAGGACCTCAAATTTGCTTCTAGAAGGTACAGCCTGAATGGGACTTTTGGCTTCCAAGCAAAGTTCGACAAAAGAGCTAGTTAATTTGTTAATTCATCATTATTTATTTATGCAGGCAGATGAGGCATCAATGCTTGATGAGATCATTAAATTTCTTCAGCTTCAAGTCAAGGTAAGGAAAACCTCTTAACTCAATCCAATATTTGAGAAATTGGAATTGTCCTGGAATGGTCTTCCGATTTCTGTATTGTCCGGCGAGAAATGCAAGGCGCTAATCACTGTCGTTAAGTCTTCAGCACAGTTAATCATTGATCGAGTCGACAAAATGAGTAGACTTGGAAAATTCCAAGTCCAACCAGTGATATTTTCTAAATTGCTCTCTAATCTTGTTTGGACCACTTGATGTTTCTGATTTACTGCTTTGCAGGTTCTGAGCTTGGTCAAGTAGAGGTGGTATATACCCTTCTCTTAGTTTAGGTTTATTGGGATTCCATTTTCTTTTATCAACTGGATGTGAGCTCATGTTGGTTGTTAAATACTACTTTGATGTTTGTAGCTCTAAAGGACTCATTTATCCAATATTTCCTCTTGCTGTTGAGTTCAACAGCAGCCATGATGGAAGAGAGAGATGCCTGGTTGGTTTGTCAGAGAGGAAATAAAGGGAGTGAGGATTGTTTGTGTTTTGAGATTTGAAAATTCCTATTTGTTATAAAAAAAGTGAGGGAGATTCAGATAATGCACCACTTGGCTAGTCACCCCAATGTCATTTTGATCATGGTGCTTATGAAAATGCTGTTGCAGTTCATGTTGTTATGGAATTGTGCGCAGCGGGTGGAGAACTTTTTTTTTTTGGTGCAATTTCAAGTTACAGTAGTGGAGAAGCGATCGATCTATTTGGCTATTTCAGGTTGAAGATTTGAGATTGATTTTCCACAACTTGGGGAATTTCTCTTTCTCACAGGGATGTCAAGGTGTGAGGTATTCTGAACCCTGTCAAATTTTCAGCTTTTTTTCGTGGCTTTTGCCTTAAGAGGGAATGTAGTGACTAGTGAGCATGTACTTGTGCAATGTGCCCTGTTAGAGAGCAACATAGAAGGGGCAATAGCATACTCTAAAGTAAGCTGGTGGGACTGTCTTAACAATGGAGTCAGCTAGATGGGTCTTTGGGGGTTCTTGGTTTTGTCTGAAGATGGAATATTTTAGTTAGGACACTTTATACCCTTATGCCTTTATATGTTTGAATATGCAAAAGGTTCTAGTATCATCTGTGGGGCATGTAGGTTGGTGCTTCTTTTGTGGACAAATAATGTTTTTCCTTTTTATGTATTTTGGCCTGGAAAGAAATGTAGAGAATGGTTTTTATGCTTTCTATGGAAAGATTTATTCTTCCCCTCCTTCCACCATTTTCTGGAATTGCACTAGATTGAATTGCAGAACCCTCAGAGACCACTAAAATTGTTATAACCAGAAATTGCAAATGACTTGAAAGTTTTGTACGTCCGGCTTGTACAAATTGCGGAACTAGCGTCACATGCTATGTTAGCCAACTTTGATGGGGGTCATTAAAAACAAATAAGGAACTAGAGTCACATTAGCCAACTTATCTGCAGTCGAATTAGTTTCTCTAAAGATGAATATTAGTGCAAGAAAGGCCAGAGATGAGAGATGATCTTTATGTTCTAGTACCAACAAGACTGAGAGAGCTTTTGTATTATTCCACTCATCCTCAATGTACTTCGAGTCGGTTTCTACAATCAAATTGTGATACCCAATCCTTTCACAATTTGCTAATCCATCATGGAGGGCTTTGGTTTATGTAATAATTACCATTATCATGACATGAGAATAATTCAACAATGATATTACCACTATATGAGGAGACCAGCATTTGATTACCACTGAATTGAGTCCAATTTGATTGCTTCTTTGACGCCAATCATCTGCAATGCCCAAGTCTTGTCCAAGATGAAGAGCGGGAACGGTGTCCTAAACACTTTATGCCACATCATCTGCAACGCCCAAGTCTTATCCAAGATGAAGAGCGGGAAGGGTGTCCTAAACACTTTATGCCACATCATCTTTTTTCTAGAACGGGGTGAATGTGAATTTGAAGAGAGGTAATGTTGGAGTATTAACACATCATTGAATTTGAGGTTGACTCGGACCTGTTCCAAAAAGGTTGAGGCGAAAAATTCGGCACAAGAGAAGCCGGACCATCAAACCTAACGATATCATTATGTATACTCCAGTTACACCATAGAATGTGTTAGGGAAATAACAGAATAATACTGACGAAAAATAATAAACTAACAAATACACAAAGAAAACACGAGAGATATACGTGGTTCGGCAATAACCTGTCTGCATCCACGAGTCAAGATCCGATTGCTTCTTGTTTATTCAGAGAAACTTTGAGAAACCCAATACAATATACACTCTCCTCTCATATTAATCTCAACCCAAGCCTAGAACTCCTTGTACAACTCACTCAAGTCACCTTCTCAATGAACCCTAAGATCAATCCCTATTTATCCTCCCTTCAATCTTTTTCCAAGCCCTATTATGCTTAAGCCTTTTCTATCATCACTCTCTCCCCTTGAGAACTACCAGGGCTCTCCCTGAGAGCAAATCCCACTATCCTCGGGAGCCCTAAAACATTCACCTTGTTCTCATGACCATGACCATGCTAAACCCTAGGCCCATAATCCTCTATTTATAAGCCTAAACCTAGAGTCCTAGACAATAGAAACACTCCTACTCGAATTAGGAGTTTCCACAAACAACAAAGGCTCTATTCCCGGAAAATCCCGCTTTGGCCAATCGATCGGCGCCACCCTAGCCGATCGATCGGCACTCCAGGACCGATGGATCAGAGCATCCTGGAGTTGCCCAATTCTTGCCAAATATCAATAGAATGTTCCCTCAACATAATCTGGTGTCAAATCATGCAGGTGTGCCTTTAAATGGATTTTTTTTTTCTTATTTTCACCGTGGACAGGTTATCAAGATCTGATCAGACTCTTGACCACCTCGAGGTTGGACTTGGAGTTTACTGAACCGGTTTTCAATGTGCATGGTAATGGAAGAATTAATTGATCATCTGCTTTTATATTGCACCTTTGTGAGCCCCCCTTGATTTTTTTGTAATATAAATTGGTGTTGTTTGGGTTTTTCCCTGTTCATTTCAAGGCTTTTTATCATGTTAGCATTCTGTCTCACTAGGAGTCCAATTGGATTCCTTATGGGCCGAACTGGCCTTTGAGAAATAACATCATTGGCTTTCACTAGGGAATGACGCCTATTATTTTAGAATTTTTTCACTCTAAAAATCTAGGTTTGAAGTATAATTTTAAGGGTTAAAGCTTCTTAACTACATTTAAAAGGACACTTGTTGATTTATGCAAAAAAAGTCAATGAGGAGAGGCTAAATGCAATTTTTTGTTAAACTTAAAAGTGATTTTTTAACTCAATTCTTTGCAAAATGTGAGACAATGAGAGTGGTGACTTTTCCAAAAAGTTGAAACCTTCCGTTTCATCGGAAGTCACCTCTGTCACCTTCCCTTAAAAATCAAAATGTTGAATTTAATGCACTTTTGATTTCTGTAAAAAATAAAATTAACCAACAAACTAAATGCAATTTTAATAACTCCTAACTTTCATAAAGAAGAAGTCAAGTCAGTCCAGAAATTTATCCAAACACAATATAAATCAAACTCGAGTGTTGTTGCCAACTTTTGACTTTGGGTGCATACGCCTCATCATCTTAGAACAAAACTTAGTCCAGTTATGCATTCCACAGACTCGAAGATTCTTCATGAGCCTGACGGGCATATTGGATGGGATGTTCACATGTCCAAATGTGACTGCTAGTACTGTGCCCATTTAATATCTGTTGTTTCTCACTGTTTGTAAACAGTGAACCCTGTGTTGTGGTGTTTGTTTAAAACTAAATTTTTAAACAAAAAAAAAAAAAACTAAATTTTGCTGTATTCCAACTTGAGAAATAGCAAGTGAGTGGGTTTGGTCCTCGCGCATGTGACCCAAGGGCTCCCAATGGGAATTTGGTGAGCCAAGCAGGAAACCCTTCATGCACGATGGTTGCAAGTCGTGTTCTTGCATAATATATCAAAGACACAAACACGCTTGGCCGTCCGAGCCGCGCATGGCTCCAAAGAAATATTTTTATTCTTTTTTCTTTTATTTCTTCTTTGGCTCTTGGGTGTCTATATAGAATATAAGCATATTAATGTTTTCTTACCGTTAAGATTTATTTAATTCATGCTATGTAGATCTCTGTTAAGAGAATTTATTTCTTAATAAGTTTAGATTTGGAAGGTTTTCATTTGGTTTCCAAATTTCTATATTGAGGGTCTTGTCTACATCAACTAATGGAGTAACAAAACAAATTACAGTGTTTCTGAAAGTTTTCATCCATAGTGATTTTCGATAATTTCTACAATTAAGTTTGCTGAGACCAGATGAAGAAAAGTGTTCCCTTCTTTTTGGAATAGATGGTTGAATCCTAGGGGTGCCCTCTATTTATCCTAAGAGCATCATGGGTCGACGAGAACCTGTAGGATGCAAATTTCACTTTAAAGACAGCTTGTTTAACACTTGCCTTGGTCTTCAGATACTGACAAGTTTCTGATGATCTACAATTTTTTCTTCAACTGCAGCATACTAACATTGGAGCCTCCATTCGCAAACTCAAATCCTTGTGAATCACATTAATTTCCTCCAGACATGGTTGCATAGTATTCCTGTTGAGAACATATAAATCTTCTTCTTCACTTCGACCCAACTCTAGCCAGGGCTTTTCTTTAAATCTTTTGCATCCTTTGTATTTCCATGTTTCCCATACACGCATATATGCGAGTTCTTCACGAACACGTAATCTTGAAAACCACCCATTATATTCCAAGAAACATAACTTCTACAAGGCAACGACCTATCAAACAACTAAGATGCATAATCGATCTCCCCAAGCTTTCATACATCCCCATTAATTCATTAACCACATGAAGATGACACTCGAAATTCAAGATAACCGTGTGACTGTGAGCAATCT
This sequence comes from Tetracentron sinense, assembly GCA_015143295.1. Lineage (NCBI taxonomy): Eukaryota > Viridiplantae > Streptophyta > Magnoliopsida > Trochodendrales > Trochodendraceae > Tetracentron > Tetracentron sinense. Next base: position 3,574,651 of record CM026569.1, read on the forward strand.
TGCACAATTTGGAATGACCCATTGAAGCACAAGCTCTTATAACTAAAGGGAAAGTGAACCCATCTGCGCCAACCTCAAGTTTTTGCATTTGGAGGTAACTTCTAAGGACTTCTTCAGAGCACCAATGAGAATAATCATGAAGCATGAAGCTAGGATGGTTATCTTCAAGTCTCTAGTTAAATCAAGAAACCAAAATCCTCAAACTTGGAGCAAAAAAAATTTGAATTAAGCTTAAGGGAGATTTTTACTGAAATGGGTCTAAAGAATTAAAAAAATATATTTGAAGTTAGCTTAAGGTGTTCAACTGGGAAAGGGCATTTTCAGTCCTCCTTCTCATCAGGAGTAAGTAACATTTGCATTAAATTACATTTTTTCTTAGTTTAGTTCAGAAGGAATGTTCTTAAATGAACGGATTCAAATATAACATATCGATTAACATTTCAAACCTCAAAAAAACAAGAAATTTCTAAGATTAGTGAGACTGTAACCAGATTCTCAATAATGTACGTTAATTATCAAGATTTTAGTAGATTCTCGAGATTTTTTAAAGATAATTGACACATTTTTCTCGATTATATGTTGATTTTTTCGAATATCGATCGTTTTATTCGATTATCGAGACCTTTATTAGATAATCGAGATTTTTTTATTATCAATTTGCTATTTCGTTATCGAAAGGATGTAACTTTTTTTTATAGATCATCGAGATATTTATTAGAGTATCAGACTTTTTTCTTAGATTATCGCTATTTTTAGAAGATTATCAAGATTCGATCATTGATGATCGAGATTGTTTTTAGATTATCGAGATTGTTCTTAGATTATCGTGCTATTTTTTAGATTTTGAGATTTTGCCATTAGTTTATCTAGATTCTTTCAGATCGAGGAGACGCGATATTTTCTCGGTTATTGATGGTTTGTTATCATATTATCGAGATTTTGCCTTAGATTATCGAGATTTTTAACAGATTATCTTGGTATTTTATTTTTTTTATCTACCTATTTCATTGAATATCAAGATTTCTAATAGATTATCACAATTTTTTCTTGATTATTGTGATTTTGTCTTAAATTATCGAGATATTTATCAGATTATCAAAAAAAATTATATAATTATGATATATTGTGTTAACATATAAATGTTGTATGAATATTGCAGATAATGTCTATTTCAGTAATATATTGTTATGACGGGGAATGGATCACAATCACCTTGATGTTAGAGGCTACATATACAGTGGTGGAAAATCAAAATTGCTACAATTATCTTTCAAAATGACGTATGAGCATCTATTAGGTAGAGTTTATCAATTGACTAACACTCAAACGAAGTATGAGATTAGAGTGAGGTCTATGTTTCCTACACCAGCGCCAATTGGTCACATTGATATTACAGACGATGAAGACCTCTTGACATTCTTTTCACAATATAAAAATTACAAAAAAAAAATATATCATCATTATATATATCGAATGCTAGGAAAACTGTACCATATTGTGGATTGAATTTTGCGAGTTGCGAAATTCAGCATGTTCACGAAACTATTGTTCCTCATATTCAAGAGATTATTGTCCCTGTTTCTGAGCAAATGACTTATGGTCCTTATTTTGCTATCCTTTCAACTGAGCAACCTTATCTATTAGAAAACTTGACAGCTGGAGTCACTCAGTATGCAAATTTGTGCCCAACACATATGTAGGCTATGATGATACCACGATGGGCAGCCATAATGAAGATTGTGGGGGGTGAAAGATGATGTAGGTGTTGAAAGTAGCAAAGGTACTTCAGATAACGATGCCCATGGTTTTTATTGTGATTTGAATGAAGATGTAGCCTTGTACAATTTTGAAACATCTGTGAGGACTCCTCACATAGAGAGGCAACATCAGAGTAGGTCACAGGGACTATACACTTACATATCCTGCATGTTGATATTCCTAGTTTCTCAACGTCTGTTTTTTGTTGAGCTTGGCAAGTGGGAGACAATCAACATTGGGGTAATGATGTAGAGCTTAGAGAGAACATAGTTGATCCACAAGCTCCACCACAAGCTCCTCCATTACCTTTGTTGTGTCGTCAAATATGATCGAAGGGGATCACTATGTAAATTGGGATCCATCAGGCTTTGGAACTGTACTTGAAGATACTAATGAATATCGCTTGAGCAATTGTTTAAGGACAAAAGATTTTTACAAAATGTCTTGCATAGATATGGAATGCGAACAAATTTTCATTCAGGGTTATGGATTCAAATAAAACAAAGTATACAATGAGATATCTTATAGAAAATTTCACCTGGAGGTTGCTTGTGACGAAGGTGAATGGGGCTGCTTTCTTCAAAATAAAGACTTATAATTAGCATCACTCTTGTGGAGTTCTCTTAACTGGTGTCGATCATCGATAAACAACTAGTTTAGTTATAAGCGACATGATTGTCCCATGTATTGAAGGACGTGTCACATATAGGCCCAGAGATATTATTCATGATGTATGACAAGAATATGGGGTTCAGATGAGTTATAAGAAAGCACTGGAAGCTAGGGAGATTGCGATTGAAAAGGTTAGAGGTTCATTCGACCACTCGTATTCCGAACTCCCAGCCTATTTCCATAATTGTAAAGGACGAACCCGGGAACAATAGTTACAATAGTAAGTGATCCAAAAAGTGGGGCATTCGAAAGGTGTTTTGTGGGTCTTTGACCATGTCTTAGAAGTTTTCAGATGAGTTTATTGACAATGCTAGCCATTGATGGGACACACTTAAAGGGTAAGTTCAAAGTTATACTAACCATCACAACAACCCTTGACAGAGAAAATCACTTCTTTTAAATTGAATATCGCATATGCTAGCAACTTGTAGTTGAGATACAACGTATTCTTCCAATGCATAATGCATGGGAAAGTCATTGGACCTGGGGGTGAAGAATGTGAACATAGCATCCCAAGTGCTGGGATACACTCATAAGCCCAAATCTGTTATCAATCATAAAATTATATTTTAAAAAAAAGTTAGTAAAGTAAATAGAAGAAGGCACCACCCTTCTACATAGAGATACTCGCCCTAACTACTAAAGTGATGGAAGGCAGAGGAAGATGTCAAAATGGAATTGGAATGCCTTATAGATATTGTATTGTTTCTGGCTAAATTGGACGGTTTCCAGGCCTTTTTTGCACAACTAGAAATCGGCAGTGCCCCAAGGGTATTTGTTGAACGACTCAAGGTCGTCCACTAGGCACAAATGACCCATGTTAACAGTCGTGTATGTCGAGGTCGCAACGAGCAACAACTCGACAAATATGACCAATGACAACTTCACCGCATCCATATTTGTCGGGCCCCAAAACCCATGTTGGTTAAATGAGACTTTGGACCCGTGACACTACATATCCAACTTATCTTAACAGCATATAAGGCATATAAAATATGAGTTTCAAAATTTTCTTCAATAATAACAATGATAAATCCTATCGATAATCAATATAATCATCATCCATAACAAGTGACCAACTTAAACACAATTAATTTGGATCATCCATTATGATCACAAAATCCAAAACTGAAAACCTAAGCAACATCAACTTAATTATCTTATTAAAATATTTTTCAAACTAAAATAAAACAACTATTGGATCAATAATAAAGGTATCGATCCATGTCGATCTCTCATTACCTATATTCACCTTCGGGCTCCTCCGTATTCTTCCTCAACCCAAGGTGTTGGGGTGCAGATATCGAATTTTGAACCTACCAACAGTAACAATTTGACTGAGCATTGAAAACACTCAGTGCATAGAAGGTCTAGCTAATAATGTATAATACCATGCATTTTCAGTCATATCATACATATGATATTTACATTATCAGAGTGCGGAAACATGTAAACAATTCATATCATCACTCCATATCACATTCAGACTCCTGACTTGTGCAGACTTGTGATACATGTGCAAAATCATGTCCATTCATACTAGGTCTATACCATTTTCATGCCCTTCCATGCTTATCAATTCATACCAGGGCTTTATCGATCACATCATTCTAGGTTCATACCATTTTCATGCCATTACAGGCTTACTAATTCGTACCAGGGCTTTATCAGTCACATCATTCTAGGTTCACACCAGTTGCATGTAATTCCATGCTTATCCATCCTCACAAGGTCCAAACTATTCATACCAGGGTCCTATCAGTCGTGTGTACATGTGCAGACATATCAACTTACCATGTCATGGGACTTGTGCTCGATTATGTCATGATTAACTTTCATTTATGTTATCTCTTAGATTCTAATATCTTAGCATCGAAACCCCACTAAAGTGACTCATTCCACGATAGTTAGAAAATTCTAAGTTAATGGTATAATCCTCTAAGCATTGATCTAGTCAGAATTTAATCATCATAGATGCATAGATAATCACAATTTAGCATGTGAGATTATACCATAATATATTTTCGTACATGAAGAATATTCACAACAATTATCATGCTCAACAAATCAACATGATCCATATTGTAATAAAAATTTCAACCATCTATTCCAATTTCCACAACCATCCATTCTAATTTTCATAACCATCTAATTCAATTTCCATCACAATTCAACATGAAACCCATCCTCCATATCCAATTTCACGATAACCCCGGAATACATCCCTTCCTCCATATTATTCACAGAAACATGAAATTCCAGAATTTATCATACCATCATGCATCAATTGTATCTTAATCAATTCTTATCATGAACATTATTAGGTTAGAACAGTGGTTAGAACAGTATAAGGTACCTTTCACAATCGTCTCCCTACGGTTTATCGCTTGTGGATGGTCTTGGGCAATGATCTCCAAGCTCTTCCTCTTCTCCAATTGGATCCTCTTGCAAAAACCCTAGGTCCTCCTCTTTTTCTTTCTCCAAAACTCTTAGAATATTTCTCTAACCCTACAACCATGAAATAATGGGTATTTATAGGGCTTGGAACCATAAAATATTAAAATTGTCAAAATTTAACATTTTACGAATTTCTGAGCACAACCACCGCTCGAGCAGAGCTAATGGTCACTCGGGCGATCAAAAATCTGGTATGTGGAGTGGTCCCCAAATGCAACCGCTCGGGCGGTCTAGCGCCATCGCTCGGGTGCCCAATAACCAATTTTTTTTAAGATCAACTTTTTGGCTACTTTTTGTTAACTTCTATTTCATGCAATTAGATCATAAAAAGGGTTTAAAATGAACACAATTTTTGAGTTTCTACAATATCATCAACACACGCCTGCAATGCATTGATCAGATCGGTCTTTTTAACCACTTCAAGTCCCGAACTTCCAAACCTGTATGAAGGTTGGTGGTGCTCCATGTGTAATGGATGGAGCCTCAGCCATTTGGACATCAATGGTTCTGGGAATGGAACCGGAATTCTTGCCGGAAAGTGCAGGAAGCCCAAAAGGTACCCAGGCTCTCCCTGATCTAGGGAAACCCCTAGAAATGCAAAAGAATGCATTTTCGGGAACCCCAGGACCAAAAACCCCGAGGAAATGCCCAAATAGGCACCCAATCTATCGGAATGAGGTCTAAAACCCTCATTCTCATCTTCGGTAAATTAAAAAAAAAAAACGAGAAAAAAAAATATCAGGGAAGAACACGGATTCTTCCCCCCATTAACCCTGTTCAATGTTAAACCTTATCTCAAAATGAAGGAAAGATTCGAAAGAAATAAAGAGGAAGAAAATTTTTCTTGAAAGAAAGTTTCTGAACTCAAAAATTTCTGGGTTCGGAAGGTTGGGGAAGACAAAGTGTCTTCCCCAAGTCTAAGGCATCCTTATAAAGGTTGCCTCTTGGTTAATTTTGACCATTCATTTCAAAATGTACGGTCAAGATGGCAGGGATGTTTCCCACTGTTCTCGCATTAATTGCAGAGGTGACCTCATCATGAGGGCACCTCGATCAGGGAAACCCATCGTAGGTTCCCTATTAACACCCTAAGTGGAGGGCAGTTATGCCTCTCCACTGTCACTGCTAAGTGTCAGGATCAAGATGGATGAATCATTTCCAACAATCCAGATCCTGAGGGGCATTTGTGGGCAGTGAAATCTCACCGTCCATTGCCCAGGTGCATGTGCAATGACACACACCAAATCACCATCTCTCAGAGTGATGATTCAAATTTGCACGTGCCTATAGCACGCACAATCCTTTAGCTGTCAGCATTAAATGCTGATGCCTGTCTTTTATGCCACCCAACAAGGTAAGAAGGGGTTTGATCCGTGAGGGTGAACCTCACGGATTCAACCCTAAGTGCTAGCCTCCGAGAGGCTGACACGTATCCCATCCGTGAGGATTAAAAATACATGGATTCAGGCCTAAGTACCAGCCTCCATCAGGCTGACACGTGTATGATTCATGAGGACTAAAACCTTACGGATGAATCTGTAGTGTTAGTCTCTGAGAGACTGACACGTATCCCATCTGTGGGGATTAAAACCCCACGGATAACCTTTGAGTGTTAATCTTTAAGAGACTGACACATGTTCATCTTTGAGAGACTAACACGTGTCCAATCCCTGAGGGCCAAAACCTCACGGATGATTCTCTAGTGTTAGCCTTTGAGAGACTGACACGTATCCAGCCCTTGAGTATTAAAACCTCATGGATGACCTTTGGGTGCCAACCACCAAGAGGTTGATATGCGTCCAATCCGTGAGGGTAAATCCTCATGGATCAACTATCATCACACTTGGTCCGGGACCCAATCCAGACCACGGGCAAGACCTATGGTCTCACCCTGAAATCTGTAGGCAAGACCTATGGTCTCACCCTTTGGTCCGTGGGCAAGACTTATGGTCTCACCCTGTGATCCGTGGGCAAGACCTATGGTCTCATTCTTTGGTCCGTGAGTAAGACCGATGGCCTCACTCTCTGGTTCGTGGGCAAGACCTATAATCTCTCTCCTTAAGTCCGTGGGCTGATCTAGGTCAGTCTATCCCCAGCTAACAGTCAGTATCCGATTGTCATAGGGCAGAGACTCCTTGGTAAAAAGGATTCTCTGTCAAGTTGTGGGGATCCCAAGATAAGGATCCCCTCTTTTAAAATCTCATGGGATGTTACATGGTACCCATAATCATGATAGGATTAGGACTATGTCCTATATCTTAGGAAAGGATGTGGTTAACTTCCTCCTTTCCCCCCCCCCCCCCCCCCCCCCCCCCCCAAAAAAAGGGAAAACCTGATACAAGAGTCCTCAAAAGAAGATGATTCTTTTTAGCTTGATGAGTCGCCTAGATAAGGGAGACTCATGAGCTGACATCCTCTAAGAGGAGAGCCCATTGTTGATTTCCCTAAAATAAGGGAGTCAAAGAGAGAGACTAAAAAGGACGCTCTCAAACCTATAAAAGGAGGGTTTCTTACAAGAAACCCACACAAAAAAAGATTAAAAAAAAGAAGAGAAAACTCTCTCATCCCTTTCAAGCAACAGCAAACCAACAACAAATAGTAAGGAAGAAGAAGATCTCCCTGCCATGGAGAACATCAGGTGAGCGTCATAAAATGGTCACCCATTCTCCTTTATTTTCTACAAATATAAAGACCTCAATGAGGTACTTGTAACGCCTACATGAGATTTGGGCAACCCCATTGAATAAATAAATATTTTATTCAATCTTTGTTCTTCTTTTAATTCTTCTTCTTAATCAGAGGTTCTTCCCCAAATAGGGAAGATAATTTAACAATCTGTGTTTACTCAGATTGGAAGGATAGTCCCCCGCAACAAATAATAAACTCCATACAATAATGGAGAAAATTTGATAAACAAAAACAAATTTTGCGCTTACAGTGCCTTAATCATCCCATGATCTCGGACAGCCTAACACTATTCATACATCAAACCGATCCAACGTCTCGTGCTACGATACAAGGTACAACTCGCTACCGAGTCTCATCAGCCAAGCTACGTTCAGCTAGCTTACACGTTACTTCATTGTGATGCGCCTGACACTCGTCCAACACATAAGGTTTTCGTGTCACCGAGGTCTCATCTTGCGTATCTTGTATGCCATTAAGGTTCCCTGATCAAGCCAACTATCAGACATGGCCCAAGACTCTCAAACACGATTATCGGTCATCCTCACGCATCCCGAATAGTTCATGAGCATCACTGCCCCATTTACCGAGAATTGAGAACATATTGCTCACAACATGATCCTGGGTCCATGACCGAGAACCAAAATGGATAATGTACGCTTAAGGCTGAACTAGGTTGGAATCTCTTGCCTGGAAGCTCTGTGCTAGGAAACCTGACTCATTTTCACTGTTCTTGGATATTTCACTAACCATCCAAGGAAATCCTAAGAGCCCATTTAGGATCCTAGAGCCTGTTCCCAACTCCTTTGGGATTGCTTATTAAGTGGCCCATGATGTGACAAAGGGAAGGTAGAGCTACACCCTTCTCCTCAAGATGAATGCTAAGCCTTTAGCCCATTTCCAGAAGGAAACATCCTATGTACTGGTACACCAAAATGAATACATTGAATCTCCCAAACTATTTGCACCATTGAACTCGTATCAACTTTCTCTTCGAATGAAGGTACTATCAGCCCTACTTTCAACATGTCATGTGGGTCCCACAACACTTGCCCACTATGTCTTCGATAAAATGTCTAGCCTAAGAGGTGTCAATAGAGACATGTGGTGACCTAAAGGGCATAACCGGACTCCATTGACTGGCCCACTATATATGACAAAAAAAATTGGGGGGCCACTATTGTGAGCACGGATTCCGATTACCCACATTTTTGGCGTGATTAAGTTATGTTTAGAGTCACCACTTATTAATTCGGTAGGGATAAGTTCCAGGTAATGGATAAAGTCTTAGACTGCTTAGAATTCTTGGTAAGAGGTTCGGTTAAGCTCGGGGAAGGTGTTAGGCACCCCGGCACTTCCGTTTTACAACGGTTCCCTACTTACTAGGTTTAAGCCAAGTTAAAGTCAATGATTAGTCAAATGTCTTAAGTTTTAGTTTATACTAATCCAAGAAAGAAAAAGCTAAACTAGGGTCGAACCTGAGTTGGGTTGGCTACGTACTCACATTTGGGTGAGATCAAACCGAGCGTAGTTTTGGCACATGAGCCCGTGCCAAGACTAGGGGAGTGTGGTGTGTGCACCAAGGGTGACTTAGGGTCTAGTATGATATAATAGGGTTGAGTTGACCGGGGTTGGTCAAGTGCATGGTATTGGGCCCGGTAGGTCAAAAGGGTAGTCTGGTAGACTAGGAGTTGGGCCCGGTGGGCCAAGATTAGGCCCGGTAGTCCAAGGATGCAAGCCCGGAAGCTAGGTTTTAGTCCGGTAGACTAAGAGATGGACCCAGTAGGCCAAGATTCGGCCCGGTAGGCCTTGGTTGGACTCGAAGGTTAAAAGTAAGCCCGGTAAGCTTTGGATTGGGCCTGGTAGGCCGTGGGTAAGCCCGATAGGCTTAGAGTTAGGCCCGGTAGGCTAAGGGTAAGCTCGGTAGGCTTAAAGTTAGGTCTAGTAGGCCAAAAGAGTTTAATCGTGGTTAGGGTTGCTAACTGGGGTTGGATAAGGTCCAAGGTATGTTTATGGTCCTTGAATATAGTTTAAACATTTTAAAGGATTTTCCCTAAATTTTCCCCAGTTAAATGGGCTAACCATGGTTAAGACATGAGTTTAACCATGGTTAGTTCGGATAACCAAGGTTGGCAATGTAAAAAGTTAGATTTGGATTTCTATTGCCATTTGGAATTTTTTCTGATATTTTAGAATTTTAACCAAGGCTTAAATGGGCTTAACCATACTTAACCATGGTTAAACCAAGTGTTAACTATGGTTAAGCTCATCTAACCATGGTTAGGCATGAGCATACAGTCCAAAAGTGATATTTTCCCAAGTTTGGAATATTTTGGATTTTAAGAGTTTTCTCAGATTTTTCCAAGTTGGTTAGTTCAACTAACTATGGTTAATGCTTAACCATGGTTGAGTTAACCATGGGTTAGGGCAAGGCAGGGCTTGTAGATGCTTAGGGTGGGCCCTAGGGGCCATGTAAGGTCTAGTGGAGGGCCCTCATGAGCTGTGGGCTCACTGTAGAGCCCAAAAAAACCAGAAATCTATACTATCGGTAAATAGATTACCGATAGTTTAACTGTTTTTTAACCAACTTTGCACCCCTGTCACTATGGTTAGGAGGTGAGTTAGGGGGGGTTTGACCCATGGTTTTGAAGACGAGAGTCTAGGGAACAATTTGAGCCGGGGTTTGGCCCCAGTGGTGACATGGAGTGGGCCCCACAGTGTGCCAAAGTGGCACTGTACACCTGTTGCATAAAATAATGAATCTCGGCAATCTAATTGTCGACATTAGGACAGTTTTTGGTTTTTTGAAATTTAACCATGGTTAGGCTTAACCATGGTTCTTGAGGTCTTCAGGTAAAGTGTAAGGGGAGCCGAGGAAGTCATAACCCTGACTTTGAAATGCCCCAAAAGGCTTTCAGGTGGGGCCTATAAGCCCTGAAATAGAAGGGTTCAGGGGTGTCGGTACTGAGTTTACCGACACCTTGCAATTTTTTCAAAAATGAAACAGGCCCTACGGGGCTGTTGTGGGGGTGTTACTAGGGGTTCCCTCATGATGTGAGGGACCCCCAGAACCTTAATGAGGCTATTCCAAGCGGTGTTTCACCCTTAGGGGTTCCCCACATCCATGGTGAAGGTGGGGAAGCCCCTTTAATGGGTTCACCTGCAAAATAAAGGAAAGATACTCCCCTGGAATGGACCAGGGGCTCACAAGGCTTCAAAACAGAAGTAAAAATGGGTAAGGGGAAGCCCTACCCTGCTGCTAGTTGGTGGTGGCTGAGGGTGGTGCTATGGCAGAGCTGCTATAGGCGGTGGCGCTGCATAGGCGAGGTGGGAGGTTATTGGAGGTCCCTGGTAGCTACTGGGAGCTGCGTGGGATGTTGGGGAAGAAGGCTCGTGCTTCGAAAATGGGTAGGGCTTCGAGTAGGGGAGTTTTTTTTTTTTTTATGCATTTGAGCAAAGCAGTAAGTCGAATGGAGTGCTGCACCCTTCGGGGGTGTGGACAACCCCTGCGGAAACGGTGTGGACAAAGTTATACTCGGCAAATTATACCTAAACTGCGACGTTGGCTCCATACCCCTAATAAGGTACCGAAGGGAAGGTTTTTAGATTTTGTTTTTAGAGTGGTTTGACAGAGAGGTTCTTTGGTAAAAGCAAGGGGTGGTTTTTCATTTTTTTTTGGAAGGCCTTACTCCATTCCTTGCAGGAATGGCAGCCTAGAGCTCCAGCTCTAGCTCTAGCTCAAGCTCTGGAAGGAAAGGTCAGGCCTGACTCCATTCATTGCATGAATGGCGGCCCTTGGCTTCGCCCCTTCTTTTTAGAGCTCTAGTAGGAGAAGGTGGGAGAGAGGGGAGGAGAAATTTATTTATCGGAGCTTCAGGGGGAGGACCCCCCGAAACCCCCCCTCTCGCTTAGCTCTCCAAGCCGGAGCTTAGCTCCGCTCCTTCGCTCCAAAGCGGGAACCTCTTTTTGTCAAAAAGAAACTCAAACGAAAGCTCCAAAACTCAAAGGAGAGGGTCTGCCATTTATAGGGGAGTCCCATGGGGACACCCTTGGCAATTGTACAGGGGTAGGAGGGGACCATCATGAGATGGACAGACTCTCTGCAATCGAAGAAGGGTGGTGCAAGCGTGCATTGTGGGCGTAGGGGGGGTGGTTGCACTGTATAATAGAAATCCAGTGGTGTCAGTAATGGGATTACCGACACCCCCAAACTTCTGAGAAATTGGGCGTCGGTAATTCCATTACCGACACTGTTGGTTTTTAACCAACAGGCCTCTGGCCCATTGCAGGCATGCGGTCCTGGGTGGTTTTGTTTGAATTTTTGGGCCCAAGGCCGAAAGGTTTGGACTTCTTAGGGGGTTTTGGACCTAGGGCTTGAGCCCTAAGGCTTGTCTAGGGCTTGGACTTGTTAGGGCTAGGCTAGGGCTAGGTTAGGGCTAGGCTAGGGCTAGGCCAGGATTTACTTAAGGTTAGGCCAAGGTTTAACTATAGTTTGGGTTGTGCTAGGGTTATACCTAGGGTTTGCCTAGAGTGTTTCTTAGGTCTAATAGTCCTAAGGTTAAGGGACTTGACTGGAGATTGACAAGGTTAACTAGGGGTGTAAAAATTGGGTACTTACAACTATATATATATAAGACCAAAAAAATTGAAGGAGCCAAGTATCCTAATTTTTTTTTAAAAATTTGTGGGGCCCACTATTTCATACCAAAACCTAAAGGAATTACAACAAAATCAAGACACCTCCGTGTCCCAACAGTACTTATCCACTACACCCCGACACCAAGATACTAACCTTACTTATCTACTACACTACGGTACCCCCAACACCAAGACACTAACCTTACTTATCTACCAAAGTACTAACAGTGAAGATGAATTTGGTTATCGAGAATCCCAACGGCCCAAAGAGTAAATTAGAAACTGAAACTGTTTGAATTTCTAAAGAAAGTGACCACTGACCACGACGCTTTGAAAAAAGTTACCGTTTGAAAAGTTGCAACGCTCTTTCGTTTTATCTCCGTATTTCCTTCTTAATTCATATTTCTTTTCATTGTTCCAACTCAACTCTCAATCGAGCGCTAGGAATCCACTGGCCTCGCCGGAGGCAGCGTCCAGACACCGATGACTCCGCCGTCGCCGCCGGTGCTCTTTCGGTTGCCATGGATGAAGATGATGATCGGAACAACTGAATTGGGGACATTTTTGAGGTTCGTGGTGATCATCAGATGCAGCCCAATCAATCTCCATTGCAGCTAAGCACCAAGCAGCTAAGCTAATTCTTCTCCGAGGTGGGTTCTTATCACGCTCTTCCGATTTCCATTTCTGTCCCTTTTTTCTAGGGTTTCTGTTCCTGTGAAGAGGATGCATCATTTTGTATTTAAATTTTGAAGTTGCATGTACAAGAGCTGTGATAGTAGGGAATTAAATTACATTAATGCTCTCTTTTTTTTTTACACACATTGTTCCTTGTTGTTTAAATTAGGCTTTCTTAAATCTTGCGTTCTTTTTGTTTTTGACAGATTGAGCGTGATCGTCGCGGTACAGAAATGCAAGAGAAGGAAACGAAGGAGAAGGCCAATCTGCTTTCGAATCCGATCTGCAAGAACACGCAAGTCTGTTCGTATTCGTATCCTAACGAAATAGATTCTATCCCATACAACGCCGTCTTTGATGGGGGGTTTTCTTTTTAAAAAAAAAAAATTTCTGCCTTGGATTTGCTACTCGAATGAAGCTTAGATAAACTAACTTCAACCTGTTTCCATTTGAGTTCAGGTTCTTTGGTTCGCAAATTCAAAGTGATCATTCGGTTCTGTTAGGATAATCTCCAAAGATGTAAGCTCTGTCTATATCATTTTCTGTTTAAAATTTGAAGTTGCATGTATAAGAGCTGTGATAGTAGGGAATTTGATTGCATTAATGTTCCCTGTTTTGTTCTGTACACATTGTTTGTTCCCAGTTGTTTAAATTAATCTTGGTTTGTGTATGATTGCAGGCCTCTAATTACTGTGGTTTACCCTTTGTATGTTGTTGGTGTTTGATTCTTTTTTTGTCTTTTTGAATTTGTTAATAGAATGCTGCTGAAATAGCTTTACTTATTATTGTTATTTAATTTCTGAAATTGTTGATGTTCTGAACTGGGTATATGGGATAAGTTTTAATTTATTCAGTTAACTGAGGAAAAAGACGATAAGGTATTATTCTTGTGTCCTTCTCATTTTTGACAAATATGCTTCAATTTGGTTAATTGAATTAAGGATTTATATGTGCTTGACACCATGCATTTGTATATTACATTCTCCATCTCCAAGAACGGCTACAACCTTTGAAAAGATTAAGGACCTCTGTTGGATGTACTCAAAATAAGGCCAATGCCATTTTGTAAACAAAAACTGTTCAAATGACAATGAGAACATCCTGATGGTACAATAGGCTAATCATTATTTGGGCTATGAATTAAGGTTGATTAATATGCCAATTAGGATAACTCCACTTCCTAAGACAAACTTGTTGTTCTCCACAGTTGCTATACGAGTTGCGTCTCTTACGGACGTGAATTAGTTGATTGGACAGTGCCAAATTGAATGCCCAATCATATGGGATGTTGTGATGGAAGGGATAAAATTGGTTGAGGTTGATGCCTTGAAGTTGGTAAACCCAGCATTTGTGGGTTAGCTTCAAATCAGATTTCAACTTGTCAAATAGACTTTTCCTGCAACCTGTCTGTGGTAGTCATCCTATGTCCCACTTTCTCCTTTATATAAGGCTCCAACCCCCATCGTTTAGTTTCTTTTAAGTTGTGAGGTAGTGGTTTGCTAGTGGTATTGTGGAGCCGTATGAACCTAAAATCATCATATCAAATCATAGCAGATCCCATTTTTTTTCTTTTGATGAATAACCAAAATTGTATTAAGAGAGGAAGAATTACATTTGGGAATGAGAGTATTTCCTCATTAAGTACTTACAAAAAGATTTGAGTTGTCAAAAGTAATTTGACTGTATCTGAACAAAAAAAATCATAAGTATGAACATTCCCGAACTCCTAGTGACAGCTTCCCAATTTTGTAGGCCCAGCCCAAACGAAGCGTAGATCTTAGACATGGGGGAGTCAATTAGTCTTTGTTGTTTAAATTAGTATTTGTTAGTGTATGATTGTAGGCCTCTAAGCGTAAACCCTTAGTATGTTGTTGGTGTTTGATTCTTCTTCTTTTTCTCAAATTTAATAATTGAATGCTGAAATAGCTTTTACTTATTATTATTTTTTTAATTCTGAAATGTTTGATGTTCTTAAATGGGTATATGGTATAAGTTTTAATTTGTTTAGTTAGCTGAGGACAAAGATAATATGGTTTTATTCTTGTGTACTTTTCATTTTTGACAAATATACTTGAATTTCGTGAATTGGGAATAACTCAAACTCGGACAATCGGAAAATGTCTCATGTATTGGGTTCTCTATTCCTTGATTTGGTTCTTTGAGTTTTCATTTGCGAAACTCATCGAATGCAATTCTGGTAAACTGGAAAAACCAAATCGCATTCCCTCTTCACTTAGGGCTGTATTTGGGCCGGGCTTGGCCAAGCTTGGCTCGGCTCGGCTTGAAAGAAAATTTTCTACGTTTGAAGCCCGGCTTGGCCCGAAATCAGGCTCGAAAAATCGGCCCGAATTCAAAAGCTTGGCTCGGCCCGAATTGATTCAAGCTCAAGCCGGGCTTGGCTTGGCTCGAGCTCGGCTTAAATCCTTTTTTTATATTTTAAATAATAATATTTTATATTATTTATATGTATAATAATGATATATATAAATAATATTTTTATTTATTTATTAGTTTTTTTTAATAATATTCGGGCCGAGTTCGGGCCGAATCGAACCTTAATCGAGCCAGGCCGAGCCGCACAGAGGTTTGCCCGAGCTCGGCTTGATTGATTTTTCGGGTTTTTTTTTAGGCTTGGCTTGGCCCGTTCGAGCCTAAACTTCGGGCCGAACCGGGCTGGGCCGATCCGAGCCGCACCAACGGGCCGATCGGGCTTTGTGCAGCCCTAATCGTACTTGAGCGATGCCGTTCCACAAGAATTCGTAAGTCTGTTTGTATTTGAATCCGAATTTACACGATCCTAACGAAATAGATTCCATCCCTCCCATACAATGCTGCCTTCAATGGCTTTTTATATTTATATTTTATTTATTATTATTATTATTATTATTATCTACCTTGAATTTCCAATTCGAATGAAGCTGAGATAAAATAACTCAACCTGTTTCCATTTGAGTTCAGGTTCTTTGGTTCACAAATTCAAAGTGACCTTTCAGTTCTCTTAGGATAATCCCCAAATATTGAAGCTTTGTCTCTTTAAGTTTAAAGTAAGTCTCCACAAACTTTGAATAATATGCTTAATTTTGTGTATTACTACTAATAGGCTCATATTCTCTTTTCTGTACATCATTTTTTGTTTAAATTTTGAGCTTCCATGTATAAAAGCGCTGATAGTAGGGAATTTGATTGCATTAATGCTCTTTCTTTTGTTCTTTATATATTGTTCTTTGTTGTTTAAATTAGCCTTTGTTTGTGTATGATTGCAGGCCTCTAATTACAGTAGTTTACCCTTTGTATGTTGTTAGTATTTGATTCTTCATTTTCTTTTCAAATTTGATAAATGCTGAAATAGCTTTTACTTATATTTTTTTTAATTCTGAAATTGTTGATGTTCTGAACTGGTTATATGGTACAAGTTTTAATTTGTTCAGTCAGCTGAGGAAAAAGATAATAGGTTTTTATTCTTGCGTCCTTTTCATTTTCTGCATCGTACTTTTAGGGTTACATAAAATGTAGAAATCATAACTATCAAATAAAATTATGGATTCCTCTTAAATTTTAAAACAAAAACATCATATCTTTTAGGGTTACATTTTTATTTTCAAAAACACCAAAAATTAAATTGAATCTAAAAATTATATACAAGGTAATTAAACCTGACTCTATTAAACATAGATTAAGGGGATACTTGTCCTGTGTAAAAAAATGAAAAAAAAAAATTGGGGTACTTGCAAATGGAGGGGTACTATTTATATAGCAGAGATGTGTAGAAAACAAAATTTAAATCCCTAAGACCAGGCATCCAAATAAATCAGAGGGCATATCAAAAGGACATTAAAAAAATAGACAAAACAGATTCAGAATAAGGGTTTATCAGAAAGACATTAAAAATAGAGAAATTTTCAAGATCTCCTCGTAGTATTACGCAATTTACCAGAGTTACCATTCAATTAGTTTAGCCAAGGAAGGCTCATAGAACCAAATCAAGGAATAGAGAACCCAATACATGAGACATTTCCGATTGTCAGAGTTTGAGTTATTTTGAATTGACCAAATTGAAGCACATTTGTCAACTTAACATTAGTGCAAGCCGAATTACCAATAGTTTAAAGCCACAAATTTCTTAATCATTTAATCACCCCAAGTCTAACATTGAGTCAATCAAAGTATCGAACTGTAAGGCATAAACCAATCAATCAATTACATAGCTTAGGTAAAAAAAATTCTAGAACAATAAGAATAAAGGAATAAAGTTTTTATTTAGTTATAGAATATTATTAATGAAACAATAAAAGGAAAAAATATTACTAATGGGAAAATTTTAAAAAAATTATAAACAAGAATTTAGAAAGAGAGAGAGCAGAGAACGAGAGATGAGAAAGGGATTACTAAGAGGGAGATAGAGATCGAGAGAGGGAGTGAGGGAAGCAGAGGATGAGAGAGAGAGATGTCATGAGAGGGAAATAGGAAATTAGACAAAAGAGAGAGGCAACATAGAGATATCACGTGAGAAGGAAGCAGAGAGACCCATGATGAAATTAAATAAAGACTAAATATTACATATAGATACAACTAAGAAAGAGTTATGAATCAGGAATTACAACAAGAGTTCTGGTAGATGTCAACCTCTTTTAGGCCTATTTAAACATGGTAAATAGATTGATAAGGTTTAAGACTTGCTAGAGTACAATAAATTAAGAATCCTGACTAGTGTGAACTAAATACTGATCAGAACTTGTGGGTGTCTCCACGTTGGAATACCACATCAGGGAAAATATGGAAGGAAGTATGATTTTTATCTCAACTGGCTCTTGTTAGACCACGTAAGGCAATTAGCAACTCCTAAACCTATATTACAATTTATAAATAAGAAAAAAATTAACAATTATATTTAAAATAACAAAACACAGATTAGAAAGAAAAAAAAGAGAGATTGAATAGAGAAGATGAAATCATCTCTTACCTATTAGTTTCACTCACTAGAACAAAAATTAAGAAAGTAGAATTTCTTCAGAATAATAAGCGATAATCCATATTATTAGGTATTAGAGATCCAATAATCCATTTCTTTAATTCTAAGAGCTCCGAAATATGATCATTTTAAAGCTGGTTCTAGGGTATTTGTGTTTGAAACCTTCATCGATCGCCATTAAGATAGGGGTTATATGGGACTCGAGGTTTGTCTCTGTATTTATTGGAACTAGTCGGCCTAGCATGTTCAAGGCACGTGCGGAAATTATAAAAAAGGGAAGTGCATGGAATAATGTGGAGAAGAGTGAATGAAACTTTGCAACAATAGATAGAGTGCAACTTTAGAATAAGTTGTAAAGGTTTAGAAGGAAGGGTTCTTCGATAGCTGTTGTACGACAAACAACTAACTCCCCTTGAAAAACAACAAAAAAGAAAAATTAGAGAGAGGGTGCGCGGCAAGTGTCCATAAGTTGTAAAAAAAGGTGACGAGTGGAAAAGGTGTTTTAAAACTCGAAAATTTGACTTGGATCTTTGTCGAGTTGAGTCGACTCGAAAACTTAAAAAAAACTCGTACGAGTAATGACACTTAAAACTAAAAAAAAAAAATATTGTCTTAATATGAGACATACGATATAAATTAAAAACTATTGATAAAGTAGACCTAAATGAGATGATAATGCAAAATTAACAATACGTGTGCCAAATAACAGTAGTGCAAAATAAACAAAATTTTTAAGTCTAACATTGAGTAAATTATCAAATTTTAAGCTATGTTAATTAGTCAATTACATTGCTTAGGGAAACAAAAATTACAGGAAAAAAGCAATAATCATTTCATTTAATTGCATAATATTTTATGAATCATCATAGAATGTTGTAATAACTTGTTCCATACATTCTAGAATTTTAATATGGATCAATATAGCTATATTGTTTCCTTTTAAAGAGCTTGAAACAAATGTAAGTATGAAATAACAAGGAAATTAATTGGAACTAGTCAACCAAGCTCAAAAGCCAGAGGAAATTAATACAAATGAAATATTACAAATTGATACAACTAAGAAAGACTTATGAACTAGGAATTCTAACAAGAGTTCTGGTAGGTATCAACTTCTTTTATGTCTATTTAAACATAGTAAATAGATCCGCCAAGAATATGTTTTATAGGAGCACAATAAATCAAGATACCAGACTTGTGTGAACTGAATACCGATCTGAACCCGCGGGTGTCTCCACATAGGAATACCACGCCGGGGAAAGTATAGAAGGAAGTGTGATTTTTACCTCAGATTGACTCTCGTTAGACCATGTAAGGCAATTAGCAACTCCTAAACCTAAATTATAATTATAAAAAAGAAAAAATTTAACAAATATATTTAAAATAACAAAACACAGATTTGGAAGGAAAAAAAGAGATTGAATGGAGAACATGAAATCATCTTACCTCTTAGTTTCACTCACTAGAACAAAAAGTAAGAGAGCGAAATTTCTTCAGAATAATAAGCGGTAAATCCATATTAGTAGGAATCAAAGATCCAATAATCCATTTCCTTAATTTTAAGAGCTCTGAAACATGATCCCTCCTTTAAAAGTTGGTTATAGGGGTTTTGTGTTTGAAATCCACGCCAATCGCCATTTTGATAGAGATCATACGATGCTCTAGGTTTTATCTCTGTATTTATTGGAACTAGTCGGCCCAGCATGTACTAGGCACGTGCAAGAATTGTAAAAAAGGGAGGCGCATTGATTAAGGTAGAGAAAAGAGAATGAAACTTGGCAACAATAGGTAGAGGTCAACTTTGGAATAAGTTTGTAAGGGTTTAGAGGGAGGGTTCTTCGATAGCTGTTGTACGACAAGCAACTAACTCCCCTTGAAAAACAACAAAAAAGAAAAATTAGAGAGAGGGTGCGCGGCAAGTGTCTTGTAAAAAAAGGAGACGAGTGGAAGAGGTGTTTTAAAACTCGAAAATTTGACATGGATCTTTGTCGAGTTGAGTCAACTCGAAAACAAAAAAAAAACTCGTCTGAGTAATGACACTTAAAACTCAAAAAAAAATATAATATTGTTTTAATATGAGACATACGATATAAATTAAAAACTAATGATAAAGTAGACCTAAATGAGATGATAATGCAAAATTAACAATGCGTGTGGCAAATAACAGTAGTGCAAAATTAACAAAATTTTGAAGTCTAACATTGAGTCAATTGAAAGAATCAAATTTTAAGCTATGTTAATCAGTCAATTACATTGTTTAGGGAAACAAAAATTACAAAAATAAAGCAATAATCATTTCATTTAATTGCATAATATTATAACTAAACAATAAAAGGAAAAATATCAGTAATGAAATCTTTTTTAAAATAAAAAAATAATTTAGAAAGAGGAGCAGAGAACGAGAGAGGTGAAGGGGACTACTGAGAGAGATAATGAGACAGAGAACGAGAAAGGGTGAGAGGGAAGTAGAGAGTGAGACGAGAGGAATGGCGTGAAAGGAAAGTAGAGAGTCAGACGAGAGAGAGGCAACATAGAGAGATGGCATGAGAAGTAAGCAGAGACTCAGAGAGAGGCAAAGGAGGACGAGATAGAGATGGAGGGAGAGAAAGAGGAAAGGACTACTTAGAAAGAGAAAAATAATGTGAGAGTGAAGCAGAGAGTGAGAGAGAAGAGAGTCAAAAGCAGAGAAACATAGGAATGAGAGACATAGAGAAATAGAGATGAGAGAGAGGGATGAGACACAAAGAGAAAGAGGGACGAGAGAGAGAAGAGATAAAGAGAGACGAGAGAAAGCGAGAGATGAGAGAGCAAGAGATAGGAACAAGATAGAGAGAGGGATGAGAGAGTAAGATGTCCCCGTTGCTAAAGAATAACTGTCACCGAAGAGTTGTAGCCGATAGACAAAAAGAAAAGGTTGTAGGTTTCATTCTCCAGCCCTAACATCCCGTCTCATCCATTTGTACGAATGCAATAAGAAACTGTAACTTGATTGAGTCGACTCGATCGAGTCGACTGGTTCGACTAAGTCACTCGTCATGCCTAGCATTACCCGAGTTTCTCGTTGAATTAGCTTGAAACCCAGTTGAGTTAACTCAACCGAGTTTCGAGTCAACTCGCTGAGTTTTAAAATAGTGGCATAAAGTAAGTTTGAGAAAAGACAGTAAAACTTGACATCAACGATCAAACGACAATTTTGGAATCAAGTTTGTAGAGGTTTAGAGGGAGGCTTTTTCAACAATTGTTATACCACAAGCAACTACTCCGACTTTTGTACAACCTTGTGCATCGAATGTTCCATTCCCTAACTTTTTTGTTCATACTTTTTGAAACAATTATTGTTATTCGTCAAACAATCTAAGGTGAGAACAATGAGAAAAAGAAACAGTCAAAAAGAAACATGATTTTGCGAAAAATTTTGACAAAACAAGTAAACATCAAGAAACACAAATAGTATATTGGGAAAAACAATGCAGTAAAAAAATAATTACAACAAAATTACTTTATTTTTGTAATTTAAAATCTGTTCAACTACCATTTTCTAGTGAACTACAACCTGAGACTCATAACAGGCACGATGAGGGACCCGTGGATATGGCTGTCAATGGGCTGAGTTATGGCAGGCCCAGTTCTAAATGGGCCTTGTATTTATAGGGTTGGGCCTACCCTTTTTAGTTGGTCAAGGCTCAGCCCAGTCCTTCTCAAAATAAATATGTTATATTAAACATGTTACATATAAATTTTATTAGTACATATATTGGGTATATATTTATATATTATGCATATAGATAAAATGAAATAAAATTTATAACTACGTTATATGTATTATATATGTTCTACATCATATATACACTATATAAACTATATATAATATATATATATAACACACTATTATATATATAATTATAATATATATGTTATATATTATATATACACACTATATAACAGTGTGTGTATATATAGTGTTTTAATACATTGTTGTAGATATTATATACACTACAAATATATAATATATATATTATATGTGTGTGTGTGTTTATATTCTATATATATGCACTATATATAGTGTATATAAGAGTGTATTAAACACACTGTTATTTAGTGCATATATATAATATAACACACACACACACACATATATATACGTAACATACATAATATATATATATATAGTAGTGCGCATTATATATTGTATATAGTGTATATTTATAATATATATATATATATATATATATATATATATATATATATATATATATATATATATAAATAATAACACATAATATATATATAACAGTATATACAGTGTACATAATAAATGTATACATTATCTACACTGTTATTTATATACACTATATTAAAGTGTCTATATAATATTTATAATAGCTCGTTAACAGATTGTTATAGTGTATATATATATATATAATATATATAACACACACTCTATATATATTATATATGGTGTATATATAATATAAATATTACATTATATCTCCAGTAAGTATATATATATATATATATATATATATATGTATATAATAGTGTGGTGTATATCTATATTGAGCAATGCTAGTTCCACTTTCTCCTCTTTTAGACAAAAGGACAAAAAAATATGGCATCTTTTTGAGGAGCCCACCACTAATTCTTATCTAGAAAAGGAGAAAGTGGACTTAGCATTGCCCATACTGTATATATCGTGCGAAAAAATATGTAATTTTTTATTTTAATTTATTTATTGGCATAGTAATCAATCAGTATAAAATACAATATTTATGATGCTCATAAAAGTTATATGTAGCATGTATAAATACGAGACCCATTTAGAAATGGGCCTGGCCATAATTCTGCCCATTGACAACCATATCCGCAGGTCCCTCATCGTGCCTGTTATGAGTCTCAGTTTGTAGTTCACTAGAAAATGGTGGTTGAACAGATTTTAAATTACAAAAATAAAGTAATTTTGTTGTGATTATTTTTTTACTGCATCATATTACATTATTTTTCCCAATATACTATTTGTGTTTCTTGATGTTTACTTGTTTTGTTAAAAAATTTCGCAAAATCATGTTTCTTTTTGACTGTTTCTTTTTCTCATTGTTCTCACCTTAGATTTTGACGAATAACAATAATTGTTTCAAAAAGTATGAACAAAAAAGTTAGGGAATGGGACATTCGATGCACAAGGTTGTACAAAAGTCGGAGTAGTTGATTGTGGCATAACAATTGTTGAAGAAGCCTCCCTCTAAACCTCTACAAACTTGATTCCAAAATTATCGTTTGATCATTGATGTCAAGTTTTACTCTCTTTTCTCAACCTTACTTCATGCCACAATTTTAAAAGTCAGCGAGTTGACTCGAAACTCGGTTGAGTTAATTCAACTGGATTTCGAGCTAATTCAACGAGAAACTCAGGTTATGCTAGGAATGACGAGTGACTTAGTCGAACCATTCGACTTGACCCAATCCACTCAATCATGTTACGGTTTCTTATTCCATTCGTACAAAAGCATGAGACGGGATGTTAAAGCTGGAGACTGAAACCTACAACCTTTCCTTTTTGTCTATTAGCTATAGCTCTTCGGTGACAGTTATCCTTTAGCAACGGGGGCAATCTTACTCTCTCATCCCTCTCTCTATCTTGTTCCTGTCTCTCGCCCTCTCATCTCTCGCTTTCTCTCGTCCCTCTTTATCTCTTCTCTCTCTCGACCCTCTTTCTCATTGTGTCTCATCCCTCTCTCTCATCTTTATTTCTCTATGTCTCTCATTCCTATGTTTCCCTGCTTTTGACTCTCTTCTCTCTCTCTCAGCTTCACTCTCATATTATTTTTCTATTTCTAGTCCTTTCCTCTTTATCTCTATCTCGTCCCCCTTTGCCTCTCTCTGAGTCTCTGCTTACTTCTCATGCCATCTCTCTATGTTGTCTCTCTCTCGTCTCACTCTCTACTTTCCTTTCATGCCATTTCTCTCGTCTTACTCTCTACTTCCCTCACACCATTTCTCGTTCTCTGTCTCATGATCTCTCTCAGTAATCCCCTTCACCTCCCTCGTTCTCTGCTCCTCTCTCTAAATTCTTTTTTTATTTAAAAAGAAAATTCTATTAATGATATTTTTCCTTTTATTGTTTAGTTAAAATATTATGCAATTAAATGAAATGATTATTGCTTTATTTCTGCAATTTTTGTTTCTCTTAGCAATGTAATTGACTGATTAACATAGCTTAAAATTTGATACTTTCAATTGACTCAATGTTAGACTTCAAAATTTTGTTATTTTGCACTACTGTTATTTGGCACATGCATTGTTAATATTGCATTATCATCTCATTAAGGTCTACTTTATCATTAGTTTTTAATTTATATCGTACGTCTCATATTAAAACAAATACTATATTTTTTTTTGAGTTTTAAGTGTCATTACTCAGACTAGTTTTTTTTTTGTTTTCGAGTTGACTCAACTCGACAAAGATCCAAGTCATATTTTCGAGTTTTAAAACACCTCTTCCACTCGTCTCCTTTTTTTACAAGACACTTGCCGCGCACCCTCTCTCTAATTTTTCTTTTTTGTTGTTTTTCAAGGGGAGTTAGTTGCTTGTCGTACAACAGCTATCGAAGAACCCTCCCTCTAAACCCTTACAAACTTATTCCAAAGTTGACCTCTACCTATTGTTGCCAAGTTTCATTTTCTTTTCTCTACCTTAATCAATGCGCCTCCCTTTTTTACAATTCTTGCACGTGCCTAAAAAAAAAATGTTGGGCCGACTAGTTCCAATAAATATAGAGATAAAACCTAGAGCATCGTATGATCTCTATCAAAATGGCGATCGGCGAGGATTTTAAACACAAAACCCCTAGAACCAACTTTTAAAGGAGGGATCATTTCAGAGCTCTTAAAATTAAGGAAATGGATTATTGAATCTTTGATTCCTACTAATATGGATTTACCGCTTATTATTCTGAGGAAATTTCGCTTTCTTACTTTTTGTTCCAGTGAGTGAAACTAAGAGGTAAGATGATTTCATCTTCTCCATTCAATCTCTTTTTTTCTTCCAAATCTTCTGTGTTTTGTTATTTTAAATATATTTGTTAAATTTTTTCTTTTTTATAAATTATGATTTAGGTTTAGGAGTTGCTAATTGCCTTACATGGTCTGTCTAACGAGAGTCAATCTGAGGTAAAGATCACACTTCCTTTTGTACTTTACCTGGCGTGGTATTCCTACGTGGAGACACCCGCGGGTTCAGATCGGTATTCAGTTCACACAAGTCTGGTATCTTGATTTATTGTGCTCCAATAAAACGTATTCTTGGCGGATCTATTTACCATGTTTAAATAGACATAAAAGAAGTTGATACCTACCAGAACTCTTGTTGGAATTCCTAGTTCATAAGTCTTTCTTAGTTGTATCAATTTGTAATATTTCATTTGTATTTAATTTCCTCTGGCTTTTGAGCTTGGCCGAATAGTTCCAATTAATTTCCTTGTTATTTCATACTTACATTTGTTTCAAGCTCTTTAAAAGGAAACAATACTGCTATATTGGTCCATATTAAAATTCTAGAATGTATGGAACAAGTTTACAACATTCTATGATGATTCATAGAAGTTGCAAGTAAAAAGGTAAGCATAGTTGATGGCCCCCTTGTTTTCTCTTGTTTGGACTGTTTTTCGACTTAGGGCGGCAAGTTATTTTGCCCTTTTAATTTCTAAATCAGTGTGTGAGGGCTGTATTTGTGTAAAACAGTCCCCCTTCATCCTAGTTGGGTGTTGGTTGTGTATTGAAGAGCCTTTGGGGTTGTTTTCTTGGTGTTCTACAACTCCGGAAGTAGTAAAAGTGTCTGAAAATGTGCAATAGCTCCTACGGGCTACAAGTGTCTTGTGCGAAAGCGTGCAAAGACAGTGTAATGATCTAAAAAACAGTAAACTAAACAAAGCGAAGCAAAGACAAACCACAAGAGAAGACACTATTTACGTGGTTCAGCAAGATGCCCGATGCCTACGTCGACGGGCTGCGATGATCAATTCACTATTTTCAACGATAAGATTTTCTACAAACTCATCTCAAACCCTATTCCCCAATACACCCAGCACAGCTCTCCCTTCTCTTACCTTTAAATAAATTCCAAAAAACCCTTTATATATTTAGGTTTACAACATAAGAGAAAACGGGTTAAAAGACCCAAACAGATTGGGTCAAAATTTTGTGTCACTCGGGTCAACAACGGGTCATCAAGAATTTGGGTTGAATTCATGACAACTTCTCAACAGTATTAAAGTACACTTTTCACTTTCGTTGATCCCTGATATTCCTTTATCACTGTTCGAGCCTACTGAAGGTGAGAAGAAAGAGCTGCAAATTTACTCTAGATGCCCTAAAGTACAAATTACCTAAATTAACCAGCCACCTCAGCCTGTGACTATGGATTTAGAGCCTCCAAAACCTACTTCTTTGGGTAAGTTTGTTCTTGAGCCTATTCCAATTATCTCTATTGATGATGCTCCCATTGCCTTACGCAAAGGGAGGCATGCATGTATTCACTCTCATCTCCTATTCTAGCATTTGTATCATCCTTGTCTTCTATGTCTATTTTAAGAAAGAGCGATATACATTTTTACATGCGAGGGGCTGGACCTGTTACGTAATAAAATTCGTTGGTTATTGTAAGAGAACATGATAGTGATCTACACATACTTTCAATTGGATGGTTGTAGGTTGATTTTTTAAAGTAAGGGTATCTAGAATATGACAGAACACACTGTTCGATCAGTCCCACTTAGATCTTATAGGACTAAATTCAACTTAATCATAAACAATCCACTTTTAAACACTTCAAGGAAACATTTTCTTTAGCAGATTGATTAGCACAATCCAAACCTTTTTATCGTCGATTGTATAATTTATTTGTATAGATCAATGGATCCCACACTCCCTTGCACACCTCATATATATTAGTCTATCTTAGAGAGAGAGAGAGGCGATTTAAGGAAGACGGTTAACTCACCCTTGTGAATGAAGGTTTGCTTGGCAGTTGTAAGTCATATAAATAAAGGATTGCTTGGGAGTTGTAAGTCATTCTTCCAGAAAATGACCCTACCAAATGATTGCATTAGCCAAAGAAGGGGTGGTAATAGAAGCCTCTTTTATGTATAATTATGTATATACCCAGGAGCTTCTGTGAAAGTAAAATGTTTGTGGGAAAGGGCTTGTTAGTTTGCCTAATTGCTGTCGTCTTTCTGATCCCGTGCAATCTATCCATGGCAAGAGATGTCTGAATATTAGGCGACTCTTTACGTTTCTAATAGAGAATCATTACACAAACCAGGTGTCCACAATGGTCCTCATAGTATACCAATCAATATCAACTTAATAGTTCTCTCCAAGTATTAAACATTTCGGATTTCTTTGTTGTAATAATATCTTGTTTGAGATGAATTACCTTTGAATTGATCAAGTTAGCTCTGTTCCATATGTCATCCTAGTTAAATAGAAGTATGTCTCCGGGTAAAAGTTGAGTACTGTTTTCATCACAACTACAATTGCTTGGGATTCTCATGAGCTACAAGCAATTTTTTTTAATGGAAAATGGACTGGTTCAACTCAACCTAATTTTTATGTTCAGAAGAATTTCCATTAATTTTGCAAATTTGTACATTTATATTAGTGAGTGATCTGAGTTACCAAGTTCTCCCTAGTAGCTCCTACAAGTGTCTTTAAATGAGCACTTATATCCATATGAAGATGGAATACGAACTCTATGGGCCTGATATACTAATTTTGTTCCAAGCATTTAAGGACCTCAAATTTGCTTCTAGAAGGTACAGCCTGAATGGGACTTTTGGCTTCCTAGAAAAGTTCGACAAAAGAGCTAGTTAATTTGTTAATTCATCATTATTTATGCAGGCAGATAAGGCATCAATGCTTGATGAGATCATTATGTGAAATTTCTTCAGCTTCAAGTCAAGGTATAAATAGAACTTGAGGAAAACCTCTTAACTCAATCCAATATTTGAGAAATTGGAATTGTCCTGGAACTTGGTCTTCCGATTTCCGTTTTGTCCGGCGAGAAATGCAAGGCGGCTAATCACTATCGTTAAGTCTTCAGCACAGTTAATCATTGACCAAGTAGACATGGAAAATTCCAAGTCCAACCAGTGATATTTTCTACATTGCTCTCTAATCTTGTTTGGACCACTTGATGTTTCTGATTTACTGCTTTGCAGGTTCTGAACTTGGTCAAGTAGAGGCGGTATATACCCTTCTCTTAGTTTAGGTTTATTGGGATTCCATTTTCTTTCATCAACTGGATATGAGCTCATGTTGGTTGTTAAAGGACTCATTTATCCAATATTTCCTGTTGCTGTTGCGTGCAACAGCTGCCATGATGGAAGAGAGAGATGCTTGGTTGGTTTGTCAGAGAGGAAATAAAGGGAGTGAGGATTGTTTGTGTTTTGAGATTTGAAAATTCCTATTTTTTTTTAAAAAAATGAGGGAGATTCAGATAATGCACCACTTGGCTAGTCACCCCAATGTCATTTTGATCATGGTGCTTATGAAAATGCTGTTGCAGTTCATGTTGTTATGGAATTGTGTGCGGCAGCGGGTGGAGAGCTTTTTTTTTTCGTGCAATTTCAAGTTACTGTAGTGGAGAAACGATCGATCTATTTGGTTATTTCAGGCTGAAGATTCGAGAATAATTTTCCACAACATGGGGAATTTCCCTTTCTCACAGGGATGTCAAGGTGGAGGTATTCTGAACCCTGTCAAATTTTCAGCTTTTCTTTGTGGCTTTTGCCTTAAGAGAGAATGTGGTGGTGACTTGTGGTTTTCCTGCATGTACTTGTGCAATGTGCCCTGTTAGAGAGCAACATAGAAGGGGCAATAGCATACTCTACAGTAAGCTGGGGGGACTGTCTTAACAATGGAGTCAGCTAGATGGGTCTTTGGGTTATTGGTTTTGTCTGAAGATTGAATATTTTAGTTAGGACACTTTATACCCTTATGCCTTTATATGTTTGAATATGCAAAAGGTTCTGGCATCATCTGTGGGGCATGTAGGTTGGTGCTTCTTTTGTGGACAAATAATGTTTATCTTTTTATGTATTTTGGCCTGGAAAGAAATGTAGAGAATGGTTTTTATGCTTTCTATGGAAAGATTTATCCTTCCCCTCCTTCCACCATTTTCTGGAATTGCACTAGATTGAATTGCAGATCCCTCAGAGCCCACTAAAATTGTTATAACCAGAAATTGCGAATGACTTGAAAGTTTTGTACATCAGGCTTGTACAAATGAGGAACTGGAGTCACATGCTATGTTAGCCAACTTTGACGGGGGTCATTAAAAACAAATAAGGAACTAGAGTCACATTAGCCAACTTATCTGCAGTCGAATTAGTTTCTCTAAAGATGGATAATAGTGCAAGAAAGGCGAGAGATGATCTTTATGTTCTAGTACCAACAAGACTATGAGAGAGCTTTTGTATTATTCCACACATCCACAATGTACTTCGAGTCCGTTTCTACAAACAAATTGTGATACCCAAGCCTTTCACAATTTGCTAATCCTTTCACAGTTTGCTAATCCATCATGGAGGGCTTTGGCTTATGTAATAATTACCATTATCATGACATGAGAAATATTCAACAATGATATTACCACTATATGAGGAGACCAGCATTTGATTACCACTGAATTGAGTCCAATTTGATTACTTCTTTGACCCCCAATCATATGCAACGCCCAAGTCTTATCCAAGATGAAGAGCGGGAAGGGTGTCCTAAACACTTTATGCCACATCATCTTTTTGAAGAACGGGGTGACTGAATTTGAAGAGAGGTAATGTTGGAGTATTAACACATCATTGAATTTGAGGTTGACTCGGACTTGTTCTAAAAAGGTTGAGGCGAATAGTGAGGCGCAAGAGAAGTCGGCCCATCAAACCTAACCATATCATTATTTATACTCCAGTTACACCATAGAATGTGTTGGGGAAATAACACCGACAGAAAATAATAAACTAACAAGTACGCAAAAAGAAAACATGAGAGATATACTTGGTTCAGCAATAACTTGCCTGCATCCACGAGTAAAGATCCGATTGCTTCTTCTTTATTCAGAGGAACTTTGAGAAACCCAGTACAATATACACTTTCACCTCAAATTAATCTCAACCCAAGCCCAGAACCCAGGGCCGGCCCATCCATTAGGCCATCAAAACCTTTGCTTTAGGCCCCATTAAAAAAAATTAAAAAATAATATTAAAAAGGCCCCATTTAGAATATTAAAAAATAAATAAAAGGTCCATTTAGAATATTAAAAAGGCCCCATTTATAGTTAATTTTTTTAAAAATAATATTATAAAAAAAAATTTAAGAAAAGCCCAATTTAGAATTTTCGCTTTAGGCCTCCAAATGACTTGGGCCAGCCCTGCCAGAACCCCTTGTACAACTCACTCAAGTCACCTTCTCAATGAACCCTAAGAACAATCCCTATCTATCCTCCTTTCAATCTTTTTCCAAACCCTAGTATGCTTAAGCCATTTCTATTATCACTCACTCCCCATAAGAACTACCAGGGCTCTCCCTGAGAGCAAACCCCACTCTCCCCGGGAGCCCTAAAACATTCATCTTGTTCTCATGATCATGACCATGCAAAACCCTAGACCCATAATCCCCTATTTATATGCCTAAACCTGGAGTCCTAGACAATAGAAACACTCCTACTCGAATTAGGAGTTTCCAAAAGCAACAAAGGCTCTATTCCTGGAAAATCCCGTTTTGGCCAATCGATCGGCGCCACCCTAGCCGATCGATCAGCTCTACAACCCAATTCCACGTCGCTCCACCGATCGATCGGCACTCCATGACCGATCGATCGGAGCATCCTGGAGTTGCCCAATTCTTGCCAAATATCAACAGAATGTTCCCTCAACATAATCTAGTGTCAAATCATGTCGGTGTGCCTTTAAATGGAATTTTTTTTCTTATTTTCACCGTGGACAGGTTATCAAGATTTGATCAGACTCTTGACCACCTCGAGGTTGGACTTGGAGTTTACTGAACCGGTTTTCAATGTGCATGGTAATGGAGGAATCAATTGATCATCTGCTTTTATATTGCACCTTTGTGAGCCCTCCTTGAACGATTTTGTAATCTAAATTGGTGTTGTTTGGGTTTTTTCCCCGCTTGTTTCAAGGCTTCTTATCATGTTAGCATTCAGTCTCACTAGGAGTCCAATTGGATTCCTTATGGGCCGAACTAGCCTTTTAGAAATAACATCATTGGCTTTCACTAGGGAATGACAGCTATTATTTTAGAATTTTTTCATTCTAAAAATCAAGGTTTGAAGTATAATTTTAAGGGTTAAAGCTTCTTAACTACATTTAAAAGGGCACTTGTTGATTTATGCAAAAAAGTCAATGAGGATAGGCTAAATGCAATTTTTGGTTAAACTTCTCTGAAAAGTGACTTTTTAACTCCATTCTTTGCAAAATGTGAGACAATGAGAGTGGTGACTTTTCCAAAAAGTTGAAACCTTCCCTTTCCTTGAAAGTCACCTCTGTCAGCTTCCCTTAAAAATCAAAAATTTGAATTTAATGCACTTTTGATTTCTGTAAAAATAAAATTGAACAACAAACTAAATGCAATTTTTATAACTCCTAACTTTCATAAAGAAGAAGTCAAGTTAGTCCAGAAATTTATCCAAACACAATATAAATCAAACTCGAGTGTTGTTGCCAACTTTTCAATTTGGGTGCATACGCCTCATCATCTTAGAACAAAACTTAGTCCAGTTATGCATTCCACAGACTCAAAGATTCTTCATGACCCTGATGGGCATATTGGATGGGATGTTCACATGTCCAAATGTGATTGCTAGTTTCTCAGTGTGCCCATGAACGAAATGATCCATGAATTTTGGGGTGCTGCCCTTTTTGAAGAAATCGATGATCATCACTCGGGGTATACTATCGTCAATTCCAAGAGTTGCATACTGCTCACAATGGAGCATTTTAAACCAAAAAAAAACTAAATTTTGCTTTATTCCTACTTGAGAAATAGCAAGTGAGTTAGTTTGGTCCTCACGCATGTGACCCAAGGGCTCCCAATTGGAATTTGGTGAGCCAGGCCGGAAACCCTTCATACATGATGGGCTGCAAGTCGTGTTCTTGTGTAATATATCAAAGACACAAACACGCTTGGCCGTCTGAGCCGCGCGTGGCTCCAAAGAAATTTTTTTGTTCTTTTTTCTTTGGCTCTTGGGTGTCTATATAGAATATAAGCATATTATGTTGGAAATTGAAGAGACGATGCAACTATGACCAAACAACAACGAATAGGAGATTGTGGCGTGCTAAAGCACTGCCCTTAAGAATAGATCGCCCCCCTCTGAGATGGTTTCTCAGTGCAGTAGGTTGATGGCGGTCTATCCTCCAGGGTACAACAAGCAAAATAGCTTGCAAGCGTGCACTCACAATGCAAGCAAAACCAAACAGCTCAGATATGCTCCAAGGACTGAAAATTACAAGAAAGACAAGGGAGAGAAAGAAAAGAGGAGGTTGCTTATGCTGTGTAAAAAAGTTGAAGGAGGAGCTCCCTTATATAGGCTCCAAAATCTGTAACAGCTAGTATAGAAGTAATGACTGTAACAGTCAAATAATTAATGAAGGCAATAAATCTGGAATTGAAACAGATTTTATTTTGAAAAACGTTTTGATAATCAAATTAAATTCCAACTGTTACAAATGGTTTGAATATTGAAATAACACAATTAAAACCCAACAATCCCCCACTTATTTCAAAATACAAATAGAAGGATGGAGCAATAGAATCCAGGGCATCGGAGTTGGTGTCTTTTGGACTATGAACCATCTCCTAGGATATGTAAGCAATGATCCACAGAATTTTGGTGAAATTAAAAATTTTCTTTGAACCAGAATATCTTTGTATGAAGCAATCGACTCACTACCCACAATGTTTTTCTTGAAAACTGAGTTGTTCTAATCGGGTTGGCACGAATAGGCCATGCGCCATACCTGGATATTCATGAGTGCTCTAGAGAACTTGCCTAGCTCTCATAGGAAGCAGCCCCACTCCCACACTCATATAGGTGGATCCATCAAGTGTGTACTGCAATTAAACACACCATCCAAAAAGGAATATGGTATCCATTAAGAGTCATAGCTCAACCTCTCACATTGCAGTTTGCACTATATACATAGGAAGGGACATTCAGATTAGTATATATGATAGTGCACCACCAAATCAACTAATGATTTGTTATTACCCATATGAACCACTTCCTGGGATCTCCATTCACATAGGTTGGGTTACCATCACAGTTGATTCTTTGTTATAGGCAGTAGTCCCATTCCCCTCGATGTATTACCCACTAGCTTCTTACCTAGTGGCTTTGTCAGAGGATCGGCCAAGTTCAACTCTGACCTCACAAAGTCAAGGGATATAATCCCATCATCAAGCAGTTGTCTCACTATGTTATGTCTTAGGCGTATATGCCTACTCTTTCTATTATAGGATTTGTTTTTAGCTTGAGCTATTGTAGCCTGGCTATCACAATGTAAAGATACCGAAGAAGTTGGTTTTATCCATAGAGGAATATCTGCTAAGAGGTTTCTAAGCCACTCAGCCTCAGTACTAGCTTTCTCTAAAGCAATAAACTCGGACTCAATAGTCAACCGAGCTATGCATGATTGCTTGGAAGATTTCCAAGATGTTGCACCCCCACCAAGAGTGAATATGTAACCACTCGTTGATTTTATCTCATCTGAATCCGAGATCCAGTTTGCGTCACTATACCCCTCAAGTATAGCAGGAAAACCCCAATACATTAAACCATAATCTATGGTTCCACTTAAGTACTTAAGTACTCTGTATCAAGCAGTCCAGTGGTTCTTATTAGGATTATGGGTATAATGACTTAATCTGCTAACAACATAAGCAATATCAGGTCGGGTGCAATTCATTAAATACATAAGGCTACCAATTACTTGTGCATACTCAGATTGTAAAACACTAAGTTCTTTGTTTTTCTTTAAGTGAAAATTAGCATCATAAGGTGTTGACACAGGTTTACAATCAAAATGTCCAAACCTCTTTAAAACTTTCTTTACATAGTGTTCTTGTGAAAGAATTAAACCATCGGGTGTTCTAGTAATTTTTATGCCAAGAATTACATTGGCCTCACCCATGTCTTTCATATCAAAATTAGATGACAAAAATTGTTTAGTTTCTAAAACAATGTCAAGGCTATTCCCCATGATAAGCATATCATCCACATATAAGCAAATTATAATACCAACATTATTAACAAATTTACTATAAATACACTTATCAGCATCATTAATCAAATAGCCATTAGAAACTAATACTTTATCAAACTTTTCATGCCATTGTTTAGGTGCTTGTTTTAAACCATATAAAGACTTTACTAGCTTACACATTTTATGTTCATTACCATCCATTACATAACCCTCTGGTTGTTCCATGTAAATTTCCTCATCTAAATCTCCATTCAAAAACATTGTTTTGACATCCATTTGATGAATCACTAATTTATTAATAGAAGCCAAAGCAATTAAAATTCTAATAGAGGAAATTCTAGTCACAGGTGCAAAAGTATCAAAGAAGTCAATATATTTCTTTTGTTTATACCCTTTAGCTACTAATCTAGCTTTAAACTTATCAATAGACCCATCAGGTTTAAGCTTCTTTTTAAAGATCCATTTACAACCGATAGTTCTAGTACCAGGAGGTAAATCAACTAATTTCCAAGTTTGATTAAACAAGATTGATTCTAACTCATTATTAATAGCCTCTTTCAAAAAAGGTGCATCAATAGAAGTAATAGCATCAGAATATGTAAGGGGATCATTATCAACTAAGAAAGTAAAAAAATCATCACCAAAGTTATTTTCTTTTCTTACTCTTTTACTCCTTCTCAATTCAACTTCTACATTTCCATTAGATAGATCCATAGAATTATTATGAGGCAAATCAGAAATAGAGGTTACATCTGATTTCATAGGAAAAACATGTTCAAAGAAATCTGCATTTTTAGATTCTACAATAGTATTGTGTTCCATAATATCATCAATGCTTTTAACTACTGAAAATCTATATGCAGCACTATTCAAAGCATAACCAATAAACATGCAATCAAATGTTTTAGGTCCAATTTTCCTCTTTTTAGGATCAGGTAATAAAACTTTAGCAAGACACCCCCACACTTTTAAATATTTCAAAGTAGGTACATGACGATTCCATAATTCATAAGGCGTTTTACCAGTTTTCTTAGAAGGAATTCTATTTTGAATATGGCATGTAGAAAGAATAGCTTCCCCCCACAAGTTTGAAGGAGCCCCTGAACTAATCAACATGGCATTCATCATTTCTTTAAGTGTTCTATTTTTTCTTTCAGCTACCCCATTAGATGCAAGTGAGTATGGTGGTGTAGTCTCATGTATTATGCCATGTTCTTCACAAAAAGAATTAACGAAATTAAACTCATATTCTCCACCTCTATCAGTCCTTAGTCTTTTAATCTTTTTATTTAACTGATTTTCAACTTTAGCTTTATATCTAAGAAACATTTCACTAGCCTCTTCTTTAGTTCTAAGTAAATATACCCTAGTGTATCTTGAAAAATCATCAACAAAAGTTATGTAAAACCTTTTTCCACCTCTAGTCATATTATTCTTTAAATCACCCAGGTCACTATGAATTAGGCCTAACAACTCAGTTTCTCTTTCTACTGATTTACAAGATTTTTTAGTTGATTTAGATTCTACACAAATCTCACATTTATCAAAATCTGAAATAGACATATTATGAATTAGACCAAGTTCTTTCATTTTCTTAACATAAGAAATATTCACATGACCTAGTCTTGCATGCCACATATCAATAGAGTCAATCAAGTAAGCAGAAGAAGGAGATGCATTTTCATTAATAATTTCAAGTACATTCAAAACATATAAACCTTGGTTGCAATACCCCTTACCAATAAACATACCACTTTTAGTCATAACTATTTTATCAGATTCAAAGGAGACCTTCACCCCAGCTTTTCCAAGCAGAGACACGGATACCAGGTTGTAGGGAATATCCAGTACATGGAGCACATCAATAAGTGAGAGGACTTTTCCCGAAGTAAGTTTGAGAAGAACCTTTCCTTTTCCAATCACAGGTGAGGGCCTCAAATCGCCCATGAACACTTGTTCCTCGCCCTCTCCCATAGGATTGTAAGAGGTAAAAGCACTTCTATTACCATGAATATGCCTAGTGGTTCCAGAATCTATTACCCAGTCTTTCACAGTTACTGCCATGTTCACATCAGAAAGAACAACAGCAACAATAATATCTGCTGCCTCTACCAGATTTGCATTAGGCTTGGCAAGAGGGTCGGTCCTCTTTCTAAATTTGCATTGAGGAGTGAAGTGCCCAGGTTTACCACACACGAAACAATTACCCTTTCTTTTAAAAGTGGGTGGATATTGAGGCTTTTGAAACTAGTTGTTGTATCTAGGCTTATTGTTGTTAAACTTATGGAAATGGTTTTGTTTTCGAGGTCTATTAGGAGGTCTACTAGAGTTCCCTTCTATCAATTGGCCTTGGAAGATAGTTCTTTGGCTTTCTTGATTTGGTCTCGGAGTCTATTCTTTTCTTCAATACGAATGTGAACAATCACATCTTCAAGACTCATGTGCTTCCTTTTGTGTTTAAGACTATTCTTATAGTCTTTCCAAGACTCGGGTAACTTCTCTATAAGAAAACCTCCAATAAATGAATCAAGTAAGGTTATGTCCTCATTCTTGAGGTCAATGATAAGCTTATGGTAGACATGGATTTGAGATGATACATCTCTATCCTCGGTCATTTGAAAATTGGCAAAATTCCCTATGACATATTTCTGGTTTCCAGCATCTTCTAAGATATATTTTTTGTGTAGGTTGTCCCAGATTTCTTTGGCAGTTTTATAAGAGCAGTGAACATCAAATATTTCGTTGGACAAGGTGCTAAGAATGGTGTGCCTACATACCTTATTACCTTTTTCCCAAGTCTGGATTTTTTCAGCATCTTCACTTGGTTTAGGGTCTTTCAATATATGAGTTAGGTTCACCATATCAATAGAGGAGAAAAATCTTTCTTGCCAGCGTTTGAAGAACAAACCATTGAACGATTCAATTTTGGAAGTGTCGGGAAGTGACTTTGCAGTAATCATAGCAGCAACATCCATATATGTTCTTAAGATTTTTGGAAATTGAAGAGACGATGCAACTATGACCAAACAACAACAAATAGGAGATTGAGGCATGCTAAAGCACTGCCCTTAAGAATAGATCATGCCCCTCTGAGGTTTCTTAGTGCAGCAGGTTACAAAAATCAAAATAGCTTGCAAGTGTGCATTCGCAATGCAAGCAAAACTGAACAACTCAGATATGCTCCAAGGACTGAAAGTTACAGGAAAGAAAAGGGAGAGAAAGAAAAGAGGAGGTTGCTCTTGTTGTGTAAAAAATTTGAAGGAGGAGCTCTCTTATATAGGCTCCAAAATTGGTAACAGCTAGTATAGAAGTAATGACTGTAACAGTCAAATAATTAATGAAGGCAATAAATCTGGAATTGAAACAGATTTTATTTTGAAAAACATTTTGATAGTCAAATTAAATTCCAACTGTTACAAATGGTTTGAATTTTGAAATAACACAATCAAAACCCAACATATTAATGTTTCTTACCATTTAGATTTATTTAATTCATGCTATGTAGATCTCTGTTAAGAGAATTTATTTCTTAATAAGTTCAGATCTGGAAGGTTTTCATTTGGTTTCCAAATTTCTATATTGAGGGTCTTGTCTATGTAAACTAATGGAGTAACAAAACAAATTACAGAGTTTCTGAAAGGTTTCTTCCATAGTGATTTTCGATAATTTCTACAATTGAGTTCGTTGAGACCAGATGAAGAAAAGTGTTCCCTTCTTTTTGGAATAGATCGTTGAATCCTAGGGGTGCCCTCTATTTATCCTAAGAGCATCATGGGTCGACAAGAACCTGTAGAATGCAAATTTCACCTTAAAGACAGCATGTTTAACAAGTGCCTTGGTCTTCAAATATTGACAAGTTTCTAGTGATCTACAATT
The DNA here is from genome assembly GCA_015143295.1 of Tetracentron sinense. Taxonomy (NCBI): domain Eukaryota; kingdom Viridiplantae; phylum Streptophyta; class Magnoliopsida; order Trochodendrales; family Trochodendraceae; genus Tetracentron; species Tetracentron sinense. The sequence continues at coordinate 3,612,649 of CM026569.1, forward strand.
TTTTTCTTCTACTGCAGCAGCATACTAAGCCTTCATTCACAAACTCAAATCCTTGTGAATCACATAAATTTCCTCCAGACATGGTTGCATAGTATTCCTGTTGAGATAATATAAATCTTCTTCTTCACTTCGACCCAACTCTAGCCAGGGCTTTTCTTTAAACCTTTTACATCCTTTGTATTTCCATATTTCCCATACACGCATATAAGCGAGTTCTTCACGAACACGTAATCTTGAAAACCACCCATTATATTCTAAGAAACTTAACTTCTACAAGGCAACGACCTATCAAACAACTAGGATGCATAATCCATCTCCCCAAGCTTTCATATATCCCAATTAATTCATTAACCACATGAAGATGACACTCGAAATTCAAGATAACCGTGTGACTATGAGCAATCTTGCACAATTTGGAATGACCCATTGAAGCACAAGCTCTTATAACTAAAGGGAAAGTGAACCCATCTGCGCCAACCCCAAGTTTTTGCATTTGGAGGTAAATTCTAAGGACTTTCTTCAGAGCACCCATGAGAATAATCATGAAGCATGAAGCACGAAGTTAGGATGGTTGTCCTCAAGTCTCTAGTTAAATCAAGAAACCAAAATCCTCAAACTTGGCGCAAAAAAAATTGAAGTAAGCTTAAGGGGATTTTTACGGAAATGGGTCTAAAGAATTAAAAATATATATTTGAAGTAAGCTTAAGGTGTTCAACTGGGAAAGGGCATTTTCAGTCCTCGTTCTCATCAAGAGTAAGTAACATTTGTATTAAATTTCATTTTTTCTTAGTTTAGTTTAGAAGGAATGTTTTTAAATGAACGGGTTCAAATAACATATCGATTAACATTTCAAACCTCAAACAAACAAGAAATTTCTAAGATTAGTGAGACTGTAACCGGATTCTCGATAATGTATGTTAATTATCAAGATTTTAGTAGATTATCGAGATTTTTTAAAGATAATTGACACATTTTTCTCGATTATATGTTGTTTTATTCGAATATCGATCGTTTTATTCGATTATCGAGACCTTTATTAGATAATCGAGATTTTTTTATTATCAATTTGTTATTTCGTTATCGAAAGGATGTAACTTTTGTTATATTTTATACTAGATCTAGCCAATCATGGATTCAAGAATCACTTACCTGTTCCGGCCATTGAAGGTGATGAAAAGATGTAACTTTTTTTTTATTTCATTATCGAAAGGATGTAACTTTCTTTTATAGATCATCGAGATATTTATTAGAGTATCAGACTTTTTTCTTAGATTATCGCTATTTTTAGAAGATTATCAAGATTCGATCTTTGATGATCGAGATTGTTTTTAGATTATCGAGATTGTTCTTAGATTATCGTGCTATTTTTTAGATTTTGACATTTTGCCATTAGTTTATCTAGATTCTTTTAGATCGAGGAGACAAGATATTTTCTTGGTTATCGATGGTTTGCTATCATATTATCGAGATTTTGTCTTAGATTATCTAGATTTTTAACAGATTATCTAGGTATTTTATTCATTTATCGACCTATTTAATTGAATATCGAGATTTCTAATAGATTATCAATATTTTTTCTAGATTGTTGTGATTTTGTGTTAAATTATCGAGATGTTCATTAGATTATCAAAAAAAATTATATAATTATGGTATATTGTGTTAACATATAAATGTTGTCCGAATATTGCAGATAATGCCTATTTCAGTAATATATTGTTATGACGGGGAATGGATCACAATCACCTTGATGTTAGAGGCTACATATACAATGGTGGAAAATCAAAATTGCTACAATTATCTTTCAAAATGACGTATGAGCATCTATTGGGTAGAGTTTATCAATTGACTATCACTCGACCGAAAGAGTACGAGATTAGAGTGAGGTCTATGCTTCCTATACTAGCGCCAATCCTTCCCATTGATATTACAGTCGATGAAGACCTCTTGACATTCTTTTCACAATATAAAAAGTACAAAAAAAAATATGTCGTCATTGTATATATGCTAGGAAAACTGTACCACAGTGTGGATTGAATTTTGTGAGTTGCGAAATTCAACATATTCAGGAAACTATTGTTCCTCATATTCAAGAGATTATTGTCCCTGTTTCTAAGCAAATGACCTATGTCCCTTATTTTCCTATCCTTTCAACTAAGAAACCTTATCTATTAGAAAACTTGACAGCTGGAGTCAGTCAGTATGCAAGTTTGTGCCCAACACATATGTAGGCTATGATGATACCACGATGGGCGGCCATAATGAAGATTGTGGGGGGGGGGGGGGGTGAAAGAAGATGTAGGTAATGAAGGTGTTGAATGTAGCAAAGGTACTTCTGATAATGATGCCCATGGTTTTTATTGTGATTTGAATGAAGATGTAGCCTTGTACAATTTTGAAACATTTGTGAGGACCCCTCACATAGAGAGGCAACAACATAGTGGGACATAGGGACTATACACTTACATATCCCGCATGTTGATATTCCTAGTTTCTCAACGTTTGTTTTTTTTTTTTGAGTTAGGCAAGTGGGGGACAATTAACATAGGGATAATGATGTGAAGATTAGAGAGAACATAGTTGATCCACAAGCTCCTCCATTGCCTTTGTTGTGTTGTCAAATATGATCAAAGCGGATCACTATGTAAATTGGGATCCATCAGCCTTTGGAACTGTGCTTGAAGATACTAATGAATATCGCTTGGGCAATTGTTTAAGGACAAAAGACGTTTATAGAATGTCTTGCATAGATATGCAATGCGAACAAATTTTCAATTCAGGGTTATGTATTCAAATAAAACAATGTATACAATGAGATATCTTATAGAAAATTGCACCTGGAGGTTGCATGTGACGAAGGTGAATAGGGCCGGTGTCTTCAAAATAAAGACTTATAATTCGCATCATTGTTGTGGAGTTCTCTTAGCTGGTGTCGATCATCGATAAACAACTAGTTTAGTTATGAGCGACATGATTGTCCCATGTATTGAAGGACGTGTCGCATATAGGCCCAGAGATGTTATTCATGATGTATGACAAGAATATGGGGTTAAGATGAGTTATAAGAAAGCATTGGAAGCTAGGGAGATTGCGATTGAAAAGGTCAAAGGTTCATTCGACCACTCGTATTCTGAACTCCCAGCCTATTTCCATAACTTTAAAGGACGAACCTGGGAACAATAACTACAATAGTAAGTGATTCAAAAAGTGGGGCATTCCAAAGGTGTTTTGCGGATCTTTGACCATGTCTTAGAAGTTTTCAGATGAGTTTATGGACAATGCTAGCCATTGATGGGACACACCTAAAGGGTAAGTACAAAGGAAAACTAACCGTCGCAACAACCCTTGACAGAGACAATCACTTCTTTTAAATTGACTATCACATCTGCTAGTGACTTGTAGCTGAGGTACGACATATTCTTCCAACGCATAATGCATGGGAAATTCATTGGACCTGGGGGTGAAGAATGTGAACATAGCATCCCAAGTGCTGGGATACACTCATAAACCCAAATCTGTTATCAATCATAAAATTATATTTAATAAAAAGTTAGTAAAGTAAATAGAAGAAGGCACCACCCTTCCACATAGAGATACTCGCCCTAACAACTAAAGTGAAGGGAGGGAGAGGGAGAGGGAGATGTCAAAAATGGAATGAGAATGCCCTATAGATATTGTATTGTTTCTGGCTAAATTGGGCAGTTTCCAGGCCTTTTTTGCAGAACTAGAAATCGGCAATGCCCCAAGGGTATTTATTGAACGACTCAAGGTCATCCACTAGGCACAAATGACCCATGTTAATAGTCGTGTACGTCTAGGTCGCAACAAGCAACAACTCGACAAATATGACCAATGACAACTTCACCGCATCCATATTTGTCGCGCCCCAAAACCCATGTTGGTTAAATGAGACTTTGGACCCATGACATTGCATATCCAACTTATCTTAACAACATATAAGGCATATAAAATATGAGTCTCAAAATTTTCTTCAATAATAACAATGATAAATCTTATCAATAATCAATATAAATCATCATCCATAACAAATGACCAACTTAAACACAATTAATCTAGATCATCCATTATGATCACAAAATCCAAAACTGAAAACCTAAGCAACATCAATTTAATTATTTTATTACAACATTTTTCAAACTGAAATAAAACAACTATTGGATCAATAATAAAGGTATCGATCTAAGTCGATCTCTCATTCCCTATAATCACCTTTGGGCTCATCTTCATATTCTTCCTCAACCCAAGGTGTTGGGGTGCAGATATCGAATCTTGAACCCACCAACAGTAACAATTTGGCTGAGCATTGAAAACACTCAATGCATAGAAGGTCTAGCTAATAATGTATAATACCATGCATTTTCAGTCATATCATACATATCATTTTTACATTATCAGAGTGCGGAAACATGTAAACAATTCATATCATCACTCCATATCACATTTAGACTTCTGACTTGTGCAGACTTGTGATACATGTGCAAAATCATGTCTATTCATACTAGGTCCATACCATTACCATGCCCTTCCAGGCTTACCAATTCATACTAGGGCTTTATTGGTCATATCATTCTAGGTTCATACCATTTTCATGCCATTACAGGCTTACTAATTCGTACCAGGGTTTTTCCATCACATCATTCTAGGTCCGTACTAGTTGCATGTAATTCCATGCTTATCCATCCTCAGAAGGTCCATACTATTCATACCAAGGTCCTATCAGTCGTGTGTACATGTGCAGACTTACCAACTTACCATGTCGTGAGACTTGTGCTTGATCGTGTTATGATTAACTTTCATTTAGGTTATCTCTTAGATTCTGATATCTTACCATCGAACCACTAAAGTGACTCATTCCACGATAGTTATAAAATTCTAAGTTAATGGTATCATCCTCTAAGCATTGATCTATTCGGAATTTAATCATCATAGATGCATAGATAATCACAACTTAGCATGTGAGATTATATCATAATATATTTTCGTACATGGAGAATATTCACAACAATTATCATGCTCAACAAATCAACATGATCCATATTGTAATAACAATTTTAACCATCTATTCCAATTTCCACAACCATCCATTCCAAATTTCATAACCATCTATTCCAATTTCCATCACAATTCAACATGAAACCCATTCTCCATATCCAATTTCATGATTACCCCGGAATACATCCCTTCCTCCATATTATTCACAGAAACATGAAATTCCATAATTTATCATACCATCATGCATCAATTGTATTTGAATCAATTCTTATCATAAACATTATTGGTTAGAATAGTGGTTAGAAAAGTATAAGGTACCTTTCACAATCGTCTCCCTACGATTTATCGCTTGCGAATGGTCTTGGGCTATGATCTCCAAGCTCTCCCTCTTCTCCAATTGGATCCTCTTGCAAAAACCCTAGGTTCTCCTATTTTTCTTTCTCCAAAACTCTTAGAATATTTCTCTAACCGTACAACCACGAAATAATGGGTATTTATAAGGCTTGGAATCCTAAAATATTAAAATGGTCAAAATTTAACGTTTTACGAATTTCTGTGCACAACCACCGCTCGAGCAGAGCTAATGGCCGGCAATCAAATATCTGGTCTATGGAGTGGTCACCAGATGCAACCGCTCGGGCGATCTACCCCCACCGCTCGGGTGCCCGATGACCAATTTTTTTTTTAAAAAACTTTTTTGCTACTTTTTGTTAACTTCGATTTCATGCAATTAGATCATAAAAAGGGCTAAAAATGAACATAATATTTGGGTTTCTACAATATCATCATCACACGCCTCCAATGTATTGATCAAATCGGTCTTTTTTAACCACTTCAAGTCCCGAACTTCCAAACCCGTATGGAGGTTGGTGGTGCTCCATGTGTAATGGATGGAGCCTCAACCATTTGGACATTCAGGCTCATTATCAACGTAAAGGCCAACTCTGTAAACTTTAGAGTCTTCCCACAAACTTCAAAACATAGTTGCCCCTTATGCCTTTGGAGAAGATGGACTCCCTGGCCACACCACGGAATCCTAGGAATGTTATAAAGATGCCCAAAGCACGTGCCCGCCCACATTCTCTTTCCCTCTAGATGAGCCTCCAACATAGGTTTTATCTCATCAAATCATGTCGTCAAGGAGCATTTTAATATAGGTTGACATGCCTTTAGGACATATTTCCCCTTCCCCTTCCCCTTCCCCTTTCCCTTTTCCTTTCCCTTTTGTTTGGCAGCTACTTTCCCCTTATCTTTTAACCTTTGATGACTTGGGAGATACTCTCATCTTCATAGGCATCTTAAAGTTGCAAAGAACAATTCTAGGTCCACTTTCCAGTTGTCCACTCTTTGATAGTTTTTGCTATTTTTATACAAGATGACAAAATAATTATGGTGGGACCCACAAAAAAAGTGTCATACTGTTTTGTCTTCTTATATAAAAATAGGGGAGAGTGGACAACCGGAAATTAGACCTAGCATTGCTCAAGCTGCAAATTATAATTTAATAAACAAACAATCTTATTTACAACCGAACACAAAAATTAAAAATGACTATAATATATGAATAATCTCGAAAATCAATATATAAAAAATCTCGATAATCAATAAGACAATCTCAATAATCTGAGAAAAATCTTGATTATCAATGAATAATATCGATAATCTATAATATAATATTGATAATCTAGTTAATAATCTCAATAATCTACAACATATCTCGATAATCTATGAACAATAGCGATAATCTAAGAGAACATTTGGTCCATTCGTTATAAATATCTCGATAATCTAACTAAATAACTTGATAATCATCACTCTCAATAATCTGTTAAAGTTTCGATAATCTAAGCAAAAATCTCATTAATATAAGAAACTATCTCGACAATCTAACAAAATATCTTGATAAACATGGAAAAATATCAATAATCTGTGGAGTATATTGATAATCTGAAAATATCTAGATAATCTACGAAAACCATCTATTGATAATCTAAGTAAACATCATGTCCATTCGATATAGAAAATCTTGATAATCTAAGGAAAATGGTTGATAATCTAAGCAACTATATTGATAATCTAAGCAACTACATCAATAATCGAGGAAACTATTCCGATAGTCTATGCAAAATGTCAATAATCTAGTAAACTATATATGTCAAGAATCTTATAAAACACATGATAATCGAAAGAATATGATTGATAATCTTAAAACAATGACAATAATCTCTGAAAAATGCATCTAATCGAAATGTTCGAGCCCAAGAAGGCCCATTTTTCAACTAATTTCTAATATATGAATTGAAAACAAGAAAAGACTTAATCCTGAAGTTGACGCAAGATTGAAAATGGAAACTTCTTCTTCTTCCTTCTAAAGCTTGAAACAATGGATTTCGAATAGTGGGTTTTCCACTTTTCCCTTCTAAAACTTCTTAATGTTCTTCTTCTCTCCTTCTTGTCTTCTTCAATAGGGGCTTTTGATCTTGGGTTGAAGTAGAGGTTTTTCATCTTCTTCACATTGGGTGTAAAGTGATAGTTCCAGTGTGTTTGAAACCAAGAGTCTTGAGAAGAGTCGTTTTTGATCTGGAGGGCATTTCTGTCCAAAAATCATCAGCTCACACAGTGCAACTGAGTCGCACCTGTGTAAGCCTACATAAATAAGTTCGAAAAAGGTGAGCCTATTTATTTTTTTAAATTCTTCAAGCCCATATCTGTAAATACCCCCAGCTTAAGGTAAACGGGTACTGCTTGGGAAGTGGGAACCCATGCAGTTTCTCCTTAGACCCGATTAATTATTGGGTTTGGTCCGGATCCATTTTTAGACCCAACTAAAATGAGATGGGCCGGGGGCATAGATGAGACCGGATCCAGTCCAATTACAATCCAATCACAATGCCCTCTAACTCTGATTAAAAAGTTTTAACTCTAGGTTAGATTGTTTAACTCAAAGGTTAGTTAATTTTCACCACAGTTAAACGGGGTTAAATGGGACATGTGTTGACCTGTGTGTGCGATTGAACTCTCCAACTTCAATTGCAATTGAATGTGATCCAAACTCAGGGTTACTGGTTAGAACTCTGATCCCCGCTTCACACCCAAGTAGTACTCCCTCCCTCTCCACAATGAAGATGAAATATTTGATAGTAATTGGGTACGCTCGATAACACCTGCAATCGAACGCACGGGAGTTCTGTCAAGAATCCAACGGTCCAAAATTATAGCCTGACATGCAAAAACGGCTGGTCCCACGGCTATCATTTTTGGGCCGTTAGATTCTCGATCTAACGGTCGTACGCTCGGATCCAGAAGCATCGTTTACGTTTGCTCTATATAGGGAATTAAACCTACTGAAACTATTCGAATTTCTAAAGTGACTTCGCTTTGAAAAAAGTTACCGTTTGAAAAGTTTCAACGTTCTTCATTTTTCTCTCCATCTCTCCTTTTTCTTCCATATTTCTTCTCATTGTTACAATCGAGCGCTAGGAATCCACCGGCCTGCCGGAGGCATGGTGCAGACGCCGATGACTCTGCCGCCGGCGATGCTCTTCCGGTTGCACGGATGAAGATGGTGATCAGAACAAAAGAATTGGGAAGATTTTTAAGAACTTTTTTTTCTAGGGTTTCTGTTCCTGTGAAGGAGAGCCATGATATGAGGAGAATGAAGAGGATTGCGATCTGCATCATTTTGTATTTAAAATTTGAAATTGCATGTACAAGAGCTGTGATGGTAGGGAATTAGATTGCATTAATGCTCTCTGTTTTCTTCTGTAGATATTGTTCTTTGTTGTTTAAATTAGGGTTTCTTTGTGTATGATTGCAGGCCTCTAATTACTGTGGTTTACCCTTTGTAAGTTGGAGGTGTTTTATTCTTCTTTTTCTTTCCGAATTTGATAATTGAATGCTGAAATAGCTCTTACTTATTATTTATTTAATATCTGAAGTTGTTGATGTTCTGAACTGGGTATAAGTTTTAATTTGTTCAGTTAGCTGAGGAAAGAAGATGATGTGGTTTTATTCTTTCGTTCTTGTTTTTGACAGATTGAGGGTAAAATATGTGAGAGAAGGAAATGAAGGAGGTGGCCAATCTGCTTTCGAATCGGGATTTGATTCTCGAGCGAAGCCGATATGCAAGAACCCGTAAGTCTGTTCGTATTCGTATCCGAATTGCATGATCCTTACGAAATAGATTACATCCCAAGCAATGCTGTCTTCAATTTTTTTTTTCTGCATTCGATTTCCTACTCAAATGAATTTGATTGCATTAATGCTCCCTGTTTTGTTCTATACACATTGTTCCTTGTTGTTTAAATTAGTCTTTGTTTGTGTATGATTACAAGGCTTTAATTACTGTAGTTTACCCTTTGTATGTTGTTGGTGTTTGATTCTTTTTTCTTTTCTTTTCAAATTTGATAATAGAATGTTCAAATAGCTTTTACTTATTATTAATATTTTAATTTCTGAAATTGTAGATGTTCTGAATTGGGTATATGGTATAAGTTTTAATTTGTTTAGTTAGCTGAGGAAAAAGATAATATGGTTTTATTCTTGCGTCCTTTTCATTTTTGACAAATATGCATCAATTTGAGTAATTATATAAGGATTTATACGTGCTTGACACCATGCATTTGTATATTGCATTCTCCATCTCCAATATCGGCTATTAGCATTGAAAAGATTAAGGACCTCTATTTGATGTACTCAAAATGAGGCCAATGAATGCCATTTAGCAAACAAAGACTGTTCAACTGGCTATTGGAACATCCTGGTGGTACAATAGGCTAAACATTATTTGGTCTATGAATTAATGTTGATAAATATGCCAATTAGGATAACACCACTTCATAAGCTAACCTTGTTCAAGGCATCGTGCCAAACTAGATACCTATTCATATGGGATGTTGTGATGGAAGGGATAAAATTGTTGGCCTTGAAAGTTGGTAAACCCAGCATTTGTGGGTTAGCTTCAAATCAGATTTCAACTTGTCAAATAGACATATCCTGCAACCTGTCTGTGGTAAAGTCATCCTGTTGATCTACAAATTCTCTGTGCCACTTTCTCCTCTATATAAGGCTCCAACCCCCATCGTTTAGTTTCCTTTAAGTTGTGAGGCGGTGGTTTGCTAGTGGTATTGAGGAGCCTTATGAACCTAAAATCATCATATGGCATCATACTAGATCCCCATCTTTTTCTTTTGATGAATAACCAAAATTGTATTAAGAGAGGAAGAATTACAATTGGGAATGAGAATTCCCCCAATAAGTACTTACAAAAAGACTTGTGAGTCATCAAAAATATTTTTCCTCCATCTAAACAGAAAAGTCATAAGTATGTATCACAATAAAAAATTCCAACAATCCCCACATGATACATATTTTTAAAAAAATTTAATGTCTTTTAAAGTCTTAATTTTGTAACCATCTTTTTACTTTAAATGACTTTTATTTTTGTGTAATTCATTCCATTTAGTGGCTGTTTTATGGGTTATTAATGCTCATTATAACTATGAAGAAAAATCTATTATAAAAAGAGTTTTACCTCTAAGATTTCTGGTAGAGAAAAAAGAGAAGAGTCTTTTTATCTTTCATCTTGTTTATTTTGATTTGGGTTTTCTTGAGTTGGGTGCCATATCAAAAGTTCATTAGTGAGTCTAATTTGCGAGTGCACGCTATTAGACTGCGACTGTTGAATCCTGAAGATCGGCGGCCATAACCCGTTTGCATCAAGGGAGATACTCCAAGGGGGGCGAAATCGGTCTTAAGGACAGCGATTTTAGTATCGTGCCTCAGTCGAAATTCTAATCGATAAGTTTCTCTACTTCTTATATTTTTCAGTATTTTGTTAAATTGATATTGACAAAATGTTTTTGTTTTATATGCAATCTTTAAGTTTCATTTCCATAAACTTCCCCGAACTTCTAATAACAGCTGCCCAATTTTGTAGGCCCCACCTGATCGAAGAGTAGATCTTAGGCATGAAGGAGTCAATCCCGTAAAAAATCCTTTTGTTCCTCTCTCTCCATAAACCCCAAATGGTTGCATTAATGCAGCATACCCCACTGAATTTTACCCCTAATAATCACCAGATCCCCAACCTAATAATCACCAAATCCCTAACTTTATTATTATGGAAATTGGAATCCAACAATGTAATTCTATATATCCTTTCTTACAGTTGTAGCTGACTAAAAGAAGATGAGCATCTATAGATTGAAATACATTGGAAATTTTTAGAAGCAGGCAATTACCTATCTAACCCTTCTATTCTGTAAGACTATATTATTCTTATATAATCGTTATCTAGTCTTTCCTTTACCTTGAGCAGAAAGTCCGAAGGTGACATATAGGTGTGAAAAATGCAAGGAGAAAGTGGACTTACAGTGATGAATACATATGTTGCATGGACTGCTCTGATCTTTACATCACTGACAAGAATACCAAACTTGGTTACCATAAAACTGGTGCAGAGCAGCTGTGCAGCTAAAACCAAGAGGTACTTGTGATTTGTGGAATGCTGAAATATCCTTTACTTATTATTTTTTAAATATATGAAGTTGTTGATGATCTGAACTGGGTATATGGAATAAATTTTAATTTGTTCAGTTAGCTTAGGAAAAAGATAATATGGTTTTACTATTGCGTTCTTTTTGTTTCTAACAGATTAAGCATGATCCTCGTAATAAAGAAATGCGAGAGAAGGAAACGAAGAAGGTGGCCAATCTGCTTCTGAATCGGGATTTGATTCTTGAGCGAAGCTGATATGCAAGAACATGTAAGTCTGTTCATATTTGTATCCACATCGCGTGATCCTAACGAAATAGATTCCATCCCATACAATGCTGTCTTCGATGGGGTTTTTCTTTTTTTATTGTTTTCTGCTTTGGATTTCCTACTTGAATGAAACTGAGATAAACTAACTTCAACCTGTTCCTATTTGAGCTCATGTTCTTTGGTTCGCAAATTCAAAGTGAACTTTCAGTTCTCTTAGGATTATCTCCAAAGATGTAAGCTCTGTCTCTTTAAACTATGTCTCCACAAACTTGTAGTTATATGATACGCTAAATTTTGTGCATAACTATTGATAGGCTCATGTTCTCTTTTCTGTATCTGTATCATTTTCTGTTTAAATTTTCAAATTGCATGTAGAAGAGCTGTGATAATAGGGAATTTGATTGCATTAATGCTCCCTGTTTTGTTCTGTACACATTGTTCCTTGTTGTTTAAATTAGTCTTTGTTTGTGTATGATTTCAGGCCTCTAATTACTGTAGTTTACCCTTTGTATGTTTTTGGTGTTTGATTCTTCCTTTTCTTTTCAAATTTGACAATAGAATGCTGAAATAGCTTTTAATTTTTTTTTTTAATTTCTGAAATTGTTGATTTTCTGAACTGGGTATGTATGATATAAGTTTTAATTTGTTCAGTTAGCTGTGGAAAAAATAATATGGTTTAATTCTTGTGTCCTTTTCATTTTTGACAAATATGCTTCAATTTGGTTAATTTAGGAATAACTCATTTGCATGCTGGCCCATGGGAAAGCAGGGCTTAACAGAGTGATCATAGACATAAGCAGTACAATCTAAGTCAGGTAAAACCAGCTAACAGGCAGCCATCATCTTCAACAAAGCCCAAAATGGAAGCCTACAATGGAAAAATGGATAAGTTACAGCAAATGCACAGTAACGTTCTTGCCTCGACGGTTGAAAATATGTTGTTAAAGAGAACATGAGTAATGATCGCATATTTTTCCTTTTTCTTTTAAGCTGTTTGAAACCAGTGAACTTGTGCTTGAGGTGCAGAATGTGAACAAACAATTGAACTATGAGCTTAACCCTAGCAATGTATTGCCGAGTTCGATCAGAAATTCAGAATTAAAGGGCATATCAGAAATACATTAAAAATTAGATAAATAAGAAATTCAGAATAAGGGCATATCAATAAGACAATAAAAAATAGAGAAATTTTCAAGACCACCTCGTATTACGATGGAGTTTACCAAAATTACCATTCGATGAGTTTCGCAAATGAAAGCTCAAAGAGCCAAATCAAGGAATAGAGAACCCAATACATGAGACATTTCCGATTGTTGGAGTTTGAGTTATTCTCAATTAACCAAATTGAAGCATATTTGTCAAATTAACAATAATGCAAGCCAAATTAACAATAGTTCAAAAGCAACAAATTTCTTAATCATTTAATCACTCCAAATCTAAAATTGAGTCAGTCAAGGTATCAACTATAAGCCTACATAGCTTAGGTAAAATACAATTGCAGAACAAAAATAGTAATAAAGCTTTTTATTTAGTTACAAAATATTACTAATTGAACAATAAAAAGAAAAAATATTGCTAATGGATTTTTTTTTAAAAAATAAATGAAAAAAATTTAGAAAGAGAGGGAGTAGAGAACGAGAGATGGGAGATTGCTGAGAGAGAGGGAGATAGAGATGGAGAGAGGGTGTGAGGAAGTCGAAAGAGAGATGGCATGAGAGGGACACAAGGAGTTAGACAAGAGAAAGGCAACATAGAGAGACGACATGAGAAGGAAGCAGACTTAGAGAGAGAGAGAAACCCATGAGGAAATTAAATAAAGAAAAAATATTACATATAGATACAACTAAGAAAGAGTTCTGAACTAGTATTACAACAAGATTTCTGGCAAGTATCATCAACCTCTTTTATGTTTGTTTAAACATGGTAAATCCACGAGGTATAAGACTTACTGGAGCACAATAAATCTAGATACCAAACTAGTGTGAACTGAATACCGATTTGAACTCATGGTTGTCTCCACGTCGGGGAGTACGAAAGGAAGTGTGATGTTTATCTCTGGTTGGCTCTCATTAGACCACGCAAGGCAATTAGTGGCTCCTAAACCTAAATTACAATTTATAAAAAAGTAAAAAATTAACAATTATATTGAAAATAATAAAACACATATTAGAAAGCAAAGAAGATATAGGAAGGAGAAGAAAATCATCTTACCTCTTAGTTTCACTCACTTGAACAAAAAGTAAGAAAGCGGAATTTCTTCAGAACAATAAGCGGTAAATCCATATTATTAGGAATTAGCAATCCAATAATCCATTTCTTTAATTTTTAGAACTCTAAAATGCAATCTTCCTTTAAAAGCTCAATTTAGGGTTTTTGTGTTTAAAACCCTCATTCATCGCCATTGAGATAAAGAATATGCGGGGTTTAGGTTTCTTTTTTGTACTTATTGGAACAGTCAGGCCAGCATGGGCAAGGCACGTGCGGAAGTTGTAAAAAATGGAGGCACATGGAGTAAGGTAGAGGAAAGAGAATGAAACTTGGCAACAATGGATAGAAGGCAACTTTAGAATAAGTTTGTAAGGTTATCGAAGGGAGGGTTCTTCGATAGTCGTTGTACGACAAACAACTAACTCCCTTAAAATATAACAAAAACAAAAAAGTAGAGAGGATTTTGCGCGGGATGTGTCCAAAAGTTGTAAAAAAGGGAGATGCGTGGAGCATGGGTTTTAAAACTCGACTCGGATCCTTGTCGAGTTAAGTCGACTTCAAAACTCAGCAAAAACTTGTCTAAGTAATGACACTTAAAACTTGAAAAAAAATATTATATTGTTTTAATATTAGATATATGTGGTACAAATTAAAAGTTAATGATAAATATACCTAAAATGAGATAATAGTGCAAAATGAACAATATGCATACCAACTATAATAGTGCAAAATTAACAAAATTTTCAAGTCTAACATTGAGTCAATTCAAAGTATCAAGCTGTAAGCTATGTTAATCAGTCAATTAGCTTATGGAAACAAAAGTTACAGAAAACAGCAACAAACATTTAATTTAATTGCCTAATATTTTTTACTAAACAATAAAAGGAAACAGTATCACTAATAGAACTTTTTTTTGAAAATTAAAAAAAAAAAATTTAGAGAGAGAGAGCATAGAATGAGAGAGGGGAAGGGGATTATAAAGAGAGAGAGGAGACAGAGATCGAGAAAGGGCATGGGGAATCAAAGAGTGAGACGAGAGAGAGATGGCGTGAAAGGGAAGCAAACGAGAGAGAGGCGATAGAGTGAGATAGTGTGAAAAGAAAGTAGAGACTTAGAGAGGTAGAGGGGGACAAAAGAGAGAGAAAGGGGAAAGGACGAGAGAGAATAACGTGAGAGTGAAGCAGAGAGTGAGAGAGAAAAGAGAGTCAAGAGCAAAAAAAAAGAGGGATGAGAGACATAGAGAAAGAGAGATGAGACAGAGACGAGACACAAACAATAGATGTACAAGAGAGAGAGGAGAAAAGGAGGGACGAGAGAGACAAGAGAGAAAGAGACATGGACAAGAGAGAGAGAGACGAGAGAGAGTGAGAAGTTCCCGTTGCTAGAGAGTAACTGTCACCAAAGAGATGTAGATGATAGACAAAAAGAAAAGGTTTTGAGTTTTAGTCTGCAGCCATAATATCCCGTCTCGCCCTTTTATACGAATACAATAAAAACCTTGACTCGATTAAGTCAATTGAATCGATCGGATCAAGTCGACTTGGCTAATTTGACATGTCACTCGTCATTCCTAGCATAACTAGTGTTTCTCGTTGTTTTAGCTCAAAATTCAGTCGATTTAACTCATCCAAGTTTCGAGTCAACTTGTCGAGTTTTAAAACAGTGGCATGGAGTAAGATTGAGAAAAGAGAGTAAAACTTAGCAACAATGATAAAAGATAATTTTGGAATCAAGTTTTTAGAGGTTTAAAGGGAGACTTCTTCAACAATTGATATACCACAAGTAACTACTCCGACTTTTACATAACCTTGTGCATCGTATGTTCTATGCCTTAACTTTTTTGTTCATACTTTTTAAAAAAATTATTGTTATTCGTCAAAAATACTAAGGTGAGAACAATGAAGAAAAGAAATAGTCAATGAGAAAAAACATGATTCTGCTAGAGATTTTGACAAATCAAGTAAACATCAAGAAACACAAATAGTATATTGGGGCAAATCTTATAATATGTTGCAGTAAGAAAATAATCACAACAAAATTTACTTTATTTGTGGAATTAAGAATCTGTTCAACCACCGTTTTCCAGTGAACTACAAACTGAGACTCATAACAAGCATGATGAGAGAACCACATATATGGGCTGTCAATGAGCAGTGTTATGGCCAGGCCCAATACTAAATGGGCCTTGTATTTATAAATGCTACATATAACATTTATTGACATATATATTTTGTATATATTATTAATATGCATATAAGTAAATAAATAAAAAATTATATATTTTTGCACACACTATACACAGTATAGATATACACCACATTGATATATATATATATATTGTAGATCTAATGTATATACACCATATGCAATATATAAACAATGTGTTAATATTCTTATATATATTATATATGTATGTGTGTGTGTTATAGTTCCTATATATACTATAACAATATGTTAACGCACCATTATAGATATTATATGCACACTTTAATATATTTTATATAGTATAAATAATATATATATATATATATATATATATATGTGTGTGTGTGTGTGTGTGTGTGTGTGTATATTATACATATACACTATATTCTTAGTGTAGATAATATATATATACAATGTATACTTATATATATCATATATTATTATTTATATAATTATATATATTATAATTATACATTATATAATAGTGTATTAATATTGATATAATACACACCATATACAATACACATTACTATATATATAATTTAATATATTATATACACTATATAGATTGTTATATATATTATGTATGATATTATATACTCTATATATAGTGTATATGATATCTATAACAATGTGTTAAAACACTATATATACACATTGTTATATAGTGTATATATATAATATATGGCATAAATATATTATAAATATAATATATATTATATTTATATATATAATAGTGTGTTATATATATATATATACTATATATAGCATATATAATAGTCTGTATAGTGTAAATATATTGTATATATAATATAATGTATAAAATATGTAATACATTTAAGATATTTACATATTTTATGTTATTTTATCTATATGTATAATATATCAATATACACACAATATATATACCAATAAAATTATATGTAACGTGTACAATATAATATATTTCTTTAGAGAAGGGTTGGCCCGAGCCCGGACCGATTAAAAAAGAGTAAGACTCGGGTCAATAAATACGATGCCCATTTAGAATCAGGTGTGGTCCTAATTCAGCCCATTGATAGCCATATCTGTGGTTCTCTCATGATGCCTATTATGAGTCTCAGTTTGTAGTTCACTGGAAAGAGGTGGTTGAACATATTCTTAATTACACAAATAAAGTAATTTTGTTGTGATTATTTTTTTATTGCATCATATTACATACATCATTTGCCCCAATATACTATTTGTGTTTCTTGATGTTTACTTGATTTGTCAAAATCTTCAAGAGAATCATGTTTCTCATTAACTGTTTATTTTCCTCATTGCTCTCACCTTAGTATTTTTGACGAATAACAATAATTGTTTTAAAAAGTATGAGTAAAAAAGTTAAGGCATAAAACATCTGATACACAAGGTTATGTAAAAATCGGAGTAGTTGCTTGTGGTATTGTTAATTGTCGAAGTTGTCACCCTCTAAATCCTTAAAAATGTGAATCCAAAATTATCCTTTGATAATTGTTGCAAGTTTCACTCTTTTCTCAATCGTACTCTATATCACTGTTTTAAAACTTGACGAGTTGACTCGAAGCTTGGATGAGTTAAATCAACTGAATTTTGAGCTAAGTCAACAAGAAACTCGAGTTTTGCTAGGAATAACGAGAGTTACTCTGTCGAATAAACCGAGTGACTCAGTTGACTTAATCGAGTCACAATTTTTATTGTATTCATATAAAAGGGCGAGACAGGATGTTATGGCTGGAGACTAAAACCTTTTCTTTTTGTCTATCGTCTACAACTCTTTGGTGGCAGTTACTCTCTAGCAACAGGTACATCTCACTTTCTCTGTCTCTCTCTTTCTCTTGTCCCTATCTCTTTCTCTCTTGACTCTCGTCCCTCTTTATTTCTCTCTCCCTCGTCCATCTTTTGGTTTGTGTCTCGTTTCTGTCTCATCTCTCTCTCTATGTCTCTCGTCCCTCTTTTTCTTTGCTCTTGACTCTCTTTTCTCTCTCACTCTCTGCTTCACTCTCACGTCATTTCTCTCTCGTTCTTTCCCCTTTCTCTCTCTTTCATCCCCCTCTACCTCTCTAAGTCTCTACTTCCTTTTCACACCATCTCACTTTGTCGCCTCTCTCTCGTTTGCTTTCCTCTCACGCCATCTCTCTCTCGTTTCACTCTCTAGTTCTCTCATGCCCTTTTCTCGATCTCTATCTCCTCTCTCTCTTAATAATCCCCTTCCCCTCTCTCATTCTCTGATCTCTCTCTCTCTCTGTAAATTCTTTTTTTTTTTTTTTTTTAAAGTTCCATTAGTGATATTGTTTTCTTTTGTTGTTTAGTAAAAATTATTATGCAATAAAATCAAATGTTTTTGCTTTTTTTTGTAACTTTTGTTTCCCTAAGAAGCCATGTAATTGACTGATTAACATAGCTTACAGTTTGATACTTTGAATTGAGTCAATGCTAGACTTGAGAAATTTGTTAATTTTGCACTATTGATAGTTGGCATGCATATTGTTAATTTTGCACTATTATCTCATTTTAAGTACATTTATCATTAATTTTTAATTTATACCACATATATATAATATTAAAACAATATAATTTTTTTTAAAAGGTTTTAATTGTCATTACTCGAACAAGTTTTTGCTGAGTTTTGAAGTCGACTCAACTCGACAAGGATCCGATTCGAGTTGTCAGTTTTAAAACCCCTGCTCCACGCGTCTCCCTTTTTTACAACTTTTGGACACTTGTCGTGCAAAAGCCTCTCTCTACTTTTCTTTTTTGTTGTTTTTTATGGAGAGTTAGTTGTTTGTCGTACAACTTCTATCGAAGAACCCTCCCCTCCAAACCCTTACAAACTTATTCCAAAGTTGCCATCTACCTATTGTTGCCAAGTTTCATTCTCTTTCCTCTACCTTACTCCATGTGCCTTCCTTTTTTACAACTTCCGCACGTGCCTTGCACATGTTGGGCTAACAAGTTCCAATAAGTAAAGAGACAAAACATAAACCCCGTATATTCTCTATTTCAATGGCGATCGACGAAGGTTTCAAAGACAAAAACCCTATAATCAGCTTTTAAAGGAAGATTGCATTTTAGAGTTTTAAAAATTAAAGAAATGAATTATTGGATCACTAATTCCTAACAATATGGATTTGCCACTTAATTGTTCTGAAGAAATTCCGCTTTCTTGAACATTTCGTTCAAGTGAGTGAAACTAAGAGGTAAGATGATTTCCTCTTCTCTTTTCTATCACTTCTTTGCTTTCTAATCCGTGTTTTGTTATTTTCAATATAGTTGTTAAATTTTTTTCTTTTTTATAAATTGTAATTTTGGTTTAGGAGTTGCTAAATTGCCTTACTAGGTCTAACAAGAGCCAACCCAAGATAAAAATCACACTTCTTTCCTTACTTTCCTTGAAGTGGTTTTCCAACGTGGAGGCACCCATGAGTTTAGATCAGTATTCAATTCACACTAATCTGGTATCTAGATTTATTGTGCTCTAGTAAGTCTTAAACCTCGTGGGTCTTTACCATGTTTAAACAAACTTAAAAGAGGTTGATGATACTTGCTAGAACTCTTGTTAGATTCCTAGTTCAGAACTCTTTCTTAGTTGTTGTATCTATATGTAATATTTCGTTTTTATTTAATTACCTTTGGCTTTTGAACATTAGAAATGATGACCATGCCTCCTTGACTTGTCATGTTTTGTTGGGTTGTTGGAGGCTTGGAGCTTCCACGCATGTGTTGTAATCTCTAGTCATCCTCCACCCCACAAAAAGTCTTCTCACAGGCTCACATTGAAAACTAGGGTTTCTACTTTTCTACCTAAAGTGATGTTTTTGAAAAAACTCAGTTTTTGATCAATTGGGGTTTTTTTTCGGTAGCCAAACTACAAGTGTTTGATCGATATTAAAATTCTAGAATGATTTGAACATGTTACAAACAAAAAGGTAGGGCATAGTTGATGCCCCTCATGTTTTGGCAACAAGTTATTTTGTTCTAGTAATTTATGAATCAGTGTGTGACGGCTGTATATGTGTAAAACAATCCCTTCTTCAACTCTGGAAGCAGTAAAAATGTCTGAAAAAAGTGTAATGAATGGGATTGTCAAATGCTAGAGGATGTGGCTATCTAGTGTATGGCTACAAAATCTTAATTTCCAAATTTCGGTAGTTAAGTTGGATTGAAGGAATTATTTAGAGTGGTCTTAATTAGCACGAATGTTTTTTGGAAGCCAGCGGCATAAACATGGAAACATAAATGGGAGAATAGTAGAGCCCATACTACCTGATGATTCATATGACAAGTGGGAGTAAAAAAATCTCACTATCATATCTTGGTTGTTGAATTCTATGCAACCAACCACATGAATTCTCCCGATTTCATGTTTCTTAGGACTGCTAATGAGATTTAGGATGTAGCAGCCTAAACATACTTCCAGGCTCGTAACATTGTTGGGGTTTATAAGCTACAATCAGAATTTTCCTAGATCAGATTTAGGATGTATCCAATTACTTTGCTCGTCTTCGGGGTATGTGGGATGAATTGGACCATTATCAGATTTTTCAGTCTTCAGTTATCGTTGATGTAGTAAGCTTGTTAGTTTGCCTAATTATCGTCATCTTTCTTAGCCCGTGCAATCTATCCATGGCAAGAGATGTCTGAGTATTAGGCAACTCTTTACGTTTCAATAGATTTGAATTGTCACACAAACCAGATGTCTACTTTGGTCCTCATAGTATACCAATATAATATTAACTTAATAGTTCTCTCCAACAAGTATTAAACAATTCGGATTTCTTTGTTGTAATATACCTTGTTTGGGATGAGTTACCTTTGGATTGGTCTCCGAAAAGTTGAGTTACTTAAGTCACCTCTGTTCAACATCTCTTCCTAGTATGTCTCCGAAAAGTTGAGTACAGTTTTACTCAAAATTGCAATTGTTTGGGACTCTGATGGGCTACAAATACATTTGTTTTTATGGAAAATGGAATGTCTCAGCTCAACCTAATTTTTATGTTCAGCAGTATTTCCATTAATTCTGTAAATTTGTAGTATTTCCATTAATTCTGTAAATTTGTACTTTGATATTAAAGAAGAATCTGAGTAGAGTCCAAGGATTTAAATACTTCTCCAGCTCTTACAAGTGTCTTTACACGAGGGCTTATATCTATATGAAGATGGATTATGAACTCTTTGGGCCTGATATGCTAATTTTGTTCCAAGCATTTAAGGACAAGGACCTCAAATTTGCTTCTAGAAAGTACAGCCTGAATGGGACTTTCTGCTTCCTATGCAAACTTCGACAAAAGGACTAGTTAATTTATTGTTATTTATGGAGGCGGATAAGGCATCAATATTTGAGAAATTGGAAATGTCCCGGAACTTGGTCTTTTGGATTTCCAGTTCAAATCCGTTGAGAAATGCAAGCATTGTCATTAAGTCTTCAGCCAAGTTAATCATTGACTGAGTGGTCAAAATGAGTAAACTTGACAAGTTCCAAGTCAAACCAGTGATATTTTCTACCTTGCTCTCTAATCTAGTCTGGACCAATTGATGTTTCTGATATACTGCTTTGCAGGTTCTGAGCTCAGTCAAGCAGAGCTGCTATACCCTTATCTTAGTTTACATTTATTGGGGTTCCATATTCTTGTATCAACTGGATATGAACCCATGTTGACTGTTAACTACTACTTTGATGTTTGTAGCTCTAAAGGGCACATTTATCCAACATTTTCTGTTGCTGTTGAGTTCAACAGCAGCCATGATGGAAGAGAGAGGTGATTGGTTGGTTTGTCAGAGAGTGAGGATTGATTGTGTTTTGATAGTTGATAAATTATGTGGGTTGCTCCGGTTGACTATTCACTCTTTTATTTTGTGTTTGGAAGGAGGGAGATTCAGATAATGCACCACTTGGCTGGTCACCCCAATGTCATAGTGATCAGTGGTGCTTATGAGGATGCTGTTGCAGTTCATGTTGTTATGGAATTGTGTGCGGATGGAGAGCTTTTTTTCCCTGCTATTTGTTTATTTCAGGTTGAAGATTCGAGATTGATTCTCCACAACTTGGGGAAGTTTCTCTTTCTCACATGAATGTCAAGGTGAGGTATTCTGCACCTTGTCGCCTTAATAGGGCCTGTGGTGACTAGTTGTTTTCCTGCATCAGGTACTTGTACAAAGTGGCCTGTGGGAAGGGGCAATAGCATACTCTACAGTAAGCTGGTGGGACTGTCTTAACATTTGAGTCAGCTAGATGGTTCTTGTGGAATTGCACTAGATGGAATTGCAGAATCCTCGGAGACGACTAAAATTGCAGAAATTGCAAATGACTAAAAGTTCTTTATTCGTCTGGCTTGTACACTTAAACTGGCAAATTTCTTAACTGAGGGATATGAATCAGATAATTTGAATGAATACAGCAAGTTTGAAGACAACAAGCTCTCTGTTTTTTTTTTTTTGTTGGTGGGTAATCTGAATGAGCTAGCATAGCAGTTGACAACTGTTGCAAGACATGCTTCATAAAATTAGTAGAAGAAATAAGGGGAGAAAATGGGCTGGGCTTCTGAAATACTTTTAAATAACTCATTGGTGGAAAGTTCAAAGTTTAGCTGAACATTCAAAGAAAACAGACTAAAAGATTGGGTTAAAAAAATTCTCAAATATCCAAGCACAATAATTTTTTCATCTGATTTTCAGTGAGTTTTTTTTCCTTCTAGCCAGCCAGTAGAAAAGAAAAGAATGGGAAAACTTTTTTGGATAATAATTCCATTAGAAAGTTTTTCTTTTTCATCCTATTTTCCATGCAAACAGACGCAGCCTAAATAAAGTTTGTTCTTTTGGCTACACTGATCCATTATTTGCAAATAGGCCAGTTCAGCATGGTTCAGTTAAGCGTGAACAGCATGAACACAACCTAATTCTTACCGAGTCACTGATTTTTTAAAATAAAACACTCAATGTTGGCAAGGATGGGTGGAACCCTACCTGTTTATTAATAATAAAATCAAATTAGGGGATATAAACTTTACCCCTACAAAAAGGATGAGGAATCTTGTCCATTAGCGATTCTAATAAAGCCAACACCAACTTTGTCAAGAAAAACTAAAAGGTTAATATAATAAAGAGTTAAAGAGCTTGACGAGGATCATTAAAAATTGACGAGGAACTAGAGTCACATGCTCTGTTAACCAGCTTATCTGTAGTCGAATTAACTTCCCTAAAAACATGGATAATAGTGCAAGAAAGGCTAGAAATAGTCTTTTTATTTTTATTTTTATGTTTCAATATCAACAAGACTGTGAGAGAGCTTTTGTAGTGTTCAACGCATAATGTACTTCAAATTCGATTCTACAATCAAATTGTGAAACCCAGGTCTTTCACAAATTGCTAATCCATCCTGGATTGCTCTAGTTTTTGTAATAATGTTATTACATTGACCCAATCATTTCATATTACCACTAGAGGAGACCAACATTTCATAACTGCTAAATTGAGTCAAATTTGATTACTTCATTGACCCAATCATTTGCAAATCCTAAGTCCTATCCAAGATGAACAGTGGGAAGTTTTGTCCAAGACACTTCATGCCAGATCATCTTTCTGTAGAGCAATTGAATGTGACTTTGAAGAGATGTAATGTTGGAGTGTCAACACTGATGGATCATTGAATTTAAATTGCCTCAAGAGAAGGTGGCCTGAAATTATTTTTCTAATCTAAACTCTGGTGTTGCTTGGGTCTTTTCCTGCTCATTCCAATGTTTCTTATTTGGTGATTCAAATTGAATTACTTATGGGCCAAACTGGCTTTCCAAAAAGAACGCCGTTGGCTTTCACCAACGAATGACACCTATTATTTTTGAATTTTCTATTCTACCAAGCGTAGAAGTATAATTTTTAAGGGTTAAAGCTTCTTAACTAAAGTTAAAAGGACGTGTTGATTGTGCAAAAAAATCAAAGAGAACTTTGTGCAAAAAAAGTCAAAGAGGACTGGCTTAGCCAAAGACATGGTAAATCAAACTCTTGAGTGTTGTTGCCACCTTTTTTCTCTTAGTGTATACCCCATGGGGCTAAACTTGTGTGGGAGTCTGGGATGGGGCTGGAGGGGAATAATAGTCTGCCAAAATGTTGGGATACCTCTTCGTTGTCAAAAAAAAAAAAACACTTCAACTGAAATTTGAGTATTTGGTTGCCATTATATTGTAGTACAAAAACTATTTTCTTTTCTTGTTTCAGCCATAAGAGTTAATGGAGTAGGGATAGTAGTTAGTAACCCAAACCTCCTAACCTGCTATTCGCTCCCGCCCTCAAACCTCGCTCCCGCTCTCAAATCTCGCTCGCACCTCGAGAGCTCGATTTCAATTTTTGTAAACCTCGCTCTCATCTAGAAAGTATTGTTTTTATGTAAAGTTTTATTTTTATCCCAATTTTTCATGTTAAATGAGGTATATTTTGTCATTTTTCTTTGTAAGGCAGAAGATTCATGCAAGATTTGTAAATTATTGGTGATTTTGTAATTGAATTTAGAATGATACATTTAATATATCAATATTCATCTTTTTTATTGTGACTACAAATTTAAATGATGAATGATTTTATCATTTCTTTCTTATAGTTTAGAAAGTATAAACGATATATTTGCATCTATAAGTAATTTTCAAGATCACGAACATATATAAATAGCGGTGCTCTAGAGGCTCTTGAGCCTATCCTAAAATAAAATTTGACGTTCTTGCTCCCGCTTTGGTTACTTAGGATAGGACTGCATGTTTGGTTAGGCTCGGCCAAATCAAGCCTGAATGCAACCCATTTAATGGGGGGCTTTGGTACATTTTGGGTTGGACTTTGAAAAATCTCATTCCTACCTAATGTAGTATTGGGCTTGGTTAATCAAATCTAACCTGCCCTAGTTGCACTCCTACACTCCGTATGGGTGAAATTTCCATAAGATAATTTTCAGTGTTTTGGGTACAAATGTTTTCAATTACCCCAAACTCTATTCTGAATAGTCATTACAACAAAACACCCCTTTGAAGTGACAACCACTCTCTTGAAGTGAAATTTGGGGCATGTGGTAGAGGCTATCTTGATAATCTTAGAACAACTTTGGTGCATCCAAAACTATAAGAACACACATCGGTTGTGATGACAGACAAGGTATCCTCCAACGTGAGCATATTGGAATTAAGTCCCTTGGAGCGTGTGACCGTTAATGTCCATCGACAACCAAACTGACATATTAGGCATCTAATTAACCGTTATGGGCAAAACACGTAGCCAGTTAAATCCCATGTGATTCTTGATCGACCATTTAACAAGTCCACCCTTCTAATCAATTACTTAAAGAATAAGAGTAATGCACACCACAACGCACAAAGAAACAAAATTCAACGTTATTGAATCAATAAAAATTATAAGACACTATGCATGACAAAAACACA
Organism: Tetracentron sinense; assembly: GCA_015143295.1. NCBI lineage: Eukaryota > Viridiplantae > Streptophyta > Magnoliopsida > Trochodendrales > Trochodendraceae > Tetracentron > Tetracentron sinense. The sequence continues at coordinate 3,638,253 of CM026569.1, forward strand.
CTCACTAAAGGAGCGGGTGAACCTAAAGATGGTGTCAAAACAAGCCTACTCAAGTGATCTAGTACCCCTCTTATAAGGTGGGTGTTCAGTTTTTTTTTTTTTTAAATCTTAAGGAAACACCAAATGTGATAGTACATTTATATTAATTCATTACAAGAGTGCCCTCATGCAAACATTTCTCTGAACAATGGTTGTGAGAGATATATCATAAGAGGACCCAAAAAAAATGTCACATTTTTTGTGTTCGTGTACGATATAGAGATATCATTTTTTATTTATTGTTTAAAAAATATTAAAGTGGGAAGTAAAATAATCACCTCCTCAGTCGGTGATATGAAGAGGCTCATCTTGGTTCCCCTTTTCTTGTCATGTGTCACATCTTTAAACTTCTTTTAATTGTGGTTAAGATTCACTCATCCCTATGATTCACTTCACCCTATGATTCACTTCACCCATTTACCTTGGTTTTTAAAAATAAAATAAAAATTTAACCATAGGATTAAAAAAAAAAATTATGACAGTTGATGGAAAATAACATCCGCTTCCTAAGGTTTGGGGAAATCCAGACTCTCTTAGTGGACATTCACTCTCTAAATCTAGATGCGAAACCTTGTCTTTCAACTTCATCCATCCCGAGAGGCTATGCGCGCAACAGGTGTTAAATGACAATTTAGCTCGTTTTGTTAGTCTTTCTATGGGGGGGGGGCCACAAGTGGCGTTGTTTCCAATGGAGAGTTGGCTTCAAGAATCTTGGAACTCTCATCTCCTTTAAAAAGTAGATATGGCAAGCCTTGTTTCTAATTTACAACCAGTGCTCCCAAATTCAATTACCAAACAGCCCTCTTCCAGGTTTCTCCATATCCAGGCACGCGTCGTCGTCCCTTCACGCTCTCAGAACCCCAGAAGACCCTTGAGGATGGCTCAGTCGTGTTCGACCCATGCAGGAAAAGACCACCCCGGTACAGAGCTTGAGCTTTTCATCGAAGTTCACGAAAAATGACACTGTATGACAGATCCGAAAACAAATTAACTTTAAACACAATGATTTTAGCCAATACCCATTAACCTATTATCACAAATGTATGACTTTGGATTGTCAAAAGATCTGGTATGAGCTTCTGTGAATTGTATCTCATGTGGGTTTGCTAAGAAACAAAAGAACTGCTTATTTGTCTCAGAGAGAATTTCTGTACTTAACTGATTGGTGGTTTTTTATGTTTATATCAAATGGGTATTTGGTGGATGGTGTTTCAAGTTGTTATTTGAACGAAGACATTATCATATCCTCTGTTTAATTTGCATAGTTGATTCTGTTAAGTTAAAATTCGTTTATTTGGTTGATTCAATTCACTTGGGTATTAGAGAAAACCTTCTTGGTGCATAAATATGTTCCCTCTGTCAATATCTTCTTACTTTCGAACTAGACCTGCTTCAACTTTGTAGTTAATTGCTTTCTCTGTAGCTACAAAGGAGCTTTCTTTGAGTAAAGAAGAGTTAAGTATTCTCTTTGTGCATTGTCTTTTATCCCTTCATAGGATTTGTGACCTTTCGAAGCCCACCAATGTATAAGGTTTGATGTGTGTTACTTGAATGTATATGGTCTTTGTGGGACGTTATCTTTACATATGATCTCTTAGGATATCTTATCATTTAAATTTGTATTCAATTTGGATTTATATGGCCGAATTTCTTTAGGATATCTTTACATAGATGAATTTATATGGGCTTTGTTGCTTGCTAAGTTATATTGTTCCAAATGCTAGTACAATTCAATCAGAGAATACCCAATAGTGATCTGTTATGGAGTTCAACAGCTGAGATGGGAATATTTAAGAAACTCTGATTGAGATGTGACTTAGGAGGAACTTGATTGAAGAATCAAGTTTAATTTGGTATAGGCAGATTTTGGAGTAAATGGCTATCTGAAGATTGAAGACTTATCCACCCATAATGACAATTCTACTTTCTTATGACTTAGATTTTGATTATTTATCTTAGTAAATACTAAATGCGATTAACATTGAAAATGCAAGATGTTTTGATTCTTCACTTCCTTTGTTTTTCCAAAAAGCTTCTATGTTAGATTTAATTTTGAATCATTAACATCTTTATCACATTCTGTTTTCTCTTAAACCTCTTCATGTGACTTACACCCTTGAATCCTTCTTTCCTTTTTTTTTTTTACTTTTTTCCCTTTTCATTATTTCAGTGATTCAACAACAGAGAATTATAATACAAAATAACTATGGTGAGAAGCTTGTGGGGGTATTACATGAAACAGGTTCTACGGAGTTTGTAATCTTGTGCCATGGATTTCGATCCACAAAGGTTGGTAATTGTGATATAAAGTACTCTCTTGTTATGTGTTAATTTGATTAAGATGAACCTATTCAAGTAGTAAGTGTTATTTTTTCACTTATTATATTTGGTCAAATTTTTTGTTTGAACCATTTTATTCAAACAGAAACAACTCTATTAGTCTATTTGTCTTTGTAGATTGGTAACTTTGAAATACTTTTAATTGTCCCAGAGAATAAAATGGTTCTTGCTTGTGTTGCATGAAATTGACTAGATCAGCATATCTTTGTTTACTTATACAGTTATACCACAAAAGATGTTATAATCAGTTCGACAAATCTAGAGAAATAAGAAAACAAGAAACCAAGCAATCGCACAAAAGAGACAAGATATACGTGGTTCGGCAAGGTGCCTACGTCCATGGGAGAAAATGGCAAGAAATCCACTAAGAATACAGGAGAAAAACAATGTACAAAAGCTCTCTCTAAACCCTCTTTCTGAAACCCTCGAAAAAACCCCTTATCCTGCATCCTCAAAGAAAACCCTTTATATATCTAGGGTTACAACGGGAAGACAAAACGGGTCAAAAATTCGGGTCACTCGGGTCGCACACCGGGTCATCAAAGATCCGGGTAAGATCCATACCAACTTCCCAACAAAACCTATATACAGAATTTGAGCCAAAACTTACAAAAGATAGGTTCTGTAGACTGATTTGATATGTAAATCGGTATTATCATTATTCTTGCTATAAGACCTGTTTTACCATCCAGTTAGAAACATCTTTAAAGGTGTGTCGGTTCATGTATCACCCCACCTCTCTTTTCCTCTCCTCCATTCCTCATTATGGTAGTACATAAATATGTAAACATGGAAGGATGCCCCAATATATGTGTGTTTGTGCCTGCGTGTGTGTAAGGTATACGAAGATATGTGCATTCAGCATGGTGTATATATGTGTATGTATGGCTTAAAATTTAGAAACATGAACTGCCATAATTCATGTACCTGTGCATAACTTGAAGTCCATATACAGAACTAATGGGAAGTGTTTGTAACAAGTATTAACCTCAGTTTCCTTACTCAAATGTTCCTTAGTCTTTTCTTTTTTGGGTCTAACACTGTTATAGTTATGTTATCATTGATCAACAGATTGCACGCAACATCAATACCTGGTATGCACTGTCTATGGAGGGAATATTTCCAAGTTTGTAAATGTTAGAAATGACCTTAAACAAAACTGACGGTGCAAACGTAAAGTGCAACTCAGCTATTATTCATAATACCAAATATTAATACTTATTTTCCAAGAATTTGAAGTCTGTCGATGTTTCATTAAATTATCTTACTATCAGTTTGCTGTTTCCCAAATCATTCCTGCTGGTCATACAAGGTCAAGGATGTGTTTGGTTGGTTGGTGATTTGGGTTGGTGGTAGGAATGATTTTACAGCTCGGATGTTTTTATCTTCAGGAACACAACACTATGGTAAACCTTGCTGCTGCTTTAGAAAAAGCAGGAATCAGTTCCTTCCGCTTTGACTTCGCTGGAAATGGGTAAGCTGGTAGTAATAAAAGATTACAAGAAAAACATAACTCTTCAAAGATCATTGAAAATATATTCTCAATGGCTACCACTTTGTTGTTTGGAGATAGACTTTACGAAAATTTTTGTTGCCTAGTATTGCAACTGATAGTAACTCTTGTAAGCAAAGTTTAGCAAGTTTGTAACATGCTCCTTAACTATTATTACCAGCATTTGTGGTATCAAAACTAGCTAATTGTACATGCTGATGCCGTACACATTGACGAGTGCCTTGAACTTATTATCTCACATACTTTAATGTCAAACCTACTCCAAGTGAATAGGCTCTTTACTTGTGGAGATTATTCCTTGAGGCAACTATCTGAGTCATTTTTTTATCTCGTTGCATTTGTTGGACTGTGGGAGTCAAAGTTTAAAATATAAATCAAGTTCTTCACTTCATATTTGGAAGAGGACTATGGTGTCTTCTACTAACTCTTTCCAAATTACTAACTACAAATGAATTGGATTTGGATGATTCAAAATTTAATAACAAGTAAAATAATATGGACACATATTAATGTCTAACAATCTAATATCATGGAAGAGTGATAAAACAATATTATTGTCCAAATCCATTGAATTAGCGAGATACCAATCAATATATCCAATGAAGAATGGAACAGTGTTGCAAGGACATGGATGCAGATGTTTGTGTTTGATTCCTATTGGTGTGTCATAATCAGTGAGCGAGAAGAATTGGACTTGGTGACTGTCCATATGCATGTTTATGTGGGGCCAGTTAAAAAACTTGCAGATCACAGATTATTTTCTTACTGTGCTTTAATAATTTCCATGACATGTAGTAATGTTTGTAGGTAGATATTGTTCCCACATCCTAACAGTATGATAAGTCAATGATGGTTATATGCATTGCTGGTAAAAAGATTATATCCACTAACATGGGCATTTTGTTGCACGGACCTCTAGTTTCCCCCCAATCCTCTTGTGCCCCCGCCCTGCCAAAAAAAATACATAGACATGTTTATTATGCTCATATTTTTATTTCATGTGCCTAGCAAGATATATGTAAATAGGAAAATGTAGTCATACATTTACATTTTATAACTTGGTCATCTAATATGCAAGGTAAATACACATTTTTGCCAGCAAATGCAGTTATTTTCAACTCTATAGACAATTCAGCTAAGACTAACAATAACACTAGTGAGAAGGAGTGAATTGGTGCAGATTAGAGACTCTTAAGGGGCGAAAAGAAGGCCAAAGAGGAAATGAATGAATTTAGTGTGGAAAGAGCACACACTTTGACCAAAGTCATGACTTTTAATAGCGTGAAATGACGGAATAGGATTCATGTTGCCGACCCCAAATATTTGGGATAAGGCATTGATAATGATGATGACATGGGCTTCACTTATAATTTTCTTCTCGACACTGATAAAATAACCCCAACATTAATTTAATATAATGCCACATGTGCATGCAAATTTCAAGCGTCTTTAAGGATGAAATACCTAAAGTTTAGTTTCAAGCTACCTTCACCGATTTGGGGTGAAGTTTCTAATTTTATACGTGTGAGACTATCCTTTCAACCTGGATAAACCCAGACTGATAATTACATTCCTCTCATGGAGGGGAGGAACCTTTGATTATGAAGAAAAAGAAGAGAATAGAATGATAATAAAAATATACTTTTTATGAAAATATGGGCTCACAAGTGCCTCATAAGGCCTTTTTTATAGAAGAAAGAGAAGAAGAAAAGGGAAATGTGGCCATTTGAGGGCTCATAACGCCTTTTGTATTGTTGTAGAAGCCTTCTTCTTCAATGGTTGATGGATGATGTAGTTACAGAAGGAAGATCTCTATTTTGGAGGGCTCTTAATATGTTTCTTGGGAGTCTCCAAAGGAGACTCCCCATATTAAGTAGTGAGTCCTTGATATCTCTCCTATTTTCTCCCCCTTATTGAGGAAAAAAATTCGGGGCCAACTCTTTCTAGAGGAGGCCATGTGCCCTTGGACAGTGACTGAGTTTCCTTGTTGGGTAACTCTGAGAGCATTGCCTTCTTTCTGGAGGGCTCTACAATATGTTCTCTCCTTTTGTGGAGAGAATTCTATTTGAGAAGAAGAAGAAGGGAGAAGATAACTCCCCTCATTAATAGGGTGCCAAGTGCCCCCTTGCATTGGATCCTAGAAAAGGGGTCCTTATCTCAGGATCCCTTTAAAGTGACGTGAGGATCCCTATTTGGGATCTGCTACCACGTGGCAGCCATGTACTGGTGTGCAGGGTTGTCTGCATCTATTTAACTGCAGGCTTAATTAAATTTACAACTAATTTGGCTGCAGACATGTGTCAGTCCATTACAGACTGGCACTAATTTGTTCACGAGGGCCACAACTAGTTTGGTTGTGGCCAGGTGTTGGTCTATCATAGACTGGCCCTAGCTTGTCTGCAGAGACCACAACCATTCTGGCTGCAGCCACGTTTCAGTCCGTTATGGCTTGGCACTAGCTTGTCCGCGAAGGTCATGAGATGCCATAGCCCCTTTGGCTACAGCAACGTGGCAGCAAGCCATTTGGCTTGCTTCCATTATGTTTGTGAGGCAATATTTTCCTCAGGATTTTGCTTGCCAGCATTTAATGCTGACGGACGAATTATCAAAATTGTCTCACACATGCATTTGGCACACGTGAAGCTCAACCACCCTATTTGGGTGGTGATTCAGTGCATGCAGGTGCATATGCACCTGCACTCATAGACAATGAGATTTCACTGCCCACACCACCTCAGTGCAAGCCATTGGATGTGGACATATGATATCATACAGCTTTCTATCATATCCTTATTCCCATATCCAATCCAAAATTAAGGTGGCATTTAACTTACCACCGAGGCTTTCACATCAGCGGCCTTTTCTTTTATTATTTTGTTTATAAGTGCAGAATCTTCATTATGCTAATTAGGAGTGTAATAGGTAGTAGGAGTTCTGTTTGGTTGATGATAGTAGGAGTTAAATAAGCAAGTTTCTAAAGTTTTTTTTTATATTTCTTTACTTTTAATATACAATATATATATATATATACTGTCCAGTGTTTCTTACTATGTCTTAGATTATAATGGAAGGCTAACTGTGATCTCGAGCTCCACAAAAAGAATGATTTAATGACCTACTATTCTCCAATAACTATGCTACTATGTGACTACAAGTGTATGAGTAATGACTGCCATATATTTCCCGTAGCAGGCCTATAAAAGTGATGGTTAATTCTGTTTTATCGTTCTGAATATCACTCATGGGATTTCTGAAACCATGTTACTTATTATTGATTCAGCTAAATATATAGGAACTGATGATGCTCTGCCTTCCAGGGAAAGTGAAGGTTTGTTTCAGTATGGTAACTACCAGAGAGAAGCTGATGATTTACATGCCGTAGTATCACACTTTTGTGGGGAGAAACGTGTAATAAGTGCAATTCTTGGACATAGTAAAGGTGTGTCAATTTATATTATCTATTTTCGATTTCTAGAATTATACCCATAAAAGGAAAATAGAAATTTTTTGTTTACATTTTGAAAAATATACATGAAGGTTTTGTGGCTAATGGATGTCAATTACCAAATCTACTTTTTCTTATATTATTATGGACAGCTCTTGATAGACTAGAAGGGAACAAATTCATGTTTCCAAACACAAATAGTTGGGATAAGGTACTGACAAAGAAGAAAAAAAAAGGATTATGGGTTGCCCAGTTCATCCCCAGTCTCCAACATCCTCTGTCCTCATTTGCTAGTACATCTTTTTACTATAGCCGTGATTCTATCTCTCGTTTTGGAAATTCTGTCAAAGTAATTTCATTTCATTGGGCGAGCTTTCACATAAATGAAATTCTGACCTGACCTTCACACTCAACCTCATCCTGAAACACTTGACAATATCATAATTTATTAGACAAGAGACCAAAAATAAAATTAAACATCCAAAAAAAATTCCTGAAGTTTGTCTGAATTTGTGGGATGTGCACTGAGGAAGAAACTATAGTCATTTTGAGCATTATTCTAGTTGTGGCTATAGTTACCTCTGTACATTCACATATCCGATTCTGAAGCCTCCTCTCATAAGAAATGAACCCAGAATCAAGCCATTCAAGTAGCTTCTTCTCATAAGATATGAACCCAAAATCAGGCCTTTCAAATTTCAGCTGTAACAGTTAAGATTTGTGTGAACCCCCAAGATGAAATAGGATTTGCATTATGACCAATGGGAGCTGCAGCTGATGAGTGGAACAGAATTACCAAAAATGTTTCTGCAGGCCTTTCTGTTCTTAGGATAATATTAAGATTTAAGAATGCAATAGGCACATAATAAATACCTCAAACCAAGATTTTCTGCATGATACCTTAATACCTAAATCCGAACAATGTAAAGAACTGCCTAAACAATATAACTCGCTTAAATGTGTTTTATGTATTAATAAATTAGGACCCCAGGCACATTAAATCCTAATGAAAAGAAAAAACAATAAAATGGGACAGCTGCTATTGGAGGACAAGAAGGTTGACAAAAAGTATATATTTAAACATGAACTTTTATGAGGACAAAAGTTGATGACTAATTTGATTGAAGATAATGGATTAAAGTTAAAACATAAATCCGCACCTCCATATGTAAGCAATAATCATACGAAGAACAATGGCAAAAATACTCTTCAGTGGATCCGGGTTGGGACCAAAGTCATCCTTTTGCTTCAAATAATCATCTTTACTACTTTTTCATCTGCGTCTCAGTGTGGTTAGCTAGTTCAAAAAGTCCATTCCAATGACTTTATACTTGTCTTTATGTAATCTTGTTTCTTCAAAGTGCTGTTTGCTGAAAAGAGTTCTTACTTGTTGCAGGAGGAAATGTGGTGCTCCTGTATGCTTCTAGGTATAATGATGTCGATACCGTAGTCAATGTTTCTGGACGCTTTAATCTGGAGAGAGGCATTGCAGATCGCTTGGGTGAAGATTTTATTCAAAGAATAAAAAAAGATGGATATATTAATGTTCAGAGTAAAAGAGGTAAGCTATTAGGTAGTATCGAGCATTTGCAAGAATTTAATTTACATTACCCTAATGCATGTGTACAGAACAGTCAAGGTTCACTATTCTGTGCATAATGAATGTAATATAATGGGTTTGATATGCTTTATTCCTACCCTCATGTTCCCATTTCCAATTGTGGTGGATTTACATTATTTTATTTTCTCTAATATCAGATGGAATCTTCAAAATGATCAGTTTCAAACAATCTTTCTGTATCTATGTTTTTTTGTGGTGGCCTTTCGAAGTAAATTTGGTGGTTGTATTAGAGCCTTTTGTTTTCATACGCATGACTGTAAATTTGAAACATAATGTTCTCTTTCCACTGAGGCCTTGGCAGTCAGCTGACCAGGGATTTTGTTTTTTTGTTTTTTATTATGTTAAACCAGATACTTGATTGACCTCAAATATTATTGTAGGAACAAATGAGTATAGTGTGACAGAAGAAAGTTTGATGGACCGCCTAACTACTGATATGCGTGCAGCATGCCTTTCAATTATGAAAGACTGCAGGTCAGAAAATGCAATTCATCATGTAGATTGCATCTAGATGTTTTTTTATCATGCATTATGCAGCAACCATTAATAATGTTTTATTCGTAAGAAATTTATGATTAAGAAACAAGTTTTATAGAAAATTATTATATTTATGGTCCATTATATGTTGGTTGTGCTAATGATTCTCATTTCACAATACAAAGGAAGAGGGAGCTTTACCAAAATTCTTTGGACAACTGAAACAAAAATTAAATGTTGGAGATTCTAGACAAAATAGATGGCACAAAATAAACTCAAATAATATGAGAGAGAAGAAAAACTCATCGCTTTCAATTTGGTCGAGGTGTGGCCGAAGTCACTCGGCTTGAAATCGAATTTGCCTCCTTTAGGATGATATCCACTCAGTGCAAAGGCTACATGGGCAATCGACCTCCAGGATACAACGACCATTGTCCACCTCTTTTGTGTGCATTCACAAGTTGCGGACCCAAATCACTTAATAGTATAACCCGAGCAAAACCAAAATGACAACACAGAGCATTTGCAAGATGAAAAACCTCTCATTAAGTGACTAAAAACTTAAGAATTTATGAAGGAGAAGATGTCTTTTTATAGACATCATCACACCCTTTCACAAAAGACATGACTAATGGAACACTAAAGATTCCTAAGAGGTGCAACCTATGGAGACATTAAGTTTCCAAAGGGTGTGACAAAACCGTTTTCAAAAGACACCTTTAGAAAATTTGAATCACAATAAATATACAACATTAAATACATAACGCACTAGGTTTTAGGAAAAACTTGCTTAGGCTGGAAGTTGAGTTGGTTGTTTCTGCCAAACTCATGGAGATGGAAGTAAGCTTTCCTATTAGAAACTGAATCTGGGTATAGTTTTACCTACACTTTTGTTGACTTCTAGCTACCACAAAAAAGACAATCTTGGTTTCCCAATTTCATGGGTTTATACCTTGGATATCTGTCATTGCAACTAACTGTTTTCCTATTTGGTTGTAGTTTTTTACATGATTGTTGGTTTGTTTTTCTAGGGAATTTTGTAATATCACTGAAATTATGTACAGGGTCCTGACAGTTCATGGTTCTGTGGATGAAATCATACCAGTTGAAGATGCCTTGGAGTTTGCTAAGCTCATACCTAACCACAAACTGCACATTGTAGAAGGAGCTGATCATAGATACACTTCACATCAAATTGAGTTAGCTTCAATTGTGTTAGACTTCATAAGAGCAGGTTCTCAGCAAGACAAGGATATGCCTAACCAGGTACCATATTCCCAAGAACAGATAAATTTATCCCTTTTGAGATTCTAACTTTCCCTCGATATTAGTAGAACATTAAAAGCCCATCAAGCAAAACAAGGTGGAAATGAGTCGAGGCAGATGCTAGATAATTTTTTTTTGCTAAGTGGAGTTTTTTTTTTTTTACCTTGCTCCTGATGAGAAGTTCAATTACTACAGGTTGAAGTTGCCAATGCACCAGGAGACGCTTAAGATGGTCTGGACTCTCAGGCCATGATGTAGCTCCACTTTGTTGAACTTCCATTAAGTTTGATATTCTCCACCTTATTATGGTAGGGTTTTTAAGCAAGGGCTTGAGGATTAGCCCCATAAATATTTGTAGCGAGTTGTATTGTTACAACTGGAAAGGTGCACTGTTAGTTGGTTCTTGATCTGTAGTATGAACTTCTCAAGCATAATGAAAACGATTGCCTTATGCATTTTCTGGCACAGTTTGATGGATTAAGTGTTTCCTACAAAGGATTTGCATGTCTTGTTGAATATCATCATCATTTAGGGATGTATGTTTCGGTTGCAGCAGTAAGCTAGTAACTACTCTGTAGAGAGTTATGAGAAACCATAATAAGCCTTCTTGTGCATAAAATTTGCTTTCGGTAAATGGAAAAAACACACCCTGATACATAATTTACTATTAACCCGATCACCCTAGCAGAAAGTGTACTATGAAAAATATCTCGGGTCATGGCTGAGAAAAAGCCCCAAACAGGATTTGGTTGACCTTTAACCCCTATATCTTAGTGCCTGAAAACCGCCTGAATAGGGTGCTGCTCCCGCTCTGAAACCTCGCTTTGACGGCTTGGATAATGATCCTTTACCAAACTTTGCTCCCATAAAATTGGGAAGTGTCCAAAGAGTCAGTTGCTAAACTTGTTCAAATAAGTTTGAAGACACTTGATGTTTGGACACTTAGTTAAGGATTATAAAGTAAGACATTTCATTATAAAGTAAGGCATTTCATTGGACATAAACAAATGAGTTTAAATATGGAGTGGAGCTTTGCGTCACGACATTAAAGCGGAGCTGTGCTTCAGAGTCGAGATTAATAATATCCCTCGTCATAGTAACGACTTTGCGCACACAAAATAGCCAAGCAAAGTCTAGCTCTTACCTGATTTTATCAACCAAAAATGTCTCATTAGCAATGTTTGAGAATTTTGTCTTCAAGGGATTTCCCAACTTTGTATGGTTCTATTTAGTTAAATGCTGATGGGATCCTTGAGAAGCATAAGTTCTGCCCTATAACTTGCTGGACAGATAACTGCAATTATTTTTACCCTTTGTCTTAGTGGTAAAGGTATACAAGAATCTTCTGAGCAAATTAAAGGTCATTAATTCTATTTCCATTTGCTTATACATCCTCTTACCATCAAGCTTACGGTTCAGAAATAGGCAAATTGTTTCCAATCAACTCGGTGAGAATCAGTCTTACGCTCAATCCTCATCTTATTGACCTCCTACTAGTGCAGAAGGTCACTGTGGAGGCTGCTTAGAAGCATCATTGGGTTCCTGTCTTGATCTCAATATAGCTGCAGATGCAGCTGCTGTCCTGGCATCCGCTGCTGCCCCCACCTTCACGCTTCCTGCAGTCTTCATTACACCAACCACTTTCGAAAATACAGCTATCCCTCCCCTGAATATGGCCCCTCAAGGCAACTGTTGGTTTTATCTCCATTTTCTCTGGTACCTACAATCACCATCTCTATAATAAGGTTGGAGATCTTGTGGATTGCACCAGCTTGCCAACTACAAAAAAAAAAAAGGTAGGGAAGTTGACCAAGTGACTCAAACGAGGAACAATTCTTTTTAATTAACAACTAAAAAGTATCGTTGCTTCTAAAAGCATAGAATAAAAAATACTAATGTTGCAGAAAGAATTCACTACAAATGATACCAGTGGTGTCATAGAGAATGGAGAAGCACACTAAGCAAAAGGGAAAAATACCAGCTAATGTAAGGCAACAATTAAACCTGGCCAAGTCTCAGATTTTAAAACTTGGGAGGCCTAAAAAGCAGATTAGGCTTGCAGAGGCATGAGATGAATCATTGAGATGTCCAATCCAGGATCATCATGAAGGCTTAACAAGTATCAAAGAGTGGGCTCCAAGTTGTCATGAAATGAAATTTCATATGCCATTAGAATATTCCAATTCCAGTTCAGGGTGGATAGTACAGTATTCTTAACAAAGGTGCGAGATTTGTCATGATTTGAACTTAAAGACTGTGTCAGTCGCATGTGGTGTTGCTTCTGTTCTGAGGAAGCAGTAAGCCATCTTCTATGCATTAGGAATGTTTTAGTTTACTGCTAGGCCTAATGGAAAAGCGGCTTAACAAAAGGAACACAAGTACACAAGCAGTATGTAGAACTAATGTATTTTTCTACAAAATAGTCAAACTCGGCCAACTGAACAATCACTGATAGACTGAGTTCTTGTTTTCATGTGGCATGAAACAATCCTATTTAAGAGAATAAGAGCATGACTTGGTGAAATGTAAGAAATCAATCTATGCATATAATATTATCACATGTCAACAGACAATGTGTAAACTTCAATGTATGCATTATACTACCACTTCAAAAGTTACCTACAAAATATATATATATATGACAGTCTTTATTTTTCTTGGGAGAGAAGAGAAGGGGTCTCAGTCTGTCATCAATGCTCCACAAATGGATGGAGCTGGATAGAATTGCAGGGAATCAAATTCGCATGACTGTTTCCTCCTACCAAGACTTCAGAGCTGAAAACTGGGAAGTGAGAACTGGTATTCACCAAGATTCAAGGGATTATCACTGTTGATTCACCTACAAACAAGTTCATTTCAGTTTTGCATGGCAACAAACTAGGAAGTGGAGATAAAAAGGGATTTAGTCCCAATAAACAAAATAATGTCGTAATGACCATTTGCAAGTATGTTTCTTGATAACTTTTAAGATGTCATTGAGTAGAAAATCAAGCTTCTACTTTTATTTTGTTTGCCCCAGAAGGTGTTGTAACTTTTCTATGTCAATGTAAACTAGATGTCTAATTGTCCTGGAGATAAACAAGATGGAATTATGGAAGTGAAAGAATAACATCACTTCGAACTCATTGCTTTGTATCTTCTCAGATATTTGCATTCTGGATTGTGCAGCCAATTTCCTCCATGGATTTAAATGATAACAAAGCAGGGGGAAAACTATCTGCAGTGTATACAAATATTTCAACATCCATTGACCAGCACTAAGAGTGAAGAAAACTAATTACCATGTACCCGCATAAACAAATAACTTACTGCAAGAATCAAACTAATAATCCAAAGCCTGATGTTCCTATAGGCATATGAATGAAACATACCCAAATCATGATTCCACATCACAACCGTAAGTCTAAAACATAAAACTTATGTATCTATCATATCAAGATACACACCAACAGAAATAAATATTAGAAAAATAGACATGTACCATATGACAGTCGCGATCTTCCCAGAATATCTCATATAGCGGCAAGAAAATCATACAATCCATGGAAAAAGAACATTACTAGAACTTAACTGAAAATATGCACCTCAATTTTAAGGAAAAACCAACATTTCTATGAATTACATTATCCGCATAGTAAAAATACAGAATAATGAAAACATAATTTAAAAACAAGAAGAATTATCTCATCCCACTCATCTTCTTTGATTGGGGAGTGGTTTGGACTGAAGATGGATCCATGGAACGCAGATGATTATTGTTTTAATGGGCGCAAAATCCCAGAACTCTCACGAATTTCAGAGAACAAATAGAGTTACATATGCATCAAAAGATTTTTAAAAAAAGTATTGAAACAGCTAAGCTACTAAGAAGGGCATGCTAGCAGTCTCCTCATCAGCAACTTCTAGGATCCCGTGTCCAAAGAAAATGCTATTGTGGCATCATTATCCTATGATGGCTCTTTAAGATTTGTTTGGATGCAGTTTGTCCCCAACTCTACCCTGCTAAGTTTAACTAGTTATCTCAGCTTGATACAGACTTAATACAGGAATTTGAATTTGCACTCTTGTTCTTAACGAACCTCTTATATCAAACAAAATGAGGTTACAACTAGCTGTTTATGTGCATATCAATGACTGTACATATTGGAAGGGCATTAGCATGCTTAAATCCAATTGTTAGAGACCAAAAATGATGCCCAACAGCCACTTCTTCCTCTTTGGATTCATTCAGAACCAGTCAGCTTAAAAGGATCAAACCTCCCAACTCAATTGCAAAAATATTACATTCCCGCCAAAGATTCGTGGGCGAAGTGCTGATTGTCACTGTTTAACCTGATGGGTCAGTTACCTCTTAATAATCTGAACCAATCACCAATAATCTTTGCAAGAGCAATACCCATCAATGAAATGATGGAATCGGCGCCCATCTCTGACAATAACTTCACGCCTCATAATCTTAGAAAAGAACTTAGTCCAGTTGTGGCAATCCCCACAGACTCGAAGATTCTTCATGACCCTGATAGGCATATTGGAAGGGATGTTCACATGTCCAAATGCAATTGCTAGCTTCTCACTGTGCCCATTTAATATCTGCTTCTTTTCCTCTTCATCTACATCTTGCAACACAAAACTCTTATCAGGTATGTAGCCCTCGCTCTCCATTCGCATACCCAAATCCTCGAGAATCACAAAAACTTCCTCCAGACCTTGTTGCATAGAACTGTTTCCCGCTGAGAACATATATATCTTCTTCTTCACTTCGACCCAACTCTGGCCAGGGCTTTTCTTTAAACCTTTTGTCTTTGCTGACATTCTCACCCTTGCTGAATCCTCCCATCTTCCACTTGCAGCGTAAATATTCGAGAGCAGCATGTAGCTTCCAGTTGTCTCTAACTTGAGGCTGAAAATCCGAGAGGCAGTCGCTTCTGCCACCTCGGTATTTTTATACATCCTGCATGAGTTCAGCAGAGCTCCCCAAACACAAGCATTGGGTTCCATTGGCATCATTTTCAGAATTTCACTTGCTTCTTGCAGCAACCCAGCTCGGCCAAGAAGATCGACCATACAAGCATAATGCTCCATCTGTGGTGGGACCCTAAACTCTCTGATCATCTGATCAAACAGTCTGCGACCCTCAGCGACAAGTCCAGCATGACTACATGAAGATAGAACAGCAACAAATGTGATCCCATCCGGCTTTAACCCAGCTTTAACCATTTCATCAAAAGTGATTAGAGCATTCTCACCAAATCCATGCATCCCATACCCTGCAATCATCGAGTTCCAAGAGATTAAATCTCTATCTTGGATTCTGTCAAATACTAAACGCCCATTCTTGAGACTTCCACATTTTGTGTACATATTAACCAGCCCATTTCCTACCAAAATGTTCTCATCCATCAGACCTCTGATTACATGGCCATGGATTTCCCTGCCAAGACCCAATGTTGCCAACTCTGCACAGACTGATAAAACACTGGAAATTGTCACTGAATTGGTCATTACCCTAACTTGCTGCATTCGACGAAAGAGTTCCAGAGACTCCTCCCCTCGCCCCTTGGATGCAAACCCACCAATGACTGCACTCCAACTTATTACATTTGGTCTCACCATTGGATCCCCCTCTGATTTCTCTAACTGCAAGAATACCTCAAAAGCCTCATCGCATAAACCAGCATCCGCAAAGCAGGATATCAATGAATTCCAACTCACTAAATTCCTGCTTTTCATTTTTGAAAACAGAAATTTTGCATCCTCTGTATTTCCATGTTTCCCATACATACATATAAGAGAGTTCTTAACAAACATGTAATCTTGAAAACCACCTGTTACAACGTAGCCATGGATTGCCTTAGCCTCATCAAATGCATCCAAATCAGCACAAACAGATAAAATCACAGCAACTGCTTCACCAGTGGCCCCAACACCTCTCATTTTCATATCACCAAACAACCTTAAAGCCACTGCCTGCTGCCCGCATCGCGAATGGGCTGACAACAATGACGTCCACGTAACCGGGTTTGGCTCCAACCCTTCCATTTCCATCCGTGTAAATATATCAAGAGCACCATTGCAGTCATAATTTAGTGCAAAACCAGAAACCATAGTATTCCAAGAAACATAACTTCTACAAAGCATCCTATCAAACAACTGGGATGCATAATCCATCAACCCAAGCTTCCCATACATCCCCATTAATTCATTAACCACATGAAGATGAAACTCGAAATTCAAGATTACCGCGTGACTATGAACAATCTTGCACAATTGGGAATGACCCATTAAAGCACAAGCTCTTATAACTAAAGGGAAAGTGAACCCATCTGCGAAAATGCCAAGTTTTCGCATTTGGATGTAAAATCTAAGGACTTTTTCAGAGTACCCATGAGAGAGATTAGCTCTCAATATTGAATTCCACAAGAGTAAGTTACGATTGAATTCAATGGGGGTGTTGGAAAAGACTGCTTGGGCATTGCTGAGAAGCCCAAATCGGCTGTAGACCGATACAAGTCTTGCGGCCAAGAAAGTAGATCGGTAAGCCCCATTGAGAATGATTTGGGTGTGGATTTGTTGGGATTGTTGAACTGTGGAGCAATGACGGAGGAGGTGATCGAAGTAATCGAGAGCATCATTGGATTGGATTTGGATTGGATGATGAGAAAGAGAGATTGAAGAGCAGAAATATGATGAGAGGAAAAGAGAGTGTAGAGGGAGATATAGTGGGACTGAAATGAAACGCCGAGAAGAAGCATGAAGCATGAAGCTAAGATTGTTACATTCAAGTGCTGAGGGAGATATGATCGAAACAAGAGTAAAGGTGAACCAGTGTTTGGGTTCGGGCCACTCGCCTCTCTCCTAGACCCAATCACTTATTGGGTCAGGCCGAATCCATTTTTAGACCCAAATCATGCGTGAGGTCAGTCATCACTCATCAGTGAGGTGGGGCATAGGTTAGAAGTGTCTTGAATCTTGATCCTGTCAGGGGCGGAGCCAGGATTCTCTTGCAGAGGGCTAACAATGGGGGTTCTGGGGCGCAGCCCTTTAAAAGTTTCTTTTTAGGGCCAAGTTTATAGGTCATCGTTTCTGTTTGTGTTCGCTTATAAAGAATATATTTTTTCTCTGAAGTTAGGGGGTTTCACTCCGATTCCACCCCCCCTCCCATGCTACACCCCTCTTAATAGTATATACGATTTTTTTTTTCCCCAAAATTTCAGGGGGACTTCAGCTCCCTTGGGCCCCATGTGGCTCCGTCCATGATCCTATCCAATTGCGATTGAGGGAGAATCAATCGCATGCATGCAGCCCCTTTAATGGAGATTGTATCATAGTTATTTGCAATTGAATTCTCCCCAAATTTAATAGCACCCACAGGTCAACCTGTATTCCCTTTTAACCTTTATTAACTATGGTTAAGATTTACTAATCCTTAGGGTTCAACAATCTAATCTTGTTTTTTTAAAAAATATTTAATTCTTGTTAATAATTTTGAACCCTTATTAACTATAGTTAAGATTCACTAACCCTTAAGGTTCAACAATCTAACCTTGTTTTTTTTTAATATTTAATTCTAGTTAATAATTTTTAACTCTTAGAGGTCAATATTTTTTTATAAAAAAATTATTTAACCCTAGTTAATAATTTTTTGGACTTTGCTAGTGAGACCCCCTTAGGGCCGAGACCACTGAGACCATGCTCTTAGAGCATGGTCTCAGCCCTAAGGGGGTCTCAGAAGCTTTATCCTAATTTTTAACCCTTAGAGGTATATATTTTTTTTAAACAAGGTTACATTCTTAGGTTAGTGAATCTTAGCCATAGTTAATAGAGATTAAAAGGGACACATGCAGGTGCAAATAGCACTCACAAAAACACTTTAATTGCTCTTAAACCAAGTTTCATAATTAGTTTTTGGTTTTTTCCTTAAATACACCTAGAGTATACTGGGTGTTCCTAACTATACTCCCATCTCAAATCTTCATTTTTCTACGCCAAAGTTTTTTTGGGTAACAAAAGAGCCCCCGTCCCTGTTAAAAGTTTCATAACTCGTACGGTTTTGGACTTCCAACTCCTAGCCAAAAGTCCCTTAGCAAAAAAGCTCTACCGTCTCTCCAAAAGACCACGAAGCAGCAGCAACAACTCAACACAGAAGCTCTCCGCTTCATTACCATAAAGACTACAGTGGATTTATTCGTTCCTTGTACCATTCAGGATTCATTTCTTCTTTTTTTCTTTCAAACCCTTTCATTGATGCAAAGTAAGAAAAAACAGAGAAGATTGTGTATTTGATGAGACTTAAAAACAGGTTGCCTATATCTTTTTTTTTCCTTTGTGTTTGTTTTTTTTTCTTTCCCAAATGGCGGATTTTTCTGGATATGGGTTTTGATATAGTTGATTCTGTTAGGGTTTTTCTTATTAAATAAAAACCTATGTGGTCTGGCGCAATCCTTAGTTTTCAAAACTCGGATTGTATTGCTGTCAATAAAGAATGTTAAGGATAATGGGTCCCACTAAAGAGATGTGATCAAACAGAGACTCTTTAAGTGTTATTAAAGCTAACAGCATGGTCAGGGTTGGCGACCGTTAGATTTTGGTGTGATCCCTCTTAACCCTTGGATCTTATGATGGGTAGGGTTCCAAGGGTATATAAAGCAAAGAGGGGGTCCCTCTTTTCTCTTATGTCAATTGAAAGCCCCATTGAATCAGACCTAAGGAGAAAAGAGAAGACTCTCTCATTCCTCTCAAGCGCCGAGAAACACAACATCACACCGTGAAGGGAATAGGGAAATTCCAGCGAAAGGTATGAGATCATCTCTTTTAATCTGTGTCCCCTTTTGATTATGAATTCTAGAAAAGTTGATTGCATGGTCTAGATCCAGTATTTGAATAATCTTGTTTTGTTTTAACATTATTATTCTTGAATCCCAACAATTGGTATCAGAGCACAGGGTTGCCCTTGTGATTAATTTTTCTTAATAATCAAATCTAAGTGGGGTTTTATTTTCGGATCTAAATAATCAAATTTTTTTTTTTATTGATCTTGTGATTCGGATTTAAGGAAATTGAGAAATAGAAATTTAAAGGTAAATAAGATAAAGAGATTGATTTCGGATTTTTGATAATTAATTTTAATTGGTTTTGAAATAAATTTTTGGATTTTTAATAATCGTATCTAGGATCCGAGTGAATCGGATTAAAGGTTAACAGTAAAGAAATTTTCAGAAATCAAAAAAAAAAAAAAAAAAAGGGTTTTTTGGCTGTTTTTGGTTGGACGGCGATTCGGCCGCCGTCCGTCACCGGAGGACGCTGCCGGCGGTGAGGTTTTGGTCGCCTGAGTCAGGCCGTCGGTTTGGCACCGGCGGCAGCTGGAGAGGTGGCCGGTAGAGCCCCCATAAGAAGGGTTAACAGTATACGGTATTTAGGGTTTCTAACAAAAAACATTTAAAACAGTCTCCGGGTTAGGAAGACAATCTCACGAGGGTCAAACCGACCCGGTAACCCGAGCCTAAACCCGATCCACAGGTTCTGACCCAAACCGAATCCGAATTTTTTGACCAATCCGATTCATATTGGGTCATGGATCGACCCGAAAATGTCAGTTCCGACCCGAATAAACCTTGAACCGGTTCACTAGACCGGACCGGCCCAACCGGATCCCAAGACTGAACCGAACCAGAACCGGACTGATGCCAGACCGGACCTCGTAAGAGAGCCGGGCTGCGTGCGCGTGACTCGCAGAACGCGCGTGAGCGAATTCCGTGCGCGTGCGGCACACCACCCGCGCGTGAGGCGCACTCCCAGCGCCTGAGACGCGCGTGCCCTGCGCGTGACACTCTCAAGGGTGTTGTGTGCGTGTGACACGTCCCCAAGACATTTCTTGAGAGAGTGTCCGACCTATCCTGAGGTTTTTGGGTGTTCTGATTCCGTTTTTGGGGTCCATTTTGACTTCTGAGCACTGTAAAGAGCTGTTTTAGTGCATGAATATGATTTTCCTATGGTTTTGACATTAAATAAAGGAAAAACTTGATGCTTTTACCCAAAATTAATATCAGGAATTAAAGTTAGATCATCCTATGGGGTTTAGGTTTGATCTGTAAGGCAGTGATTCGAATGGGCATAACTGAAGTAGGTTAGATTGTCTTGCCTAAAGGTGACCGTCCTATAGGAGGTTATGGTCCTTCGAATTTGAGATTTTGATCTCATTTAGACTGCAAGTTTGCGCTCACCTACATTGAATAGCTAGTCTTGCCCAAAGGTGTCTAGGGACTTCTAGTAGACTGAGTGGAGCAGAATGATTTGTGCGTGGCGGTGAGAGAAGGATAACCCTCTTGCCCAAAGGTGTGGAAGTGTCCTAATCAATCCAATACGTGATAGATCAGTTTTGTGCGCGACTGTTGTCGTCAATTGGGGGGTGAATTGCATGTCGAAATCTCTTGCCCAAAGGTGTGATTAGATGATGCGCCCACCTGTCCCGTAAAGTGGAAGTAAGCAATTTTAAAGTAAACCACTTTAGCTATCCGGCTTAACCCCAAGACCAGATTAGAATCATAAAGCTTAAATAAAGTCATGCAAGGACAAGTATAAAGTAAATTATTATAATTTGTGCAATAATTTGTTAGACATACCATAACATAGTAAAACATTGACATTTTCAGATATGGATGGGTCTGTTGTTCAGAAACATTTGACTGAGATTGAGCTTCTGAATGGTTCAAACTATAGTTCTTGGAAGATGCAGCTAGATATAGTTCTTGGTTGCCTTGATTACGACTTTGTCCTATTTGAGGAAAAGCCGGTTACTCCCACTGCTGAGTCTTCAGATTCAGATAAGTCTTTGTATTCGAAATGGGAGAAGGCCAATAGGATGGCCATGATGATCATTAGGGCTTCTGTTCAAGAAGCCATCAGAGGTGGTATTCCTACTGTTGATACTGCTAAGGTTCTTCTTGAGACTATCAAGAAACAATTTATGAGATTTGTTAGGTCTCGTCAGTACAGTTGTTTAACTCAGCTGATTTCATTGAAGTATGATGGTGCTGGAAATGTTCGGGAGCACATCTTGAAGATATCCAAGTTAATTATCTCTCTTAGAGAGCTTGGGTTGACAATTGAGGATGACCTCATGGTGCATTTGGCTGTAGCCTCACTTCCTGAATCATTTGATGCTTTTAAGGTTAATTACAGTGCACAGGATAGGAAGTGGGATCTGCATGAACTGATAGCTGTGTGTGTTAGTGAGGAAGAGCGCTTGAAGCGTGGGAAAGCTGAGTATGCGAACTTGGCTGTGAATTCTGGTAGTAAGAAGAATTTTAAGAATAAAGGGTTCAAGAAATCTAATTCACAGAATTTCTGGCAAGGACAAAATTCAGGACAGAGTTCAGGTCATAATTTAGGACAGAGTTCGGGACATCAATTTCAGGGAAATGATAATACTGAGGAACTAGAGGAGATTGAGTGTTTCTTCTGCAAAGGGAAAGGTCACATGAAAAGAAACTGTTTCAAATATAAGGATTGGTGCAGGAAGAACAAAGGAGTTCATTCATCGGCGAAGCGCCAAGGCTGATGAGCTGCTGATTTTTGAAGAACTCTACACCAACAGTATTAGAGGCTGTTGGAACTTGCTGATTAGTATTAGACTTTGTTTTTGGTTTTTACTATTAGATGTTATTTTCATTGTGCCGTTGTTTAGGCGAGATATTATTGGATTGGATACAGTTTAATTTTATCATTGAGGGGAGTACACTCTCCATCAGACATATTTTTCAGACAGTTGGTAGTAATATATTAGTGGATGATCTTTATTAGCTGACCTTAGACTTATATTTTATATCATTCTTGTTGTGTATGTTTGTTAATTTTATTAGATTTTCTCTAGGTAATTGTGACTCTTGTGACAATTTGGATGATAAACTTAAAGTAGTAATCTACTTGGATTGATGGATATATGTTAAGGTCAGTGGGAGCAGGTTTGTAAGTTATAATTTGGATATCAAGATTACCAGAAATCATATTTCTAGATGTTGGAGTTATCTCATAGGATTTCAGTTTGGTTTACAAGAGATATATCGAACTAGAAATTTAAAAATTATTCAGACTCTGATTTTGCTTGATTTCAAGATAGTTCGAAATTCTCATCAGATTATGTGTTGTTGCATGTTTGGATTATAAACATGTTAAGTAAAGAACTCTCCATCAGAAATTTTTTAAAGAACTTGTCACTATTATGGAACCTTTTAGAATCGTTTGATTCTTTTATTTAGTGGGAGTATTGTTCATTGTTTTATATTTCAGACATTTATATGATATACATGTCATTGTTTTACACTCTCAGATATTGATATGTTATGGTTATGCAAATTAAATAATTGATGCATCATTTGATTATGTTATGTTTTGACTACACGTGCAAAAGGTAAAGACATCAAGTGATGGACTTCACATGGCGGATGTCATTAATGTCAGGTTTGCCCGAGAGCCTCGCACAAAGCTCTCAAGTTGCTTGGGCTGAACATGGTTGGGCACCATGTTTGAGGCCTTCATTCTGGATACAAGGTGATGGACTTCACATGGCGGTTGCCGTAAAGTATCGGAATGACATGCATATGCTTAAATGCATGTAGCGTGGACAATTTTTGGACGTATACATTTTGATCACATAAGGTTGTGTATAGTCCATATCACACCATACCTTGCCACCATAAAGAACCGCTCTGAAACATTAGTATTACTAGCTGTTTGACCATGGAGTGGCTTATATCATAGTAAATGAACACTAGTAGATGCTAAATGCTTCCATGATCACCGTTAGTGGTGCTTTTGAATCAAAGTGACAGTTAAAGAACACTTAATTCTCGACAGCAATGTTTTTCAAAATTAAAAGAGTGGCCACTCATGTTTTTAAGGTTGTTCAATCCGAAAAGTCATTTTATTTTATTTAAGGATTGCTTGGACCAAGTGGGAGATTGTTAGGGTTTTTCTTATTAAATAAAAACCTATGTGGTCTGGCGCAATCCTTAGTTTTCAAAACTCGGATTGTATTGCTGTCAATAGAGAATGTTAAGGATAATGGGTCCCACTAAAGAGATGTGATCAAACAGGGACTCTTTAAGTGTTATTAAAGCTAACAGCATGGTCAGGGTTGGCGACCGTTAGATTTTGGTGTGATCCCTCTTAACCCTTGGATCTTATGATGGGTAGGGTTCCAAGGGTATATAAAGCAAAGAGGGGGTCCCTCTTTTCTCTTATGTCAATTGGAAGCCCCATTGAATCAGACCTAAGGAGAAAAGAGAAGACTCTCTCATTCCTCTCAAGCGCCGAGAAACACAACATCACACCGTGAAGGGAATAGGGAAATTCCAGCAAAAGGTATGAGATCATCTCTTTTAATCTGTGTCCCCTTTTGATTATGAATTCTAGAAAAGTTGATTGCATGGTCTAGATCCAGTATTTGAATAACCTTGTTTTGTTTTAACATTATTATTCTTGAATCCCAACAGATTCATCTAAGTTGGGGGGATCAAAATGGCCGATCATATGATGTTTCCTGTCTCCAAAAGCCTTCTTGCCAAAAGCAAAAGATTGATGCACTATTACCACCGGCTAAAAATCCTCCAAAGCTTCTGGACCCAAGTTTTCAGCGAGTGGGTTTCTTGAAATTCTAGGATTAAAATTAGGGATTTAGTAGAATCGAATGGAGTCTTGGACTTGATGAATCTGTTGGGATAAATGGATTGAGATGATGTTAAACCAAGCCATTAAATTCAATGAGTTTGTGTTACATGCTTCATCTTCAGGAAATAATCTCTGAAGCTTAATTTCTTTTTCTTTTTTCCTTGTTCTTTTTCAAATCGACGGGGATAGAACTTCTCTTGCTTTCATGGGGTAGATAGGAGAAACACTCTCCACGAGTATAATAAAATAGGAACAAAAAACCTAGAAAATCTTCTAGTTAGTGTCGACCTGTGAGGCCCATGAGGCGGTGTGTAATGACTCGATGAGATATTAGGTGGGTGTGAGAGAATGAGAAAGGGGCAAAAATCTAACTGTTTCTCTTGGGATGGGGGTACTTATGTCAACCAAAAAACGGCTAGGTGTAGGAAAGTAAAAATTTGAGAATGAAGTATAATTAGGGAGACCCAACATACCCTGGGTGTATTTAGGGAAAAAACCCTTAGTTTTTTAAGGATATAATGTCGCGACCCAAAATATCCCCTAGAAGTTAGGGATACTTTAGTTCGTGACCGCCGTATCATACATCCCGTATGACACTTAAGGCATACATAACAACCTGTCAGAGTACACAAGTTATACATAGCGGAAACAATTTATAATTTAATACTCCTATTGTTAGGTTCAAGTTTGAATCACAGAACATAGTAAACTTTAAGCATAAAGTGGACAAGTCTCACCCTCAATACTCTCAAAATATATAATCTAAAGTGGACATTTCCCACTTTCAAAATACATGACCTTCTCCCTCACATCACTCAACAATAGTCTAGATATGGCCCCCTATCTAGAGCTCCATCATCTTGGTAGTGATTCATAGCAGGCTTAGGCTCGTAGTACTCTTCCTCTATCAAGGCTCAGGAGCAAGTGCATCCACAAAACCTACCGAAGTTAACAATTCGACTGAGCATGAAATACTCAGTGGGTACAAAATACTAGCTAAAGTTGTTATAAAGCAACAATATCATGCGAGCACATAGAGGGTTAACAATTCATATTTCATGCTTTTAACCGAACCTGGAAATCATACTTTTACAAGTGCATAGCTTTTTAAACCGTATCTTTTGAACTTTCGTAAAAACAAAACGTATCTTATGAGGTCGTTCGTAAATCAATCACTTATGAGTTCTTAAAAGTGCTTATGAGTACTTATGAAACCTTATGAGTCGTGTGAGCCACATATGATGCCTTGCGAGATATGAATGATGCCTTGTGAGATATGAATAATGTCTTGTGAGATATGAATGGGCTTTTGAGATACTTGTGAGCATCTATGATCCCGTAAAATCACTTGTGAGTTCTTATGAGGTTTCCTTAAACATTTCTTATGAATTTTGAAACATTCAACTTATGAGAAATCCGATTCATGCGAGACTAGTGTACATGCGAGACTTATGAACATCTTAATAAACTTAGAAAACCTTTTGACATAATAGCGTAATCTTTTGAAAACTTGGAATATAACATGTGAGAACTTTGAGTATCATGTTAGACTTAGAATCTCTTAAACATAGCACATAGGCCTTGTGAGTATCATGGAAATCATAAAATAACTTAATAGCATTGAGACGTATGCATAAAGTATCATACATCATAGAAATCTAAACTTTCTTAAACATAGAGGACTTCTTTTGTAGGAAACATCATAGAGTGAATAATAAAGGGAATTCATAACAAAGCTAGATAGTAGATTATATCTACCTTTAAAAACTGGATCCCTACGGTTTCTCGCTTTGGAATACTACTTGGAGGCAAGAGAAAGCTTTGAGGAAGCTTTGTGAATCAATTCCAAGCCTGAGAAATCTTAAGGAAAACAAGATCCAAGCTTTAGGAAATGAAGATCAGGCTTCGGAAGCAAGAACAAGCTTCAACTAGCGATCCTTGACGAAGCACAAGCAAAACCCTTTGCAAAAACCCTAACTTCTATCTTTTCTCCCAAAATCTGCTCTAAGGGTGTTGTAAACCCTAAGCCACGAAATTGACTTGTATTTATAGCCAAATGGGTTGGCCAAAGACCCCCATACCCTTAAAAGATCTCAAAAAAGCCGGTTTCAGCACAAAAAAGCATGGAGGGGTCGACTGGAGGTGTGACCGGTCGACCGGTGGTGTTTGGGGGTTCTGGAAATGAACCACATACAAAAAAAGTGCTAGAGGGGTCGACCCCTGGTCTGACCGGTCAACCGGTAGTGGAGGGGTCGACCGCTGGTCTCCCATTCATGCTGCTCTATTTTGTCTGCCTTGATGTTTTGGCCATAACTTTTGACTCGGTGATCAGATTTTGACGATTTAACTTGCATTAGATTCTACATTCAAAGGGGAACAACTTTTATGTTTTGCACAATTCCCGATTCTAAGTTTTAAAGGGTTGAAGTGAGCCCATAAGTGGACTGGTCCAAAATGATTGCTGAACTGACAGTAGACCACCTTCCGAAAATCTTACATTTGACTTAACTTCTAATCTTAATCTGGAAAAGTGATGAATAGGAATCTTAAATAGGGGTTCAAAACCTTTCCAATGGTTCAAGAATCACCTTCCATTTTTAATTTTTAACACCCATAAATATCAAGGCGAGTTCTTTAGTACCCTCACACACCCTAAATTCTATAATCAACTCTTCACATCATTCACACGCACCTAGGGAACTTTAGACCTCACAAGCGCTCTTTATAGCACTATTCACTTACAACCCTTTAAGCATGTAGGGTATTACATATGCCCTTACTTTTACCCACTTAGAGTATATTTATACTCCATTTTTGAGACTCAATACACGCACATAAAACCCTCACTTGACTTATCACACTACCAAGAACAAAATGGAAGGCTTTAGGCCTTCATAAGCACCATACAAGGATACTATTCACTGGTACTATTCATAGCACAGTGAACTCGGATTTCGGGGTTCTACATATAACTTCCTTTTACGCTTTCTATTGGCCGTCACGTGTTCCTTTTAACACTTGGTAATTATGATTAAGATTTACTCGCTCTTATGATTCATCCATTTAACTTAACTTTGATTTTTAAAAGAAATAAAAAAAAAGCCTTAGAATGGTGAAGATTCACCATAGTTAAAAGATGACGAAAGGGACACGTGACATCCTGTAGAGGTGACCACATTTCCCATCATGACGCATTAAAAAAAATTAGCTAAAAAGTACGTTTAGATTATTTAACCTCAAGAATTAGTAAATCTACTACAAGTAATGGGAGTTAAAAAGGACTCGTGTTAACTAACGACGGGCGGTGGGTGCCATTGAACTCTCCCCAGTTCAAAATAAAGTTTGAGCTCAAACGGAGCTCAAGCTTGATTAAGCTTGTTCAATCCAAGCTCAAGCCTAAATATTAATACTCAAATCAAGCTCAAGCCGAGCTTGAGCATGTTCAAGCTAAGCTCAAACTTGGTCAAGCTCAGCACAGCTCAGCTTGAATACACCCGTAGCCGGATACTATGTGACACAAATCTCTTTTAACTCTGCTTAGCAAGTTTTAACCTTTAAGGTCAATATTTTTTTTGTTTCTAGAAACTTAGATTAAATTATTTAATGATAAATGTTAATGAATCTTAACCGTAATTAATGAGTATTGAAAGGGACAAGTGTTTAGTTATAGGTGCAATAGAACTTGAGATGAGTTCAATATTTTTTTTCTTTGTTGCTAAGGACGAGTTCTGAATCTCAACTCTTTTAACTTTCTTTGGTTAAGAAGTTTAATATTTTCCTAAAAACTAAGATTAGATTGTTTAATATTAAAGATTAGTGAATCCTAATCAGTATTAACCGAGGTTAAAAGGGGTTGACCTATGGGTCCAATTGAACCCTCCCGAGTTCAATCACAATTGAATATAATCCCAACTCAGTTTACAAATCTGATTCGCAGCTTCTTACCAAAGTACTACCTCTTTCTTAACAACAGACCTTCGGGTTTAAAGCATATAGTGGTTAAAAAAATTAATCCTACACCCAAAACAAAAAAGGTTAAGAAAAAGGGAAATGCTTTTGAGACCGCATAAGGGCCGAGACCTCCGAGACCTCGCGCCTGTGCGCGGGATTTCAGGTGGGGCTCAACATGTGATGATGGACCCCACCTGAAATCTCGCGCACAGGGGCGAGGTCTCGGCCCTAATGCGGTCTGAGTAGCAAAGTCCTAAAAAAAATTAATCATACGGGTTAAAAACTTATTAACCATAGTTTAAGGGCATAAGAGTCATTTTATTAATAGTTATATACTTCTTTACGGGTGGATAAATGATAAATTAATTTGCAAATCTGTTCCCCATAACAGTGTATTTACAAATTAGGATAAAGCTAGAAGCTAATATG
The DNA here is from genome assembly GCA_015143295.1 of Tetracentron sinense. Classification (NCBI taxonomy): domain Eukaryota; kingdom Viridiplantae; phylum Streptophyta; class Magnoliopsida; order Trochodendrales; family Trochodendraceae; genus Tetracentron; species Tetracentron sinense. The sequence goes on from CM026569.1 coordinate 3,666,999, forward strand.
CAAAACCCCACTTGTCTGTATCCTCTTTCCCGTTAACTGTTGGCTAGAATTGCAGGTTGTGGTTGAAGCAGGACGCAGAAGCTCCAATTGTGAAATTCAAATTTCGAATTTCTTTCCTTGTTACCGTTAACTGTTAGCTAGAATTGCAGGTTGAGTTTCGGTCGAAGCCAGACCCAGAATCTTCAATTCCGTTAGCTCTAATGACACCGTTTGAGGTGAAATTCAAACTTTAAATTTCTAACGGTTTAGAAACTCACCTCGATTCGAAAAGTTACCGTTTGAAAAGTTGTCACGCTCTCTTTCGTTTTCTCTCCGTTTTTTCTTTTTATTTCTCATTTCTCTTTCTTTTATTGTTCCAAATTCCAATCAAGCACTAGGAATCTTCTGGCGAAATCCCCCTTTGTTTTTCCCTTTCTGTCCTTTTTTCTCTAGGGTTTCTGTTCCCGTGAATGAGAATATGAGGAGAACGAAGAGGATTGCGAGCTGTATCATTTTGGATTTAAATCTTGAAGTTGCATTTACAAGAGCTGCGATAGTAGGGAATTAGATTGCATTGATGCTCTCTGTTTTGTTCTATACACATTGTTCTTTATTGTTCAAATTAGTGTTTCTTTGTGAGGATTGCAGGCCTCTAATTACTGTGATTTACCCTTTGGAAATTGTAAGTATTTTGCTCTTCTTTTTCTTTTCAAATTTGATAATTAAATGATGAAATAGATCTTACTTATTATTATTTCTTAATTTCTGAAATCGTTGATGTTCTGAACTGGGTATATGGTATACGTTTTAATTCCTTCCTTTTAGTTTTTGATAGATTGAGTGTGATCGTTGTGATCAAGAAATGTGAGAGAAGGAAACGAGGGAGGTGGCCAATTTGCTTTCAAATCGGGATTTGATTCTTGAGCGAAGCTGATTTGCAAGAACGCATAAGTCTGTTCGTAATTAGTATTCAATGAGTTTTTTTTATTTATTTATTATTTTCTGCCTTGGATTTCCTACTCGAATGAAGCTGAGATAGACTAATTTCAATTTGTTTCCATTTGATTTCAGGTTCTTTGCTTCCCAAATACTGAGTGAACAATCAGTTCTATTAGGATAATCTCCAAATGTGTAAGCGTTGCCAAACTTTGAGTAATATGCTAAAATTTGTGCATAACTATTGACAGGTTCATATTCTCTTTTCTGTATCTGTATCATTTTCTGTTTAAATTTTGAAGTTGCATGTACCAGAGCTGTGATAGTAGGGAATTTGATTGCATTAATGTTCTCTGTTTTATTCTATACGCATTGTTCTTTTTTTGAAAAAAAAAAAAAATTTAGTGTTTGTTTGTGTATGATTGCTGGCCTCTAATTACCGTAGTTTACCCTTTGTATGTTGGTGTTTGGTTCTTCATTTTCTTTTCAAAGTTGGTAATAGAATGCTGAAATAGATTTTACTTATTATTATTTTTATTTTCTTAAATTTTTGATGTTCTGAACTTGGTATAGGGTATAAGTTTTAATTTCTTCAATAAGCTGAGGAAAAAGGAAATATGGTTTTATTCTTGCTTCCTTGTCGTTTTTGACAAATAAGCTTCAATTTGGTTAATTGAGAATAACTCAAGCTCCTACAATCGAAATTTCTCATGTATTGGGTTCTCGATTCCTTGATTTGGCTCTTTGAGCTTTCATTTGCGAAACTCACTGACGATAATTTTGGTAAACTGCATCATACTTTTAGGGTTACATAAAATGTAGAAATCCTAACATTTTATAATTATCAAATAAAATTATGGATTCCTCTAAAATTTTAGAACTAAAACATCATATCTTTTAGGGTTACATTTCTTTTCAAAACCAGCAAAGATGAATTTCAAAAATTAAATTAAATCTGAAAATTATATAGAAGATAATTAAACCTGACCTTCTTAAACCCAAGTTAAAGGGATACTCGTCTTGTGCAAGAAAATAAAAAAATAAAAGTGGGGTACTTACAGATGGAGGGGTCCTATTTATATGGCAGAGATGGCAACTACAAAGAAAATACTAAGACCAAGCATCCAAATAAATTGCCCAGTTCACTATGTTGGTATACCTCACTGATGATGAGTTCCTACAATTCTTCATGTCCATTCTCTTTGATGTATCTCTCTGCTGCAATTAGAAAGCCATCTGATCTACTGAGAAGGGTGTCCTCATTCTGCTAAATGATCCATAGAGTACTTATTTGCATGTTCATGGCCCATAGGAAAGCAAGGCTTAACAGAGTGATCATTGACATAAGCAGCAAAATCTAAGTCAGGTAACACCAGCCAATAGACGGCCATCAGCATGAGTAAGGGCAGAATGGAAGCTTACAATGTAAAAAGTAAAAACAAACAAATTACAGCAATTGCAATTGTTAACTTCTCACTGTACCCATTTAATATTTGCTTCTTTTCCTCTTCATCTACATCTTGCAACACGAAACTCTTATCAGGTATGTAGCCCTCAGTATCCATTCGCAGACCCAAATCCTCGAGAATCACAAAAACTTCCTCCAGGCCTGGTTGCATAGTGTCCCTGCTGAGAACATGTAAATCTTCTTCTGTATCGTTTTCTGTTTAAATTTTGTAGTTGAATGTACAAGAGCTGTGACAGTAGGGAATTAGATTGCATTAATGCTCTCTGTTTTGTTCTACACATATTGTTCTTTGTTGTATAAATTAGACTTTGTTTGTGTATGATTGCAAGCCTCTGATTACTGTAGGTTACCCTTTGTATGTTGTTGGTGTTTGATTCTTCTTTTTCTTTAAATTTGATAATAAAATTCTGCAATAGCCTTTACTTAGTTTTTTTTAAGGTCTGAACTAGGTATATGGTATAAGATTTAATTTGTTCAATTAGATGAGGAAAAAGAAAATATGCTTTTATTCTTGCTTCCTTTCCATTTTTACAAATAAGCTTCAAATTGGTTAATTGAGAATAATTCAAACTCCGACAACCGGAAATGTCTCATGTATTGGGTTTTCTATTCCCTGATTTGGCTCTTTAAACCTTTAATTTGCGAAACTCATCGAATGGTAATTCTGGTAAACTGCATCATACTCTTAGGGTTACATAACATGTAGAAATCCTAACATTTTATAAGTATCAAATAAAATTTTGGATTCCTCTTAAATGTTAAAACTAGAACATCATATCTTTTAGGGTTACATTTTTTCCAAAATTTCAAAACCACCAATAATTAAATTAAATCTGAAAATTATATAGAAGATAATTAAACCTTACCCACTTAAACCCAAGTTAAAGGGATACTCGTCATGTGTAAAAACAATAGAAGAAGTAAAAAGATAAGATGGGATACTTGCAAATGGAGGTGTCCTATTTATATGGCAGAGATGGGTAGACAACTACAAATGAATCGCTAAGACTAGGCATCCAAATAAGTCACCCAGTTCACTATGTCGGTATACCTTGCTGATGATGAGTCCTTCCAATTCTTCATGTCCATTCTTTTTGATGTATCTCTTTGTAGCAATTAGAAAACCATTTGAACTACTGAGAAGGATGTCCTTCTGCTGGATGATCCAAAGATTACGAATTTGCATGCTCATGGCCCATGGGATAGCAGGGCCTAACAGAGTGAGTGATCATAAACATAGGCAGCACAATCTAGTCAGGTAACTGTTGTGCGGAAAGCCCTTAGAATAGAATTAATGACAATGAGAAAAATAAATATAGCAAATAAGAAAACACACCACAAAGCAAGATTTACGTGGTTTGGCCTAAATGCCTACGTCCACGGTCACAGCACACCAAAATCTTCACTAATCCAAGAGAAAATTACAAAAGAGAAGAACCCACAACGAAGATCAAATCCAAGGAAAGCCCACAATGCTCTCTCTTACAAAAGTCTTCTTGTTCTCTCAACCCAAACCCTATCTATGACAATCTTACTTGACTTCTTTCTTACAAACCCTAATCCCCAAGCCTCTCTTTTATAGCCCAAAAGAGACCTCAAACACAAGAGGAAACAAACTCTACCCAAATAGACGTTTCCTAAAGCTAAAAAATCTCTAAACTGATATTTAGGAATTTCCCGGAAGCCATCAGCGTCCACCGATCGATCGCCCAAGCCCCCGATCGATCGACCACTGTTTGGCCGATCGATCACTCACTGCAATTCGAGCCAAAAACTCACAAATCTCCACCTTGGCGAGAATCCCGCGAACACCCTTTGATGTGCCTTCTCACTTTCACCATCATAATCCAAACTGAATACAAGGCTCCACCTTGCCGAACTTGGAGTAAGTCTAATCAACATTTTAGACTTCTCCACCCAAACTCTTTCACCCTATTGAGAAATATATGGAGTCCCTGACTCCACCTGCAAATCATCATCAAAACTGAATGTCATGTATTCAACAGCCTTCATCTTCAAATGCAAACCCATATTGTTTGCCAAAACTCGTGCCTCCTTTGGCTAGAATTAGGAACAGGAGCTTTCTTCACCTTAGATGCTCCACCAAAAACTGTGTTTCCTTACAACACATACAAGTTCTTGCTTCTTGTACCAGTCATCACAATCGAGGCTCCCTTTCGAACTTTTAGCACTCCACCTTGTGCATAGAATCTACACCCCCGAGAGTCTAAAGAGCTCAAAGAGATCTGATTTTTCTTCAGATCTGGGACACGCCTCACTCCCGTCAATGTCCTCACTACACCATTATGCATTCTTATTTTGATGGGTGATTCACCTAAAAGGTCATGCTTTGCATTTTTATTACCTAAAAGGGCATGCTTTTAACATATTTACCAAAAAAGGCATACTTTGTATTTTTATTACCTAATAGGGTATGCTTTTGACATATTAACCCCCTAGCTACACATATAAAACCCGACACGGATAAGGGTAATATTGGAGTACATAACCTATTTGGTAAAACTTTTCAAAGCATGTTCTTTTAGGTGATATTTTTGATTTAGGGTGACTAATCGATACTTATCTTTATTTTGATTGTCCTTATCCCAAGAATCTTGCAAGGTTTATTATTACCTATTAAGACAGTACCGCCTTCAACCTTGTTGTAGGTAGCAAACCAGTCCCTATTTGGACATACATGATGGGAATAACCAGAATCAAGAATCTACTTGTCCTTAAACCAACCATTCTTTGTAGAAACCGAAAGGACCATGGGATCATCGTCCGGATCCTTAGAATCTTCATTAGCCACATTAGCTATACTAGAGGATTTTCTTTCCTCCTCATCCTCCTCACCTTTTCTTTAACCGATAATATCTAGCTATATGCCCTTTCTTATGGTAGTACTAGCATTCAATATTCTTGTATGATTTGGACCCTTTTCTTGATCTGTTTCCCTTTGTCCTCCCCTCTCCTAGTAAAGCTTGCTCATGGCTTTCACTATTTAGCGCACTCTTTCTCAACTCATTAGAGTGAAGTGCAACAATAACATCTTCTAAATTGATATCCTCATTTGAGTAGAGCAACGTAGTACGGAGTTGCTCTAGTGAAGGAGGTAGGGAAGTAACAAGAGTTGGGCTTTGTCCTCTTCATCAAGTTTCACACCAATGTTTGTTAACTCAGCAGTTATCTTATTAAATTCAATAAGATGATCGGAAATTTTTGTACCTTCTACCATCTTGAGTGTAAACAACTTCTGCTTCAAGTATAACTAATTAGTGAGCTATTTCGTCATGTAGAGGCTCTCTAACTTCAACCAAAGTCCTGAAGCCGTCTTCTCTTCAAGGATGTTGTATAGTACTTCATCCGTTAAGCATAGACAAATCACACTCATTGCCTTCAAATCGAAGCCCTCCCAATCTTCTTCCTTCAGATTTTTAGGCCTCTTATCCTTCCCCTTCAAAGCTTTGGGCAAGCCTTGTTGGATCAACAAGTCACGAACCTTTATTTGCCATAACCCGAAGTTTTTACTTACATCGAATTTCTCCACTTCGAATCTGGAACTCGAAGTTTTTTTTGTCATTTTAAACTAATAGCTCTGATAACAGTTTGTTGTGCGGAAACCCCTTAGAATAAAATTAATGACAATGAGAAAAATAAATATAGCAAATAAGAAAATATACCACAAAGCAAGATTTACGTGGTTCGGCCTAAATGCCTACGTCCACGGTCACAGTACACCAAAATCTTCACTAATCCAAGAGAAGAATACAAAAGAAAAGAACCCACAACGAAGATCGAACCCAAGGAAAGCCCACAATGATCTCTCTTACAAAAGTCTTCTTGTTCTCTCAACCCAAACCCTAGCTACGAAAATCTTACTTGACTTCTTTCTTACAAACCCTAATCCCCAAGCCTCTCTTTTATAGCTCAAAAGAGACCTCAAACACAAGATGAAACAAACTCTACCCAAATAGACATTTCCTAAAGCTAAAAAACTCTCTAAACTGATATTTAGGAATTTCCCGGAAACCATCTGTGTCCACTGCAGCCACCGATCGATCGGCCACTGTTTGACCGATCGATCGGCCACTGTTTGGCCGATCGATCGCTCACTGCAATTCGAGCCAAAAACTCACAGTAACACCAACCAACAGGCGGCCATCAGCTTCACCTAAGGCCATCAGTCTATATAAACCATCAGATAGACTAGGCTCTACTATTCTCTCATTAATGTCTCCATCTTTACACTAGCTTCCAATAAACATTCGCGTCGATTGAGACCATTCTAAATAATTCTTTCAATCCAACTAAACTGTCGAAATTTGAAAATTAGGAATTCGTAGAGTAACATCTGCATACACTAGATTGCCACATCCTCTAGCATTTGATGGAATCTATTCCATAGTCCATACTACTATTCCCTTAAATACCACTTTTTTCAAACATTTATATGCTTCCAGAGTTGTAATACAAGAAAACAATCCCAAAGGTTCTTCACCACACAATCAACACCCAACTAGGATGGAGGGACTGATTTACACAAATAGAGCCCTCACACACTAATTTAGAAATTACCAGGGCCAAAAAAACTTGTCCTTAGTCAAAAAATAGTCTAAACAAGAGAAAACAGTGGGTGCATCAATTATACCATACTTTTTTGCTTGTAACATCTTTAAATCTTCATAGAATATTGTAAAACTTGTTCCATACATTCTAGAATTTTAATAAGACTCAAACACTTGTAGTTTGGATAGCCAAAAAAATCCACATGATTACACCAATCAAATTAAGCAAAATTGATTTTGTTTTCTAAAACATCACTTTGATTAGAAAAGTAGAAACCCTAGTTTTCTATGTGAGGAGAAGAGAAAAGACTTGTTGTGGGGAGGAGGATGAATAGAGATTTGAGTTGCTATATCCATCCCTCTTATGTCATTATAATAGCATTATATCCTTAATAATGTATAGACAAGAGTATAATAATAAGTAATATAAGAAACAATAATGGGCTTAGCTACTTAGCCCAATTACAACACAGAGAACAAATGTGTGGAAGCTTCAATAACCCAACAAAACATGGCAATAAGTCGAAGACTATATAATTTCAATAACTGCCAAATTTAGCCGAATAAATGGACTCTTGCCAATATAGTTAGATATATACTTTTTCTTTTGAAGAGTTTGAAACAAATTTGAGTATGAAATAACAAGGAATGATTATCATTTCTAATGTTACCAAGCTCAAAATCCAGAAGAAATTAAATAGAGACGAAACATTATAGATAGATACAACTAAAAAAGAATTCTGAACTAAGAAATCCAATAAGAGTTTGGTAGGTATCAACCACTTTTAGGTCTGTTTAAACATGGTAAATAGACCCACATGGATTAAGACCTATTGGAGCACAATAAATTCAGATACCAAAAAAGTGTGAACTTAATACCGATCTAAACTCACGCGTGTCTCAATGTCGGGGAAAGTAGGAAGTGCGATTTTCAATTCAGGTTAACTCTCGTACATAAGACAATTAACAACTCCTAGACCTAAATTAAAATTTATAACAAAGAACAAAAATTAACAAATATATTTAAATAACAAAACACAAATTAAAAGACAAAAATAGATTGAGAAGAGAAGATGAAAACCTCTTACCTCTTAGTTTCGCTTACTCAAACGAAAAAGCAAGAATGCGGAATTTTTCAGAACAATAAGTGGTAAATCCATATTACTAGGAATTAGGGATCTAGCAATCTATTTCTTTAATTTTAATAGCTCTGAAACGCAATCTTCCTACAAAGTTGGTTCTAGGATTTTTGTCTTTGAAACCCTCGTCGATCATCATTGAGACAGAAAGAATATACGACGCTTTAGGTTTTGTCTCTGTATTTATTGGAACTAGTCGGCCCATCATGTGCAAGTCACGTGTAGAAGTTACAAAAAAGGGAGGCGCGAGGAGTGAAGTAGAGAGAAGAGAATGAAACTTGAGAGGGCAACTTTGGAATAAGTTTATAAAGGTCTAGAGTGAGGGTTCTTCATTTAGCGATTGTACGACAAACAACTAACTCCCGCTTGAAAAACAACAGAAAAGAAAAGGTAGAGAGAGGGTTGTGCGCGGCAAGTGTCCAGAAGTTGTAAAACAGGGAGATGCGTGGAGCAGATGTTTTAAAACTCGATTCGACTCGAAACCTTATCAAGTTGAGTCGACTTGAAAACTCAATCAAAACTTATCTAAGTAATGACATTTACAACTCGAAAAAATATATAATAGTGCAAAATTAACAATATGCTAGTCAATTAACAAAATTTTCAAGTCTTAACATTGAGTCAATCAAAGTATCAAACTATAAGCCATAATCAAGCTGCCAATTACACAGCTTATGGAAACAAAAATTTTCAGAACAACAACAGAAATAAAGGTATAAATCTTTGATTTAATTGTATATTTTAATTAATTAAACAATAAAGGAATAAAAATGTTACTAGTGGAAAATTTTGAAAATAGAATTTAGAGAGAGGAGTAAAGAACGAGAGAGGGGAAGGGGATTACTTAGAGAGAGGGAGACCGAGATCGAGAGAGGGTATGAGGGAAGAAAAGAGTGAGACGATAGAGATATAGCATGAGAAGGAAGTAGAGAATAAGATAGAGAGACAGCAGAAAGAGATGGCGTGAGAAGGAAGCAGAGACTCAATGGGGGATGAGAGAGAGAAAGGGGAAAGGACGAGAGGGAGATGGTGTGAAAATGAAGTAGAGAGGCAGAGGGATGGGAGAGAGAGAAGAGAGCGAGAAACGATTAGAGAAAAGGAGGGATGAGAGAGACAGAAAGAGGGATAAAGAGACGAGACACAAAGAGAGAGGGATGAGAGAGAAGATAGAAAAGAGGGACGAGAGAAAGAGAGAGCCAGAGACAGGAAGAGGGGGACACGAGAGAGGGTGAGAGAGAGTGAGACATACCTGTTGTTAGAGAGTAACTGTCGCTCGAAGATCTGTAGATGAGAGACAAAGAAAGCATTTTGTGGTTTAGTCTGTAGCCCTAACACCCCCCTCTCACCCTTTTATACGAATGTAATAAAAATAATGTGACTCGATTGAGTTAATCTAGTCGATCGGGTCGAGTCGGCTCGGCTGATTCGGTCGAGTCACTCGTCATTCCTAGCATAACCTAAGTTTCTCGTTGAGTTGGCTCGAAACCCAGTCGAGTTAACTCAACCGAGTTTGGAGTCAACTCGCCGAGCTTTAAAACAGTGGCATTGAGTAATGTTGAGAAAAGAAAGTGAAACTTGGCAACAATGAGCAAAAAAAAATTATGGAATTAAGTTTGTAGAAGTTTAGAGGGAGGGTTCTTCGAAATTTGTTATACCACCATTAGCTACTTCGACTTTTATATAACCATGTACATGAGATGTTCTCTACCCTAACCTTTTATATTCATACTTCTTAAAACAATTATTGTTATTCGTAAAAAAAAAACTAAGGCAAAAATAATGAGGAAAAGAAACAGTCAAGGAGAAACATGATTCAGCTAAAGATTTTGATAAATCAAATAAACATCATGAAATACATTAGGGAAAATAATGTAATATAGTGCAGTAAAAAATTAATCTTAACAAAATTATTTTATTTGTGTAATTAAGAATCTGCTCAACCACTATTTTCTAATGAACTACAAACTGAGACTCATAACACGCACATTGAGAGACCAACGGATATGGCTGTCAATGGGCTGGATTAGGGCCAGACCCAATTCTAATAGGGTCTTGTATTTATAGTCAGGCCAGACTTGAGCCAACCCTTCTCTAAATAAATATATTATAGTACACATGCTACTATATATATATATATATATTATGCATATAAATTAAATATTTAAATAATTATATATTATATATACAATATTTTATATATATATATATAGATATATATTTACACTATACGCGTTATAAATATATGTATATACATTGTGTTATCACTCTTATATAAATTTATATACACTATATATACTATAATATATTATATATATACACTAAATAACAGTTTGTTAACACACTACTGTAGATATTATGTACATCTGTAATATAGTGTATATATGTTATATGTTATGTATACATATCCTATGTTATTATTTTATGTGTTATATATGTATATATTATAAATATACACCATATAATAGTGTGTTAATGGAGATATTATATACATGTGATATAATATATAATGTACACTGTTTAGATATTTATATGTATAATATAATATATTATCATATATATTTGAAGTATGTTATATATATGTGGGTGTTATATATATATATTAATATCTATATTTTATATACACTATATATGCAGTGTGTTAACACACTTTATTATCTATAACAGTGTATATAATATCTATAACATGTTAACACACCACATATAAAGTATGTAACAATTAACATCTATATATTGTTAAATATATATTTAACAATGTATATAATATCTGTAATACTGCGTTTAACAAGCTGTTTTATACACTCTATATATAGTATGTAATATTTATATATATTGTATTATATATATAGTATATAATATCTATAACAAGGTGTTAACGCACTATACACTCATTATATTATATATACTTTACTGTATATAATAGTAGTTTATATAATTGTCTTTATATATATATATAATATGTAACATATTTATCTATTTTATATTATCTATATGCATAATATATCAATATATACACAATATATGTACCAATAAAATTTATATGTAACATTTATAATATAATATATTTATTTAGAGAAGGGATAGCAAGCCTATAAATACGAGGCCCATTTAGAATTGGGCCTGGCCCTAACTCGGCCCATTGACAGCCATATCTATGGGTCTCTCATCGTGCCTATTATGAGTCTCAGTTTGTAGTTCATTAGAGAATAGTGGTTGAGCAGATTCTTAATTACACAAATAAAATAATTTTGTTAAAAATAATTTTTTATTGAACCATATTACATTATTTTCCCTAATATACTATTTGTCTTCTTGATGATTATTTGATTTGTCAAAAGCTTTTGCAGAATCATGTTTCTCCTTGACTTTTTCTTTTCCTCATTGTTCTTACCTTGGTTTTTTTTTTTTATGAATAACAATAATTGTTTTAAGAAGTATGAATATAAAAGGTTAGTATTGAGAACATCTCATGTACATGGTTATATAAAATTCGGAGTAGCTAATGGTGGTAGAACAAATATCGAAGAACCCTCCCTCTAAACCTCTACAAACTTAATTCCAAAATTTTCTTTTGTTCATTGTTGCCATATTTCACTTTATTTTCTCAACCTTACTCAATGCCATTGTTTTAAAACTTGGCGAGTTGACTCCAAACTCGGCTGAGTTAACTCGATTGGGTTTCAAGCCAACTCAACGAGAAACTCAAGTTATGCTAGGAATGACGAGTGGCTCGGTCGAATCACCCAAGTTGATTCGACCCGATTGACTCAATTGAGCCACGTTTTTTTATTATGTTCGTATAAAAGGGTGAGATGGGGGTGTTGGCTACAGCTTAAACCACAAAACGCTTTCTTTCTCTCGTCTACAAATCTTCGAGCGATATTTACTCTCTGGAAACTTGTATGTCTCACTCTCTCTCCCCTCTCTCTTGTCCACCTCTTCATGTCTCTGGCTCTCTCTATCTCTCGTTTATCTTTTTGATCTTTTCTCTCTCATCCCTCTCTTTTTGTGTCTCGTCTCTCTCATCCCTTTTTTTCTCTCTCATCCCTCTTTTTCTCTAATCATGTCTCTCTCTTTTCTCTTTCTCATCCCTTTTTGCCTCTCTACTTCACTCTCACGCCATCTCCCTCTCGTCCTTTCCCCTTTCTCTCTCTCGTCGCCCTCTTAATCTCTGCTTCCTTCTCACGTCATGTCTCTCTCTTTTCTCTTTCTCATCCCTTTTTGCCTCTCTACTTCACTCTCACGCCATCTCCCTCTCGTCCTTTCCCCTTTCTCTCTCTCGTCGCCCTCTTAGTCTCTGCTTCCTTCTCACGCCATCTCTCTCTGCTGCCTCTCTCTCATCTTACTCTCTACTTCCTTCTAATGTTAATCTCTCTATTGTCTCACTCGTTGCTTCTCTCAAGCCCTCTCTTTATCTCCCTCTCTCTGAGTAATCCCCTTCCCCTCTCTTGTTCTCTATTCCTCTCTCTAAATTCTTTTTTCAAAATTTTCCATTAGTAATATTTTTATCCCTTTATTGTTTAATTAATTATATTATGCAATTAAATTAAAATTTTATAGCTTTATTTATGTTGTTGTTATGTAATTTTTGTTTTCCTAAACTGTGTAATTGACAACTTGATTTATGGCTTACAGTTTGATACTTTGATTGACTCAATATTAGACTTGAGAAATTTGTTAATTTTGCACTATTGTTAATTGATTAGCATATTGTTAATTTTGCACTATTATATTTTTTTCGAGTTGTAAATGTCATTACTTAGACGAGTTTTGACTAAGTTTTCAAGTCAACTCAACTAGATAAGGTTTCGAGTCGAATCGAGTTTTTGAGTTTTAAAACATCTGCTCCATGCGTCTCCCCTTTTTTACAACTTTTGGACACTTGTCGTGCACAACCCTCTCTCTACCTTTTCTTTTCTATTGTTTTTCAAACGGGATTAGTTGTTTGTCGTACAACAGCCAAATGAAGAACCCTCAATCTAAACCTTTATAAACTTATTCCAAAGTTGCGCTTTAAAGTTTCATTCTCTTCTCTCTACTTTACTCCTCGCTCCTCCCTTTTTTACAACTTCTACACGTGCCTTGTACATGATGGGCTGACTAGTTCCAAGAAATACAGAGACAAAACCTAAAGCCTCGTATATTCTTTTTGTCTCAATGGTGATCGACGAGAGTTTCAAAGACGAAAACCCTAGAACCAACTTTGTAGGAAGACTGCGTTTCAGAGCTATTAAAATTAAAGAAATGGATCGCTAGATCCCTAATTCCTAGTAATACGGATTTACCGCTTATTGTTCTGAAAAATTCCGTCTTCTTGCTTTTCGTTTGAGAGAGCGAAACTAGGGTAAGAGGATTTCATCTTATCTTCTGTATCTGTTTTTTGTCTTTTAATCTGTGTTTTGTTATTTTAAATATATTTGTTAATTTTGTTCTTTTTTATAAATTTTAATTTAGGTCTAGGAGTTGCTAATTATCTTATGTAGTCTAACGAGAGTTAACCTGAGTTGAAAATCGCACTTCTTTCCTACTTTCCCCGACGTGGAGACACATGCGAGTTCAGATCGGTAATCAGTTCACACTAGTCTGTTATCTGGATTTATTGTGTTCTAATAGGTCTTAATCCACATTGGTATTTACCATGTTTAAATAGACCTAGTTCAAAATTCTTTTTTAGTTGTATCTATTTGTAATGGTTCATCTCTATTTAATTTCTTTTAGCTTTTGAGCTTGGTAACATTAGAAATGATGACCATTCCTTGTTATTTCATACTCAAATGGGAGAATAGTATAGCTCAGTCTATCTGATGATTCATATAACAAGAGCCAAACAAATCTCATTGTCATGTCATGGTTGTTGCATTCTATGGAACCAAAAATTTTGAGATGATTCATGTTTCTCAGGACTGCTAAGGAGATTTAGTATGGAACTGGCCAAACATATTCCTAGGCTCGTAACATTGCTAGGATTTATCAGCTACGACAGAAAATTTCTCAGCTTAGCTGATTACTTTGCTCGTCTTCGATGAGTTCTTAGTTGGATCATTATCAGATTTTTCAGCACAATATCATAAGATTGTGAAGCAAAATAGGATCTTTGAGTTCTTAGCTGGATTCAACTAAAATTTTGAATTCTCAATTCTCATCCATTCAAATCTTGAGTCAAGTATATGCCCTGGTACAGGATGAGGATTTGCCACCCGACCTGACTACTAGCTCTGACCTGCTCCGACCTGATTATTAACTCCAACCTGAATACTACTAAACTGATCTGACAACACATAGTATCTTTAGCATGACCAAACCAACCTAACAACACAGAATTTTTGGCATAACTAAACAGAACTTACCACCCAACTTGACCAAGTTATCGACCTCCAGACTGTATTGGGATTCCCTGAGCTGCAGACCCACAGCTCAATCCAACTTTAGAAAGTTCCCAAACGAAGAGGGATTAATTCTAAAGATCTTGTATAGGATCACAATTCGATCCTCCAAAACAGGAAGCATAGACCAAACTGGAAACATACTTCATGATCCATGCCACGTGGACAAACGTGCACGGGAAGACTTCAATTCCGCGAGGGAACTGGAATGGTAATACAACTAGCCAACCCTATTTATAGAGTATGTTCGGGCAGGATTAGGGATCGGACTTTGGATCAGCCTTTTCCCTCTCCAGTCACACTCTACTCTCCATATCACTTGTACTCTTAGTTGATTTGACTTGATCGTAGGAGTGACTTCGCAGGTCGGACGACCGCCACACCAGGAGCAGGAAGAGTGTTGCAGGTCTGTGGCAGTATTAGAGGTGGAAAAAGATCCCACATACTATTTTCATCACAATTATAATTGCTTGGGACTCTGATGGGCTACAACCATTATTTTTTATGTTCAGCAGTATTTCCATTAATTCTTCAAATTGGTACTTTGATATTAAAGAGCAATCTGAGTAGAGTCCAAGGATTTAAATACTTCTTGCTAGTAAAGTGTCTTTAAGTGAGTGCTTGTGTCCATATGAATATGGAATATGAACTCTCAGGGCCTGATATACTTCTAATTTTGTTTCAACCATGTAAGGACCTCGAATTTGCATTTAGAAGGTACAGCCTGAATGGGACTCTCTGCTTCCTAAGCAAAGTTAGACAAAAGGGCTAGTTAATTCATCATTATTTATGCAGGCGGATAAGGCATCAATGCTTGATAAGATCATTGAGTATGTGAAATTTCTTCAGCTTCTAGTCGAGGTATAACTAGAACTTAAGGAAAATCTCTTAATCCAATATTTGAGAAAGTGGAATTGTTCTGCAACTTGGTCTTCCCATTGCCGGTTTAAGTCCAGTGAGCAATGCAAGGCTCATCGCTGTTGTTAAATCTTCAGCCAAGTTATAATCATTGACTGAGTGGTCAAAATGAGTAGACTTGGTAAGTTCCAAGTCAAACCAGTGATATTTTCTACACTGCTCTCTAATCTAATTTGAACTACTTGATGTTTCTGATATATTGTTTTGCAGGTTCTGAGTTTGAGCAGGCTGGGGGCAGCAGGCACAGTTGGTTGTTCCCCTCCTAACAGAGGGTCAAGAGGTGCTATATCTTTCTCTTAGGTGGCCTTTAAATTGGATTTTTTTGGCCAAAAATCAATTCTGATAAAATTGATTGTGTAGAAATTCATGACCAAATGCCCCATTAGTTGAGTTTTATTGGGATTCCATTTTCTTTGAGCAATTGGATATGAGCTCATGTTGGTTGCTAACTACTAATTTGATGTTTGTACAGCTAAATGACACATCTGTTATTTTACTAAATTTAGTGAGATTTTAATATATTTTCTAATGAATTTAACATTGAATATCCATTATCTGAATAATTTTTATTAAAGAAATATGTATCTGTATCTGTATACACAGTAATATACAGAGTTTCATTTCTTTTTCAAAAAGAAGTGTATCTGTATATATAAAGTCATAGACAGAATTTCAGTTTTTTTTTTGGGTAACGAGAGCACCCGGTTAATCCCCCCGGGCACGTGCAGACCCCTCCTTTCATATATTGAACATTGAATATCCATTATCTGAATAATTGTTTTAAAAGAAATGTATCTGTATACACTGTAATAGACAGAGCATCCGACTAATCCCCGGGGCACGTGCAGACCCCTCCATTCACAAGCACCAGGCGTGGTCAACAAGGGGGAGGGAATCGAACTCAGAACCTTTGCTTCTTGAGGCGTGGTCCTAGCCAGCACACCAATATCCACTATTTTACATGATTAAATATAAGAATTTATCTAGAGGATTATTGAGGCCTGATCTATCGATTGGTGAATACTAACAGTGTAGTCAAAATGTCACCTAGTATTCAGACTGTGATGTATCTTATGTACTTGTAAATTCTAGACAAATAATAGCTAAAAGCAAGTAAAAGAATAATTAATATGAAAACAATGTGGTAAACTAGAAAGTTTTACTAATTAACAAGGTGATTTTCTCATCTCATCTCAAATTCTGTTGCTATCATTGTTTCGTCAGGGAGCTAATCTTTCTGAATCCCCAGACATCATTGCCTTCGAGCAAGAAGTCGTGAAGCTGATGGAACACATGATCAAGGCCATCCCATCTCTTCAAAGCAAAGGTCTCTGCCTCATGTCTATTGCCTTCACGGCCACCATCTCCAGTGAAAAGGCATCATTTGGCCCAGTTTGTAGTGAGAGAAAGAAACCCAGGCTTTCCAAATGGCCTTGTTCCCTGCAACATCGGATCACCTAGCGTATGGACCTGGCAGATGGATACAAACAGCGAGGTTGTGACTGAGAATGCGGCCGGGAGCCACAATGGATAAGGCATCACAACCAGGTTTATCTAAAACAATACTGGTTCGTTCTTAAGGGTAAAGAGTAAATCAAGACTATGAGAGATTTTGTGTTGTTCCAAGCATCCACAATGTACTTCGAATCCGATTGTGCAATTAAATTGTGATATTGTTCCAAGCATCCACAATGTACCTCGAATCAGATTGTACAATTAAATTGTGATACCAAAGCCTTTCACAAATTTGGGTCTAGTTTTTGTAGTAATGTTAGTACTAATATTATAAAATGAGAGAAATCCAGCAATATTATTACTACCATATTCTCTGAAGAGACCACCAATTGATTACCACTGAATTGAGTCCAATTTGATTACTTATTTGACCCAATCATTTGCAACTCCTAAGTACTATCCAAGTTGAACAACGGAAGAATCAGGTGATCATCTGCTCTTATATTGCACCTTTGCGATGAGCCCCTTGAACTATTTTCTAATCCAGATTGATATTGCCCGAGTCTTTCCCAGCTTATTCCAAGGCTTCTTATCTGGTTGGCATGTGGGGTCTCGTTAGGAGTCCAATTAGATTCATTATGGGCCGAATTGGCATTCCAGAAAAGAATATCATTGACACCTATCATTTAAAAAAAAATTAATCTAAAAACCAGGGTTAAAAGTATGATTTTAAGGGTAAAGGTAACTATAGTTAAAAGGACGTACACCCTTGAAGTGAAATTTCGGGCATTGGTAGAGAGGGCTTGAGGCTATCTTGATAGTCCTAAATAAACTCCCGTGCATCCAAAAAAATAAGAACATACCTGCCCATCGGTTGTGATGGCAGGCAGGGTATCCTCTAAACGGTGAGGACTGAGATTGAATCCCATGGAGTGGGACCGTTAATGCTCATTGATTGCGAAAAGTTAACATGTACATTTAATTAACTGTCATAGACTAGTTAGTCAATACCCGTGATCAGCTATTTCGGTCGATTACCTAGAGAACAAGAGTAATAATGCACACCACAAACACGCAATTAATAAGCAAAATTCAATATTATTTGCATTAAGAGAAATGTTAAGACACTATGCATGACAAAAACATACACTAGAGGTACACTTATACTAGTTTATTACAAAATTTTCACTAAAAATTTGTAGATTTGTTATTTTTGGGTTAAACCCTATTACAAATAGAGAAATTGATACAAATAGTGTCACAACCTTGCAAATATTGTTGGACAATGATTGTGACACAAGAGAGAGCCCACAAAAATTGTTACATTTTTTTGTCTTATTATTTAAATTTTTAAAAAGGAGTTATTTAGAAAATGAGAAAGAAAAGTGTGTGTGTGTTTTTTGATAACCGTGGATACCTGAGCTTGAAAGCTCAGACTAATCCCACGGGCTACATATGGAATAGGGTTGTCAATGGGTTGGATTCAGACCGGATCTGCCTAGATCCAAATCCAATCCGATTAAGAATTCGACAGATCCGGATCCGAGATCCGTTGGATCATGAAGTAATCAATCCGAATCCGATTATATTTGTAAGAGCCGATCCGATCCGATTAAGGTTAATTTTTTTAAAAAACTCTATTTTAATTTTTTAAAATCTAATAATCCCTTAATTAACTATAATTAATGTTAATTTGTTTTAAATTAATACTTTATGCATAGAAAATCTATTCAAAACCATTAAAAACAGTTATTATAATTGGATCGGATCACCCTATATCCGGATCCGATCCGGGTTTTATAATTGGATTCCACCGACCCGATCTGACGAATCACATATAGGGTCCAAAGTTCGGCTAATCGGATCGGATTCGGATCTATCACACCCCAAAACCCTACCTAGGAGGATGTGAGATCTTGGCACATGACTCACTTAATAATTCGTCATGTTAGAAGCATTTAAGGCACAAAAATATGGACCTAAAATTTTTTCTTCAAATTAACTATAAACTAAAATCCAATCCCATACTATAACAATAAAGTCATAAATCCTGGTCACCCATCCGGACCATAAATATAAAAGACTAATTAACATGCATCTCTATCAATTAAATTAAAATCTTCCGGAATTTAATTAACCATAAAACAACTTCAATAATAGGGTCATCGATCAAGGTCCCTTTTTTCCTCGGGATAGTCACCTTCGGGTTCTTCGATATACTCCTCTTCTTCTCAAGGTCCGGGAGCACAAATGTCAAAGCCTGAACCTGGACTTACCGACAACAAAAGGCATCAGCTGAGTAACGAGTTACTCCGCGTATATAACATAACATAATAAACAATATAAAGAATAACATTTACATACATTTCATCACTTCACACATTAACTTACATATAAAATCAGAGTGCAGAAGTTAAACATTTACATTATGTTAATTTCTTTCTTTCTTTTCTTTCTTTCTGTTCTTTTTTTCTTACTTTTCTTTTCTTTTCCTTCTTTCTGTTCTTTCTTTCTTACTTTTCATATTTTATATATTATCATCACATCAATACTCATTCACATGCATTTATAATAACTTAAAATACCGTTTTACCGTATAAGGAAATAGGTTACTATACTTTACTTTACCGAGATACCACCCTTCGTACATTATCCGGTATGGACGGCTTAGTACATTTTCCGGTATGACGGCTTACTTACTTTGGCATATATCTCGCATTTTCTGATGTATCCGGTGGTGCACAACACAACATACATTATCGCTTTTGTGTGTCTTTCTTTCTTACTTACATATTTTTCTTACTTTGCTTTTGATCTTACTTACATTTCATTAATATCTTTAATTCTTTATTCATACTTTTGCATCTTTTTCATTTATGAGTGCACAATGATACACCTCTTGTTTAAATTTCACCTAAGACTAACCGTGCCATATGACATCTCACCATAGCGTCTCATACCACTACGTTAACCAAGCCTAGGCAAGCTTGACTTTCATCAGAGGTTCTTTTACCCAATGGTATATCACGTATTAGAAACATAAAAGCAATATACAAACCATCATATTTCTAATGATTCAACAATATAAAAATCACAGTTGGTCTTAAAAATATTCCTAAATCACGATCTAATTTCATTGGCAAAATCCCTTGTTTGTTTAATCAAGATCAATATCCTGATCGTAATCTTTTTTAATTAATAATAATTTTCTTAAATTGTTAAACATAAAATCAACTCAAACATCATTAAATATCACAATTAGATTATCCATTCAATCCATCCACCATCTCATTCTTCTCATAAATTTGCACACTTCAATAACTTTCCTAATCTCCATGTTGAATCATAAACAAATTATACATAATTCTTCACATCCTAACATAATAATTCCGTGATAATAAAACAATATCTGCAATAGGTTCTTCACATCCTATTTTAACAGTCCAATGATAATAAAATTATATCATCAATAGATCCTCTGCATCAAATCAATAAACAATAAAAACTATATAACTGGGTTCTTCACATCCTAATTTAATCATTCACTAGTAATAAATTATGATCATAATTACAGCTCTTCACATTCTAATTTAATCATCCAGGAATCATAAACTAAAAACTAAAAATCTAGTTCTTCACATCCTATTTTATCATCCATACATAATAAAATGGGAATCAAATATAGTTTTTCACATCCTATGTTAATCATTCAATAACAGAGACTATAATCATGGTTTTTCACATCCTATTTTTTTATCCATCAAAATAATGAGACAATATTTTTACTAAGTTCTTCACATCCTAATTTAACCATCAAGAATAAATAAACAATTTCATAAATGGGTTCTTCACATCCTATTTTAACAGATCAACCATAATAAACAAAAATCATAGACATATTCATGGATCCTACCCATCTTTACATCTTTTCTTTAGTTTACTCATTTTTATTCGTTATTTTAGGTTAACTATTCAAAATATTGGATACTAGATTTGTTATTTACCTCACTTGATCGTATCCCTACGATCTATCGCTTGCGAATAGGGTTCTACTTGATCTTCACGACTCCTTTTTCCTTTTTTTGACCGAACCTTTGAACTTCTTCAATCTCTCTCTTTTTGATCTCTCAAAAACTCCCCCCTTGCTCTCTTTTAGGTTTTAGAAGGCCTTGGAAAACCCTCCCCACGAGTATAAATGGGTATTTATACATTGGAAGTCCTAGGGACTCAAAACAAGAGAAAACGAGCAAGATCGCCGCCCAGCCGACGACAATCGATCGCCGGCGCTATTTTTTTACTTTTTCGCTACTTTTTGTTCTTCTTTGATTTAGTGCAATTTATCTCTACAAATTCACTAAATCAAGTGAATTAAATGGGTTTTGAGATTCGAGATTTTAATGCATTGGTTTCTCCTAGGATTTACACATCATTTTAAGTACAATTAATCAATAATTTAACTCATAAAATTTATGAAGACCATGAATTAAATGCGGGTCATTACAAGATCCTGATCAGATCCGGATCCTGATATTGATCCGATCCATTGACAACCCTAATATGGAATACCCCCACCCCATGCAACCATGTGAGGGGAGTCAGGAATCGAACTCGAGACCTCCGGGTTTACGGTTGGTCCAAGTGACCACTGGGCTACACCCTCGGGGGTTAAAGAAAAAGAAAAGTGTGTGTTACATGATAAATTTTTGAACAAAAAAATAATGAGAAAGAAAAGTGAACACAATATTTCCCTAAAGCAGTGGATAATGCTATAACTTTGAGGTTCTCTTCTGCCTTTGCACTCCCGCCTATCTATTTTCCTTTTCACCATTTTTTTTTATTTTTTTTAATAAGAAAAAAAATTGATGGATCCCACATTTTTACTCTTAATTTTTTTTTTTTAAATGAGGGAAAAGTAGATGAGCAGGAAAGTTGACATAGCATTCCCATGAAGCAATTTGCTTGAGAAATAAAAGCCTCTTCAGTGATAACTTGTAACTGGATTCGGGGGAGTGCGGTTAAGGTTGTCTTGTGTCCCTTTGGCACCCCTTAATTGTGGTTAAGATTCACCCACCTATCCTTGTTTTTCAGAATTAAAAATAAATAAATAAATATATATATATATATATACACAACAGTGCTCTCAAATAAAGGTGTATTCAAGTCAGGCTAAGCCGAGATTGGCCCTGCTCGGCTCGGCTTGAAAGGGTTTACTCTAGGCTCGAAGCTCGGCTCGGTTGGAAATGGTGCTCAGAAAATCAGCTCGAAGCTTGGCCCAAATTCATAAAGCTTGGCTCAAAGCTCAGCTCGGCCTAAATTGATTCAAGCTTGAGCTGGGCTTGGCTTGGCTCGAGCTTAGCTTGAATACTTTTAATAAATAAATAAAATAATAATATTTGTATATTATTTATATATATATATATATATATATAATATTTTAGTTTTTTATTTTTTAGAATAATATTCGAGCCGAACTGAACTCGGGCTGAATCGAGCCTCAATCGAGTCGGGCTTCGAGCCTGGCCGAATCAAACAAGCCTTGGCTCGAGCTCGGCTTGGACATTTTTCAAGCTTGAAAACTCAGCTCGGCTTGGCCCGATCGAACCTAAAAACCAAGCTTGAGCTCGGCTTGATCGAGCCGAGCCGAGCCAAGCAATCAAGCTAACTTGGCTTGTGTACACCCCTAAATTCCCAAATTCAATAACCAAACAGCCCTCTTCCAGGTTTCTCCATATCCAGTCATGCGTTGTCGACCCTTCACGCGCACAGAACCTCCCAAGACCCTTGAGGATGGCTCTGTCGTGTTCGACCCATGTAGGAAAAGACCACCCAGGTACAGAGCTTGAGCTTTTCATAGAAGATCACGAAAAATGACACTGTATGACAGATCCAAAAACAAATTAACATTAAAAACAATGATTTTAGGCAATACCCATTAACAGATTATCATAAATGCATGACTTTGAATTCTCAAAAGGTCTGGTATGAGCTTCTGTGAATTGTATCTCATGTGGGTTTGCTAAGAAACATAAGAAACAATAGAACTGCTTATTTAGTTTCCATACTTTCCTTTCTTAAACTGATTGGTGGTTTTTAATGTTTATAATCCTCTTCCACCCAAGGAGTAGCTGTCTGATCTTGCACTAGACCTGAACGACAATAACAGATCGACTGAGCATTGAATACTCAACGGATATCCAAACTAAATAACAATGACACATGCATATATCCAATATCCAAATCATGTAACAATTGTAAAGTCAATAGCAGTTTAATATAATATGAACATAATCAGAGTGCGGGAACATGTGAACCTATCATGACTTAGCTTGACTCGTGCAATTGTGTGACTCTTGGACTTGTAACTCTTGGACTTGTACCGGGAATGTCATGCATGCTTGTTTTCCATAAAATAGTCATTGAGGTCTTTGTATTAAATCCATGAAGGTGCATTGACAGAAGCGTAAGCTCCTAGAGCTCTTAGATACAAATTGTTCATGATAATTATCCAGGACTTGAAATCTTATCTATGAAGAGCATCAACGATTACCAGAGCTACTTGAAACTCAGGGTCCTTATAAAATCATGTAGTGCTCTTGTTCTTGTACTTGTGTTTGTGCTTGTTCTTGTTTATGTACTTGTTCTTGTTCTTGTACTTCTGCTTGTTCTTGTTCATGTACTTGTTCTTGCACTTGTCCTTGTTATTGCACTTGTCCTTGTAACTCATGTACGGTATTCTTGTTATTGTATTTCAGTATTCAATGTTCATGCAATGTCTGTGTCATACTTGTGTACACATGAGACTTGTAAATTACCACACATGTGAACTTGTGCTTTAGTGTCGTGATTAACATCCAAACTCAGTCATTATAGACTTGAATCTTTTCATGCATTTAATGTAAGTATTATGAGTTTAATAATCTTTGTGATGTTTTAATGCGTATGTATTTAT
Organism: Tetracentron sinense; assembly: GCA_015143295.1. Classification (NCBI taxonomy): domain Eukaryota; kingdom Viridiplantae; phylum Streptophyta; class Magnoliopsida; order Trochodendrales; family Trochodendraceae; genus Tetracentron; species Tetracentron sinense. The sequence continues at coordinate 3,690,791 of CM026569.1, forward strand.
ATCTAATTGGTGTGGTGTGATCAAGGCTTAATCATAGTTACAAAGAGATGAATGTCTTAACATACCCTCAAATTTAGGAAGCTCTAGTTTTGCCATCGCTTATCGGAATCAAGTGATTCTTGAACCATTAGAAAGGTATTAGAGCCCTCTTTGAGGTTAATGTTTAATATTTTTTCATATTTTGAGTCTAAGCTAAGTCAAAAGTAAGTTTTCCGATGTTTTGTCTACTGAAATTTTAGATCATTCAGCTTTAGAGCCCATTTAGACCATTCACAACTCAGAATTAGGATTTGTCCATTAGGCACAAAATTATTCCCCTTTGAATAACGAGTTCAACGCAAGTTGAATTATTAAAATCAGATAAACGAGTCAAAAGTTATAGTCAAAATACTAAAGCGGAGAAAAAGGGTTGCTATCTATCGCAAAACAAGTGCGATCGATCACAAAGCAAGTGCGATCGATCGTATTCAGTCGAGTTCTGGGGTTTTGCTCTCGGGCCTAAGTGCGATAGATCGTACCATAGGTGCGATCGATCGCACTCATGCCCAGTTTTTTTCTTAAAACTGTTTTTTTTTTGTCCTGGTTTTTAAACCATTGGGACTATAAATAGGGGTCCTATTTCGAGATTTTAGAGTATCCTACCAATTTCTAACCCAATTTGGCAAAGAGGGAGATGAAACTTAGGGTTTCTAAGAGGATTGTGTTTGTTGAAGGTGGAGATTGCTTTTAAAAGGAGGAGAAAGCTTGAAGATCTTCCTTAAATCTTCTTGGGAGCGATTTGGATCCAAGGGAAGGATCCTTAAGGTCGATATCCTTTCTAATCTAACCTTAGTAAATGTTTTGCATGTTTAAATAAGAATGTTTATGGGTTATCAAGGGTATTACATGATTATGCAAAGATGAGTAGGTAATAAGCATCAATGATAGATTTTACTCTTGAAATGAAGGTTTTGCATGTGGTACAAGCTCTATTATGTATGAATGGTCGATATCTTCTCTAATCTAAACCTTGTATTATATGTTTATTGATTAAGTATGATAAACGATGAATTTGTATGAGACATTGCATGTTTAATTAAGGATATAGATGTATTTATATGTTAGAAGCTTAAATTGGATTATGGGTTATGCTTCATGGGTTATGGATGTATGGAAACATTGGTGGATGGGCTAAAATTGTAAAAGGATGGATTATGGATGCATGGAGTGAGGTTAAACTTGAATTAGATACTCATGGATTATGTGAATGACTATTGTATGATAGAAAAATGAGAAAGGGCAATGTACACATAACAAATACACATAAGGTGTGTGTTTAAATGCTTGAGAGTATTTTCAATGTTAAATATGATTGTGAGCATGAGATTTTTCCTATCCCAATTTCACAATATATGTTGTAGATCAGTTTGACTTGAGAGTCGCCACCTATTCATTCTAAGGGATAAGTCCCGGATAGTAAGTTTGTTTGGATAAGACAAATGGTCTATCAGAGTTAGGGTAAGCGGTTCAATTAAGTCTCGGGGAAGGTGTTAGGCACCCGTTTTATAACGGTAACCTACTCCCTAAAATTAAGCCAATTTTAATCTCAACATTAGTTAAAATGCTAAAGTATTTAAGAGAATACTAGTCCAAGAAATGTAGAAAGCTAGATGGCTAGGGTCGAACCCGAGTAGGGTTGCCTACATACTCACATTGGGGTGAGATCAGACCGAGCGTAGTTCTGGCACATGAGCCCGTGCCAATGCTAGGGGCATGGTTAGAAGGTTGTGACTATAGTTAGGGATTAACCCTAGTTAAGAAAGGTCAAGCAAGTCATTTTTTAGAATGTTGGATTGTTCATGTTTTTTTGGTATTTTATGTGATTTTATCAAATTAACCATGGTTTAACTAACCTAGGATTGAGTTAACCAGGGTTAAGGGCTAAAGGTTAAAGGAAAAACCTACAAATCACTTTTTTTTGGTCCTTTTGAATTTTTCCATTTTTTTTGGGATTTTATGATTTTATGTGAGTTTCAATGTAGGGATAGTTTAACTAGGGTTAAAATCTAACTGGGGTTGAACTAACCCCAGTTAAAATAGCAAGGTCAGGGTTTGGCAAGCATCACAGGGCTTCAGTGGGTCTCATGTTAGGTATGGGCCTTGGGCTAGGCCTCTGTTCAATTAATACAGGGAATGACGGTAATTGATTTACCGCCATTCTCCCATATGTGCAAATGGGGAATGTCGACAAATCAAGTGCCGCCATTCCTGGTTATACAGGAATAGCAACTTAGTTTGTAATGAGGAGGCTCATGGAGGATGCCTGGAGGTTCGAGGAGTCTAGGTAAATGTTTAGGTGTATTTCCACGTGTCCTGGGCCTAGGGCATGGTCCACATTAGGCCCACAAGATGCCTGATAACACTGGTTCAAAAATATGCAGAATGTCGGTAATTAGTTTACCGACACTCTGTACAGGTTTTAGTTTTGCCCATATTAACCATAGTTAGGATACCCCCACCAGCATGAAATGCTTAGGGAAGATGGAGAAGAGTCTAGGGAATCCAAAATGGGCTCTAGAATGGACAAGGGCCTCACCATGTACGACCTACAACCTCTGCAATAGAAAACATCCAGAATTGCAGTAGTTATTCTACCGCCATTACTGGATTTCTCAAAAAATGAAACAAACAGTTATGGGGCTGTTCCACGACACATCCAAGGGATTCCCCATGGACTAGGGATCACCCAGAAAGTTGGTGGAGGGTGATGGAGGGTTGTGCACTTGTGTGTGATTGTGGCGATTCAAGGGGGTTCCACTGCCTATGGAGGAGGCAGGGAACCCCTCCCTACACGGTTGCTATTGAGCTATACCCCCCTGCAATTGACTAAGGGTTTACAAATGCTCAAAAAAAGGAAATGAGGGGGGTAGGGGTGATCCCTACCCTGCTGGACTGCAAGAGGCAAGCTGGCAGTGGCAGTGGCGGTGGTGGTTGCTGTCCGCGGTGGTGCTGTACTCCAAGGCTTGGAACTCCAATATATACAGGGGGTAAGTGGTCTGAGGGTGCTAGGGGACTTTAGAATTGATCAGAGGTTCCCTTTGGTGGTTTTGGCATCGTTTTACAGTGGGGGGGAGTTTGGGTTTTATAGCCAATGGAATAGGGAATATGGATGGAATAAGGATAGGGTTAGGTGAGGTCCTCAGACGCATGGAGGAGGCTTCTGGAGGTGGTATGATGGTCTGGGAGAGGTTGGTGGTGCAGGGGTGGCGCTGCAGGTCTGCAAACACGCAAGTTCAGATATGGCGGTAGATGATCTACCGCCACTCAAAACTGAGGCAAAAAATGAATATCGGTAGAGTGACTACCGACATTCTGAGATTTTAAATTTTGAAGGGACATGCCCCCCTGCCAGGGTTGTATTTGGGTTCTTGGGCCCATGCTTGGGCCCAGCTTGGTTTGCCTATGAGTTTTAGGCCCTAAGGGCTTGAGTATACCTAGGGCTTACTAGGGTTAGGTTAGGGCTACCTAGGGCTTAGGACTACCTATGGTTAAGCTAGGGTTTGAATTGGGGTTAAGGGTTTACCTATTGTTTAAAACTATGGTTTAAACACGATTGACCTAGGGTTTAGACTCAGGTTAACCTAGGGTTTAGGTTGGACTAACCATGGTTAAGTTAATTAACCATGGTTAAAGGGGGTGTAAAAATGGGGTGCTTACAATGATGTTATTGAGAAACTATGCTAAGGGGATATTATGGTTTATCATGCTAAATTATGTACTATTTATATAACATGAGGGTTTTAATTGGGGTTGCAAATTCTATTAAGTATGATTCTACTATTATGATGTCGTATGAATGAGGGGAAGGAGATAAGGTTTACTATTTATGAAGTTGGTTAAGAGAATCATGAAATCATGGTAATGTATTGTTTGCTATGACTATGTAAATTATGCCCTAAGCACTTGTATGCTAAATTATACCCTATTTATACTTGTACGGTGATTGACATTCGGATAGGCCAAAGCCTAGAGGAAGTCGTCCAGGCCGGGAATCCTCTAACTAGGGAGATGTAATCTAGCGGAGTTTCGTGACGGAAAACTGAAGTTTATGCGATGACCGAGTTCCAATATTAATCACGAATGTTAAATTAGGTCTATCTATATCGTATAGTGATTGATATTCGGGTAGGCCAAAGCTTAGAGGAAGGTCTTTCAAATCGGGAATTCTCTAATTATATGGTATAAGACAGTATATTGGAGTTTCCATGATGAGATATCAGAATCTAAGCGATGACCAATTCGAATGTTAATTGCTACACTTATACACAAACTCACGTGTATGTTAAGATAAGAGCTTCACAAGTCACACATGTGGACCACAATATAACTTCCTTTTGTGCGTTCTATTGGGTCATCACATCTTTCTTTTAACACTTGGTAATTATGATTAAGATTTATTCACTCTTAGGATTCATTCATTTAGCTTTGATTTTTAAAAGAAATAAAATATAAGCTTAGAATAGTCAAGATTTTTTTTTTGATACGAATATAGTGAAGATTCACCACAATTAAAGGATGATGAAAGGGACACCTGACAACCTGTAGAGGTGACAACAATTCCCATCATGACGCATTAAAAAAAAAAAACTAGCTAAAAACTATGGGTGGATTATTTAATCTTAAGAGTTAGTAATTCTACTACAAGTAATGGGAGTTAAAAAGTACTCATGTTGACAAACGATCGGCGGTGGGTGCCATTGAACTCTCCCCAGTTCAATCACCATTGAAACCCGAGCATTGCTCGGTTGAATAAAGTTTGAGCTCAAATGGAACTCGAGCTTGATTAAGCTTGTTGAAGTCAAGCTCAAGCCTAAATATTCATGCTCAAATCAAGCTTAAGCCGAGCTCGAGCATGTTCAAGCCAAGCTCAAACTTGGTAAAGCTCGGCACAGCTCAACTTGAATACACCCCTAGTCAAATCCTATGTGACACAAATCTCTTTTTACCCTGGTTAGCAAGTTTTAATCTTTAAGGTCAATATTTTTTTTATTCTAGAAACTTAGAGTAAATTATTTAATGATAAATGTTAGTGAATCTTAACCATAGTCAATGAATATTGAAAGGGACAAGTGTTTACCTATGGGTGCAATTGAACTTGAGATGAGTTCAATATCTTTTTTCTTTGTTGCCGAGGATGAGTTCTGAATCTCAACTCTTTTAACTTTCTTTGGTTAAGAAGTTTAATATTTTCCTAAAAACTAAGATTAGATTGTTTAATATTAAAGATTAGTGAATCTTAATCAGAATTAACCGAGGTTAAAAAGGGACACCTGTTGACTTATGGGTACAATTGATCCCTCCCGAGTTCAATCGCAATGGAATATAATCCCAACTAAGGTTACAACTCTGATCGCAGCCTCTCACCAAAGTACTACCTCTTTCTTAATAACAGACCTTCGGGTTAAAGCATATAGTGGTTAAAAAAATTAATCCTGCACCCAAAAAAAAAAGAAAGGTTAAAAATATAAATCACACGCGTTAAAACTTATTAACCATAGTTTAAGGGCATAATAGTTATTTTATTAACAATTAAGGGTTGATAAATGATAAGTTAATTTACATATCTTTTCTCCATAACAGTGTACTTACAAATTAGGATAAAGCTAGCAGCTAATATGCAAAAACCCCACTTCTCTGTCTACTCTTTCCAGTTAACTGTTAGCTAGAATTGAAGGTTGTGGTTGAAGCAGGACGCAGGAGCTCCAGTTGTGAAATTCAAATTTCGAATTTCTTTCCTTGTTACCGTTAACTGTTAGCTAGAATTGCAGGTTGAGTTTCAGTCGAAGCCAGACCCAGAACCTCCAATTCCGTTTGTTCTAATGACACCGATTGAAGTGAATTCAAACTTTGAATTTCTAACGGTTTAGAAACTCACCTCGATTCGAAAAGTTACCGTTTGAAAAGTTGTCACGCACTCTTTCGTTTTTTTTCCTTTTTATTTCTCATTTCTTTTATTGTTCCAAATTCCAATCGAGCACTAGGAATCTTCTGGCGAAATCCCCCTTATGTTTTCTCTTTCTTTCCTTTTTTTTTCTAGGGGTTTCTGTTCCCGTGAATGAAAGCAATGATATGAGGAGAACGAAGAGGATTGCGAGCTGCATCATTTTGGATTTAAATCTTGAAGTTCTATGTACAAGGGCTGCGATAGTAGGGAATTAGATTGCATTGATGCTCTCTGTTTTGTTCTATACACATTGTTCTTTGTTGTTCAAATTAGGGTTTCTTTGTGAGGATTGCAGGCCTCTAATTACTGTGATTTACCCTTTGGAAATTGTAAGTGTTTTGTTCTTCTTTTTCTTTGCAAATTTGATAATTAAATGATGAAATAGATCTTACTTATTATTATTTCTTAATTTCTGAAATCGTTGATGTTCTGAACTGGGTATATGGTATACGTTTTAATTCCTTCCTTTTAGTTTTTGATAGATTGAGTGTGATCGTTGTGATCAAGAAATGTGAGAGAAGGAAACGAGGGAGGTGGCCAACTTGCTTTCAAATCGGGATTTGATTCTTGATTTCCAAATGTGATCGTTGCCAAACTTTGAGTAATATGCTAAAATTTGTGCATAACTATTGACAGGTTCATATTCTCTTTTCTGTATCTGTATGATTTTCTGTTTAAATTTCGAAGTTGCATCTACAAGAGCTGTGATAGTAGGGAATTTGATTGCTTTAATGTTCTCTGTTTTATTCTATACACATTGTTCTTTTTTTTTAAAAAAAAATCAGTGTTTATTTGTGTATGATTGCAGGCTTCTAATTACTGTAGTTTACCTTTTGTGTGTTGGTGTTTGATTCTTCATTTTCTTTTCAAAGTTGGTAATAGAATGCTGAAATAGATTTTACTTATTATTATTATATTTAATTTCTTAAATTTTTGATGTTCTGAACTTAGTATAGGGTATAAGTTTTAATTTGTTCAATAAGCTGAGGAAAAAAAAATGGTTTTATTCTTGCTTCCTTATCGTTTTTGACAAATAAGCTTCAATTTGGTTAATTGAGAATAACTCAAGCTCCAACAATCGGAAATATCTCATGTATTGGGTTCTCTATTCCTTGATTTGGCTCTTTGAGCTTTCATTTGCGAAACTCACCGACGATAATTTTGGTAAACTGCATCATACTTTTAGGGTTACATAAAATGTAGAAATCCTAACATTTTATAATTATCAAATAAAATTATGGATTCCTCTAAAATTTTAGAACTAAAACATCATATCTTTTAGGGTTACATTTCTTTTCAAAACCACCAAAGATGAATTTCAAAAATTAAATTAAATCTGAAAATTATATAGAAGATAATTAAACCTGACCTTCTTAAACCCAAGTTAAAGGGATACTCGTCTTGTGTAAAAAAATAAAAAATAAAAGTGGGGTGCTTACAGATGGAGGGGGTTATTTATATGGTAGAGATGGCAACTACAAATAAAACACTAAGACCAAGCATCCAAATAAATCGACCAGTTCACTATGTTGGTATACCTCACTGATGATGAGTTCCTACAATTCTTCATGTCCATTCTCTTTGATGTATCTCTCTGCTGCAATTAGAAAGCCATCTGATCTACTGAGAAGGATGTCCTCCTTCTGCTAAATGATCCATAGATTACTTATTTGCATGTTCATGACCCATGGGAAAGCAGGGCTTAACAGAGTGATCATAGACATAAGCAGCAAAATCTAAGTCAGGTAACACCAGCCAATAGACGGCCATCAGCGTGAGTAAGGGCAGAATGGAAGCTTACAATGTAAAAAGTAAAAATGGATAAATTACAGCAATTGCAATTGCTAACTTCTCACTGCACCCATTTAATATCTGCTACTTTTCCTCTTCATCTACATCTTGCAACACGAAACTCTTATCAGGTATGTAGCCCTCAGTATCCATTCGCAGACCCAAATCCTCGAGAATCACAAAAACTTCCTCCAAACCTGGTTGCATAGTGTCCCTGCTGAGAACATGTAAATCTTCTTCACTTCGACCCAACTCTGGCCAAATTTTGAGTTAAATTTTGTGCATAATTATTGATAGGCTCATATTCTTCTGTATCGTTTTCTGTTTAAATTTTGTAGTTGAATGCACAAGAGCTGTGATAGTAGGGAATTAGATTGCATTAATGCTCTCTGTCTTGTTCTACACATATTGTTCTTTGTTGTATAAATTAGACTTTGTTTGTGTTTGATTGCAAGCCTCTGATTACTATAGGTTACCCTTTGTATGTTGTTGGTGTTTGATTCTTCTGCAATAGCCTTTACTTAGTTTTTTTAAAGTTCTGAACTAGGTATATGGTATAAGTTTTAATTTGTTCAATTAGCTGAGGAAAAAGAAAATATGCTTTTATTCTTGCTTCCTTTCCATTGTTACAAATAATCTTCAAATTGGTTAATTGAGAATAATTCAAACTCCGACAACCGGAAATGTCTCATGTATTGGATTTTCTATTCCTTGATTTGGCTCTTTAAAGCTTTAATTTGTGATGCATCATACTTTTAGGGTTACATAAAATGTAGAAATCCTAACATTTTATAAGTATCAAATAAAATTTTGGATTCCTCTTAAATGTTAAAACTAGAACATCATATCTTTTAGGGTTACATTTTTTCCAAAATTTCAAAACCACCAATAATTAAATTAAATCTGAAAATTATATAGAAGATAATTAAACCATACCCACTTAAACCCAAGTTAAAGGGATACTCGTCGCGTGTAAAAACAAAAGAAGAAGGAAAAAGATAAGATGGGATACTTGCAAATGGAGGTGTCCTATTTATATGGCAGAGATGGGTGGACAACTACAAATGAATCGCTAAGACTAGGCATCCAAATAAGTCACCCAGTTCGCTATGTCGGTATACCTTGCTGATGATGAGTCCTTCCAATTCTTCATGTCCATTCTTTTTGATGTATCTCTTTGTTGCAATTAGAAAACCATTTGAACTACTGAGAAGGATGTCCTTTTGCTGGATGATCCAGAGATTACGAATTTGCATGTTCATGGCCCATGGGATAGCAGGGCCTAACAGAGTGAGTGATCATAAACATAGGCAGCACAATCTAAGTCAGGTAACACCAGCCAACAGGCGGCCATCAGCTTCACCTAAGGCCATCAGTCTATATAAACCATCAGATAGACTAGGCTCTACTATTCATCCATTAATGTGTCCATGTTTACACTAGCTTCCAATAAACATTCGCGTCGATTGAGACCATTCTAAATAATTCTTTCAATCCAACTAAATTGTCGAAATTTGAAAATTAGGAATTCGTAGAGTAACATCTGCATACACTAGCTTGCCACAACCTCTAGCATTTGATGGAATCCTTTCCATAGTCCATACATTCCCTTAAATACCACTTTTTTCAAACATTTATATGTTTCCAGAGTTGTAATACAAGAAACAATCCCAAAGGTTCTTCACCACACAATCAACACGCAACTAGAATGGAGGGACTGATTTACACATATAGAGCCCTCACACACTAATTTAGAAATTACTAGGGCCAAAAAAACTTGTTGTCCTTAGTCAAAAAATAGTCTAAACAAGAGAAAACAGGGGGGACATCAATTATACCATACTTTTTTGCTTGTAACATCTTTAAATCTTCATAGAATGTTGTAAAACTTGTTCCATACATTCTAGAATTTTAATATGACTCAAACACTTGTAGTTTGGCTAGCCAAAAAAACCCACATGATATTACACCAATCAAATTAAGCAAAATTGATTTTGTTTTCTAAAACATCACTTTGATTAAAAAAGTAGAAACCCTAGTTTTCTATGTGAGGAGAAGAGAAAAGACTTGTTGTGGGGAGGAGGATGAATAGAGATTTGAGTTGCTATATCCATCCCTTTTATGTCATTATAATAGCATTAGTAAGGTCATAAATACCCTTAATAATGTATAGACAAGAGTATAATAATAAGTAATATAAGAAACAATAATGGGCTTAGCTACTTAGGCCAATTACAACACATAGAACACATGTGTGGAAGCTTCAATAACCCAACAAAACATGGCAATAAGTCGAAGACTATATAATTTCAATAACTGTCAAATTTAGCCGAATAAATGGACTCTAGCCAATATAGTTAGATATATACTTTTTCTTTTGAAGAGTTTGAAACAAATTTGAGTATGAAATAACAAGGAATGATCATCATTTCTAATGTTACCAAGCTCAAAATCCAGAAGAAATTAAATAGAGACGAAACATTACAGATAGATACAACTAAGAAAGAATTCTGAACTAGGAAATCTAACAAGAGTTTGGCAGGTATCAACCACTTTTAGGTCTATTTAAACATGGTAAATAGACCCACGTGGATTAAGACCTATTGGAGCACAATAAATCCAGATACCAGACTAGTGTGAACTGAATACCGATCTAAACTCGCGCGTGTCTCCACGTCGGGGAAAGTAGGAAGTGCGATTTTCAACTCAAGTTAACTCTCGTTAGACTACATAAGACAATTAGCAACTCCTGGACCTAAATTAAAATGTATAACAAAGAACAAAAATTAACAAATATATTTAAAATAACAAAACACAGATTAAAAGACAACAAATAGATTGAGAAGAGAAGATGAAATCCTCTTACCTCTTAGTTTCGCTTACTCAAAACGAAAAGCAAGAATGCGGAAATTTTTAGAACAATAAGTGGTAAATCCATATTACTAGGAATTAGGGATCTAGCAATCCATTTATTTAATTTTAATAGCTCTGAAACGCAATCTTCCTACAAAGTTGGTTCTAGGATTTTCGTCTTTAAAACCCTTGTCGATCACCATTGAGATAGAAAGAATATACGACGCTTTAGTTTTTGTCTCTGTATTTATTGGAACTAGTTAGTCCATAATGTGCAAGTCACATGTAGAAGTTGCAAAAAAGGGAGGCGCGAGGAGTGAAGTAGAGAGAAGAGAATGAAACTTGAGAGGGCAACTTTGGAATAAGTTTATAAAGGTCTAGAGTGAGGGTTCTTCATTTAGCTGTTGTACGACAAGCAATTAACTCCCGCATGAAAAACAACAGAAAATAAAAGGTAGAGAGAGGGTTGTGCGCGACAAGTGTCCAGAAGTTGTAAAAAAGGGAGACGTGTGGAGCAGATGTTTTAAAAGTCGATTCGACTCGAAACCTTATCAAGTTGAGTCAACTCAAAAACTCAGTCAAAACTTATCTAAGTAATGACATTTACAACTCGAAAAAAAATATAATAGTGCAAAATTAACAATATGCTAGTCAATTAACAATAGTGCAAAATTAACAAATTTCTTAAGTCTAACATTGAGTTAATCAAAGTATCAAATTATAAGCCATAGTCAAACTGTCAATTACACAGCTTAGGGAAACAAAAATTACATAACAACAACAGAAATAAAGGTATAAAATTTTGATTTAATTGTATATTTTAATTAATTAAACAATAAAAAAATAAAAATGTTACTAATGGAAAATTTTGAAAAAAGAATTTAGAGAGAGGAGTAGAGAACGAGAGCAGGGAAGGGGATTACTCAGAGAGAGGGAGACAGAGATCGAGAGAAGGTATGAGGGAAGAAAAGAGTGAGACGATAGAGACATAGCGTGAGAAGGAAGCAGAGAATAAGACAAGAGAGAGACAACAGAGAGAGATGGCGTGAGAAGGAAGCAGAGACTCAATGGGGGATGAGAGAGAGAAAGGGGAAAGGACGAGAGCGAGATCGTGTAAGAATGAAGTAGAGAGGTAGAGGGATGAGAGAGAGAAGAGAGCGAGACACGATTAGAGAAAAGGAGGGACGAGAGAGATAGAAAGGGGGATAAAGAGACAAGACACAAAGAGAGAGGGATGAGAGAGAGAAGATAAAAAAGAGGGACAAGAGAAAGAGAGATCCAGAGACAGGATGAGGGGGACACGAGAGAGGGCGAGAGAGAGTGAGACATACCTGTTGCTAGAGAGTAACTGTCGCTCGAAGATCTGTAGATGAGAGACAAAGAAAGCATTTTGTGGTTTAGTCTGCAGCCCTAACACCGTCCTCTCACCCTTTTATACGAATGTAATAAAAATAATGTGACTCGATTGAGTTAATCTAGTCGATCGGGTTGAGTCGACGCGGCTAATTCGACCGAGTCACTTGTCATTCCTAGCATAACCTGAGTTTCTCGTTGAGTTGGCTCGACCAGTCAAGTTAACTCAGCTGAGTTTGGAGTCAACTTGCCGAGCTTTAAAACAGTGGCATTGAGTAATGTTGAGAAAAGAAAGTGAAACTTGGCAACAATGAGCAAAAGACAATTATGGAATTAAGTTTGTAGAAGTTTTGAGGGAGGGTTCTTCGACATTTGTTATACCACCATTAGCTACTCCAACTTTTATATAACCATGTACATGAGATGTTCTCTACCCTAACCTTTTATATTCATACTTCTTAAAACAATTATTGTTATTCGTAAAAAAAAAACTAAGGTAAAAATAATGAGGAAAATAGATAGTCAAGGAGAAACATGATTCTACTAAAGATTTTGATAAACCAAATAAACATCATGAAATACAAATAGTATATTAGGGAAAATAATGGAATATAGTGCAGTAAAAAATTAATCTTAACAAAATTATTTTATTTGTGTAATTAAGAATTTGCTCAACCACTATTCTCTAATGAACTACAAACTAAGACTCATAACAGGCACGATAAGAGACCAATGGATATGGCTATCAATGGGCTGGATTAGGGTCAGACCCAATTCTAATAGGGTCTTGTATTTATAGTCCTGAGCCCTACCCTTTTTAGTCGGGCCAGGCTTGAGCCGTCCCTTCTCTAAATAAATATATTATAGTACACATGCTACTTATAGCTTTTATTGGTATGCATATATATATATATATATTATATATATATATATATTGATATATTATGCATATAAATTAAATATTTAAATTATTATATATACAATATTTTTTTATATATATATTTACACTATACACGTTATAAATATATGTATATACATTGTGTTATCACTCTTATACAAATTTATATACACTATATATACTATAATATATTATATATATACACTAAATAACAGTTTGTTAACACACTACTATAGATATTATGTACATCTGTAATATAGTGTATATATTATATGTTATGTATGCATATCCTATGTTATTATTTTATGTGTTATATATGTATATATTATAAATATACACCATATACTATGTTACTATTTTATGTATTATATATGTATATATTATAAATATACACCATATAATAGTGTGTTAATGGAGATATTATATACATGTGATATAATATATAATGTACACTGTTTAGATATTTATATGTATAATATAATATATTATCATATATATTTGAAGTATGTTATATATATGTGGGTGTTATATACATATATATATATTATATATAACAGTGTATTAATATCTATATTTTATATACACTATATATGCAGTGTGTTAACACACTTTATTATTTATAACAGTGTATATAATATCTATAACATGTTAACACATTACACACCACATATATAGTATCTAACAATTAACATCTATATATTTTTATATATATATTTAACAATGTATATAATATCTGTAATAGTGCGTTTAACAAGCTGTTTTATACACTCTATATATATATATATATATATATATTGTATTATATATATAGTATATAATATCTATAACATGGTGTTAACGCACTATACACTCATCATATTATATATACTGTAGTGTATATAACAGTAGTTTATATAATTGTCTTTATATATATATATATATATATTGTATTATATATATAGTATATATTATCTATAACATGGTGTTAACGCACTATACACTCATCATATTATATATACTGTAGTGTATATAACAGTAGTTTATATAATTATCTTTATATATATATATATATATATATATTATAACATATATAAAATATGTAACATATTTATATATTTTATATTATCTATATGCATAATATATCAATATATACACAATATATGTACCAATAAAATTTATATGTAACATTTATAATATAATATATTTATTTAGAGAAGGGATAGCAAGCCTATAAATTCGAGGCCCATTTAGAATTGGGCCTGGCCCTAACCCAACCCAACCCATTGACAGCCATATCTGTGGGTCTCTCATCGTGCTTATTATGAGTCTCAATTTGTAGTTCATTAGAGAATAGTGGTTGAGCAGATTCTTAATTACACAAATAAAATAATTTTGTTAAGAATAATTTTTTATTGAACCATATTACATTATTTTCCCTAATATACTATTTGTGTTCTTGATGATTATTTGATTTGTCAAAAGCTTTTGCAAATCATGTTTCTCCTTGACTGTTTCTTTTCCTCATTGTTCTTACCTTGGTTTTTTTTTATGAATAACAATAATTGTTTTAAGAAGTATGAATATAAAAGGTTAGTGTAGAGAACATCTCATGTACATGGTTATACAAAAGTCGGAGTAGCTAATTGTGGTATAACAAATGTCAAAGAACCCTCCCTCTAAACCTCTACAAACTTAATTCCAAAATTGTCTTTTGCTCATTGTTGTCAAGTTTCACTTTCTTTTCTCAACCTTACTCAATGTCATTGTTTTAAAACTTGGCGAGTTGACTCCAAACTCGGCTGAGTTAACTTGATTGGGTTTCGAGCCAACTCAACGAGAAACTCAAGTTATGCTAGGAATGACGAGTGACTCGGTCGAATCAGCCAAGTTGACTCGACCCGATTGACTCAATCGAGCCACGTTTTTTATTATGTTCGTATAAAAGAGTGAGAGGGGGGTGTTGGCTGCAAACTAAACCACAAAATGATTTCTTTCTCTCTCGTCTACAAATCTTTGAACGATATTTACTCTCTAACAACTTGTACGTCTCACTCTCTCTCCCCTTTCTCTTGTCCCCCTCTTCATGTCTCTGGCTTTCTCTATCTCTCGTCCCTCTTTTTGATCTTTTCTCTCTCATCACTCTCTCTTTGTGTCTCGTCTCTCTCATCCCTCTTTTTGTCTCTCTCGTCCCTCTTTTTCTCTAATCGTGTCTCTCTCTTCTCTCTTTTTCATCCCTTTCTACTTCACTCTCACGCCATCTCCCTCTCGTCCTTTCCCCTTTCTCTCTCTCGTCGCCCTCTTAGTCTCTGCTTCCTTCTCATGCCATCTCTCTCTGCTGCCTCTCTCTCATCTTACTCTTTACTTCCTTCTCATGCTATCTCTCTATCGTCTCACTCTTTGCTTCCCGCAAGCCCTCTCTTTATCTCCCTCTCTTTGAGTAATCCCCTTCCCTTCTCTTGTTCTCTACTCCTCTCTCTAAATTCTTTTTTCAAAATTTTTCATTAGTAATATTTTTATCCCTTTATTGTTTAATTAATTATATTATGCAATTAAATCAAAATTTTATAGCATTATTTATGTTGTTGTTTTGTAATTTTTGTTTCCCTAAACTGTGTAATTGACAGCTTGATTTATGGCTTACAGTTTGATACTTTGATTGACTCAATGTTAGACTTGAGAAATTTGTTAATTTTGCACTATTGTTAATTGGCTAGCATATTGTTAATTTTGCACTATTATATTTTTTTCGAGTTGTAAATGTCATTTACTTGGACGAGTTTTGACTAAGTTTTCGAGTCAACTCGATAAAGGTTTCGAGTCGAATCGAGTTTTTGAGTTTTAAAACATCTGCTCCATGCGGCTCCCCTTTTTACAACTTCTGGACACTTGTCGTGCACAACCCTCTCTCTACCTTTTCTTTTCTGTTGTTTTTCAAGCGGGATTAGTTGCTTGTGGTACAACAGTCAAATGAAGAACCCTCAATCTAGACCTTTATAAACTTATTCCAAAGTTGCGCTTAAAGTTTCATTCTCTTCTCTCTACTTTACTCCTCGCGCCTCCCTTTTTTACAACTTCTACACGTGCCTTGTACATGATGGGCTGACTAGTTCCAATAAATACAGAGACAAAACCTAAAGCCTTGTATATTCTTTCTGTCTCAATGGTGATTGACGAGAGTTTCAAAGACGAAAACCCTAGAACCAACTTTGTAGGAAGACTGCGTTTCAGAGTTATTAAAATTAAAGAAATGGATTGCTAGATCCCTAATTCCTAGTAATATGGATTTACCGCTTATTGTTCTAAAAAATTCTGCCTTCTTGCTTTTCGTTTGAGTGAGCGAAACTATGAGGGTAAAAGGATTTCATCTTTTCTTCTCAATCTGTTTTTTGTCCTTTAATCTGTGTTTTGTTATTTTAAATATATTTGTTGATTTTGTTCTTTTTTATAAATTTTAATTTAGGTCTAGGAGTTGCTAATTATCTTATGTAGTCTAACGAGAGTTAACCTGAGTTGAAAATCACACTTCTTTCCTACTTTCTCCGATGTGGAGACACGCGCGAGTTCAGACCAGTATTCAGTTCACACTAGTCTGGTATCTGGATTTATTGTGCTCCAATAGGTCTTAATCCATGTGGGTCTATTTAGCATGTTTAAATAGACCTAAAAGTGGTTGATACCTGCCAAACTCTTGTTGGATTTCCTAGTTCAAAATTCTTTCTTAGTTGTATCTATCTGTAATGGTTTGTCTCTATTTAATTTCTTATGGCTTTTGAGTTTGGTAATAGTAGAAATGATGACCATTCCCTTCTTATTTCAAACTCAAATGGGAGAATAGTATAGCTCAGTCTATCTCTGATGATTCATATAACAGGTAAGAGCCAAACAAATCTCATTGTCATGCCATGGTTGTTGCATTCTTTAGAACAAAAAATTTCAAGATGATTCATGTTTCTCAGGACTTCTAAGGAGATTTAGTATGCAACTGCCCAAACATATTTCTAGGCTCGTAACATTGCTAGGATTTATCAGCTACGACAGAAAATTTCTCAGCTTAGCTGATTACTTTGCTCGTCTTCGGTGAGTTCTTCGTTGGATCATTATCAGATTTTTCAGCACAATATCATAAGCTTGTGAAGCAAAATAGGATCGTTGAGTTCTTAGCTGGATTCAACTAAAATTTTGAATTCTCATCCATTCAAATCTTGAGTCAAGTATATGCCCTGGCACAGGGTGAGGATTTGTCACCCGCCTGACTACTAGCTCCGACCTGATTACTAGCTTGACCTAATTACTAGCTCCAACCTGAATACTACTAAACCGATCTGACAACACTTAGTATCTTTAGCATCACCAAACCGACCTAACAACACAGAATTTTTGGCATAACCAAACAGACCTTGCCACCCAACTTGACCAAGTTATCGACCTCCAGACTGTATTGGGATTCCCTGAGCTGCAGACCCACAGCTCAATCCAACTTTAGAAAGTTCTGAGCTGCAGACCCACAGCTCAATCCAAATTTAGAAAGTTCCCAAACGAAGAGGGATTACACCCAATTCTAAAGATCTCGTATAGGATCACAATTCGATCCTACAAAACAGGAAGCATAGACTGTCAACCCAATCCACGCGGACAAACGTGCATGGGAAGACTTAAATTCCGCGAGGGAACTGGAATGGCAATACAACTAGCCAACCCTATTTATAGAGTAAGTTTGGGCAGGATTAGGGATCGGACTTTGGATCAGCCTTTTCCCTCTACAGTCACACTCTACTCTCCATATCACTTGTGCTCTTAGTTGATCTGACTTGATCGTAGGAGTGACTTTGCAGGTCGGACGACCACCACACTGGGAGCAGGAAGAGTGTTGCAGGTCTTCGGCAGTATTCGAGGTGGAAAAAGATCCCACATACTATTTTCATCACAATTATAATTGCTTGGGACTCTGATGGGCTACAACCATTATTTTTTATGGTAAATGGACTGGCTCAACTCAACCTAATTTTTATGTTCAGCAGTATTTCCATTAATTCTTCAAATTGGTACTTTGATATTAAAGAGTAATTTGAGTAGAGTCCAAGGATTTAAATACTTCTTGCTAGTAGCTCCTACAAGTGTCTTTAAGTGAGTGCTTGTGTCCATATGAATATGGAATATGAACTCTCAGGGCCTGATATACTTCTAATTTTGTTTCAACCATGTAAGGACCTCGAATTTGCATTTAGAAGGTACAGCCTGAATGGGACTTTCTGCTTCCTAAGCAAAGTTAGACAAAAGGGCTAGTTAATTCATCATTATTTATGCAGGCGGATAAGGCATCAATGCTTGATGAGATCATTGAGTATGTGAAATTTCTTCAGCTTCTAGTCGAGGTATAACTAGAACTTAAGGAAATTTTCTTAATTCAATCCAATATTTGAGAAAGTGGAATTGTTCTGCAACTTGGTCTTCCCATTGCCGGTTTAAGTCCAGTGAGCAATGCAAGGCTCATCACTGTTGTTAAATTTTCAGCCAAGTTATAATCATTGACTGAGTGGTCAAATGAGTAGACTTGGTAATCATTGACTGAGTGGTCAAATGAGTAGACCAGTGATATTTTCTATACTGCTCTATAATCTAATTTGAACTACTTGATGTTTCTGATATATAGCTTTGCAGGTTCTGAGCTTGAGCAGGCTGGGGGCAGCAGGCGCAGTTGTTCCCCTCCTAACAGAGGATCAAGCAGAGGTGCTATATCTTTCTCTTAGGTGGCGTTTGGATTGGATTTTTTTGGCCAAAAATCAATTCTGATCAAATTG
The DNA here is from genome assembly GCA_015143295.1 of Tetracentron sinense. Lineage (NCBI taxonomy): Eukaryota > Viridiplantae > Streptophyta > Magnoliopsida > Trochodendrales > Trochodendraceae > Tetracentron > Tetracentron sinense. The sequence goes on from CM026569.1 coordinate 3,709,446, forward strand.
ATTGTTTAGAAATTCATGATCAAATAATTATTTTTTCAAATAATAGTGTTCAGAATTTTTACCAGAATTGATTTTTGGCCAAAAAAATCTAATCCAAACGCCCCATTAGTTTAGTTTTATTGGGATTCCATTTTCTTTGATCAACTGGATATGAGCTCATGTTGGTTGCTAACTACTAATTTGATGTTTGTACTGCTAAATATAGTGAGATTTTAATATATTTTCTAATGAATTATTTGCATGAATTTAACATTGAATATCCATTATCTGAATAATTTTTTTCAAAGAAATATGTATCTGTATACACAGTGATAGACAGAGTTTCATTTCTTTTTCGAAAAGAAATGTATCTGTATATATAAAGTCATAGACAGAATTTCAGTTTTTTTGTTTGGGTAACGAGAGTGTCCGGTCTTTTTAGAGCACCCGACCAATCCCCCGTTGGTTAACAACTGTATAGATGTGAATAAATATCCACTATTTTACATGATTAAATATAAGAATTTATCTAGAGGATTATTGAGGCCTGATATATAGATTGGTGAATACCGGCAGTGTAGTCAAAATGTCGCCTAGTATTCAGACTGTGATGTATCTTATGTACTTGTAAATTCTAGACAAATAATAGCTAAAAGCAAGTAAAAGAATAATTAATGGCAGTATGCAGACAATGTGGTAAACTAGAAAGTTTTACTAATTAACAAGGTGATTTTCTCATCTCAAATTCTGTTGCTATCGTTGTTTGGTCAGGGAGCTGATCTTTCTGAATCCCTTCAAAGCAAAGGTCTCTGCCTCATGTCTATTGCCTTCACGGCCATCATCTCCAGTGAAAAGGCATCATTTGGCCCAGTTTGTAGTGAGAGAAAGAAACCCTGGCTTTCCAAATGGCCTTGTTCCTCGCAACATCGGATCACTTAGCGTATGGACCTGGCAGATGGATTCAAACAGCAAGGTTGTGACTGAGAATGCGGCCGGGAGCCACAATGGATAAGGCATCACAACCAGGTTTATACAAAACAATACTGGTTCGTTCTTAAGGGTAAAGAGTAAATCAAGACTATGAGAGAGATTTTGTGTTGTTCCAAGCATCGATTGTACAATTAAATTGTGATATTGTTCCAAGCATCCAAAATGTACTTCGAATCAGATTGTACAATTAAATTGTGATACCCAAGTCTTTCACAAATTTGGGTCTAGTTTTTGTAGTAATGCTATTACTAATATTATAAAATGAGAGAAATCTAGCAATATTATTACTACCATAATCTCTGAAGAGATCACCATTTGATTACCACTGAATTGAGTCCAATTTGATTACTTATTGACCCAATCATTTGCAACTCCTAAGTCCTATCCAAGATGAACAGCGGAAGAATCAGGTGATCATCTGCTCATATATAGCACCTTTGCGATGAGCCCCTTGAACCATTTTCTAATCCAAATTGATATTGCCTGAGTCTTTTCCTGCTCATTCCAAGGCTTCTTATCTGGTTGGCATGTGGGGTCTCGTTAGGAGTCCAATTAGATTCACTATGGGCCGAACTGGCTTCTAGAAAAGAATGTCATTGACACCTATCATTTAAAAAAAATTATTCTAAAAACCAAGGTTAAAAGTATGATTTTAAGGGTAAAAGTAACTATAGTTAAAAGGACGTACACCCTTGAAGTGAAATTTCGGGCATTGGTAGAGAGGGCTTGAGGAGCCATCTTGATAATCTTAAATAATCCAAAAAAATAAGAACATGCCTGCCCATCGGTAATTGACAGAAATAACTGATCAAATGTCACACGGGAATTGACTAACTAGTCTATGACAGTTTAGTTAATTAAATGTATAACATGTTAACTTTTGGCAATCAATGAGCATCAACGGTCCCACTCCGTGGGATTCAATCTCAGTCCCATCACGCACTACAGGTACACTTATACTAGTTTATTAGAAAATTTTCACTAAAAATTTATGGATTTGTTATTTTTGGCTTAAACCCTCTACAAATAGAGAAAATGATACAAATAGTGTCACAACCTTGCAAACATTGTTGGACAATGATTGTGACACAAAAGAGAGCCCACAAAAGTTGTTACATTTTTTATCTTCTTATTTAAAAAATGAGTTATTTAGAAAATGAATGAGAAAGAAGAGTGCGTGTGTTTTTTTTGATAAGGGTGGATATCTTGAGCCTTGAAAGCTCATACTAATCCCACGGGCTACATATGAAATACCCTCACCCCATACAATTATGCAAGGGGAGCCAGGAATCAAACTCGAGACCTCCAGGTTTACGGTTCGTTCAAGTGACCATTAGGTTACACCCTTAGGGGTTAAAGACAAAGAAAAGTGTGTGTTACATGAGAACTATTCTACCAAAAAAACAATGAGAGAGAAAATTGAACACAATATTTCCCTAAAGCAATGGATAATGCTATAACTTTGAGGTTCTCTTTTGCCTTTGCACTACAGCATTTCCATTTTCTTTTTCATTCTATTTTATTTTTTTGAATAAGAAAAAAAAATTGATGGATTCCACAAAATAACTATTACATTTTTTACTCTTTATTTTTTATTTTAAAATGTGGGAAAAGTGGATGAACAGGAAAATAGCATTCCCATGAAGCAATTTGCTTAAGAAATAAAATCCTCTTAAGTGATAACTTGTAACCGGATTTGGGGAAGTGCGGTTGAGGTTGCCTCGTGTCCCTTTGGCTCTCCTTAACTGTGGTTAAGATTCACCCACCTATCTTTGTATTTTAGAATTAAAAAAAAATTATACATATACATATATATATATTTATTACTACAACCAGTGCTCTCAAATAAAGGAGTATTCAAGTCGGGCTGAGCCGAGATTGCCCTGCTCGGCTCGGATTGAAAGGGTTTACTCTAGGCTCGAAGCCCGCTCAGTTGGAAATGGTGCTCGAAAATCAACTCGAAGTTTGGTTCGGCCCGAATTGATTCAAGCTCGAGCTGGGCTTGGCTTGGCTTGGCTCGAGCTTAGCATGAATACTTTTAAAATATAAATAATACATATATATATATATATATTTTTTAGTTTTTTATTTTTTAGAATAATATTCGAGTTGAGCTGAGTCGAGCTCGGGCTGAATCGAGCCTCAATCGAGTCGGGCTTTGAGCCTGGCCAAATCAAACAAGCCTCGGCTCGAGCTCAGCTTGGACATATTTCAAGCTTGAAAACTCAGCTCGGCTCAGCCCGATCGAACCTAAAAACCAAGCTTGAGCTCGGCTTGATTGGGCCAGGCCGAGCCGAGCCGAGCCAAGCTAACCTGGCTTGTGTACACCCCCAAATTTCCAAATTCAATAACCAAACAACCCTCTTTCAGGCTTCTCCATATCCAGGCACGCGTCGTCGTCCCTTCACGCGCACAGAACCTCCGAAGACCCTTGAGGATGGCTCAGTCATGTTCGACCCATGCAGGAAAAGACCACCCAGGTACAGAGCTTGAGCTTTTCATCGAAGATCACGAAAAATGACACTGTATGACAGATCCGAAAACAAATTAACAATAAAAAACAATGATTTTAGCCAATACCCATTAACAGATTATCATAAATGCATGACTTTGGATTGTCAAAAGGTCTGGTATGAGCTTCTGTGAATTGTATCTCATGTGGGTTTGCTAAGAAACAATAGAACTGCTTATTTAGTTTCCATACTTTCCCTCCTTAAACTGATTGGTGGTTTTTAATGTTTATATCAAATGGGTATTTGGTATAAATGAAGACATTATCATATCTTCAGTTTGATTTGCATAGTTGATTCTGTTTACTTTAAATTCGTTTATTTGGACCACTCAATTTACTTGGGTATGAGAGAAAAGCTTCTTGATGCTTAATAATAGTTCTATCTTCCAATATCTTCTTACTTTGAAACTAGATTTGCTTCAAATTTTGTAGTTAATTTCTCTGTCTTTAGCTGCAAAGGAGCTTTCTTTGGGCAAAGAAGGTTAAGTATTGTCTTTTTGCTTTGTCTTTGAACCCTTTGTAGGATTTGTGACCTTTTGAAGCTCACCAATGTATTAGGCTTGATATGTCTACTGTCACAATTTGCTTTAAAAAGTTATTTGAATGCATATGGTCTTTGTGGGTTATCATTACAGATATCTCTTTAGTATATATTCTCATTTGAATGAGTATTCAAACGGATTTATATGGGCGAATTTCTTTGGAATATCGTTACATAGACAAATTTAAATGGCTTTGTTGCTTGTTAAGGTATATTGTTCAAAATGCTAGTACAATTCAATCAGAGTACACCCAAAAAACAGCAGAGATGGGAAAATGTGAGAAATTCTGACTTGAGATGGGAGGAACTGATTGCAGAATCAAGCTCAATTTGGTATAGGCAGAGTTTTGAGTAAGTGGCTATTTGAAGATTAATGACTTAATGATCCACTCATAATATCTCTTCTACTTTTTTATGACTTAGATTTTGATTATTTATCATAGTAAGTATTAAATGCGATTATCATTGAAAACGCAAGATGTTTTGATTCTTCACTGCTTTTGTTATTCCAAAAAGCTTCTATGTTGGATTTAATTTTGAAACATTGACATATTTATCACATTCTGTTTTTTCTTGAACCTATTTGTAGAATTTTGAATAATGTCATGTGACTTACACCTTCAAATTTTTTTTTTCTTTTTCTTTTTCATTGTTTCAGTGATTCAACAGCACAAAATTATAATACAGAATAACTACGGTAAGAAGCTTGTGGGGGTATTACATGAAACAGGTTCTACAGAGCTTGTAATATTGTGCCATGGATTTCGATCCACAAAGGTTGGTAATTGTGATATTAAGTACTTTTTCATTATGTTTTAATTTGATTAAATGTTAAAGTAGTAAATGTTATTTTTTCACTTATTATGTTTGGTCAAGGTTTGTTATTCAAACAAAAGAAAAAAAACACCACTATTAGTCTATTTGGCTTTGTAGATTGGAAACTGTGAAATTCTTTGTCTGAGCGAATAAAATGGTTCTTGATTGTGTTGTAGGAAGTTGGTTAGTTGTAGGAATAATTTTAAAGCTTGGATGCTTTTATCTTCAGGAACAGAACACTATGGTAAACCTTGCTGCTGCTTTAGAAAAAGCAGGAATCAGTTCCTTCCGCTTTGACTTCGCTGGAAATGGGTAAGCTGGTAGTTATAAAAGATTATAAGAAAAACATAATTCTTCAAAGATCATTGAAAATATGTTCTCAATGGCTGCCACTTTGTGTTTGGAGATAGACATTACAAAAAATTTCAGTGGCTTGTATTGCAACTAATAGTCACTAAGCAAAGTTTAGCAAGTTTGTAAATGGCTTGGAGTCACAGGTACATGCTCCTCAATTGTTACTCCCAACATTTGTGGTATCAAAACTAGCTAAATGTACATGTCGAGGCCATACTCATTGACGAATGCCTTGAAGTTATCTCATGATATTACAATCTCGTTCTCAAGTTTTATCGGTTGAAGTTTTTCTCAGGAGATGTTCAAATCTAGAGTTTTTTCGAGTATTTCTCAGTTAAATGTCAGCAAGGATTAAAAAAATACTTTAAAATGTAGAAATAATAAATATCACTAATTTGTAAATTCATTAACCAAACTTCAAACATTCACCATAAATCATAATATTTTATGTAATCCCATACTTAATAGCTACAAAATATAACAAAATGTCTTTCAAAGGTGAGGGATAGAGACTTCTTCGCCATTGAAGGAGGGTTTTCTCCTTTTCTCGGTCGAAAAACATCTCCGCCCTTTAATTCTATTCATAACAACTCTCTCTCAAAGCATAGGAACTGATTGAAAAAAAAATCTCGATATTTTGAAAGGGAAAAGAGAGTTTAAATCACGACATTTATGCGATAAAAGGAGAAATACTTATTTCTCACAAGGTTTTTAAAATATCTCGACAAAACTAGAGTTTTGGACTTAAAATGTTTTTCTTAGTATTTCGTGCGAGAAATTGAGAATTTCTCGTGAGATTTGTAACACTAATCTCATAAACTTCTAATGTCAAAGCTTCTGCAAGAGAATAGGCTTTTTTCTTGTGGAGATTCTTGCTGCATTTGTTGGACTGTGGGAGACTGGGAATCAAAGTTTAAAATCTCAATTGAGTGCTTGACCTCATATTTGAAAGAGGACTATGTTGTCTTCTACTAACTCTTTCCAAATTTTACTACTACAAATGAATTGGATTTGGATGATTCAAAATCTAATGACAAGTAAATTAATATGCACACATATTTATGTGTAACAATCTAAGATCATGGAAGAGCAATAGAACAATTTTTTTTGTCCAAATCTAGTGAATTAGTGAGATACCAAACAATATATCCAATGAAGAACGGAACAATGTTGCATGGACGTGGATGCAGATGTTTGTGTTTGATTCCTATTGGTGTTTCATACTCAGTGAGTGACAAGAATTGAGTTAGTGACTATCCATATGCGTATTTATGTGGGGCAAGTTAAAAAAAAACTTGCAGGAAATAAAATATTATTTTCTTACCATGCTTCAATAATTTCCATGACATGTAGTAATATTTATAGGTAGAAGTTGTTCTCACATCCTAACAGTATCATAAGTCAATGTTAATGACTATATTAATTGTTGGCAAAAAGTTTATTTCCCTTAACTCGGACATGTTGTTGCCCCTACGATAAGCAAGTTCCTTAAGTTGAACCTGAAGGTAGCTTTTAAGTGAATCCCTGAAATTCCCGGCGGATGGCCAGTGACCAAAGAGAACGAAAGAATCAGTTACATTTGGAGGAACGGTTTGTGGATTGCGAACAACTATAGTAGCTGAACCTAATACGGATCTTATCCGTATCCGAATTCGTTTGCTCAAATAAGTATTCGAGTAAGTATCTGGTGGAGCGAATTCGAATAATAATTTTACTATCCATTTATACCAAATACGAATTTGGATATTGATATTTCCGATTATAAAATATCTGACTGTTTATTTAATATATTACTATATATGTACATAATATATTATAAGTTTATAAAACTATAATAACCTTATTAATATGTACTTTTTACATAATTTAATCCATATCAGATTGCTATTTTTTAATATATATTAGGACTAAATATTAATATTCATTTTCAAATAAATTATATTTTAAGCATTTTTTTCCCTTTCTTTTTAACTTTTTGAAAGATCGGATAATTCGGATATTATTTGAATTCAAATATTTTAATCAGAGTCAGATATGAATTCCATATTTCACTATCCATTGAAAATTTAATCGAATTTGGATAGTTGGATATGTAATCGGATACGAATTCGAATATACAATTATCCGCCTCGAATAGCTCTATAATTATTAGTCTATTTACAGCTCTAGTTGCTGCCCCACCCCCACCCCAAAAAAACCGGACATGTTTATTACACTCATATGGATGTTTCATTTGTCTAGCAAGATATATTTAAATAAGAAAAAGTAGTTATGCATTTAATATGTTAAAACTAGGTCATCTAATATGCAAGGTAGATACACACTTTTGTTAGCAAATGCAATTATTTTCGACTCCAATGAATTCAGTGAAAACCAAAGATGACACTAGTGAGAATGAGTGAGTTGGTGTAGGTTGAAGACTCTTAAAGGGTGAAAAGAATGCTAAAAAGGAAGTGAATGAAGATAGTGCAGAAAGAGCACATGCTTTGACCAAAATCGGGACTTTTAATAGAATGGAATGATAGAACAATATTCATGTTGCTGGCCACAAATATTTGGGATAAAGCATTGATGATGATGATGATGATGCTGATGATGACTTGGCTTCACCTATAATTTTAGACACTGATAAAATAGCCCCAACATTAAGTTAATATAATGCCAACTCAATGCAGTCCATGGGATATGCACATATGCTATAATACAACTTTCTATGACATCATTATTACCAAATCCAGCCCAATTTATTCCCATATCCAATCCAATATTAAGGTGGCATTTAACTCACCACTGAGGCTTTCACACATCAACCTTTTCTTTTATTATTTTTGTTTATAAGTGCAGGATCTTCATTCTAGAAATTAGTAGCAGTGTAATAGGTAGTAGGAGTTTTGTTTGTTTGATGATAGTAGGAGTTAAATAAGCAAGTTTCTAAGGGGTTTTTTAAAATTTATTTCTTTACTTTTAATATATATATATATTATGTCCAGTGACTGTCTTAGTTTCTCATAGATTACATGGAAGGTTAACTGTGATCTTGGACTCCACAAAAAACATGATTTAATGACATGCTGTTCTTCAAAAACTGTGCTACTATGTGACTATAAGTGTGAACAATGACTGCCCATATATTTCCAGTAGCAGACCTATAAAAGTGATGGTTCATTCACTTTTATGGTTCTGAATATCAGTCATGAGAATTCTTAAACCATGCATTTTACCTGTTATTAATTCAGCTGAACAGAGAGGAACTGATGATGCTCTTCCTTACAGGGAAAGTGAAGGTTTGTTTCAGTTTGGTAACTACCAGAGTGAGGCTGATGATTTACATGCTGTAGTCTCACACTTTTGTAGGGAGAAATGTGTACCAAGTGCAATTCTTGGACACAGTAAAGGTGTGTTAATTTATATTATCTATTTTCAGTTTATCGAATCATACCCTTAAAGGAAAAATAGAGAAAAAAAATTGTTTAGATATTTAAAAACATGCATGAAACTTTTAAATGACACACAATTTAATGGATAGCCTTCAATGACATTCCAATCCAATGAGCTATATTTTGGGTCAGGACTGAATTGACCGTTGATGAAGTTTTTGTTTGTGAAATATCATAGCTGTCGGCTCCACTAAGATATTCCTGTTGCAGATCCAGAATGAACAATTTTTGTTCGCTTGTAGTTCTCATCATTCATCAATTTAATATAACAGAATGGCGAAACAGGTTTCGTGTTGCCAACCCCAAAATATTGGGATCGGGCATTGGTGATGACTGGAATAAGTCATTGATGATGATGACTTGTCATCATTTTATATGTTCATTTTTTTTTGTGCTTATTGTTATTAATTTTTTTTAGATGGGTAAGCTGTGATCAAACCTACGACCTCTAGGTTGCGGTGTTGTACGCCAACCAATTGAGTACGGGCTCAAGCTCAATAATTTTTTATGATATTTGGATGCTATAGAAGACACACCTGATAATGTAACAATGAAGTGTAGTCCATGATGTTTGTGGCTAATGGATGTCTAACTCAAGAAGAATCGACCTAAATCATAAAAAGTTCCTAATTTGTTAATTTCGCCTAAAGGGGTATTGTTGTAATTTTGGGCTCCAGCTTCCAAGTAAAATCCTTTGGGTGATTTTTGGGCTAAATAATACCTATGGTCCAAATTTCAGTTTAATTTGCTGAGTACAAATCCCTCAGTCAGAGGCCTGAAGGATTTAGGGTGTAACTGAAATTTTTCCGAAAGCTGTGAAGATTCAATAAGGTTAGTTGAACCTCAATTATCAAATCCTAATGAAAAGAAAAATGGTTTTGATCCAAACCTAGGGATTAATCAAGGTGTAGGTTAATCTAGGGTTTTCTTCAAAAACTCAAGTCTTAGGCAAACTAAGAGTTTTGGATCAAGGGATTACCTTAAAAGAGAGGTGCGATGACCTTGGATAGGGATTCCAAGTTTTAAAACATTGATAAATCTCGAAATCTCATCTCCTTCAAATTTTGGCAATTAAAAACTCTTGATGATCTGTATTGAAACCTCATAATCACAATACTCAATAAATAATTTCAACAATTAGCAACTATCAACCAAAAATTAAGAGACTCCTCATTTATTTCAAACAAACATTCATTCAACTCTAGGTACAAAGTGGTATGACTACCTCTATATATAGAGGGCCAAAAGATCTTTTAGAATCCTATTATAACTCAAACTTAGAAAAAAAAATCCTATCAAAAGACTATTGCTCATTTAGCTAATTTAGAGAATATTCTGCTTCTAAAAAAAAAGAGATCTACCACAAATAAAAGACTACTAATTAAAATAAGCTTCAAATGACTCATCCAGAATTTACTATTTATAGTAGTTTCGAAAATTACTATCTATAGTAAAAATAAGGACTCTTAACTAGAACTCCTAATTAAGGCAAAGACCCTAACTAATGGGCTAGCTTTTGACTATTGACTTAAGCCCAAAGTAACATGTCCCAAATAAAAAAATAAAAAAGGGGTCGCCCATGTTGTACAACCCTAAGCTATTAGGTCCAGGTATTGCCCACGATAGAAAACTTGTAATTTCTTGGGCTTCTTCTTAATACGATTCAACTCCTCCATTAGGACGTCAATCACTAATGCTACTCTTACTTATGTTACTATGGACATGGATTCATTGATGGAGATAGTGAGAAAAGATTCAATAACACATGCTTAAACCAAAGATATTGCTCTTGATAGAATAGAAGGGCGAAGAAATTCATGTTTCCAGACCCAAATAGTTAGGATAAGGTACTGACAGAGGAAAAAGAAGAAGAGGATTATGGGTTGCACATATTGTGTTTTTTTTGTTTTTTATTTATTTATAGGAAAACGGAGCCGATATATTAATAAAAGGAAGCAAAAGAAAAAGATTCACAAAAATTGAACCGAGAAAGAGCTCCCGATGCACATATTATGTTCATCCCCAGTCTCCAACATCCCCTGTCCTCATTTGCTACAATATCTTTTCACTATAGTCATTCCATATCTCTGATTTTGGAAATTCTGTCAAAAGTAATTTCATTTCATTGTGCAAGCTTTCATGCAAATGAAAATTGTGACCCGACCTTCACACTCAACTTCATCCTGAAACACTTGACAATATCATAATTTCTTAGACAAGAGACCAAAAAACAATTTAACATCCAAAAAAATTCCTAGTACTTGTCTAGATTTTTGGTATGTGCACTGAGGAAGAAACTATGGTCATTTAGAGCGTTATTCTAGTTGTGGCTATAGTTACCTCTGTACATTCACAGATCCCATTCTGAACCCTCCTCTCATAAGATATGAACCTAGAATCAAGCCGTTCAAGTAGCTTCTTCTCATAAGATCTGAACACAGAATCCAGCCTTTCACGTTGCAGCTGCAAGAGTTAAGATTTGTGTGAATCCCCAAGGTGAACTAGGATTTACATTATGACCAATGGGAGAAGCGGCTGATGAGTGGAAATGAATTATCAAAAAATGTTTCTGCAGGTCTTTCTGTTCTTACTTAGGATAGTGTTAAATATGCAATAGGCATATAATAAATACCTCAAACCAAGATTTTCTGCATGATACATTAATGCCTAAATAAAAAAAATGTAAACAATTGGCTAAAAAATATAGCTTGCTTAAATGTGTTTTATGTGTTAATGAATTACAACCCCAGGCATATTAAATCCTAATGAAAAGAAAAACCAATAAAATGGAATGGCTGCTATTGGAGAACGAAAAGTTTGACTTAATATATTTGAACACGAAAATCTTATGAGGACAAGAGTTAATAACTAATTTTCAGTAATCCTTTTATTGAAGATGATGGATTAAACTACCTTTACTTAAAACCATAGTTACCAAATCGAGAAGTGAAAACGAGAAACGGGACTCAAAATATCATCAAGAAACGAGAAGTGAAAAATGAGACAATAGCACCTCATTCCCATTATTCTCTTATCGGCAGCCATATCGTAGATTTTATCTCACATGAGAATGTGTTGAAAACTAGGAGCCTTAGGTTCCAATTCAACGACACTTGCTTAGAGTTTACACCCTAGGCTTTAGACTTGGGTATATACCATAATGTCTCACATACATAGCTCTCTTTGACCACTAAATGAGACGTGATGGAAACAAACTTGAGAAATGAACTTCTTGAGAAGGGAGTATCCCACCTTGTACATAGCTTCTGTGCAACTATGCTTAAAATATAAATATGCAATCCCATATGTAGGTAAAAAGCATACGAAGAACAATGACAAAGACACCCCTCAATGGATCTGGGTTGGGACCAAAGTCATCCTGTTGCTTCAGATAATCATTTTTAGGGGACATCTATACCCTGGATTTTTTGGCTTCCCGTTTCCTTCTCTACTTTTTCATCTGCGTCTCAGTGTACTTAGCTAGTTCAAAAAATCGATTTCAATGACTTTATACTTGTCTTTATGTAATCCTGTTTCTTCAAAGTGCTGTATTGCTAAGGGTTCTTACTTCTTGCAGGAGGAAATGTGGTGCTCCTGTATGCTTCTAGGTATAATGATGTCCGCACAGTTGTCAATGTTTCTGGACGCTTTAATCTGGAGAGAGGCATTGCAAATGGCTTGGGTGAAGATTTTCTTCAAAGAATAAAAAAAGATGGATTTATTGATGTTAAGAATAAAAGTGGTAAGCTATTAGGTAGTATCCAGCATTTGCAAAAATTTGATTTACGTTACCCTTATGCATTTGTATCAGTCAAGGCTCACTGTTCTGTGCGTAATGTAATATAATGGGTTTGATATGATTTATTAGTTATTACTACCTCTCCATATTCCCATTTCCAATTGTGGTGGATTTACATCATTTTATTTCTCTAATATCAGGAGGAATCTTCAAAATTATCTGTTTCAAACAATCTTGCAACAAATTAAATCGTCTTCTGTATATATGTTTCTTTTTTTTGGTAGTGTAGGGTGTCCTAACCCTGACAATGAAGGACTAGTCCCTTCAGATGCACACAATCACCCACAAACCACGTGCATCAGGTAAGCCCGGGAGGAGTTGAAAACGAGACTTTGGGGATCTCTCCCAAGACCCAAACCAACTAAGCTACCCGTGCGGGTGTGAAATTTTTATTAATAAGGTATTGTGATGAGATTTCGAAGTAAAATTTGGTGGTTGTATTAGAGCCTGTGTTTTCCTACACATGACATCATAAAATTTAACAATATAATGGCCCCTTTCTACTGAGGCCTTAACAGTCAGCTGATAAATTGTGATGAGTTGGACACTTGATTGACCTCCAATACTATTGTAGGAACAAATGAGTATCGTGTGACAGAAGAAAGTTTGATGGACCGCCTAACTACTGATATGCGTGCAGCATGCCTTTCGATTATGAAAGACTGCAGGTCAGAAAATGCAATTCATCCATAGATTGCATCTATATGTATGTGATGTTTTTCTATTATGCATCAGCCATTAATAACACTGTATTCGTTAGAAATGTATGCATTAAGAAACTAGTTTTGTAGAAAATAATAATCTTTATGGTCAATGATATGTTGGTTGTGCTAATGATTCTCATTTCACAATATGAAAGGAATAAGTAGTTTTACCAGAATTCTTCTTTGGACCACTTCAAACAAAAATTAAATATGTCACCTATGTTTTGAGGAAAAATTTGCTTAGGTTGGAAGTTGAGATGGTTGTTTCTGCCGAACTCATGGAGGACAGAAGTAGGCTTTCCTATTAGAAATTGAATCTGGGTATAGTTTTACCTGCACTTTTTTTAAGACTTCTAGCTACCACAAAATAGAGACTCCTGGTAGTTCCAATTGCATGGATTTATACCTTGGATATCCATCATTGCAACTAACTGTTTGCCTATTTAAATTATCACATTTTGGTTGTATTTTACGTGATTTTTGGTTTTTTTTTCTTGAGAATTTTGTAACGTCGCTGATATTATCTACAGGGTCCTTACAGTTCATGGTTCTGTGGATGAAATCATACCAATTGAAGATGCCTTGGAGATTGCTAAGCTCATACCTAACCACAAACTGCACATTGTAGAAGGAGCTGATCATGGATACACTTCACATCAAATTGAGTTAGCTTCAATTGTGTTAGACTTCATAAGAGCAGGTCCTCAGCAAGACAAGGATATGCCTAACCAGGTACCATATTCCCAAGAACAGATAAATATATCCCTCTTGAGATTCTAATGTTCCCTCGATGTTAGTAGCATTAATTACTCACCAAGCAAAACAAGGTGGAAATGAGTCGATGCAGATGCCTATATTATTATTATTTTTTCTATTAATACTAATATTATTAGTTATTTATTTATTATTTTTTTTTTGGCAGGGGGTAAGTTAGCTTTCTTACCTTGCTCCTGATTAGAAGTTCAATTATTATAGGTTGAAGTTGCCGGTGCGCCAGGAGACGCTTAAGATGGTCTGGACTCTGGCCATAATGTAGCTACACTTCGTTGAAATTCCATTAAGTTTGGCATTCTCCACCTTATTATGGTAGGGTTTTTGAGCAAGTGGGTTGAGGGTTAGCCCATTAACATTTGAAGCGAACTGTATTGTTACAACTGGAAAGGTGCACTGTTTCAAATCTCTCTTCTTCATTTCATTTTACTCTTGTGACGAAGTGTTCCTATGGTCGACCCTCTATTAATTCCATTAAGGATTTCTTGAAATCTTCATTGCATGTTAGATTGGATTTCTCTGTAGGAGTTTTGGACTATCGGCATTTGTTGTTCAGGTTCTCATCAAAGGACTTCTTATTGGCTTGGCTCTTATATATTAATGGTTTTCCATTCTGATTTATCTAGTGGACTCCTCTCTTCAAGTCTGGTGTTGAACCTTCTCTGGTTCCGATTTGGGTATCTTTACCTCATCTACCCTTCCATCTCTTTAATCCTTTGGCACTCAAATTCATTGGTGGTATCATTGGCAAGGTTTTAAAGATTGATGGCCTGACTAAAGCCTGCTCCAGACCTAGTGTTGCTAGGTTATGTATTGAAGTTGAACTTATGAAAAAGAACCCTGATCGGTTTTGGCTGGGTATGGGGGACCAAGTTAGATGGCAGAAAATAGAGTATGAAAAAAGTCTATTGTTTTGTCAACATTGTCACAAACAAGGCCATTCGGTGGAAACTTGCAAAGTTTTAAATAAATTCTTCTTCTGATCCAATAGTTACTACTCCTAATTCTGGATTGAATGCTGCGAAAGATCCCTCTAAATCCATTAAAGAATGGATTAAATGCTCTTTCAAGAACGTTTCTCCACCCATAACATCTGTTGATAAGGAAAATTTACGCCTCTGGACTCTAGAGACCTCTAATCAGATCCATCAGGTATGATTTCTTCCTCTATTCCAGTTGTTTCCATAGTTTGGTTGGTGCAGATTGGGCTGTTATTATCTCAGTAGATCAGAATGATCCTTCGGTTTTTGATCATATGTTGCTGCCAAATTCGTTCATGTTGAAACCTCATCTAAGAATTGTAATGCTCATGAGAATGATTCTTTGGTTCAAGATGAGTTCAAGTCTCCTTCGGATGCTGCTGCTACAGATCCTAATCTTATTCCAGACAATCCTGATCCCCATTATCGTATATGGGAATCCTCTTCACCGAAGTCTGAAAGATTGATTTCTTCCAAAGACTCCAATATTTGTCGCACAATTTTTTCTTCTTCAGATAATCTGCAATACAAAGGTGAGGTAATGGTCCCTCAATGTTCAGAGTTTATTCAATCTAGCAAAAAGTTCTTACATGATATTTCTCATGCCTCATTTATTGTTGGTTGAGACCATTGATAATGGAATTAAGTCTAATGAAGAGGAAGAAAGTGATGTCACAATTGGGTCAGATGATGAGATATATAACCTTGACGTGACACTCTCCATCATAAAGGCTCGTATTAAGTCCAAGAAGAGACCAACTGTCTTTATCTCCTTAACCAATTCTCAATGTTAAGTTGTCTTTGCTGGAATATTAGAGGTGTTGGAAACAAAAATTCTATTAGAAGATTAAAAACTATTATCAAAGACTCGAAGATTTCGATCCTTGCATCATTTAAGCCAATGAATTCTTCTGATAAAACTTAGGAGTTGAGAAAATACTTGAAGATGGAAAATTTCCTTCCTTCTAATCAATGCTACAATAAAATTTGGTTATTTTGGAATGATGATTTTAAGGTATCCTTCATTAGTAGTTCAAAGAAGCAATTGACTATTGA
This sequence comes from Tetracentron sinense, assembly GCA_015143295.1. Classification (NCBI taxonomy): domain Eukaryota; kingdom Viridiplantae; phylum Streptophyta; class Magnoliopsida; order Trochodendrales; family Trochodendraceae; genus Tetracentron; species Tetracentron sinense. The sequence continues at coordinate 3,725,385 of CM026569.1, forward strand.
TATATCTTCAAATTTGATTAGCCCTTGTCGTATGACATTTGTCTATGCTAAATGTAATAGAATGGATAGAAGGCTTCTTTGGAAAGATTTACATGCAATGACTCGTGGTATCTCTATCTCTTGGTTGGTTGGTGGTGATTACAATTCAATATCTAATGTTTCTAAAAAAGTTGGTAGGCGCAATCCGGATATAGGTGCTTTGTCTGAGTTTGTTGATATGTTGCAGTCTTCTTGATTGATGGATCTTGGTTACTTGGGTAATAAATTCACTTGGTGCAATAACCAAAGTGGAGGAAACCGCATTTATGCTCGTCTGGATAGATTTTTATGCGATGTATAGTGGAGGAATTATTTTTCTAATTCTAAAGTAGAGCATCTTCCGCAGACTACTTCTGATCATTCCTCCCTCCCTAAAAATGAATTTTTTTTTTTTATCATCTGGCTCCAAAGCTATTCCTTTCAAATTTCTGAGAGCATGGACTTCTCATGAAAATTTTATCAGTTGTTGAGAATTCTTGGAGGTTCCTATTCCTAATCATCCTGTAGTTAGATTCTTTCTCAAGCTAAAGCAGCTAAAAGGGCACTTGAAGGATTGGAACAAAAATATTCTTGAAAATATATTTCAGGAAATTAAAGACCTGGAAGACTGCTTATTGGCTAATCAAGTATTACTTGAATCTAGTTGGTTTGATGCTACTTTTCATGCAGTTGAAAAGTAGGGATTAAATGAAGAGATATTCATAAGGCTCTACTGAATGAAGAGATATTCTTGAGGAAAAAATTAGGGATTAAATGGATCCAAGGAGATAAAAATACTAAATGTTTCCATGCTATGATAAAAACAAAATTCAAAAAGATTTGGATCCATAGGATCTCTGATAGCAGTGGAGGTTTTATTGAAAATTCTGATGATATTGGTGAGTTGCCTCAAATTATTTTGAGAAAATTTTATCATCTAAAAGTTATTCTTCAAATCACTATTTGTTGGATACTATTCCTTCTTTAATCTCTGAGGTGGATAACCATATGCTTGAAGTTATTCCCTCTTTGGAGGAGATTCATAAAGCAGTGTTTGGTATGCATGTCGATATTACTATGACTCAGGAGCTAGTCAGAGACATTGATAGGAAACCTATTGGAGGTAACATTATTCTCAATATTGACATGGCTAAGGCATATGACAGATTAGAGTGAAAATTTTGAATTCTTGTTCTGAAAAAAGTTGGTTTTAGCTCTCTCCCCCCTCCATTTTTATTATTGCCGAGGAAATTTTTAGCATATGCATTAATTATTTATTAAGCAGTGGTAAAATAGGATCATTCAATACGTGTAGATTTGAAATTCCTGTTTCTCATCTCTTTTTTGCAGATGACATGCTGATCTTCTCTAATGGTAGGAACAAGAGTATCAGAAATATTCTTACATTACTTAAGGATTATGAGAGTGCTTTAGGTCAAAAAGTTAATTTGAGTAAGAGCCCCGTTTTATTGTGCTAAGAAATTATTTACAGCTAGAAGAAATATCATTCAAAGAATTTTGCGAATTTCTGGAAAAGGCATGCCCTTTATTTACATTGGAGTTACAATTTAATAAAGGGAGGCTAAGTAAACATTTGTTTATGCCTTTAGTTGCAAAGATTCAATTGAGAATTGAAGAATGGCAAGCGGGGGGGAGCCTGGATTTTATTGTAGCCGGGGCACTCAATGCATTTTGGTGAATTGTAGAGAATGATTAGACGAGTACAAAACATTTTAGGTTTACGCCCCCATTGTTTTTTACAACTAAATTTTTAAGCCATTTAGTCTATGCATCTTACGAGTATTGTTTCTCATTGTTTATGGGGGTAGTTGTCCCCATATTCTATGGCTATCCCCTGTTAACTAATTAAATAACATAATATAAAATATATATATTTAGTCTTCAAAAGTTTAGGGTCCCTTGTCAAATGGCTATGCCCTATTAAATAATTAAATAATATAATATTTTTTTCAAATGTTTAGGGGGGCAAATGCCCTCTTGTCATTTGACTATGCCCTATTAAATAAGTAAACAATATTGTATAAAAGATATATTTTTTCATAAGTTCATGGATTACAGTCAATTGTGATTAAACCCTCTCCGAGTTCAATTGTAGCCACAGGTCAACATGTGTCCCTTTTTTTAACTATGGTTAAGATTTGCTAATCTTTGAAATTCTTATATAACCTTGATTTATTAAAAAAAATATTTAACTATGGTGAAGAATTTTTAACCCTTGGGTTATTTTTTAATATATTTTGAAAAACAGGGTTATATTGTTGAACTTCAATGGTTAGTGAATTTTAACCACAGTTAATAAGGGTTAAAAGAGACATGTGTTGACATGTGGCAGTTGCACTTATGTCCCTATTACATAACTATATATTTTTTTCAAAAGTTTAAGGGGCACCTAGCCCTCATGCCCCAACCTTCTCTCGGCCGGGGGTAGACTTATAACTCTAATCAAACATGATTTATCTTTCATTCATATTCACCTGATTTCTGGTCTTCCTACTCCAAGGGTATTTGCTATTTGTTAAACCAGTCTTTTGCAGGATTCTTTTGGAATAACCATGAAGCGTAGGCATTTGATTGCTCGGAAAAGGTGTGCTAGGCTAACTTCCGAAGGGAGTCTTGGTATTCGATTAATTGGAGATATTTGGGTGACATTTCTATTGAAATTATTATGGAAACTTTCTGCATCTAGATATTGGGCAATGTTTTTTAAAGAGAAATATTTGAGAGATAACTTTCTTAAGACTATGGAGCCACGTTTGAAGTGTTCAGTCACTTGGACACTTGGACTCTTATGTGCAATTTAGCTAAAGATTTCATTCTTAACTGTCAATGGTTGGAGGGTGATGGTTAATCCATTTATTTTTTGGATGGATACATTGATTTGTGATACTCCTCTCATTAGGATGGCTATGTCTACTCACTCCGTTGCAGACATACTGGATCAAGGCAACTGGAACTTATTAGAAATACAAGATCATCTATCTTCGGATGTGGTTACCACCATAGTATTAAAACTCGGCAAGTCGGCTCGAAACTCGGCCGAGTCGATTTGATTCGGTCAGGTTTCGAGTCGAGTTTGAGACAAAATTCAGTTTTGATACTGAAAACTGAGAACTCGTCCTGACTCGCCCTGATTTGTCCGAGTTTTTGCACTTTTTTTTTGTTAAAACAACAAATCGAGTAAACCACCTACCCCGATTGACTAAATTATGTTGTTTTTTTTTTCTTTTAACACCCCACATACTCTTAAGTATAAATACAAAACAAAATGCGGTGTTTAGTATAGATTGAATTATATATCTCATTTTTGGCATGGTTTATCATTTATTTTGAATTTATGTCATATATATAGTATTATAAAAATATTATATATGTCCGAGTTTTAGGTGTCATTACTCGGATGAGTTTTGCCTCAATTTTCGAGTTGACTCTACTCGACAAGTTTCTAAGTCAAGTCGAGTTTTCGGGTTTTAAAACACTGGTTACCACTATTCTCCATTGTGGTTATTTCACTTATAATTATCTAAATAAAATCATTTGACTTCATTCTTCAAATGAAAACTTTTCTGGCTCTCATGGGTGGAATACCATTAGAGATCATTTTCTATTATTCACTGGAATAAATTTATCTAGAAAAAATACATCCCAAATAAAATTAGTATTTTTGGTTGGAAGATTCTTCACAATGGAGTTTACTTGCCACCTTGGCCAAGTAGTAATGCTTAGAGGTGTTCCTACTCTAGGCCTAAGCTCAAGTCCCGCCCTCACCAATTTTCTTCAATGGACTACATTGTGTGCTGAGGTTGATCCCTAATGGGCACATGATTGTAAGACTTGGCAAGTTGGTTATCAATCCTCTAGAAAAAAAAAAAGGCTTATCGAGTAGATATACCAAAAAAAATAACCCACCAGGAGTTGGTGTAGTTGGCTAGCGTCCCGAGTTTGCTCCTTGTGGTTGTGGGTTCAACATCCACTCTTTACTTATCCTAGCGTTCGTAGGAAAATCCTAAGTGGGTCAGAGCGAACACTCGAAAGAACTAATCCTTGTCTCGAAGGGTCGTCACCGAAAAAAAATGAAAATGTTAAGAGTTATGTAAAATCGAGTATTAAAAAAAATGAAATTTTTATTTAGCATAGAGTTATTGCCAAAAAAATTCAAAGAAAAAAAATTATTGCACAAAATAAATAACGAAAATACTTAGCTTACCCGTGGTTGCATTTATGTGATGAAATGACCAGTCTCATTGGTCCACGCCCCCACTTCTTAACACTCACCAATTGTGTTTATGATTCACTCACCTTTAGGGTTAAGCAATCCAACCTTGGTTTTTAGAGAAGCAAAAAAAACAAAATTTTAAACTTTAAATAAGTTAAGCTTAACCAGGGTTAAAAGGGACACGAGGACACGGTGGTGGTGACTTTAGTGGAGGACCTACGGGTCCTCTAATCACTGCTCAATAAATAAACAAGCCAGATAGTACAATTAAATAAAATGACTAGGAAAATAGCTAACTTACTGTGGATCCCATTTTATAACCAAATGGCCGATCCTCATTGGTCCACGCCCCAATTTTAAATACTCACTTACTGTGGTTAATATTCACTCATCCCTAGGATTAAGCAATCCAACCACAATTTTTCGAAAAAAAAAAACCTTAATTTTAATTTAGTTAAGCTTAACCAGGGCTAAAGGTGTGTTATATAACTATTACATATTTATACTTCAAGTTAGCATATAAGGGAGAGAAATATCATCTACTCTACTACTACAATAATCTACTACTATAATATAAAGAAATAAGATTTTTCTCTTTACTCTCTAAACTTCAATCCATCCAATCTCATAAGTTCTATATCAGAGATGACATGTGACTTTTCTCTTTAATCTCTACCGTTCAAATTTGGGACTCACTATTTCATCCTAGAGCCTTCTCTATCTCTACTATTGTAAACTCCTCTCTTATCTCCAAATTTGGGACCCACTATCTCACCCTAGAGCCCTATCTATCTCCACTATTGTAGAGTTCTCTCTTATCTCCAACTCTTGAGTGTATTAATTTAAGTTTAATGCTAAGAAACTTATGATTTTCCTATAAATGTTATTAAAATAACAATAAATTATTATTATAAAATTAATTAATTAATACAAATAATAATGTATATCAAATAATAAAAAACTTGTACTATTAAAAATAAAATTTATGAAATATTCTTAAAATATATTACTTAATATTTAAATAAATAAATAATATTATTTAATTTTAGATATTCTTAATTATTACCGTACAATGATCTCTGCTAGTACTAATATAGATAGGTAGATCTCAACCAAAAATATATATAGATAGACGTTCTGGACAATAAAGAATTTCTCAATTTTACAATCCTTCCCTCTGGGCACTTAGCCTATATACTTTTTTTTTCTCGATTAGTTGAAATATAACACACACTATCACATGCCCTCACACACACCCTGTATAGATAGCGCTATATACATTAGCTTGGGCTAAAACGTTGTGTAACAGTCAGCAAATGGAAATTTAACATGCCATCTCGACGCCTGATCCTCTGCCCAGGTGATAGAATAGGGATGGAAACTCAGCACCATAGAGCTGAGGACATATATATTATTTGACTGGCTACAAATATCATTAACACACCGTACAGTGGTAGTGTATCTCCTCATTAGGAGGAAGGTTCCGGGATCAATCCCGAGGGGTGCGTTGGTTGTTTAGCCAAGCTTCCAATGCTAGGCCTTTATTGACAGCCTGACACTGGCCTTCATTGACAGACTGACACTGGCCTTCATTGACAGACTGACACTGGGATTGTACCCAAAAAAAAATACAAACACCATCAAATAAAGGCAAATCATGAATTCTATTTCCATTTGTTTATACATCATGTTACCGTCAAGCTTACAATTCAAACATAGCCAAATTGTTCCCAACCAACTCGGTGAGAACCAGTCTAATGCTACAACCTCATCTTATTGATCTCCTAATACTGCGAAAGGTCACTGTGAAGGCGGCTTGGAAGCATCATTGGGTTCCCTTTTTGATCCTGATATAGCTGCAGATGCAGCTGCTGTCATGGCAGCCGCTGCTGCCCCCACCTTCACACTGCCTGCAGCCTTCATAACACCGGCCACTTTTGCAAATGCAGCTATCCCTCCCACGAATATAGCCCTCAAGGCAACTGTAGGTTTTATCGCCATTTCTTCTGGTACCTGCAATCACCATCTCTATAATAAGGCAACATCTCTATACTAAGGTTAGAGGTCTTGTGGATTGCACCAGCTTGCCCGTACAAGAAAATTTTACTTAGGAAATTGACAAAGCGACTCAAATGGGTCATGGATTTTTTAGTTCACAACTAAAAAGTATTGTTGCTTCTAAAAGCATATGATACAACATACTAAGGTGGCATGGGAAAAAATTCAATTAAAAAATGTATCATGGGCAGGATCTCTGTCCAGTCAAGTACACGAATCATGCAAGATAAGCAAAAGGGAAAAAGACCAGCCAATTTAAAGCAACAATTAAACCTAGCCAAGTCACATTTTAAAACCTGGGAGGCCTAAAAAGCAGATTGACCTTGCCAAGTCATTAGATGAATCATTGAGATGTCCAATCCAGGAACTGATCATAACAAAGACTTATTAAGTATCAAAGAGAGGGCTCATCAAGTTATCATAAAATGAAATTTCACATGCCATTAAAATATTCCAATTCCAGTTCAGGGTTGGATACCGCAGTATTGTTAGCAAAGGTGCGAGATTTGTCAGGATTTGAACCTAGACTGTCAGTTACATTTGGTGTTGTTTCTGAGGGAGCTGTAAGTCGTCTTCTCTACATTAGGATTTAGGAATGTTTAGTTGACTGCTTAGCCTAATATTAGTTACTGCCAATAAAGAATCACAGGAATGATGGGTTCAGAGTCTTAATGGAGATCTTAGAGAAAATCTACAAACCATACATGGCCTGTGGTTCAGACCAAAGCTGAAGGGAGATCTTGGAGAAAATCAAAAAACCAAACACGGCTATAAGTATGTGATAGTAAATTTTGCAAAGTAATTTCATGTTTGATTGAAAATTTAAGAGAACAATACATTATTTTAACTCCAAATCTCTTATTTCTATAAACGTTAAACCATAAAATCTGACCTAACTAAAGCACAAAAGTGGATGAGAGACCTTATGTGGCTGTACGCTATTAGGAGAATGCAACGAAGGATAATTGGGCCTTATGAAGTAGACATGATAAACTCTGACCAGGTAGACTGTGAGACTTGAGCAGTGCATACCAAGGAATAGACTCTGCACTATCAGATTTTGGTCTTGAAAACACGATTCCAAGTAAATACAAGCTTGTCCAACTAAACTTCTACCTTAGTACTTCCTAGAGAATGTCTGCTAACGAAATTCAGTGTAGCAATACAAATCAGCTGGATACCTGGAAAACACTAGAAATATGGGTCTCAAGAAATTATCCAAAAATGAAAAGAAATAGCCTTCTTAACTGGTTCCAGCAGACACATCAGGCCCGAAACAACTAACACCAAAGAGGGCCTAGATTGCAGAATGCGAATAATTGTATCTCTTCCAGTATATAGAAGCCACACAACTCTCTCCACATAAGGACGACTATAATCCTTTAGAAAAATCTGCAGAAAGACTTATAAAAAAACGACATCTGCAGAAAAAATCCTACAGCAATGGGAAAAATCTTCTTGGTCTTATTTCCCTACTCATCCTAATAACACTTCCAATCCTCGATGTACTGGGGTTCCCAAGAGACTAAGAGAGTAACCATCAAATTGAACTTAAGCTGCTCTTGCAACCAACTTCTCCGCAAGGTCCAGCAACATCTTTCTTTTAGCCTCTAGCCTCATTCTAGGATATCTCTCCATCTGCAGTAAAGTTCTCCATTCTAATCCGATTGTAACTTTATGGATGCTCACTGGATAGATTTGAATTTCATCTTCCCAAAGACTATGACCTGGTCAGGGCAGTTCACAATTTCTTTGATGAAGGCATAATCCCAAAGTTTGAATTCAAATTTCATTGCCAACAATTTGTATTTAGTTTTAAAAATCTAGGTGTTCCATTCCTTCCTCACACTCCAACAAAAGGCAAACTGAATGACTTTCTACTCAATTTCCTATTGCTCCAAGTGTAAGCAAATAATTAATATCAACTAGAGACAATAGTAGAAACCACAAATTAGTTAATCGGCATAGCCCATGAGCTTTAGCAAATTCCATAAATAAGAGTATTTTTTTTACTATATATAGAAACCCTAGAATATGAAAATTTAATTCCAGAGGGCAATTCAGCCACCACCATGACATAATCGAATTTGACATGACTCAACGGAGCCCACTACAGCTCGGCTAAGTCTCTGTGAGCATTTCTAACAAGAAGTAAAGATGATTAATGTTCAACCCTTCAATGAAAAAGAGTAAAAGAGGGGTCCTATGTTCTTATATATCTGGCCACGAAAAGACCCAATCTTTGCATATGTGGGTGACCTTTGAAGTTGTAATTTTTATTCATTGTGTTTATTTTATTAATTTAATGAACCAATTTGCCTCCTAGCCCTTGCATATTGAAGATTTGGAGAAGATAATCATCAAAAGACAAGAAGAAGGTATCAACATTCAATACAGATGAAAAGAAATGCTCCCAAATGAAAAAGCCTTAAAAATATAAACACCTGGGACAAATGCAATGCAGGCGATCAAGACCTACGGACCGACGAAGAGTAAAATCAGCTGTTTCTCCATTACAGAATCGAGAAACAATTCAATCCCTATAAAACCCTAGAGAACTTCATGAATTTCCCCCTATTTGGATTTATCGTGTTAGGAAGACAATCCAAGAACAAAATTTCCCATTTCATACATTTGGAGAGATCGTGTGATTCGTAAGCGGCATGAGAATGCAATGAAAATAATACAGAGATTGCGAAAAGAAACTATTTTTTTCTTTCTAAAAAGTAGAAATCGAACCTGAGTCTTAAAACAGGTGCTCGATCTGATGAAATCACACCACCTCCTTCTTCTTCTTCTTCTTATTATTATTATTTTGAGAGAGAGAGAGAGAGAGAGAGTTTATGCGACTGATAACGAGCGGATCCTGATTCCTGACCTTCCCGTTTCTTTCTATCCTGGAACTGGTTATTTGGGTGTGGCTTGATTGTAATTTTTCTATTTTGTGTCCGGAGGACGGTAGATGTAAGGGTTGCACAAAGCCCGATCGGCCTGTTGATGCGGCTCGGCTCGGCCCGGTTTGGCCTGAGATCGGCCCAAATTTTAGGCTCGAAGGGGCCTAGCCAAGCCAAAAAAAAAGACCAAAAAATCAATCAAGCCGAGCTCGAGCCAACCCCTGTGCAGCTCGGCCCGGCTCGATTGAGGTTTGGTTCGGCCCAAACTCTATTATTTAAAAAAAAAATGGGGATTCAAGCCGAGCTCGAGCCAAGCCCGGCTTAAGCTTGAATCAATTCGGACCGAGCCTCAAGCTGAGCCAAGCTTTTGACTTCGGGCTAATTTTTCGAGCTTGATTTCGGGCCGAGCCGGGCTTCAAGCCTAGAAAAAATTCCTCCAAGCCCGGCCCGAATTGCAAGGGATGGAACCTATCGTTTGATGCTAACACCAATCACATTGGCGCAATTGGGATTAGTCTTTGCTGTTGCTGTGGATTTTACCCCCCCATGAAATTTTGCAAGAAATCAGATGGCTTCAAATTTCAGTCACCCATCTGATTTTTGTGTTTTGATAACCGTGGATATCCTGACCCTTGAAAGCTCAGACTAGTTCCACGGGCTACACAGGGGTTACCCCCACGCTATGCAACCATTAGTGAGGGGAGCCAGGGATCGAACTTGAGACCTCCGGGTTTTCGGTTTCGTCCAAGTGACCACTGGGCTAATACCCTCTGGGTTTCCAATCTGATTGAGAATATCTTCTTTTTATTTAAAAAAAAAATCAGCCATTAACTTAATAAAAACTTAATATGTGCTTGACATTGAAAGCCCTAAATGCCTATGATCTAAAAAGTGCTTGCTTGCTGGAGAAAACTGGACCTCAAGTGATATAATATAGCTTGGTGTTCTTCCAATGGATGAACCTGCTATGGTCCATATAGGCCATCAAATAAAGGCTCAAAAGAGTGCTAGGGAGACAAAATGGTCATTTTTTTCCGTAGAGCCGTATTTGCTCACACGTAAAATTGCTTATTTTGGAATTATATTAAGAGCAATGCCAGATTTTCGGTTTTTTTTTTTTTTGGGGGAGAAAAGCTGGGGTTAGGCGGACCCCTACCAGATCAATAAATCAAAAGGCCATTACAAGCGAATATAGCGACAACCCCTAGCATCATTCTGAACAATTTTACAGAGCATGGTGGGAAAACAGGAAGACACAATACAACTCTCAATATCTGACTGACTAAGCTTTGATAAGAAATCAGCCGCTTTGTTAGCTTCTCGATTAGTATGACATATTTCAAATTGATCCAACTTAGTGATAGTCTCTTTAATAGCACTTAGAAGAACACTACATCTTCATGGCTCCATACACTCTCCTGTGATGCATCGAACAGCCCACCTAGAGTCTGAGATGACTTTAACGCATGAAAATCCAAGCCAGACAGCCTCCTCCAAACCTCTTTTGATTGTCAATGAACCAAACCACCAGCCACCGCAATTATAGCATTCCCACAGTCATCGCGAATGATTGCCCCATATCCAGATTTTCGGTTGTCCACTCTGCCGTAGTTTTTACTATTTTCATACACGAAAAAAAAAGAGCCAAATCATCTCCGGTGATAACTGGATTTGGCAAATCCGGTTATCACCCCCAGAGGTCGCTACGTGTCTCCTGACACCCCTTAACCATGGGTAAGGTTCACCCACCCCTAGGGTTCACCCACCAATTTTTTTTTTTTTTTTTTAAATATTATTTCTTTTTTTAAAAATTAAAAAACTGTTTTTAGAGTTTTTTTAATATTAAAAATAGTTTTTTAATTTTAAAAAAAGAATTAATATTTTTTTTTAAAAGCAAAAATTGGTGGGTGAACCTTACCCACAGTTAAGGGGTGCAAAGGAGACACGTGGCGACCTCTAGGGGTGATAACCCGATTTGCCAAATCTAGTTATCACCGTAGAGGATTTGACTCAAAAAAGAAAAATGATAAGGCCCACAAAAAAGTGTCATTATTTTGTCTTCTTAAATAAAAATAGGGGATAGTGGATAGTGGACGACCGGAAAGTGGACGTAATATTGCTCATAGTTTGCCGGCAGGTGAGTACTTAGGTAAGGTGTTAGGACAAGTCCTTTCTTACTAATAGTGGGGGGCATATTAGAACCAAACCCATCTTATGGTGACATTGATGTATAATATCAGCAGGTTTTTTTGGATGGTATATGGTCCATAAACAAATTAGTATAGAATCAATAGTTTTTTTTTGGATGGTATATGGTCTATAATCTGGGTTCCTCTCCACAAGAAACGCGCTTGTGCTTGCCAGTATACAAGGATAGTAAGAAAGCTCTACTGAGGACCTAATGCAGACCTCTGATGCCCCCTCTAGAAAAACAAACCTATCAGTCGTTTATCAAATAAGTGAAAACATTTCATTCTGTTATGAACAAATTACTATACTAGGTTCAATCTTCAACTGTGGCCTCCAAAAGCACAACACTTACTGGTAGTAGTAGCTTGTAAGACAAGAAGTAACAAGAACTCCACCTTGTGAAGGAAAGAATATTCCTAATCCAACAGGAATCTGATTATATAGACCCGTAAGAAAAAACTTCTCCAGTTAAGTGTTCGAAAAAACAGCCGTTGATTTGATTTCTGGCACAAAAAGAAAAAAACATTCGCATTGCATCTGTACAATCACATCCATTACTTTCTAGACACAATTTCAACTGCAGATACTAATCCCCTCTAACAAGATTGGGAGACTAGTAGAAAAGGAAATGATGTCTCACAGAGCAGTAGATTTCAACTCTTGGAACTTTAAATTGAGTAGCCTTTTTACTTAGTGCATAATATAGTAGAAGAGAAATCACCCAACTGGAGAGAAGATTGATGCCCATTTCATGGTATGGAACAAGTTTATCTGCATGTTGTTATTCAGTCAAAAATTCAGCACTGAGTTTCTTTTCGAGACTCCAAAGTCAAGCAGCTGCAACCTTTCTCCCATCTTCAATAAAGTAAATCGCAGTTTCCGGCACCTGAAAAAGCACAGATAAGAGAGAAACTGATTAGCTGATGTAACTCTCATACCATGCCATTTTTATCAATCCAGGAAAATCAGTTGAAACATTGCAGATCAATTATAGCACCGCCTTTGGCAGATAGTTCCTCACAACCTAATTTAAAACTTTGTGATTAAGGAAGACAACACAAGGCCCTCTGTTTCAAACATACTATGAAGTTACACTGACACATAATCATCTGCAATTTTATGAAGAATGATCAGTCAAACCACATCACATCACATATTGTCATATTCACATCACAGTTTTTTGATCGTCCAATCAGCTCATTACTTGCATGTCACCGGATTAACACGACCTAAACCACTATAATCTAATGCAAACTTTGAATTGTCATCCCAATTTGGAACCTTGACTCACTTCTACCAGAAAGGGTAATAGTCTTTTTTTTGGGGGGTCATGAGGGTGTTCCAAACCCTTTGAGGCAAGGCCTAGTCCCTTCGGGTGTCCGCAGTCCGCACCAACCCACTCAGAAATTTCCCTACGGACACTAGGGTAAGTCGAGGAATGGGAGTTGAACACAACCACAAGGAGCAAACCCAGGCCGGGTAATAGTCTTAATGACTAATTTAGACAACTCTGTTTTTCCTTACATTTTGCTAGTATATATATATATAATTCTGAAATCCAGCATGGCATATATATATATATATATATATATATATATGCCATGCTGGATTTCAGAATTATCTTATAAGAGCTCCCATCCATTTCAAGGTCGATTTGGGCTTACAGAGGGGTGGGTTTGTTTGGGATTCTTGTAGTCAGGATCTAATTATTAGGTAGGTCAGAGTTGGCTGCAATAAGCCAATGGTTCAATAATTATTTATTTCGATCCAGTCTCTAGAATAAATTTCATCCAGTCTACATCCGGACTAGTAATCGCACTAATTGAATCTGAATCCTGATCTAGTCGTATTAGGAGCTAAATTTCATCCTTCGAAGGATTAAAAAAAATCCAGTATTTTCTACATGTGTTTTTTTTATCAGTGTGTATCAGATATATTTTCTACTTGCATTGGGACCACCAGTTAGTTGCAGCCATTTCATAGTCCATACTCCATTAGCCGGTGGTCCATGAGAATCAAACTAGGTAATGGGACAAACACCACAAACAATCTCGAGAGCCGCAGCCCTGTTGTAGCCCAAGCCTACAGGCAGTCAGGCTATTTGTCTATTTCAAAAATAAAAAATAAAAAAACAACTCTGACATCAAATAATTTTTTTCACGTCGTGTAAATTTTTTGAGTTTTTATTGGAGTTAACAATTAGCCTGCCTGATGTAGCCCAATGGGCTACAATAGGGGCTGCTGCTCATCTCCTCTCACAATCTCCATATCATGATTGACTGTCTTTACTTAGAGCCAATGTCGTTATTAATTGAAAGGGGAGTATTAATTCAACAGAGGCTGGAACTAACAAGTCCAATTTGGAGAGGAGTTGACAAAGTCATATGGATGAATAAAGTTATTCATCAAAAATGAAAATATAAATATCCAAAGTTCAAGAAGAGCTTAGAGCCCAATCACTTCACTGCAAGGTGCTCTTGCTCCAATCCTTGGTTTTGGTATTCTTTTTCTTTATTTTTTTTTATATATAAAAATTCCAAGAAAAGACAAATCAAGGAAAAATACACAATTGCTGGTAAGTTTTCCATTATCAAGACTAGTTGGACCCTGCACGTGCAAGGCACATGCAGGCCTGTAGACAAAAAATTGGTTATTAAGAGAGGAAATTTTTTTTTTTCCTTTTTTCGATCAAGGTACAGTACAACAACAGACATGCACGGCACGAAAGGAATCAACCCATGAGCAACCTCAAAACAGGTACAACCGTTTGAGGAGATATGGAGCCTTAAGTACTCATGCATACTCGCACTCCCAGCCGATGTGAGACTTATCTATTTTTTTTTTCGATCAAGGCATAGTACAACACACACCACGCGCGCGCACACACACACAACATGAAAGGAATAAACCCACGAGCAAACTCAAAACAGGTACAACCGTTTGAGGAGCTATGGAACCTTAAGTACTCATGCACACACGCACTCCCAACCGATAGAAAAATAAAGTTAGAGTGGGTGGGCCCACGAACGTCAGCAGCTGCTAAGCGACGTGGAAGAATAGCAACAGAAATAGAAAAAAGAGATGAAAAAATTAGTTGTGGTTAAATGAAAGTGGGCTACAGAGTTAACCCTTGCAAGTGCTGGTATTGTTTCATGAGCAAGGTAGACTGGTAGAGTGAAACCAGTGTAGTCAAGGCGTCTAGGCGATGCCTAGGCGATTAGCCCCGGCTAGGCGAGGCGTTGCCTAGGCGACGCCTAGGCGTAGCCTAGGCGATAAATTTAATATAAATATATATATAATTATATATATATCACGTATATATATAACATCCAAAAGATCAAAACTCCACACCCACATTCCACAAAAACATAAAATAAAAAGTCTATTACAATCATTCATCACATAACCAAAGACATGTTAACATAGTGGAGTATTAAACACTTCAAAATCTGGGTAAAATACCCAAATTCGTGTCATTGTCCATGTATAATATTAGGCAGAGCCCCCTACGATTGCCCGGGGGGGTGGCAGGGGGGCCTAATAGGCCCAGATTGCGTCGAAAACGATATTTTTAGTGAAAAAAATTGATTTTTTTAGTGAAAAAAATGATTTAGAATCTTATTTCTACTTTATTTCATGTTTTTTTATTATTTATTTATTTATTAGGAAATTTTGGAATTTTTTAAAGCAAAAAAAAAAAACTTTTTTTGTAGGATCGCCCGCCTAGAGGGGCGCCTAGGCGACAGAGGCCCAAAATCGCCTAGGCGACCGCCTAGGCGACGCCTTGACTACACTGAGTGAAACATTAATGTGGTAGAAGTGAAAAGAGGTTGGGGCCCACAGAGTTAACCCAGTACATGTTAAAAGAGGATGGGCCCACTCAGCCAACACAGACAAAAGCTTGTAGGACATATAGGGCGCCTGATCAAGGTTTAAAAAAAGGGTTTCGGACACCGTAACGGATACAGCCGAAACCTTTACGTAACGTCGTTACGTAACGGTTTCGACCTTTACTTATTTTTTTTTCTTTTTTGCTTAAAAAAATCCAAAATTTTCCAATAAATAGAAAAAAACAAAAAAAAACATATAATAAATGAGTAACAAAATACTTTTAAAGCCAATATGAAGCTCAAAATTTAGAAATAAGGAAATTAGATGGGTCGAGGGTTGAAACATACCCGAAATAAAAAACATGTCTTGGATTCCTTCAAATCTATGAATTAAACTCCAAATCAAGTTGTTAATTAACAAAAAACAAAAGGATTTTAGGGGAAAAAAAAAAGGTACTAAGAATAGGTAGAGAAGAAAAGAAGAAGCAAAGATGAGATTTTATAATGAGTTTAGGGATTTTTGGAACCCAGTCTTACGACTGAAACCTTTATGTATCGGGCGTAACGCCCGTTACGTAACGGTTTCGGGCGTTACGTTTTGTGTCGGGATAAATGGGTAAAGGTACGGTATCGGGTATCGGAGGTCACCGAAACCTTTACGTAACGGGCTTTACGTAACGGTTTCGGCGTTTTTTTAAACCATGCGCCTGATATTCCAGAAGCTTATTTGAATTCAAAATTACAGCATTATTTTCCAAGTACAGGCTGGCAGGTTTGGAGAACAGGCAGCTTAACTCCCTCTTTTAGTATAGGGTATTGAAATCTACGGCAGTTGACATCAAAAAATGGTGTAGATTAGCAAGTATTAGGATGGGCAACAGAACTTGTTGAGTGCAGTGAAGATAGAGAAATCACAAAGAGATGGGGCTAGATAGAATTATTAATGAATTGGTTGACCCTATAAACAGCAAGCAACGTCAAGAAAAGGGACAGTTATGTTTACCTAATCAACTACGAAACAGTGATACATTATCGATTTGGAAATTGGACTACCCGTGACAGCAGAAGGTTTTATTTTGACTTCCAATAGAATGCATGCATAAAAAACAACCTTATATTCAAAGGAATTAGCGGAAATTCCATTGAACAAAAACACTAAACTAAAAAAGTAAATGAGACTTAGTGCCACTAGAAACGTCCATTATGCACAAGATTAGATCCATATGGATTAGGAAGGCAGGGAACACAAAATCCTAAAAGCCAAGAACACAAATAATTCTTCATGACTTTGCAGAGCTTAGTATCCTATACATAATACCAATTTTTTGAGCTGAAGTTCTCGAAATACAAAAGCATGTCCTGTCCTATGGCGTGTAATGGACAAATTCTACCATTCAACAAAATTCAGACGGTGATAGATCAACCAAAGGAGACTTAGTATATGATATGGAATACAAAAGATGATGGTTAGAGTGAATTACATCAGGCCAGGTGTCTGTAATAAACTCCACGATATCATAGGATATGTCTCCTTGAACATCTATTTGCTCCTTCTCAGTTGGCCCCTGAATCCAATCGATCGAAAGTTATAATAGGGTCTGGAACAAAATCATAGCTAAAAAGTATCCTATTATATCAGAGAACTAATACGCACCTTAACAACAGATGCTCCTGTAGCAAACTTTTTCCCAAGCTTCTTTGACGCATCACTAAGTTTAACACCTGAAACATTATTCCTCACAATCTGAGTAAGGGAATCATCTGAAAACTTAAAAATCATTATATCATCCTTCAAAACTTCCAAATCTAAGTGACACAAGAGTGACAAATGCAAATGGCTCACCAAATAGTTCCAGTCCTTTCACAATGGTGATACATTTGCGCTTGTTGCGTACAACCTTTTCAATAACAACTTCTTGCTTATCCTACAGAAGATATCCATATGGAATATGATTCTCCCATCATGTGTACTTGGATAAAGCATCAAACTAATGGCGCATTACTAAGTGAAGGGCGCATCAATATGCAAACAAGTAAAAATTCTAAACTCAGAAATGTCATTGGATTTATTGACAGCAATTTTAGATATAAGTTCATCATCTAGTCTGCAATCTAACTGTGATTCAAGATAGAAGCTCATCATCTAATAATTACCCCAAGATAGAAGACCCCACATAACTGTGATTCTTATTATAGGATCAAACTGAGAATGTTAATAACAAAACCGTAATCAGAACTGGTTCTTAGTTAGATGTAAGCGATTAGGCAACCCATCTCAATTCTCAAGGGAACCTCAAACTTTCTAGAGGACTTTAGAACAGCGACACTGGAAGTATCCTTCATTCCTTCAAAACAATCAAAGGCCAAGCAGCAATAACCGTAAAATTTAAGTCCTTAGAGAAGCACTCTAGCTTTTACCACATATCTTAGCAGATGATAGAACCAGAAAACACGGATCCCAAACCAAGGAGCAGAGATATAAAGCTTTCACTACGAAATCATTAAGACATTAAGAGATCAGTTAATCCGATGTACCAATCCTTGCAAAGGATCCGAAACCAATTTACTATTTAATGGCTACCTAAGC
Source organism: Tetracentron sinense (assembly GCA_015143295.1). Classification (NCBI taxonomy): domain Eukaryota; kingdom Viridiplantae; phylum Streptophyta; class Magnoliopsida; order Trochodendrales; family Trochodendraceae; genus Tetracentron; species Tetracentron sinense. The sequence continues at coordinate 3,743,196 of CM026569.1, forward strand.
TATCAAAAATACTCTTTACATGTCCGTAAAAAAGACATACTATTTAGGCAATAAAAAGACTTTAAATGTTCCTGAATCATGCCTGTTCATAGGCATAAATAAGATGTGCTAAAGGATCATAGAACTATCAAAACGGGAAAAATAATGGCCAGCATTTTGAGTTAGGATGAGAAAACACCAACAACTACAGATCAAGCAAATTCCAAGGATAAGAAAACCTGGAGAGTGTAAGAAACTCACCAGTTCACTTCATTTCTAATTCAGTTTACTTTTCGTAATACATATTATCATATTTACTAATCCATAAGAAACCGCGGAGAGTGATTACGGGGACCAGAAAATTATCTTAGCATTAAATTAATCCATATAATATTATAAGTACATTGAGTTCAAGCAATTGTGCTTTTCAATGTGGCTAGGACGGATTGAAAAGCATTGGGTGTTTTCGGATATCTATGGGCCATCAATTACCTCCGACCACCCCAGATTATGGTTAGAGCTTGACAATGTGGCTGCTCGCTGGGACCTTCCATGGTGCTTACGGGGGGATTTCAATTGTGTTCGGTTACCCCAAGAAAGATCCAACCGGGGCCCTTTCTCTAGGCAAATGCGGGATTTTCAGTCATTCATATCAAGGAATGCTATTATAGAGTGCTCGTTGTTAGGGTCGCGCTTCACCTGGTCAAACTTTCTAGCGGCCCCTATGTGCTCCAAGCTGGACAGATTCCTATTCTGCACTCATTGGGAAGAAAAGTACCCGGATGCCCGAGCAGTCTCCCTAGTCTGATCCACTTCAGACCACGTGCCCATCATGCTTGATCCTTCAAAGATACAGGGAGGGCCCCGTCCTTTCAAATTTGAAATAATGTGGTTAGATCACCCTGACTTTTTAAGTTTAATGGAGGAGTCATGGTCGAGTAACACTTTCTAGGGCTCAGCTAGCACCAGGATCAGTCTAAAGTTGAAAGCTTTGAAGGCCCACCTTAAGGCCTAGAACAATAAGGTGTATGGTCTGATTCCGATTAAGAAAAAGAGGTTGCTCGATGAGATCAATCGCAGTGACTCAAGGGAAGAGGGAGCCCCCCTCTCCGACTCGAAGAGGCAAGCCAGAGAAGCACTAAAGACCAAATACCACCAATTACTCGCGTTAGAAGAAATGTTCTAGAAGCAAAAGGCTAGAGTTCAATGGCTTAAAGAGGGGGATCGAAACACCCATTCTTTCACCAGGTGGCAAATACCTGGAGAAAAGGAAACCTGATATCTAGCCTTCGCATCTGCAATTCCCTAGTGGTGTCGGAGAGAGAGATGCCTCGGAAACAGTGAAATATTTCGAGAACAGATTTTCGGAATCTAGGTGTTTCAGACCATCAGTGGATGGGCTGGAATTGTCAATGCTTTCTGAAGCTCAGCATAACTTATTGGAGCGCCCCTTCTCTGAGGAGGAGATATCCTCTGTGGTCCGAGGTATGGCGAGGGATAAAGCACCAAACCCTGATGGTTTCAGCGTAGAGTTTTACAAAAAGTGTTGGCACATTATCTGGCCTGATGTGCTAGAGGTTTTCTAGGAGGTGTACTACTTCAACTTGTTTGACCAGATCTTAAACAGCACATTCCTAGTCCTTATCCCTAAAGTGGCAGGAGCCCAAAACCTGGAGGATTTCTGCCCAATTAGCTTGGTGGGCAGTTTGTAGTTTGTACAAAATCCTGGCCAAAGTTTTAGAATTCCGCCTGAAAGTGCTCATGAATTCGATCAGCTCCCCTTACCAGTGAGCTTTCATGGGTGAGAGACAAATTCTAGATGGCCCCCTAATAGCAAACGAATGCCTAGAGGATCGTCTTCATAAGGAAGACCCAGGAATTATGTACAAGATTGACATGAAAAAGGCATACGACAATCTCAATTGAGATTTCCTAGAATATATGCTTGGTCGTATGGGTTTTGGCCTCAAATGGTGGGCTTGGATGAGGGTATGTGTAAGGATTGTAAGGACGTCAGTGCTCATTAATGGGATCCCTCATGGCTTCTTCAGGAGCTCGTGTGGTTTACGGCAAGGGGAACTGCTCTCGCCTCTTCTGTTCATCATCGTCTCGGAAGCGTTGAGCAAAATGATTCAGAGGGTCTCGCCCTCAGTATGGGAAGGATTCTCTATTGGTAGAAGTGGCCTTAATATCTCCCACCTCCAGTTCGCAGATGATGTCCCCCTCTTCTGCGAACCATCTTGTTCAAAATTGGCCCATTCCGTTGTCTCTTTTGTTGTTTTGAAGCAGTATCAGGATTACGTATTAACTTTGGGAAAAGCGTGTTGTATGGGGTGGGAGACGTGCCCAGCCTAGAGGAGTAGGCTACTTGCCTTGGGTGTCGAAGGGGGAGCTTCACGACATCATATCTTGGGTTACCCTTGGGCGCCTCATTTAAAGCCAAATCGGTGTGGGACCCGGTAATCCACAGATCTCTAAGCGCCTTCAAGGGTGGAAGACCCGTTTTCTCTCCAAATGGGGAAAGTTTACCTTGTTAAAGAACACCCTGAGCAGTTTACCAACATATTTTCTATCTCTTCTTACCATCCCAGCCTCGATTGCCTCCACATTAGAAAGAATCCGGAGAGACTTTTTATGGAATGAAAAGATAGATAATCGAAAGTATCATTTGGTGGCTTGGAAAACCATATCCCTTCCTAAGAGTGGAGGCGGCCTAAACATTCCTCCCCTTCTCCAGGTGAACAAGGCTCTACTGGGGAAGTGGCTCTGCCGTTTTGGTGAGGACTGAGGAGGAGGGGAGCTTGTGGAGGGAAGTGATTCTTGCCAGGCATGGGATGGTCAATAGGTGGCATCCAAAGGCCGGCCCGACGCCCTGGAAGTCGGGGTGTGTGAGCCTATAATGCAAGGTTGGGTGGAGTTCTCATCCCACACACACCTTAAGATGGGAGTTGGGGATCAGGTTATTTTCTGAAATGATCATTAGTGTGGTGAAGCAACGCTTAGGCAGACTTTCTGGAATATGTTTCTCCTTGCATCTTACAATAAGGCCTCTGTAGCAGAATATTTGGATTGGCAAAGTGGGGCTCCGATTTGGGCCCCTAAACTTAGACGTAACCTCTTTGATTGGGAAATCCCGGATCTACTAGGTCTGTTAGCTCGTGTTTTGGAGGTCACCCCGTCTTCCTCCACCAGGGATAGTCGTGTTTGGTCCTTAGACAACAAGGGGAGGTTCTCAGTGGGATCATTTTTGCGAGTCATGCTTGCTACCTTTTCCTCATCAGGCTGTATGGTTCCCAGGAATTCCATCAAAGGTATCTTTTTTCTTATGGTTGGCGGTATTGGATAAAATCTTGATGATTGATCACCTCATGCATAGAAGTTGGCATTTAGCGAACAAATGTTTTATGTGCTTACTAGCAGAGGAATCGGTCTATTGCTTTACTGTCCAGTGGCGAGAGAGGCTTGGTCCTATTTCCTTGGCCATCTAGACATTCCTTGGGTCTTTCCCGGCTCCTTTCGGAGCTTCTTACATTGTTGGTTGTCAGGGGTGTTCCCGTCACCAGCAAGGGCTGTGTGGCCTCTCCTCCCGGGGTAGTAGTTTGGTCCCTTTGGAAGGAGAGGAATAGACGAGTATCTGAGGACTCCGCATCAGAGATTACCCACATTTAGGGTAGGGTGCGCCATTTAGTATCTACCTGGGGTTTAGTTGGGGGAGATTTGGAGGATCCATGGGGGAATATTTTTTCACTTTGATTGCTCCGATCCTGTTACATGCTTTTGTCTTATCTGGTTTGTATTTTCCTTTTGATTTCCCCCGGTTCACTATTGGTGATTCTGGGGATGTAGCTCTCTCTTTCCCCTCCTATATATAAAATACAGCTTTTATTGATAAAAAAAAAATTGTGATTTTCATCACATAAATATTAGTAATAAATATTTTCACATAAATCAATAGGAACCTTATATGGTACTCTCCAACTAGCTTGGACATGTGAAAATGAATAGGTACCACTTCAGTTTTAAACTTCTAAGCACCTATAACTATAGTTTAGTAGTTTACTACAAATTAAAAGCCCAAGGTTGTGAACTTCCTAAGGAAGTACTACTTTTTCTCCTCTGTAACCAAAGAAATGTCAGTCTCTAGGGCTTTACATAGAGGTAACTTTTTATCCGATTTCAGGCATTAATAAACGCAAGAACCTCAAACATGAGGTTAACAATAATGAACCATGCTATGAAAATGATTTTAAGCCAAAGAGGCAGTTTTATTTATTTGACAAACAAAAAAAAGTCAAGGACTCATACTTTCTTCTTTATCTTCCCACCAGGAAGACGTTTTATTTCTTCTTGCTTAGATGTTGATGCACCCCCTGCAACACCAGAAGAAAAAGAAACACATTCAAGACAAAAGAATAATTGTCCAGATTCTGGTTTGTAGGTTAGCAAACAAAGTGGTCAAAATTAATGAGAACAAACAAGAGAATGCCATTTGAGGCCACTGAAGTACAAAGACTTTTAAACTCTTATCTTTTCTATCATAAAAACACCTCCACATTTTTTATTTTTTATTGGTAATTGCAATATCATTAAAACTAGGACTTAAAAACAATTAGATTCACTAATAGTGAACCAAATCAAAAAGAAAAGCTATAGCATAAGACTATAATTGGGAAAAACAAAAAATTTCTACACCACCCAAGCTATGAAATGAGCTCATCAATCCCAAGATCCACAACATCAATTCTGATGGAGAACCATTCTTGCATCATTGAACGCATATGAACAAAAACTTTCTCTAATCTTTCTAATACTAGTGAAGAATCCTCCAAAACATTCAAGGTATTGCAATTCGTCAAGAAATTGTTGGATTAATTTTAGAGAGAATTAAAATGATTTCAGTTCTTCAGCCTTCAATTCTTTTAGGTTTCCACGATGAAATCAAATACACAAAGTAATAAATTCCGTGCCTTTAATTCATGATAAATAAGCATAACTTGAAGAGAACTACGAATCGAACATCGACAGCCAAACAATTTCTAATTAATAAATAGAAAAAACGAAGGAACCCTAATTTTTTTATTTAGGGGGAACCTTACCAGACGGAGCTGCAGGAACTGGTGCATCACCGCCACCGGAAGAGATTCCAACAGATTTTAGCTGTTCGGAAACCTTATCAGCTTCCTTTCCATTTGCCTCTGAACATGAAGAACAAAAAATAAGATTCGTCGAATTCAGAGAAAGGTAAAAGAGCAAAGGAATTCAAATTGGTTTCATAACAAGCAAAGATGATTTTTTTTATTTTTTTTTAACCTTTAACGAGATCTGGGTAGAGTTCTGGGGCATTTTCAATCAACCAAGGCTTGCATTTCTCGAAATCGGGTCCGAATTCACAGTATTCGGCAGGGAGACTGCAGACTGAACAGTAGAGAACACGAACCGGATTGAGTTTCTCCGCCATTAAAGCTATCTCTCTCTCTGTCGCAGTTGATTTATGTACTTACTGTTTCACGAAAGCCATTCTTTTTCCTCTATTGAGACTTACAGAATCGCTTTCCGCTTCTAAAGAAAGAGCATCGGGTTCTAAAGTGGAAGAATATATTTCCTTGGAACACTTGAGCTACTGTGCAGGTCAAAAAAAATGTTTTTTTTTAAGGTGCCAAATCATCTCCAGTGATAACCGGATGTGGCACATCCGGTTATCACCCCTAGAGGTCGCCACGTGTCTCCTTTGACACCCCTTAACCGTGGGTAAGGTTCACCCACCCCTAGGGTTTACCCACCTATTTTTGGTTTTTTTTAAAAAATATTAATTCTATTTTTAAAATTAAAAAACTGTTTTTAAAGTTTTTTTAATATTAAAAACAATTTTTTAATTTTAAAAATAGAATTAATATTTAAAAAAAAAAACCAAAAATAGGTGGGTAAACCCTAGGGGTGGGTGAACCTTACCCACGGTTAAGGGGTGTCAAAGGAGACACGTGGCGACCTCTAGGGGTGATAACCGGATGTGCCACATCCGGTTATCACTGGAGAGGATTTGCACCCTTTTTTTTTTAAAGGAACCATCTCCTCTACGGTTATGTCCTTGAGGTCGCCACGTGTCTCTTTTTTGACACCTTTTAACTGTAGTTAAGATTTGCCCACCTTTAGGGTTCACACACCCATCCTTGTTTTTTAGAAAAAAACTATAATTTTTTTAGGGAAATGCGCGTCTGCGTTCCATGGAGTGGAACACTTCCACAGACACCCTTCTCAACTGTCACATGGCTATTTTAACCCTCATCACCCTGTGGTTAAGATTCACTCACCTCTAGGGTTTATTCATCTAACCTTACTCACCTCTAGGGTTTATTCATCTAACCTTAGTTTATAGAAATCTCAGGTTAGTTCACTCATTAACTGTGGTTAAGATTCACTCACCCTTAGGGTTCACCCATCTAACCTTGGGTTTTAGAATAAAAAAATGACATCAACCTTGGGTTTTAATTAACAGTTGTGGTTAAGATTCATTCACCTCTAGGGTTCATCCATCTGACCTTGGTTAAGCAACACTCCTCATTAATTGCAGTTAAGATTCACTCATCCTAAGGGTTTATTCATCTAACATTATTTTTTGAGGATAAAAAATTATTAATCTCAAAATAGGTAAACTTAATTATGATTAAAAGGAGCACGGCTGCTTGAGAAGCGTCCCCGTTCCGTAGGGTGGAACGCGGACGCGCAGAGAATTACATCCCTTTTTTTTTTAATATTTAAATATTTTTAATATTAAAATACTTTTAATATATTTTTTTTCTAAAAATCAAGGATGGGTGAGTGAAACCGTGAATCTTAACCACAGTTAAAAGATGTTAAAAAGGAAGTGGCGACCACAGGAGCATTACCAGATTCCAGAATCCAGCGTAGAGGATTTGGTTCCATTTTTATTTTTTTATTTTTGTTAATGTACATCTCAACTTTGGGGTAGGATCCCTTCTAAAGGTCACCGGGCATTATTAAAGCTTAGCTAAGGTGACGACTCACCCAACAGGATCGATCCAGAAACCTCTCTGAAACCTCTCGCCTAGTTAGAGGATACACTAACCACTGGGCTAGCCCATGTGACCGTTTATAAGCATTATTGTTGATGATAGAGCAATTTTAAGGAGGTGTTTGGACAGATTTTAGCAATTTGCAAAATGTATTGTTTTAGAATATCGAGAAGAGCAATGAGAGATAGGTAGGACTGTAAACATATGGGGTTCTAATGAATCGGATCTAATTGGATTAATGAATTCAATTCGAGATCTGTGGGATTGCCCAATTCGAGAAAAGCCGCTAAGAGATAGGTGTGATTGTAAACATAAGAAATTCTGGCCGGATCTAACTATATATATATATTTGAATCCGATTTGATTTGATTTTTTATTTTATGTTTTTTGTGGTGGATATCATTTACATACGTTAGTGGTTAGTAGTTAGCTTTGGCATTGGAGCTCTTGTAACTCATACCCGGAGGATTGGATCCCCAACCTCCCTTTCCCAATTCGATATGAGATATGTTAGATTGCCCAATTTGAATCAAGAAGATTATGAATTGAGAGATAGGTAGGACTATAAACAAATAGGACTGACGATCTAACAATATCTGAATCTAATCTAATTAAAAATAAGGGTGTACATTGGGTTGGGCTGGCCTGCGCCCCGTACAATCCGATTCAAATTAGAATGGGTTGGGATAAGGTTCCATAGGTTTGAGTTCTATCTTCATTAAGTGTATGGGTTTGGGTAAACATTAATAAAGCTCGATTAACCCATCTCCGCCCATAATTTAACCTTTTCCTTATATCCAAATTGTCCTCACATAATGAAACCCTTAGCCAGTCAGTCTTGCATTGAAAACCTAAGTTTTGGGTTTGAGTTTCATTTCTACTTCCCCCTTTTTTCTACTTTTTTGATTTCTATAGTTGGATCTACTCGCCTTACTTGTTTCTACAATTGGATTATACCCTATCTTTTTCTCTACCTTGTCGGCTTCTAACAAGTAATTAAGAGAGATTAATAAAGTTACTAAGTTAAGGGTTATCTAGCGAAACCCCAACTCTTTGCAACTCTAGAAACCAACTTTAGCTTTTATCTCTCGTTTAAATTTCATTATAAAACGTACATCATTGCATTACAAATATAGATTTGAATATTGAGTTGAGTATGAGCTGGCTCGAACCCAACCCAAACTTACAATATCGTACATGGGTTGGGTTTGAGCATTATGTATTGGAATGCATTTGGGTTTGAATAGGGTAGGCATGAGAATAAATAAGATGGGCTGAGCCCAAAGTGACTTCAGCCCAGCCCAACCTTCCCGTTGTACAACCCTAATTAAAAATCATATCTGAATTTGATCAGTGATTGGTTGGATTCTCAATTCGAATTCAAATTTGATTATTTATTTAAGAATTTAAGATTTAAATTTGATTTGAATTTAATGTGAATAATATTAATATCTTTAAAATTTTAAATATAAAATTAAAAGATTTCATGGATAGTATTGTAATATATTTATAAAGTTATATGTATTTTTTTTTTAATAATATCATTTTATATTTAAACTTAAAATTTGTAGAAGACTTTATTCAAGTGTACAAATGCCACATTCAAGCTCTTACTAGAAAAAAAAACCCTCTAATGGAAAAAGACTCGTATAGACAAACCCATGAAAATGCGAGTGTAATAGAAAAGCCACCAACACGCGCGTACCCGCTCTTCCGAATATATCGCCCGAAATATCCGACACAACAGAATCGGTTGAGATACCTCATTCATTCTCTCTCTCTCTCTCTCTCTACGTCTGTCTCTCCTCTCTTTACTCCCCTCCTCTCTCTCTCTATCTCCCTTTCCATTTGCTACTTCATCGTTTTCTTCGCAGTCAGATAAGAAGGAATAAAAAAAAAAACACCGGAAAACCCCCCCATCCCATCAAAGCAGCCCCACCACCCCCGCCACCGGAACCGCCGCCGATATTTCCCCAACAAAATATCGGCCGATATGAGCCTTCCCAGGGCTACTGGTAACGGCACCACCGGCACGCAGGCTTGCGCTGCGTGTAAATACCAACGGCGTAAATGCGCTCCCGATTGTATTCTCGCGCCTTATTTTCCTCCCGATCACCAGCGACAATTCCTCAACGCCCATAAACTCTTCGGCGTCAGCAACATTCTCAAAATCCTCCGAAATCTCCACCCTTTAGAGAAAGACGAAGCCATGAGAACCATGATTTATCAGGCTGATGCTCGAGCTATCGATCCTGTAGGCGGTTGTCATCGGATAATTCGCGAGCTTCAGTGCCAGATCGAACATGATCAGGCCGAGCTCGATCTTGTGCTGCATCAGCTCGCGGTGTTTCGCGCGATCCAGATGCAGGATCCTAATGTGTCCCTACAGGGTCTGGCGATTAATCCAGATCCTGTTAATATTTATAATCCCATGCATTATTCTAATAATCAGCATCAGCATCAGCTTCAACATAGTTTTCATTATGATCAGCAGCAACAAGGTGTTATTAATCAATGGGCCATGCATGATCCTGGAGCAAGTGGAATGGACATGGAGGGATCGTCGTCGTTAGCTTCGTCGCATGCTAAGCAAAGCTTTTTTAACGAGGGCGACGAAATAAAGCCGGCGCTTATTGGAACCTATGATGAAAGAGAGAGTCAGGTCGAATTCAGGTCTGTGTTCTTATTATCTTGGTTAGATCATTTGGATATATAGATTTGATTATTACGTCAAGTTTCTAATTTCTAATGCCATGCATATAAGTTTTATCATTGATGTTTTTGAATAATAATAATATTTAGAACCTACTTATAACTTAGAAGCAGTACTGTCTTCCCTTCTCCAACCTTGGAACATATTAATTTTTCTTTAAGTATATTTTATTTCGTCTTAAAATTCTCACCCAGCTTTCCTTGTAGAATCCTTATTATTCTACCTTCTCATAAATATCATCCTTTTCAATCGCAAAAAAAAAAAAAAAATCATCCTTTTCAATCGCAAATTAGGGTTCGTATGACCAACCAAAACTCGATGCGGCATTAATTAGGGCTAATGCTGACTAACTAATTAAGGTTTAGTGAAAGGGGTTCAAGAATCTATTTTCTTTTTATAAGGACTACCAAAAATCACTTATTTTGACCTTTTGACCCCATATTGTAAGGTGGATCTCGAATGATATAAAAGCTGATCTCCCTCCAAGCCATACATACGACTTTTATCGAATACATTAATTTTCCAAATAATTCTATACATAGCTGTTAGACCGAGTAAGGAATTATGTTTACTCATTTTAAATTGAGTATTCATTTCAATTAGGGTTTAGAAAAAGTTGAGGGAGATACCTGATAAAAATTAAGGAAACACTTGTCGTATTTTGATTGGTTTGTTTGGCCTGGGCACACAAAATCCTGAGGGGTGCCCCCAAACAATTTGACCTCATCCCTTTCCGATGTCATCTAAGTATTTTTAAAAAATCAACAACAGTCATTATTTTCTTCATAGAAAAACACTTTCCAGATTTTTTGATGTTTTAATGAGATAAGGAGATTTGATATCTAAAAGAGTGGCGTGTTAGCCCTACTCTTAGTTCGGCTCTACTCTCAGCCAAAAACCACAACACTTGTTAAAGCAAGGACAGGTGTCAATTTTTTATTAAAAGTATGGACATGTGTTGGTTTCTGGCTAAGAGTAGGGACTGCTTGAGAATAGGGCTAGCACGTCTCATTTAAAAGATTTGTGCATGAATTAATATTTTCCTTGTAAACTATCCAAGAGAGATTTCATATTATGCATATGCTAAGCCTTTTTAATGCAAGTTGTGATACATATAATTCATTAATAAACCTTAGGAAAATATAAGGTCCAAGTCCTGATATAATAATTGAAAATTAAAGATCAATGTTTTTCCTTTAAATCAAGGTCCAAGCATCCAGGTTAAGTCCTTAAACTAGTTTGATTAAATTCAAATTTAACCAAACTAATGAGTATCATGTTAAGTGCATACTAGACTTTTAATCATGTCTTCATAGCCTTTTAATTATGTTAAGTCCTTAAACTAGTTTGTATGTTTTTTTAGATGACATGAACATTTGAACTCATGTAGGGATGGAGCATGATGAGACACAGTTAGACTAACCTAAAGTCATAGCTATATACAAAATGATAAAAACAAAATCAGGAAAATTGTAATTGCAGGAAAATACCATAACATAGGACTTCCTGGCACAAAATCTAAGACAATAATAGAAGCATGTTGGAGATAATTTTAATATCACCATATGAATATTCTTGACTAGAAACAAGATGTCAGTAGATAATCCAGCACGAACTCTCAATATGCTTGAAAAACATGATTTTTTTTTTAAAATAGTACCATTATACTATATGAGAGAAATTGAATTGTCGCTGTTTGAAGTAGCTACGTTGTCAATCTTAATTACATGCTTCACAGAACAGTGGACTAAGTGACTGGATTTTTTCCCCATACTCCAATTTTAATGGAAAATAACATATGAAAAAATGAGGAGAATATTCAAATGTATTAGACTTTAAGGTCCAAAACAATTTTAAGGTCAAAACTAGTGTCACACATCTTGTTTTTGTGCTTTTATCTGCCGAATTTTTTCATGGGGGATCTTTTAAACTTAGAGATATTATTGGTATTTATCAGCTAAATCTCGGCAATGATAAAAAAAAAAATTTTAAATTACAAAAACTTGTAATAAATATCACAATCACCACTATATATAAATTCATCAACCAAAATTTAAAATTCACTATAAACTATAATATTTCATGTAATCTCACATTTAATAGCTATAAAATATAACAAAATGTCTTCAGTCAAATCTCGATATTTAGAAAGAGAAAAGAGTTTAAATCACTTCTTGGCTAAATCTCGGCAATGATAAAAAAAAAAAAAAAAAAGTAAAATTACACAATCACCACTATATATAAATTTATCAACCAAAATTTAAAAATCCACTATAAACTATAATATTTCATGTAATCTCACATTTAATAGCTATAATATATAACAAATCTCTCCAGTCAAATCTTAATATTTAGAAAGAGAAAAGAGTTTATATCACTTCTCGGCTAAATCTCGGCAATGATAACAAAAAAAATTTTAAATTACAAAATCTTGTAATAAATATCACAATCACTGCTATATATAAATTCATCAACCAAAATTTAAAAATTCACTATAAACTGTAATATTTCATGTAATCGAACATTTAATAGCTATAAAATATAACAAAATGTCTCCAGTCAAATCTCGATATTTAGAAAGAGAAAAGAGTTTAAATCACTATTTTTTTTTGTAAATCTCGTGATATTTATGTGATAAAAAGAGAAAATCGTAATTCTCACGAGATTTTTTAAATATCAAGATTAAATCAAAGTTTTAAACTTTAAATATATCTATTGGTGTTTTTTGCGAGATTAGTAACATTGGTCAATATTGTGGATAACTCAAATTAATCTTCTAAATGGGTTCAGAGGCCATTGGTCATCATTAGAGGGTCTAAAAACGTCCATATATCAAATTTCAAATAATTCCATATTTGAAATAAAGAGTCCATCTTGCCATACAAAGTTTAGATATAAATCTATGAATGATCAACGCTGTAGAAAGGCCAGATTGGGAATCTCCCTGACCAAATCCGATCTCTGCTTTAAATTAGGACTAGAGACCAAAATTTGGGGCAAGCTATGGTCCTTGGTCTGGGATGAAATGTCATCAATAGATGTAAGCGCTCATTATTAGTTGACTTCGAGAAGAAGTAGAAGAGAATGTGAGAATTCTCTTTCAAGCTGTTGGGGAATTCTGAGTTTGTTCACAGGGAGATATATGCTCTGATGATGGATATTGAGCATCTTCGAACTTTTTGTGGATCAGTTCGTTTTACTTTTATTCTTAGAACTGTGAATTTTGCGGCCCATTGTAAGGCCCAAGAGGCCCTGAACTCTAGTATCCGAAACTTTTTCTCGTTGTCTTACTTTTTTTAACTTGAATCCTCGTCCTCCTGAGGAGAGGCAAATCTCTCATGTCTTCAATTATGGAATGAAATCGTTTTAACAAAAAAAAAAAAAAGCCTCGAAATAGTAATAATTTTTTTTCTAAACATTACTGAGTATGAGGGTATATAGAGTTTGGAACCAAAAGAGGATTTTTATATAGTGCTCATTGGGAATAAGAAAAAAAGAGGGGTGTATCTAAAATCAATTCGGAAATGCATTAGAGCTGTTTGGCATCAATTCTGGCAATTCTCTCATTCTGAAAAAGAATTAATTCTTATAAGTTTTGATTCTTATAATCAAATTTGTACTGTGAATGCATTTGGTAATTGTCAGTCAGAATCAATTATAAAGAAAAGAAATAACAGAATTAAGTTTGGATGAAAAAAAGAAAGTGAAAAATAAATAAAATTGCTGTAGGCATTAAATATGGTTATATCATCGACACATATATAAGTATCATAAAATAATAATTTTTTTATGAAGTCATAGATTTCTTCAATTTTTATGCTTATCTTGTTCATTATAAGCGTGTTTTTCAGAATTGATTTTGAAAAATGATTTTTTTTTGTTTCCTAAAAACTGTGTCTAAAGCGAGATAATTGTTAAAATCGTTTCCTAAAAATGACTCGTCAAACGCATTTAGACTGTTTGTTCCCAGGATAAGAAAAATCATTTTGAGGAACGATGCCAAACAGTCTCTTAATTTATGAGAATTACAAGTGACAGTAGTTATTCCACCGCCAACTTACGAGAGGGGGCAAATTTGGGGTTGGTGGTAGATACATTACCGACACACTGGATTTCTTTTGGAAAAAAGTCTGACAATAGAACAATTACTGATAGTTCCAGATTTGAACTGGGTTTCTATATTTGATTTTGGCCACTTCTTTCTTTTGATTTTAATTCAAGAAATACTTAACTTACTACCGCAGTAGACTACCTATTCTAATGTACAGTCCTCATTGGTCAATGCTTCTTTTTTACCACACATGAACTGCAGTTAAAGATTCACTCACTCCTATAGTTAAGCAATCTAAGCTTGATTTTTAAAAAGTAAAAGAAAACCAAAATATTTACTTTAATTTTATTAAGTTTAACCATAGTTAAAGGAGTGTTGAAAGGGACACGTGGTCATGCCATTAGATTACCTATTCTAATGCAGGGTGTGCTAATCAATGCCCTTTTTTTTTAGCAACTCTTTTAAGGGATGTTTGCACGAATTTTCAAACATTTATTGTTTTGAGAGTCTACCCAAATATGTTGGCCAAAAATCCTGATTTAATTTAAAGATAAAGCCCTAAAATAACACTTGTCACTCTAGGATTGATTTAAAATTAGTTTACCCTTTAAATTCATTTTAGATTTAAAAAATATCTAATTTTAACTAAATAATATTTTTAAAGAAGATAAGATAAAAAGGTTCTTTTTAAAAAATAAATAAGGGTGTTTTGGTAAAATTCCAACTTAAGTGACTTTTTGGTTATTTTTGCAAAAGGTCATGGATATTTTATTGACCTTTTAATGATTCTCTGGTAGGTCACAGGAGGTCTTGGTCTTGTAATTCCTACTTAGGTGCTAACAACAACCTCTATGAGGGGCCCATTAAGTATGTCTATGAAGACAGTTTAGGTGGCCAGGTGGGTCCGTCTATATGGATTGGTAAAATTCCAACTTATTGACTTTTGGGACCATGCTCTTAGAGCATGGTCTCGGTGGTCTCGGCCCTAAGGGGGGTCTCAGAAGCTTTATTCTTTTGCCAAAATGTCAGAGATATTTTAAGCACCTTTTAGAGATTCTTAGGGTTCTCTAGTAGGTCACAGGAGGTCTTCTAAGCCCTATTAGGTGCACAAAGGAGGTGCTAACGACAACCTCTATGATGGGCCCTTTAAGTATGTTTATGAAGACAGTCTAGGTGGGTCCGTCCGTCTATATGGCTTGGACATTCAAGTGTGGTTTTAGTCCTCTGGTCTAATTCGGATCAGACTGAGGTGTTGTCTAATTCGGACTAAGCTTCTAGGTAGAAATGAACTTGCCTCTCTTACACCTTAGGCGATGACCCTGAAGAGGCACCAACTTGATCGGTACGATCGATCAAATGGCCTTGATCACTCTTTTAACTCTCCTTAATGTTTTTAATTAAAAATCACACCTCCCTTAATTGGGTTGTGGGGCACGTGTCAACTCTAGGTATACGATCAAGAGCATCCATCTAATTGATGGTTTAGATAAAATCAAAAGGAGTAGTGTAAAGTGCATTTCATAGTGCCCAAAGCTCATTACCCTTTGCCCTTTGTTTGTGAGGCACCTCGCACGTACGAGCGCCACACATGTATGGTGCTCTACAAGATATCTCTCATGGGCATATGACCTTATTAACTCACGTTGAATCTATACTTTAGTGACGTGGGAGTAAACTAATTAAAGAAAGAAAATCAGCTAGTTTCACTTAACAAATCAAGCATTAAAACTCCCAACAATAAAGGGGAAATTTAGTTGATTTAAACTAGAAAATAAAGTATAAAACATTTTTTTTAAAATGACAACTAAAAATAAAATTTACAACTTCACCACCTAAAAATCTTTTTTTATAAAAAAAATTCAACACTTAGTGGCACCTAAGCGTCACCCATGATTTGATATATCATTCTGATTTCGCAAAATTTCGGTCTCGCTCTACCCCTCCGAAACCGAGACACCTACTAATATACCGCTTTGCAAGATCTTAGCCAAACATTCAGAATTTCAACCAAAATCTTGTTAACTTAATTTTTGAATTAATTTTAAATAAAAAATTCATATTTAACAAAATATAGAAATTTTTTTGATATATTTATCAAAATTTCATGAAATTTTAAGTTTTTATTTAGAAAATGAAATAATAATATTATGAGATTGAAATTTTTTTACTTGTAATCATGGTTGTTAAATCCTTGCGATTTGCGATTCAAATCCTACGATTTGATTCGAATCTCAATCAAAATGACTTAAATTAGAAGTGAAAATCTTAATTGGGTAAATCTTATTTGATTTGCGATTTAAATTACGATTTGTGATTCAAATCGTACGATTCATGCGATTCAGGCAATTCGAACACGAAATCCCTTTTACGGACCAATACTTAAAAAATATTTTTTATTATTTTGATTTTCTAAAAGTACTTTATGTATTTTAAGAAGAGAGAAGAAACGAGAAAACCTTTTATTATTTATTATTATAGAATTCTAAATTTAATTTATTTTATGTAAATATGAATATTATTATATTTTTAATAATTTTTTTATATATATTTATTTTTATATTTTATATATTTTATTTATATATTATTTTTTATTTTTTGTAATATTTTTATTATTTAAAAAATATTTAAAATTTTATTTATTATTTTTATATTATTTTTTTTTATATTTTAGATATTTTTTTAATATTTAATTTTTTTTATATTATGAATATTATTATTTTTTAATATATTTAGAATTAATTAATTTATTATTATTTATATTTTTAATTTTTATTATTAATAATATATATTTATATGTTTTGTTATAATTTATTATAATATTATATAAATTTTAATTATTATTTATTTTTTTTTATATTTTTTGAAAAATTTATTTTTAATAATTATTATATATCTTATGTAATTTTATTTTATAGTATTTTTATTATAATATATAATAATTAAAAATTTTGATTTATTATTTATATATTTTTTTTTTTATATTTTTTTTTTTTTAAATTGATATTTTATTGTTATTTATTATTTTAGGTTAAGTTTATGTTTTAATGTATATTTTTTTTTGGATATTTAATTTTTTTAATTTATTAGTTTTATATTATTATTTTAATTTTATTTATAAATATATATTTATTTTTTTTTTAATTTTTTATAATATTTTTATTATATTTTAATTTTTATTCTAATTTAGAATTTAATTATTTTTTATTTATTTATTTTATTTATATTTTATTTTTTATATAATAATTTTAAATTTTTATTAATATATCTTACTATTATAATTTTTTTATTTTATTATTTGTTTTATTTATTTATTTATTTAGGGCTTTTATATTTATATTAATATATATTTAATATTATTATTATTTATATTAATTATTATTAAGTATATTAAATTGTAAATTTAATAATTTGTATTATTTTTTTTTAATTTTTTTATAATTTTATATTTTATTTAAAAATTATATATATAATTATTTAAAAATTATAAAATATGTAATATTTTTAAATATTTTTTAATTATTTTAATTGTATAATATTTTTTATATTATTTATATAACTTTGTTAAACCTTATAATTATTATTTTTATATTATTTATAATATTTTTAAATTTTATTTATATTTATATAATTATTATTGATAAAATTATTGCAAGAGAGAAACGAGGTATTATAATTTTTTTATATATATTTATATAATATTTTTTATATATATAGAATTAATCTTTATTTAAAAGATAATATTATAATTATATTATTCTATATATATTGTATTCCTCCCCCATATATATGTTAAAATAATATGAATATAAATATTAATAATAAATATAAATTTAATAATATTTTTATATAGTTTATATTATTATTATTTATATATTATTATTTTAGAATAAAAAATTATATTTATTAAAATTAATTTATTTTATTTTTATTATTAATATAATTTTATAATTATTTTTAATTAATTTTATTATTTTATATTAAATTAAATATTTATAATTTAATTTTATAAGTATGTTAAATCTTTTTTTATTTTAATATATAATTCTATAAATTTTTTTTTTTTTATTAATTATATATTTTATATCAAAAAATTATTTAATTTATTTTATTTATTTATATTTAAATTAATATATATTTTTATTTAACATTTTTTATTTTTTAATAAATATACTAATTTTTTTTTTTTTTTTTAATTATAAAATTATTATATTTTTTATATATATTTTTTTTTATATTTAATTATTTTAATTTTTTTTTATTATAATTTTATAAAATTTAAATTTATATTAAATATTTATATTATTTTTTATTTTTTTTATTTATATAAAAAATATTTTTACTTTTTTTTATGGACATTAATTATTTATTTAGATTATTATTTATTTTTAATTATATATTATTTCTCTGGAAACCCCTATTTGGGGTTTCTTTCGGTTGACATGTTGTGAAACAAGAGGAAAAAAAAATGAAGAAGAAAAAAGATGATGAAGTTGAATTTTGGGAAAACTAGATATTTTATTTTATTAGTCTTGTTACTTATACAAGTCTTTTGATATTTGATCTCATACAACATGATTATATAAGTTTACTTTTGTTGATTTATCTTTAATAATAATATTATTATTATTATTTTTTTATGGAGTTCATTCTTGTTTTTTATATTGTATGCAATGAAATGTTCATCACTTTCTTTTATCAATAAAATTAGATATGAATGCAATTTTTTGGATAATAGATTATTTTATTTTTCTGATTTATTAAGTAATTTTTTGTATTTTTTAAACAATTAAAAAAAAATAGATTGAATCTTACGATTTACGATTTGAATCCCGAATTGAATCAAATTGGTTCTAAAACAAATTTACGATTCGATTACGATTTAATAACCTTGGTTGTAATGACTTTAAAATTAAATCTAACAAATAAAAAACTAAATATTAAAATTTAACACTAAGTTAGATGAAATTAGTTTTGTAAATAAAAAGGGATTTGAGGTAGAAACATTCTTTTAAAATCAAGTGTAAAAGACGATCTTGGGAGAATAAGATCACACATGAATTCAATCAAAAGAATGGAAGAAAATTAGAAAATTGTTCGCACTAACTTTGAAGGCAATGGAAATGAGTGATTGAGAAAGGCAAGGATATGATTTGTCTTAACTCGTGCGTGAATGAAGGATTGAAGAGTTTTCCTTTAGTGACAAAAAGGTCTTTCTCCAAGTCCCGTAAGATTTATTGACCTTGACAAAGGATAGGGGGGGTCATATAGAGTTAAAATTGAAAAGATTAAGACTATTTTGTACTTACCCAAATACCTTAGCACCATTTTTTGAAAGAAAAAAAATTATAGATTTTTGTTTTGGTGTTTTCTCCTATGAATTCCTTTAAATTTTGATTTAGCATACGTTTGTATTTACCCCTTGTGACTATGTATTTTGTGTATACCACCTTATATGATTCATATGTCTATATATCCCTAAAAGAATGACTTGTTACTTTGAGCATAAAACATAAAAAAGTCTAAAATTCCTTTGCTATTTATCCAATGTTTGAGGTGCTTTTTGTTGAGATTTGCTTAAAATTCTATTTTGTGTAAACTTTTATTATTGAGTTAATTGTTAGAATTAGAATTTAGGAAATTTCTAATTGCTTTAGGATTTGATTGATGTTTATAAATAGGATTAGGATGGCTTATTAAGTATGAGCTATTGAGATGTTAGTTTTAGAGTTTTCAGGGAGAGCGAGTTTGCTCTCATGGAGAGCCCTAGTTTTGTCTAGATCTTGGGAAGAATAGCGTACTCATGACTTATCTTGGGACTCTTAGTATTTGAGAGTGAGTATCCTTACACCTTAAGGGTGTGTTCATTTGGAGGGTAAATGGGTGGGAGAAAGTAAAAATAAAGTGAAGTGAAGTGAAGTAAAGTAAAGTAAAAGAAAAGTTTAGTTTCTTTGGTGTGTTTGGTTTGAGAGAAAAGTGTTAGGGGAAAGTATAATTTTTTCCAAAACTACCCCTTCCTCTTTTTAGGAATATAATCATGTAAAAGGGTAGAATAGGAATAGTGAGGTTTTTACTTCACTTTCTCTTACTTTTCCTTCAAAAAAATGGAATACATTTTGGGTGAAAGTGAGAGAAAGTCAAACACTATTGAGAAAGTTGAGGTTTCACTTTCTCTCACTTTCCCTCAAACCGAACAACCAGTTTCACCCACATTCCACTACTTTCCCTCACTTTCACCCCAAACGAACACACCCTAAAGGATTCGGGTTTTGAGTGTTTATCTTTACACCTTAAAGGATTCAGATTGTTTGATTCTGTTTCTGGAAATCTTGCTCAAGTGAGATTGTGTTGGCTTAAGCGAACTGTGGTGAGTTTTGGAATTTTTTCTGTATTTTGAAATTTCCTAAACATATTCGGTTTAGGGTTTATTTGTGAAAGAGATCAACATAAATTTTTTTGACCGTGTGAGAGTTATTCAGAGGATATGTAAAAGCTTTTGGAGTTATATTCTTGGTAGATCTTCTCTTTTGTAATCGTCTTCATTATAGTGAGGATTTCAAATCATTTTCGATTGTGGACGTAGCCTTATGGTGAGTGAACTATGTATATCTTGTTTTGCGCTTTTGTTTTGTTTATTATATTATCATCAAAACTCAATATGGCATAGTTTCTCCACCACAAATTTCAACTAACATTCTTTAATCTATGAAAATTTGAGAGTAGTTGCATTTTTTTTTTTTTGGGTGGGGTTGTGGTGTTGCTTTCTGTCCTTCTTAGGCTCTACTTCATAGATAATTGAAAATGAGTTGAATTTTGCAGTGAGAAAGATGCGTTAAAAGAAGAAGCAAACTCCATCCAACATGTTCAAGAGCACGATCTGAAAGGCGCCGCATCTCTCTTTACTCTCACAAACTGTAACAGTTAGAAGAATGCAAGAGAAAATCTTGCAAACTGTATGTTTGGTTGTTTGTTGTGAATAACTAGAAAAACAGTGCAGAAATTTAGCAGTGCTTTGTATCCTTGTTTGTTGTGTATAGATTCTAAGAATGATAATGCAGAAATGGAGCAAACCTTTCTTCAGATCTCACTTCTTTAACTAAATGTATTATATATAGTATTTGACCCCATTTTCTCAATGAAAAAACTATTCATGCTGGGTAAGTATTTCATTATCAGTGATTGAAATAGCATTTAATCGTTTTCTTGTTAACCCATTAAGCTTTTGAAATTTGTTAACCCTTGGAAGTTTTGGTTTGTACTTGTAATGGATAGGGAGTTCTATAGGTATGCATTTGTGCACTTACACCAGCAATCCACGCCATGCTGCACATTGTGTCCAAAGGTGTTACGTGGCATGGTGCTGATGTACCCAGGCACACAGAAACAATAGCTCAATAGTTTCGTTTGTTCTTTTGTTGAGACTTTTAAAGTTTGATACTTTGTCACAACAGTTATTAGAAAATTTGAGCCAAAAAATGATGGAGGATATTCAAAAAAATGACAATCTCGGTAGCGCAGTGCAATTTTCATACATTCCCAGAGAAGCGAACTCAGAAAAGCCCATGGCGAGGCCCAGGAAGGTCTCTCCTGGAGTATCAGGGATATAAGGTTATCTGATGTATCTTTCAATGCTACTAGTCTTCTCCGGGCAAGTCCTCCGGGTGTCCTGTATTTCTCTTTGAGGCCTCTTTTTAGTGAATGAATGATATTTCCTTTCTGAACCAAAAACAAAAGTCTCACGGCAATTGCAACCCAAGAAATTAAAAGCATGCTACCATGTAGGTAAAGTAACCCCTGACAGTGTAGCCCAGTGGTCACTTGGACGAACCGTAAACCCGGAGGTCTCGAGTTCGATTCACTGGCTCCCACTACAAGAAATTTACCGTGCAGCGACGGAACTTTTCCGTCACTAATATGCAATTTTCCGTCGCTATTACTATTAGCAACAGAAAAATATCCGTCGCTAATCCGTTACTGTTGCTTCCGTGGCTAAAGGTTTTTTGTGACGGAAATATATTTCCGTTGCTAATAGTGACGGCAATTATCCGTCGCTACTGATGGTATATTGAATAAGAAATTTAGTAACGGAAATTTATTAGCGACGGAAATATTTACGTCACTATTAGTGACGGAAATATTTCCGTCTCTACTAACTTAGTAGCAACAGAAATATTACCGTTACTAATAAACTAGTAGTGACGAAAATATTTCCGTTCCTACTAAGTTAGTAGCGACATAAATATGTCTGTCTCTAATAGCGACGGAAATATGTCCGTCTTTAATAGTTCATTAGTGACGGTAATATTTTTGTTGCTACTAAGTTCTTAGTGACGGTAATATTTCCGTCACTAATACTTTTTTTTTTTTTTTTTAAATCTAAATGCTAACTCGAATGTACTGCACCTGTATAGACCTAAATACATTCTAATTCATATTTTCATCCATCCTTTCATTGATCACATACATTTCAATTCACATTTTCACAAACCCTGTACATCCATTCATTCACATACATTCCAATTCACATTTTCATCCACCCTGTACATCCATATTCATACACATGACTCCACAAAACCTGTACATCCATTCACATTTTCATTAATAAATCCATTCATTCATTTGCATCCACAAAACCTATACATATCCATTCACATTTTCATTCATAAAACATGTACATCCATGTTCACATTTGCATTCACAACACCTGTACATCAATTCACATTTTCATTCACAACAGTTTGAGTGCATCTGCTTTAAAATGGAAGGCCCCACTTCATGCTTATAGCATTCTGTTATAAGTAGAATTATAGCATAGTTTGAAGTAATTTAAAGCTTTGTACTTGAATGACCTTTCTGTCAACCTATAAGTAGTGAAAGTTGTGCAAAAAGAAATTTATCGCACGACCAACGTTTTGGATTATCTTGATTAAGATGCCACTCTGTGTTTTGTAATAAGAATATTCTCTAGATGTTAGGACTAAATGACTGTTGAACCAGAGTTCAAACCAAAATTTTCTAATAAAGAAATTTTATTAAGTTATTAAATGATATAATCTACTTATAGTATTATGATGTAATTTGAATTTCTTTTAAGTTATTAAATTTTATTAAGATGCCACCTGTTCCAGCATAGCTGCAGCCTAAAAAGAGGATTGTGTTCCACCCATGATTGTGGCTGTTCTGAGCACCCCTTCCAAAAGAACACTTGAATCTCTATACAAATGAGATGTAGGAGAGGAAAATCTAAAATACTGAAAATCATCCAACAATCACCATAACTAGAGAACAAAATCTGAAAAAATCAACCCACAAACCATTAAACATCCTCCACTGTCTTTTTTTATTTATTATTATTTGATTTTATTTATATTCGTATTCTATATTAATATTTTATCCATATTAGTAGTTTTCATTAGAATGAGACTACTATGATTAAGCTATAAAAAATTCACAGGGAGGGAAAGAGAAAGTGAGTGAGTGAGATTGAGGGGGATGGGCAGATGTAAACACGCGCATAGAAGCTGAACTATTTCTGGATACAGTTTTATCAAATAGTTATTGTCATATCTCTTTGGTTTTATCTTTCAAAAATGCTTGATATTTGCCACAGAAGGAACCATGTTTGACTCTAGTTCAGTTGCCATATATAACAACCTAATCAAAGGAAATCACTACGATATTAAATCATCTATCAAGTATCAGTTAACAAAATTTCCTTGGGTGTGTGACCCATCGAATGCTAGTCCCATCCCCTTAATTTATTTGCACCACATGTCTTGATATTTCATTTGGAAATATTAAATTGTAACTGAGAGAAGCAATTAATTGCAGAAGATGAACTTCCAAACTCTAGAAATCCAAATGAAATCAATTGTCCTTACCCATTTCCTACGCACAAATCAATTGTCCTTACCACCAATAAACTCAAAAATAAGAAAATATAAACTGCAGAAGATATATTTCAAACCCTAGAAATCCAAACATAACCAGAAAAGACCTGTTAGTGATCCACTGTTTCGGGCTTCAAATTGAAGCAGCAGAGAGAGGTTAGAAACTAGAAAGGCAAGGATCCACTAAAAGTTGCCTTCACAAAAAAAAAAAAGGATCCACTGAAAGTATGAACCATAAACCCTAGGTCTCTCTCTATCTTCAGATGCCAACAATATATCTACTTTCAAGGGTAACTAACGGGAAAAAGAAAAAAGAAAAAAAAAATGCAGAAGAAGAAGAAAGGGAAGGGAGAGAGAGAGCGCTACCTGAGAGAGGAGAGCCGAACGAAACTTGGTGATGGGGGCTTTGACTGTCGCTGGCGTTAGTGCTAGTCAGAGATGCTCTTCGAACTGAGAGAAGAGAGTAGTGAAAAGATTGGGAGAGATTTCTCTCCTCTTGCCACCGAACTGAAGAAAGAAAGGGAGAAGAGGAGAGGAGGGCGGGAAGCAGCAAATATTTTGGGGGTTTTCGTGCGCGGGCTGATTTCACTATAAAGCTTAGTAGTGACGGGACTATTTCCTTCACTGTTAAATCTAAACCATAGCGGCAGAATATTTTCCGTTACTATAGATAACTTCCGTTTCTAATATTATTAGTGACGGCATATTTCCGTCACTACTATTTAATCCCTATTAATGACGGAAATAATTCCGTCACTAAAATTTTATTTATGCGGGAAGTATCAAATTCCATATCAGAGACGAAATATTAGTGACGGTATACTTTTCCGTCACTATAAGTAATATATTAGTGACGGAAAAATTTCCGTCACTACTATTCCGTCACTACTCGGTAGTTTTCTTGTAGTGTCCTCTCAATAACGGCTGCATGGGGTAGGGGTATTCCCTATGTTAGCCCGTGGGACTAGTCTGAGGTTTCAAGGCTCAGGATATTCACGGTATCAAAAAAAAAGAAAAAAAAGAGGTAAAGTAACACCTAAAAAGCATGATACCGTAATTCTCAAAATAAAATGCAAAATGTCTAATGACAAAACTTATCTTGTTCTTATCATGTCGAGTCTGGGCTAGTATATAAAGGGGCGAAGCTAGGGGCTGGGAGGGGTTCCCCCCTCCCCAAAAAAAAATGGAAAATCCTTTCCGCGCGGGTTCTGTCCTCCGTCCATCTCACTTTAAATATGGTTAAGCTTAATCAAATTAAGGTTAATTTTTTTTTTCTTTTATAAACCATGGTTAGATGGATGAACTTTAGGGTTGAGTGAATCTTAACCACGGTTAGTAGGTGTTAAAAGGGTCATATGATAGCTTGTAGATCTTCCTTTAAATGTGGTTAAGCTTAATCAACTTAAGGTTAATATTTCTTTTTAAAAACCAAGGTTAGATGGATGAGTCCTGGGAGTGAGTGACTCTTAATCACAGTTAGTGGGTGTTAAAAGGGAAACATGGCAAGTTGTAAAGGCCCGTGCATTCCGCCAGAGAGAATAATTTTCCTTTATTTTATATATATATAAAATTAAAAATATAATTAATTTTATTTAAATAGTAGTTCTCTTAAAAAGAAGGACCCTTTTTTTTTTTTTTTTTATTGAACCTTTATTGGAATGCAACCCTAACGAATGTTATGACCACAATGGACCCATTACTCTCCCCAAAAACAAAATTAATACATGTGCTTTGACCCCCCCCCGTCTGCTTAGCGGGCCGGGTTAGCTCTTCAAGGAAAGGTACGGGCTTGACTCCATTCATTTCAGGAATGGCGGCCCTCAGCTTCGCCAGCTCTTATGAGTGATATAGGGCAGAAGCTCTTTGGTAAAAGCAAGGGCTGTTTTTTCTTTTTGGAAGACCTGACTCCTTGTCCACACCGTTTCCGTTATTGTTGTCTTTACTCAACTGTCATAGCAGTTTCGAAATCCACACCCTCGAAGCAGGCAAGAGAACTAGCCCTACCTAACCCTAAAGCAAGCCCTAAAAGCAGGCAACCAAGAGAGGTAGGTGCGGAAGGAAGTGCTTTCAGTCGATTGAAGCGAGTATATATGTGTGTGTATCATGGATCAAGCTTGAGCCTGAATTTTTGTGATTTTGAATAGGATGGCCTGGCCCGGTACATTTACAATGGGGTTTTGGGCCCAAATTCGACTTGGTCCATTTATAGAGAGAGGGGCAGGGGAATTAGTGGCTCTATTTATGGTTGCATTTCGCATTCAACAACTGTCTTCTTAGTTGTAATCAGCTTTTTTAAGATTAATGAAAATCAAAGTAGCCAACAACAACAAATTTAACACGGCACCAATCGCACCTAGGGATGGCAACGGCCGGGCCAATCGGGTAACCCGCCCCACCCCGCCCTTCCCCGCCCCTGTTGGAACGGGTTTGGGGAGCTTCTAAATGGGTTAGGGGCGGGTTTGGGAAAGAGACGTTAAACCCATTGTCGGGTTTAGGCCGGGGATGGGTTTAGGCCACTCGCCCCGTTTATAATGTCAAGTCACTATTTTGTCCTTAGTTTAATAATAAAATTACCTTATTATACTAATTATAGTATGAAATATAGTTCCGACGTGTCCCGACCCGCCCCATCTAGTGCTTAACGGGGCGGGAATGGAATTAAAAGCTGTTTTGAAAAATCGGAAGCGCCCTGCCCCGCCCTAGGTTTGGGATGGGTTAGGGGTTGGACTTTTCCATTAGGGGCGGGGTCGGGATGGGGGAGCCCCGGCCCAAACCTGCCCCGTAGCCACCCTAATCGCACCATACAAATGAGGGAGAAAGGGGGATAAACATGAGAATGACTTCGCTGCAACAAAGGCTGCATAAAAAAAAAACCTACAATCTACTCCCCGTCTGCAAAAAAGACACATCAGCCAGACAATTTTTTTTTGGCAGAGATAGTGGATAGGGAGTTTGATTGTTGGGCCTTTTGCTGAAGCGTGTGGTTACGACAAATTAGGGCCGATTAGGTAGACATTATTAGAGAATATCTTATTATAATAAAATGAATGAGATACACTATATCATTATCTCTTCACAATTAGATAGAATCAATTAAATTTGAATTTAGGATTTGATTAGGTATGATTAGATTAGGATTATCTTTGAGAGATCTTTCTATATTAAGAGTCTTAGAATATTATTTAAACCCCCTTATCTTGTAAATCATCCAAAATTATTATCAATAAATCAATTTCTCTTTATGGTATCAGAGCAGACAATCTGTATTGATTTTTTTTGTCCAATTTCATTACTTGTTTACGGTGGGTGGCATTGCGGTTGCCCGTCGGGAGTGGAGTTCCTACATTCTCTTTCTTCTTTTCTTGCTATTAAAGACACATTATTTTATTTTAATTTTTCTATCCCGGTATGTTCAATACCCTATCCGGCATGGGCCATGGTAGTCCAGTTGATTCCACTGCAAACCAAATAACGTCTGTCCAAAGCAACTCATCTCCCTTGAGCCTTGATTTGCCATTAGCTTTATGATCTATGATCCCTTCAAGCATGCCACATCTTTTGTTTGGTAAAGAAGAGCTCGTCTTTCTAATGCTTTGGAATACATATTGTGGGGGAAATTCTTGCAATGGTCCACGCATCAATAGCTCAGGTTGACTGGTAGAAGGAAGCAAATATGATCCTAGCTCGCTTTTGTTAGTGCGGGTTGGGGCCCTCCTGATAAAGTTATCCGATGATCAAGTCAGTATATGCTGAAAATGAAATATCAAGATCAAGCTTTTAGTGAGAGAATGTCTTAAGGTATTTGTTATTTATGCATGATCTTTTCATTGATCAAGACTTTCGAATGATGGAGATTAAGTTCTTTTTGGATAATTCTTGTGTGATTGGTCAACAGTTTTTCAGTAGTCTCTTCCCCTTGGGGAGGTCTGGGGTATTTATAGGCTTGAGTTAGGATGCTTCATAATGGCCATCTATGCCCATACATAATCTTACCACGTGCTTTGTGGGGTATTTATAGAATGTAAAGTTTAATACTGGTTCTAATTGGGATGTAGGATCTGAGGGAAGACACTTAGTGCTGGAAAGACCTTGGGATGAATAGGAATGGCCCCTTCCATCCAGGTAATATTTACAAGACATTGTTAGGAAATAAAGAGTTGGGAGAGTTGGGAGTTCTGTATCATTTACTAATTAGATTTGCCCCTATAATCCATTAAATAGCTAATACCTATATGTGCCAATAATTCAGAGCTTGAAGTTCATAGATATCGATGTGAGTGGACTATAGCTTTGGGATTTTACCAACTAGATGCTCTTTATCTTCTAGACAAAAAACCCATTTTTTTTGGATCACTGCATAATCTCTAACAATCTTAAATCAAGCATTATTTGATTGCTTATATTACTCATTCCATGTGATTTTGGTCTATTGTCCATCGCGAAGGTGACCTATCCAACAGGCGGTTTTGATTTGATCACTAGATACCGGTTAGACTGCTAATAGCCTACCATACTATTTGCTCAATTGTATAAGATTTAATTTCCTTTTCATTATCATGTTTTTAGATAACATAATCATGCATAACCATGCAGTTTCTTTAGTTAATCTACTGCAATAATACTTTTGAACTATCAATAATATCGTAAACTATTATTTGGATCGTAAACTATTATTTGGAAGGAATAACACTAACCTATTGATTAGGATCATTAACAAAAAAAGAAAGTGAACCAACCAATTGCTGGGTCTGTTAGAAGAAGGAACTGGGAAGACACACAAGGAGGATGGAATATTGGAAAAGCAGCTTTTGAATGATGAAAAGCTATCGGATGTATATTGAGCACGCATCTCCTTATAAGTTCCATTCCATAGCGTCCCAAACAGTTGGTATCCATTTTGGGAAGCTCTTGTGTGAAGCTTATAAGGGCTGCGTGTGTGGTCTGTCTCCATTCCATTTTGGGAAGCTCTTGTGTGAAGCTTATAAGGGCTGCGTGTTTGGTCTATCTGCATGAGTGTGTGTGTGTTTGCATGTGGGGTGTGAGTGTGTGTTTTCCTTTCTTTGCCTTCAGTATTCACCTTGTGGTGTTACTGAGTTTACCAAAAAAAAATTTTCTTTTTTAAATGATGAAAAGCAATCCATAAAGCACATTGTTGGATGATTTGGGACACAATTATGTTAGAAAGGTTCCTCCATTTTTATTTAATAATTCTTTGAACGTTTACTATGTACTATGCAGGGTGTGTGGCATAAAGTGCATAGTTTACTCATGCCAAGTTTGTGTTGCCTTTCTTTGTGATCTTAGGTTGCTGAAGCATCTCATCAACTCAATGCAATGTTACATCTCTGCTTCACCGTGTTGAATGGAATTATATGAATTATAAAATCACCCCCACTACTTTTAGTAATTACAAACATGCCATGGTTGTAGTGTAAAAAAGGGAGCTCCGCTTCATCGCCGTGAAGCAGAGCTCCAACTGAAAATTAATCTCATGTTATATTTGTATGTCATATATTTCATTCTCGATTGTTTTGTTGTTTTGTTTGTCATGTAAATTTGGTTTTTAGAACATGATTCAAGATAAAAGATGGCATTGCACGTGCAGGGTCTTACTAGTTACTTAATAAAAGAGTTTGAACATTCGTTCTACTCGGCTCGGCTTGACTCGATAACACCCCTAGGGAGACACTACTACCGCTAGGCTGGTCCCATGGTATCTATACGTAGGTATTAGGAATGTTTTCCTTACGTACTTGATCCTTGCTACGCCTCAAATAAGGGAATGGACACAACTCCTTGTTTTCCAAGTTCAATGCACCAACATGTCCGCTAACCTCCAATTATTGGTATTATTTGTGATCAAACCTCCTATTATTTGTATTATTTGTGATAAAGATTTGCTGATCCTTGGAATTAAATAATCTAATGTTGTTTTTATATTTTACATGGAGTAATTAATTTTCTCCTGGCTCTCACAAAGCTCATTCAATTGCTTATGCATATTAGTTAAACTTTTTTAACCTTTGTGGGTATTTTTTTTTTCTAAAATTAAGGACAGATAGTAAACTAACCTGGGTGGACCAGTGGTTCCTATGCCTTTCCCAAGTGGGAGGTGCTGGGTTCTATTTCTCACTCCCCCTTTGGGGCCAGTCCCGCACAGGTTTACCTAGACTTACCTGGTGTGACGGGTTACGGGCTCACGTTGCACTCGAGGATGAGTCTTGACCAAAAGGGTTGGGACCACCCCGAGTTCCTCAAAAAAAAAATAAAAGGATAGATAGTAAACTTTAGAGATTAATTTTCAAGGGCTCCCTTTTTACACTACAACCATGGTATATTTGTAATTACTAATAATAGTAGAGATAATTTTATAATTCATGTAATTAAAAGATTGTCATTATTAGTGTAAAAAGGAGAGCTCCATTCAACACCGTGAAATAGAATTTCTCTTTAAACTGTAAATTGGGGTGATAAAATCTTAACAACACAAAAAATTAAGAGAGCAGAGATTTGCATCATGCGGAGCTCTTGAAAATTAAGGACAGATAGTAAACTAACCCCAAGGGAGGTCTGGATTCCATTTCTCACTCCCCTTTTGGGGCCAGTCCCCACAAGTTTACCCAAACTTACCTGGTGTGACGGGTTACGAGCTTACGTCGCACTTGAGGATTCCTAACCCAAAGGGTTGGATTGTAAAATTCAAGATTAGACCTCATTAATCCATTCTCCCACCCTTAAAATCATTTTCCAAATATGCTACTCACGGCTCTAAAATCTTAACCATGGCAGAAAAAGGGACATGAGTCGCCCCCGTGATTATTATCTATTTATTAAATCACCGTCATCGAGCATAAGAAAGCGATAGTGGAGAACAGGAGAAACATAGAAATGATAGAGATAACGTCACGTAAGTGGCAGATAGTCAGTGGACAAGTGTCAAACCGGCAAAGAGCATGGATCCCACCACAATTCATCCTCCAATCAAAAATGAAAGGAAGGAAAAATAAAAAACCAAAGTAGCGTTCTTAATTCCCTCACTATTATTGCATTATGAAGGA
Source organism: Tetracentron sinense (assembly GCA_015143295.1). Taxonomy (NCBI): domain Eukaryota; kingdom Viridiplantae; phylum Streptophyta; class Magnoliopsida; order Trochodendrales; family Trochodendraceae; genus Tetracentron; species Tetracentron sinense. The sequence continues at coordinate 3,773,915 of CM026569.1, forward strand.
CAAGTACACAAAAAGAGAAAAAGATCAAAAACATTTGCAACCACAATAATAACCATAAAAAAAGTAAACTTATAAAAATACATGTAATTTTCATCTCTATCTCCTATCAAACCCTTTTTTTTCTTTTTTTTTTTTAGTGAAATCTTCCTATCAAATCTCAGCCCCACAAACCCATATCCATTTACAAACAACCATATTATCATAACAACAGAAAACCAAAAAAAAAAGAATCAGATCGATACCATTAAACCTTCTTCTTCAGAAAGTCCATTTCCAGATCTTGATTCGAAGATCAACCTTACATTTTCTTTTAGAATACTCTGTGGTCGTTGGAGTTTTGCCTTTGGGAACAGCAGATTGAATACCGTCGCACGAAACCCTAATTCCGATCTTATTACTCTTCAATCCTCCCATCTTCACTTTCACCTTAGTATCCAACTTAATCTTCAACGGTAAACCGCCATTCTTGTTCAGATCTGACTTCAACGAAGTAACAGACGCCGTATCCAGATCTTGAGCCACACTGGAGACTGAAGCTTCGATTATAGTTGTGTTCTTGGTGCCATGAACAAACGACGGGAAGGATCCATTACCGACCTCAACGTCGTTTGAGTTTACAGAAACAGTGAACGGATCGTATAAGAAAACGAGCTTTTTGTTACGATTTTGAGCTGAGATCGTGAGATCGAGCTTGGAATTGAGATGAGAAGATGAATCTGTAGAAGTTGTGATGTTGAATTGAGAGATCTGGAGAGTGGTGATGGAGAAGGATGGGCGTTGAGGACGGTAGAGAACCCAGACGACGGCGCCGGCGATGGCCGTGAGGAGGAGTAAAGCGAGAATGAGAAGTGTAGTCCAGAGAAAGCAAACGCAGCAGCAGCTCCGGCGGTTTCGCCGGGGCTTAGGTCGGGGACGGTAGGAGGGGCGTGGAGCTCCGTATTGCTGAGGTTTGGAGGAGGGTAGGGATGGGTTGGTGTTGGTGTTGCTGCCATTGATGGTTTGGGGAGGATTGGAAGTAGGTTTGGCAGAAGGGTGGATCCTGTCTGTCATCTTCTTTTTTTCTGGAATTAGGGTTAGGGTTAGGGTTTTTTTTTTTCTCAGTATAGAGGAGGTGGAGAAGATGTATAGAGAGTCTGAGGAGGAGAGATGTAAAGGAGGGAGGGAGGGAAGGAAGGTGGAATGTAAGAGGAGAAAGACAGTAACCTTCCACCCAAAAGAGATGTTTCCACCTCAACTAATTTGGAATCTCTCTCCATATATATAAACAGTTTATATATATTAAAATAAGGTCAAGCTTGTGTATGCAAATTTTGGGCATATTAAATTTTTTTAAAGCTCCCACATGGTTGTTACAAGGTGATTAGGTATAGATAGAACTAGTGTTGTCAGAACCGGATCGGGATCGAACCGGTAGAGTAATCGGTTTCCGGTTTCACTAGTGTTGTCAGAACCGGATTGGGGATCAAACCGGTAGAGTAACCGGTTTCCGGTTTCACTATGTACTTTTTACAAAATTTCTTATTTTTTCCTCGGGTCTGACCGGTTATGATCGTTCCTGTACCACCGTTTCTACCGGTTTTGATCGATTCTGATTGGTTCTTAAAGAATATTGGATATAGTACTGTGATTCTGATACCTGGGTAATCTACTAAAAATTGTTTACATTCCCAACACCCATTAACAATGCAATCATTGAAAAACCTTTACAACATTAAAAAGCTCATGCTAAGAGTAGTAAAGGCTAGAGAATAGGACTAACACCCCTCAAATTTTGATAGGCAAGTGATTATTTCTGGTGCCCGAGTTATATGGGTGGAAAGACATTTAATTGAACACATGAGTAAGTGAATTATAACCGAGGTTAATTTATTTAAAATATATTTTTAAAAAATTAAGATTAGATTATTTTATCCTAAGAATGAAGAAATCTTAACCATATTTAAACTTGATTCTTAATCACATTTAACTAAAAGACATTTAAGCAACTCTTCAATTAAATGTCTTTTCACGTGCCATGCAAAGAGAGGTGGCCGGGGTGTAACCCTGGCATCTGCTAGAGATAATCCGTCGCCATTTTGATAAACCATGTTGCAATCCTATTGCTTAAAAGAAGAAAACAGTACTTAGAGGTAACCGCTAAATGGATGATGAGACAATCTGATCAGGTAGTCGGCTAACAAGTTGGCCTCGCGGTCATTTCTTATTTTCAAAGATAAGAGGTAGGTAGAAAGGTTGGCATGACAAGGATTTAGAACTTGTAAGGCAATGTAGGAAAAAAAAAAAAAAAAATGTAGAACTGTAGCTCGTGAAGTACCTAATAAGTTTAAAAAAAAAAAATTTGAAGCAGATCCATCAACCACCGCCTTCACAAGTGTGACTGACTCTCTTCTCCTTTCTTACTTTAATTCTATTCAATAATTACTTTGACAAAAAAAAAGTCAAGGAAGGTCCTTCCTTGCTTTGCATTGATTTCAGTAGAGTTCTTGCTATTTAGCTATTTACAGTATTACTCAGCCTAGTTTGCTCAAGGTATTCTTATTATTATTATTTTTTTCTAAGAAATATTGTCATGTAACTATAACACACTAGACTCACACACGCAACTAAACCTAAGGTAGCCAGCCTCTAAGGTGCTATAAGGGTAACCTTAGTGGGATACTATGTATTGGAGTCTTGCTCTCCACCTATTCGAGAAAATGTCCAAGAGTTGGATTGCTTGGTGAAGGGAATATTGTGTGCATGAGAGATGATGTTGACGGTTAGATAACAAAATGAATCAATTTCACCAGCCTAATCAGAGGCAATCCTTACCCTCAACTAAAAGCTAACACATGTTAAAGCAAGGGTAAGTATTACTTCATTGTCCGGTGGTGAGAGGGGTTTGGTTCTATTTCTTTGTACATCTAGACATTCATTGAATCTTTTCTGACTCTTTTCGGAATTTCTTATCTTGTTGATTGTCAATGATGTTCCCGTCGCCAGCACGGAGAGTGTGACCTCTTCTCCCAGGGACAGTTGTATGGTCCTTATGGAAGGGGAGGGATAGTCGAGTTTTTGAGGACTCCTTCTCGTCGACTATCTGCATTTAGACTAGAATGCACCGCCTAGTCTCTGCTTGAGGCTCAGTTGGTGGAACTGAGAGGGCCCGTGGGGGAATACTTTTGACATTTGATTGCCCGATCATATTACATGTTTTATCTTTCTCTGGTTTGTATTTTCTTTTCTTCCTTCCTCTGATTTACTATTGGTGAACCTGAAGATGTAGCTTTCCATTCCTTTATATATATTGCATATTTTTTCGATAAAAAAAAAATGGGGGTAAGTATTGGCGTGTGTAAGTGTGGTGTGCGTGAGTTTGTGCGTGTGGTTTATTTATTATCAAAAGAAACAAGGCTGAGTTGGGTGCGTGTTGAAAAAATCAGTGAGTTTTGGTTGCCCATTTATCTCACATCGGTTACTGATTGTTGGGTTCTTCTCCTTAAGTACTCTTACCTCACCGTTCTTTTTTGAGAAGTGTGTGTGGTTAAAGGCTTGAATTTCGATTGAGGTGTGTGTGTAATTGCAGTGTGCATGAGTTTGTGTGTGTGGTTTATCTATTATTAAAAAAAAAAGGTAAGTATTTGTTTTTGATTAACAGCCTCAAATTAATATTGTCAAAATTAATATTTTGTCTGGTTATGCGTGAAGAGGCTGAGAATTGCTACATCTAGCATATTAAATGAGTATTAAGGAAGAAATAGAGAAGACATAGAGATAGGGAGTGGTGTTCGATTTGCAAGGAGAAAAAGTGGCTCCTATTATAGAGTGCTCTTCATTTGCTTTCAGTAAAATATAAAGCCAGGTCTCTATTATAATTTGAAAAAGTAGGTTTGTGAATGAATTATGTTTTCTCAAAGAGGAACTTTAAAGTCATTTTTCGAATAACACATGTTCTGATGCGTAATTAACCCCCGCAAAAGGTAAATAGTTAACTTATTGTGGCTTTAGACTATGTCCTCATTGGTCTATGCCCTATTTTTACCACACCTCAATTGTAGTTAAGATTCACTTACTCCTAGGGTTAAACTAACTAATCTTAATTTTTAAAAAAACAAAAAACAAAAATATTTATTTTAATTTTTTAAAGCTTAACTATAGTTAAAAGAGTATTATAAGGGACACGTGGCCATGACATTAGACTATATAGCCTAATAAGTGGTGTGCTAATGACTGTCCTATATTTAAAAGGAAAATAGTCACCTCCTTGGGCTGAGGAGGGGAGTTACCATCTCGTCCCTCTTTTTGGGGCCACGTGCCCCTTTTTTTACTTCCATTAACTTTGATTAAGATTCAGTCACCCTTAGGTTCACACATCTACCCCTTGGGTTTTAGGAAAAAATATTTTTAAAAAAATTAACCACAGGAGGTGATTAATTTTGAACCATAGTTTAAAGGGTTTGTGAGAACGAGGAGGAATAGTCCCCTCCTCGGCACGAGGAGTTTACTATTGCTCTTCTTAGAGCATTCCTAGCACCTCACCAAAATAACTTTTTGGTTATTTTGGTGAACCAAAAGACTAAAAAGATGTTAAAATGAGTCCCAGCAGCCTCAACAGAATGAAGAAATCAGTTTGGTGAGTCTACAGTACTCATCAAGTTTGGTGAGTACTATAGACTCACCAAAGTTAGATCTTCTCACCCTTGGGCCCACACAAATAATAAAATAAGGTTTCTCTCTCCTTTTCTTTTTTGTGGTCTCACACAAACAAAAAAATAATATTTTTCTTTCTCTTCTTTTTTCGTTTTCCCACACAAATGATAAAATATTACTTTTCTCTCGTCTTTTTTTTTTGGTTAAAATAGTGAGGCTGTTGGGAGTGTTTTGAAAAAGTGGCTCACCAAAACCACTTTTTGTGGGTTTTGGCTATTTTGGTGAGTGAAATTTGATGAGGCTGCTAGGAATGCTCTCAGTAGTTTCGAACTCCCGCCATTTCATTTGCGTTAAAGAGCGCTCTCTCTCTCTCTCACTCGGTGTCTCTCTCTCGCTACAGAAAAGCTTCTCATGGCCTGGTGGGACGGCGTCGAAGAAACTCGCATCCTGGTTGCACCTGGTAAGATCTAATTCCAACTGTTCTGCTAGAATCCATGGCCTAGGGTTTCTTGAACACATTCTTCCCTTTTCTTTCTTTTTTTCATCTTTATATTATCTTGATTCATAAATAAAACCTTTTTACCCATTGTTCTCGTAGCTATAATTGCTATTTCATAAGCTAGGGTTGAATTTGGTTAGAAATGTTTCTGTACCCTCAAAAGAATCCTCAATTTTGCTCTTTTATGTGCTTCAATTTATTCCACTGATCGACGTTTTAAATATCCCTTTAACTACAGAACCCATTGCAACGGGAAATGGTAAAGGAAAATTCTTATCTCTCCGTCATCCCAAATCAGGTAATTTACTTTAGGAAATTAAAATTTCCCTTTTCTTTTGACTCCCAGATTTAATAAAAAAAACTTTGAGAATTCTTGCTGTTCATTTTGGAGGGTGTTTGAAATTTGACTATTCTATTATCCAATGCAAAATTGAAATTAATTTCATGCTTAATCATGACGTTTGCTTTTCAAAATGTGTCCAGAACTGGACCCAGTAATCGTTGTTGCTTAGAATCTATTATCTGATAGGCTTGGCTCATGAAGAAATTCTTCACTAATACGACAGGAAATCCAGCAAGTTATTTCTTCATCGACGGATCTCTTCAAGAACTTCACTGGTTTAAGCAGTCTTATGGGTCTTGGTTCCTTGGGGATTATGTTTGTGAAGGTAAATGTTATGTATGTGACTATTTACTCTGATCGGGTCTACCATGTTCTTTTGTTTTACATTGTTGCAGTTATATGGTATTCATTTTCATCTTTTTAGGTGCATGATGTTTAATTTATAAGCATTGAGTTATTTTGCATACTTACCTATAAGGCTATTAACGATTTTGTCACTAGAGTTTCTAATACCTAGAAGCCAAGTTATTATAATTGTGTCAACTGTCAACATCCTTTTTTGTTTCCTTTTTTTTTGAGGGACAGATGGACGTCTATATACTGCCACTCCAGTTGATCCCGTTTTCATTCTGTTGCCCCTTTTTGAGGAAGCTCGAATGAAGGTAAAATACTATATTAGTATGTTACAATGTTAACAAAAAGCAGAATTTTCCCGTATAATGGGTGCCCACCATTCGGTTTTCAGTTCCTTGCATCCTATTTTCTCCTGTAGGCATTTCCATTCTAACTCAACTGCAATTATGCGTCATGTCACTAGGAATATATTATGTGTGTTTGTTTTTTCTGAAATATATATTTTTTGTTTCAGTTGTTTAAATTGTATTTACTAATAGGGTTGTAAATTAGTTACCCTTGGCATGATATAAAAATTCTATTAAGTATTATCTATTCTTCTATTTAATTTTCTTTATGTAAATTTTTTCCAAGTTATTGATATCAGTCTACCTTTCAAATACAGAAGGGAGATGATCAGGGGAAGTTCAGGCAGTTAGAAGAGATAATCTATGTTGAGGGTTATCTTGGATATCAATCTCTATCATCCATCGCAGAGGATTCTATACAAATAGTTTGCGAGATCAAAGGTGACCCACTGCCTTTACCTTTACCTTTGCAATTTCATTTTTTAAAATTAAATATGGCATTAATGGCCTGCTATATCATGACTGAGTACCTACTATTTTATCAAGCACTGCAGATGATTAAATTCTAATGTTCTGACATGGTGTTTCATGCCAGAGAAATCTAAAGTCTGAGCTGTATAGATCATTAGTGCGTCTGGAAGAGCGTAGTTTTACCTGTGAGGGGCTGGCAGTCTTTGGTCTGACCCTCCCTCTCGCACAAAGTTGAACCCAAACCAGTCAATGACTGACAGGCACTGCTGTCCTTGTTATTATTCTTTTCTTTTCATGGGTTTGGATTGTCGTACCTATTTTTCTGTTTGGTATTAGGGTTGACATACCTCAACCGATTAATGGAAGGTTTGGGCATTTTCCAACTGACATGTGAGTCAACCCGCCCCATTCCTAATCCAACCTGGCCAACTTTCAGCCCTATAATATGTGTATACAACTGTGGCAAGCAGTCAGGGGGATGAGACCGCACCATTCAATGCCCCCCATTTAGAGATATCATAGGCCTACTCTCGAACCCATCTCGCTCTTCTTATTTTCTATCATTTCCTTATTTTGACTATCAGAAACACAAGTTGTATTCCGCCACTCTTGTCTATCAAGAACCATATCTTAAATTAGTTCATGTGTTATCAAAAATTTTCTCACTATCTTCATTCACATCCTTTTCAGCAGTCCCCTTCTCTTTTCGTAGCCGTCCACTTCTTTAACTCACTTATTCTTATTGGTTATTGGTGCCTTTCTTGTTCTATGTTGAAGGTGTCTAAACCATATTAGTCGACTTACCTGCTTTTATCACCTATTGGAGCTACTCCTAGATTCCCTTGAATCCTATCTTTACAGTTTTTCCTTATATCTATTTCAAAGTCCTTCATCTCACTCAATATGAATATGCTGCTTTTTGGCTGCCAAACATTCTGCTTTATAAAGCATAGATGATCTTGTTAATGGTATACAAATTATTTAGTTTTATTCTATGTTTTTCTGAATTTTAATGATTGTAATTATCCTATACATTCTTTTGGATGAGAAAATGGGTGAATGGTCCAGAAGTATTCTATGTTTAGTGGTTAGGATCATCCAAGTGGGTGGATTTTTGGATAGGATCTCTCTTAAGGTGGGATCCAGTATCCATTGAGTCTTGCCTCCATTATGCACGCCACATGTATGGCTTGACATTTATTATTTATGGTCTAGGTTATTCATGACTGTAAATCATCCCCTCACAATAACGAGGGAAGCAACTGTGTCTTCTGTATATAATCTGCAAATATTTATTGAAAATTTAGTGTTGCAGGTTGTAAAATACAATCGGATATGTTAGCAAGTTGACTGCGGTGTCACAAAGTAAGCTCATGCTTGTTACTTTGACCAGAGAGCTAATTTGCCTTGTTTTGAGTAATTTATTTTGCAGAATTTGGATCCTCAAAGTTTTTTAGGCTGGACGATTCCAAGGTCTTAGCTTGGTTGTGCTATAAGGTCTGTTTTCATTTGTATAGGCCTTGTTAATTTTTCCGTATAAAGGCACATGAGAATTCATTACGGTAATATCATGTTGAGAGTCATTGATTTTAATATGGGTGAGTTATTCAAAAAGTGAACCTAATTAACCTCCACCAGAAGTATACAAGAGATTGTTTGAGCCATGAGGACTGTGATTGTGCTATGTATCCATATTCCACACACATGTAAACTGGTAGGGATTACTTCCACCATTAAACAAGTCCCCTGGGAGATCTATGAAGCTAAAAATTGTGGCATTCTGATGATCCCAACCATCTGACCTGTCAACTTCCAATGGATTTGGTCATGGTTGACTAACTCAGTTTGGTTTTGATAGCCACAATGTCAAAACATTTAAATGCAATGAACTGCTCAATGCTTTAAGTCTTTATGCTTTGTGGAAACTTTTGTCTTGTTTTATTTATAGATGCACTTATGATATGGATAATTTTGACATTATTTCCTTTTCCATCCAAGGAAATGGTCAGATGCATTTTCTCATAATTTAGTTCATCCCTCATTGCAGGTACACCAATTAAAACGAACACTACCCACACTAGACAAAAACTACGCTGCTCGTGATGAGAAAGATACATGTATGAGTTTTGTGAGAAAGCTCTTAATACTGCAAGATTGAATCTATTACTCTTTAATGTATTAGTAGGAGTGTGTTGGAATATTTTACAAGGTTATTGTTTAAAGTAAATCTTAGGTACTCATTGGGTAGACCAGATATAGTGTCTACCAATGGTACAGATGCAGCCATGGTGTGGATGCATGCGAGTGTAACCATCAAATGGGTTCCACCCATAGTTACCAAACACCTGTATTATACCCGTATACATGGTTTAAAAAATCGCTGAAACCGTTTCGTATCGCCCGATACGTAACGGTTTCGGTTGCCCCCGTTACCCGATACCGTACCTTTACATAGTTTTTCCAAAAAAAATATGTATCGCCCGAAATCGTTACGTATCGGGCGATACGCCTGATACGTTATGGTTTCGGTCGTAGGACTCGTTTGCGATGTTAACGTTATAAAGTATCGCCCGATATGTTACGATTTCGGTCGTAGGACTCGTTCGCGATGTTAACGTTATAAAAGGTTCCAAAAATCCCTAAACTCATTTTAAAACCTCATTTTTGCTTCCTCTCTTCTTTTCTACCTATTCTTACTCTTGTTTCCTAAAATCATTTTATTTTTTGTTGATTAACAACTTGATTTGGGGTTTGATTCATAGATTTGAAGGAATCCAGGGCAAGTTCTTCATTTCGGATATATTTCAACCTTCGACCCATCTAATTTTCTTATGTCTAAATTTTGAGCTTCACATTGGCTTTAGAAGTATCTTCCTACTCATTTATTGAATTTTTTTTTTTTTTAATTGAGATTTTTTGGATTTTTTTTAAGCAAAAAAGAAAAAAACGGCTGAAACCGTGTTTTTAAAACCTTGCCCGTATAATACTTTTAGGGGGATCGCCGTTTAAAATTCCGTACTTTTGATGTGTTACGTGTTATACCCGTATCGCCATTTAATACCCGTTTAATACACGAATTACGTATTAAATGGATACAATACGCGTATTTTTGCCATTCTTTTACCATATTAAACGCATATTCTGCATTAAATGATTGTTATTAGTTAATATAATGATTTTTATTTATTTAGAATTATTAATTATTTTTTAATTTTCCTGTACTTTTTTCGTCTAACACCCGTACTTCCCGAAGGGATCATTGTCGTATTATACCCATATCCATACTTGGTAACTATGGTACCACCTAGGCTCAACCTGATTAGAGTACCTGGTTTGTCCATATATTTCTCACTATTTGGAAGGTCAGTAAGATTTGAGATGGACAATCTGGAAAGGAGACAATATTGGATGCTTAAGACATTCGGTTGGGTCTTGTAGCTTAGGTGATCAACATGGTGGGAGTGTGGGACACGTTGGATGGTTTCCCACCTGTGCATGTGCATCACATGCACATAGTTGCAACTTCTAAACTGTCTTTATGGTAAACTGAGTTAGATACCTTAAATTTCCTCTTTGAAAGTTTGTTTCTTATCCAATATCTGTACCCCATATCTGCGTGACTGTTAATTTGCATGCACATTAGTAAATCTGAGATCACAGATGAACGGATGTGGTGCTCTTAATTGTTTTCTAAAATGAGGCTCTTTTCCACCTCTTCTACTGCAATAACTTCAGCAAATTCACCTATGAAGGCTCATTTTCACCTCTTCTACTGCAATAACCTTCTGCAAATTCACCTTTTTCACTGTGCAGTAATTGACGCAGTCTCACTGTTAGGAGAGTATTTGAAGGATGAACCTTGGTTGAAGCTCTTGTGTAGTCATCTAAAGTAAGCCCTTATATTGTTAAGTTATACATACAATAACTTAATTTATTTCATTTTACCAACATGGAGAAGCAACAGAACAACAGATGCCTGGATAGTTTCCTTTGGATGCTTGGGTCTCATTTGTGTGTTTGCAGGTTGGATTTACAAGAGGCTACAAGAAAAGCACAAGTTCACGAAATCCTCCCAAATGCACTAGAAAGTACTCCAGGGTCTTCTCATCCCCTACAGGTATATACAACATATATAACATCACTCCATTTTACAGTTTTTTTTTTTGCCCTGGTACCCATATCGGATGCACATTGAAATCTTTTAGGAGAAAACCTTGAAGTTTTTTTCTTTGTTTAATTGGTATTATGTATATAGATCATTTATAATCCATGTTCTTCAGGTGTTTCTATGTAGCTAGATTTTTTGTGATCATGAAGGGAAGGAAACTTTTTAGTACCTTACTTGAAATTGTGCATATTGACCTCCTCTCCATCAACTCCTATTTTCAGTCAGTTGCTACCGCTTGGGTGTATATTTCCCAGAAATTGTTTTACCAGACGATCTTAAAACAAATTTAGGGAGATTGATGAGTGACAGAGTAAGTGGGCCACTGTATGCTATTTATGTGTCCCGGGCAGACTTGCTTCTTTTTTTGTCTGCATAATCAGATAGTGTATCACTCCAAATTTACGTATATCTGTTTGAATTCGGGGTTTACTTAGTTGCTCTGTCCGGCCCCATCATGTGTTCATGTCAAGTCACACTGGATGCTGGAAATTGGACGACCACTTGCTATACTACTTTGCTTCAATTGCTCATACTCTGGAATTTGGTTCGGGTGGTCCTGTTTGACAGTTTTTGTTATCCTTTTTTTCAGGTCAAAAGTGGGAGTGACAAGAAAGCAAGCAACGGAAAGCTAGCAAAGAAGGCAAAAATCGAGACGGATTCACGAAACATCAAAGACATGTTTCGACGGGCCTCAAGAAGGGGAAGCTAAATGAGGTTGGCAGAGATGGGAACAGGATCTCCGGCAATATTTGTAGTGATACAGGGATACAGCTCACTGAAAATTGTTGTGATACTGATATCCACTAAATGAGGCGCATGAGCTGCAACTAATGCTTGGCATCAAAGTGCCCTTATCTAGGTAGTTTTGGTTATACATTATCTTCAGATAACTCTTTATGGGTTTCAATTAGGCCTTCAGCTTTACATTGTGACATTGTGAAGGTGGAACTTGAGGAGCTCTAGTTTCTTAGGTTTTTCTGTAGCTCTGAGCTGTGTTATTACATGTATTTTCTGAAGGAAAATATTCACCTCCCATCCCGAGGAGGTGAGTTACAGTCTTGGCCCCCATTTTGTGCCACATGTCCCATCTTTTTTTACTCCCTTTAATTGTTGTTAAGATTCACTAATCCTAAGGTTATAGAGCATGCAACCTTGTTTTTTAGAAGGAAAAAAATTAATCAGGGTTAAAACTTGTTAATCATAGTTCAAAGGGCCATTTTGAGGGCAAGGAATATAATAGTCCCCTCGGCCTGATGGGACTATTGCTCTTTTCTGATGGGACTATTGCTCTTTTCTGAAACCTAATTCCTTTATTTTTGGAAGAAAACTTAATTAACTTGATGGGAACTGCATGTATCTGGTTTTGACATGTAGATAAGAGTCCAGCTTAACCATCCGGAAGAATTTTCTTTATTATTTTTCTGATCGTGAGATGGCTTTGATCCAGCATTTGTGATATTTACATGCGTTTAGAGCATCAATAAGGGCTTACTTGAGCAAATGCTTTTTATTATTAGCTTAAGATCATCTTCTTTCCTTTTCCTTTTGTAAGGGTATTTGTCATTTATAGGCAATACGGCAGCACCATACAATCCAACCTACCATTTGAATTCCTTTTTTTTTTCATTACATCGAATTGGTGATTTGATGTTCCTGTTCAACTTCAAAAACGAAACTCAAAACATATTTCACTTTGTGACTTTGATGTACAGTACAGTGTGTATCACATTGGGGTTTAGTGCTTTTTATCTCTAGCCATGTTGCATGGATTCTTCTTAGAGGGTATTTTACCCTTGTCAACATGTTTTGGATTTAAACACTTCATCACTTGCATCAATATCCTTGCCAAGTGAGGAGATTTTCTTTTATGCTACTCCAAGAAAAATGGGCAATTTTTTTCTCCTTCCCAAAAAAAAAAAAAGGTTCATGGTTCCACACACACACACAAGAAAAAAAAGTTCTGCGGATTGTTGATGAGAATTCCTTCTATGCCATCATTTTTGAATGCAGAAATAAGACAACAGGTCACTATAAGGAGTAATATGGCTCTGGCTACTTCATATCTGCCAAACTTGGAAGTCAAAGGGACCTTATCTGAACTATTTTACTGTATGAAGATGGAGATGCCCCGCTTCAAATTTTGCTGGCCAGAAGATAAATCCCTGTTACCATATGGTTTTCAAATATTAAAGGAAAACAACATTTTCACTGGCAACACAAGTGCATCTACAACATAATAAACCTCAAAGTTTCCATAAATGTATAGTCTTATCTGAAAATGCATTAAAACACTATAGGCTGAAAAGGGGGTTTATCAGGATTTTTTTTATGCCTTTAAATATAAATTTTCAGGATTTTTTTTATACCTTTTAAATTACATGCTCTATTCTGGGCCGGGGGCATACTGATCATTTTCTCCAGAAGATAAATGCCCCACAAAAAACAGTTTTCAAGTGATAACGATTTGGTAAATGTCATAAACCTTAGTATCCAAACAATAACTACTGTTACAGTGATGACATGACAATTTGGTAAATTTCATAAACCTTAGTATTTATTTTTGTAAAACCCCAACAAAAAAGGAGTTTGATTACCCATTACTCAAAAAGGTTAACAGATATTATATGGTGACTGGCAGGTGGAATACATTATAGTGAGTACAGCATTGCCAATCATCATCCACACGCCAGGGCTTTGTCCCAATGGTAGTGTATCCCCTGCTTTAGGGGGGAGGTCCGGGGTTCAATTCCCGCGAGGGTGGGAGTCGTTTATACTCTCCACCCGCCCACTAACCAAACAGATACTAACACCTAACCCGGCGTTGCGGCCTAAACGTATATCTTGTACCGAAAAAAAAAAAAAAAAAAATACACAATGTACAACCATATGAGTTACTTTTGATTTAAGTGATACTTTTTGTTATGTGTGTGTGTCCACCATTATTATACCAATCATGAGAATTATACTTATACCTATCCTGGAAAATGATATTCCTCTCCTTCCACTTACTCCAAAAAAACAATAAAAGAGGAGCAAAGACCTTGAAAACATTCTCTCCCATGGGCCCCAATTGGACCCGTAGTGACAAAAGAATATCTGTGGAATTTTTTTGCTTATAAGTAAGATGCCACTAGTTACAAACAGGGGTGGATCTCTTCCGGGGGCTAACAATGGGGTTCCGGGGGCATAGCCCAAAAAAAAAAAAAAAATCAAAATTTCAGGGGGGGGGGGGCTTCAGACCCCATGTGGCTCCGTTACAAACTTGTCAAACTGTCATCCATGTAAAATGCTTTGCTTGTCACCTTAGTTTATCGGAACGGAGTTCCACTACAAGAAAACTATCGAGTTCCACTACAAGAAAACTACCGATTAGCGATGGAAACAGGACCTCGATAGAGTGGAAGCCAGCTTGGAATTTTGAGTCTCCAAGTGACTTGCAAACCTCCTTTCATTCAATGAAGTACCATCAATTTTGAGTCCTCAAACTACATCATAAGAGAATCTCTTTGGACTTGAGCGAAGACCTCCAATGACATTAAACAAAACATTTTGAATTATCTACTGAACACCCCTACAGATAAGGTAAAGAGGAAAGGGAAAAATCAATGATCAATCACCCAATCATATCCCTTGAGAAGTGCTTAGCCCAGTCGCATTAACTTCAAATTTTTCCACAGATGTAAGAATGGGTGCAACACGTGAAGATTTTGATATTTTAACAAACTTCAAAAAATAAAAAATCAGGAAACGTTTGACATTTGTAACTACCACATTGTGTCTATGGATGATTGAGACTGGGTCTAGCATTTCTGCATATCCCTTTGTTGTTCATAAGGAAATTGGTTTGAGAAGCAATATTGATGCCGATAAAGAACGGAATTCAATCGAAGTTTGTATATTCTCACCAGAATTATTGATTTAAAGATCCTCTAGCTAGCTCTACTTTATTTTTAGAGGAGTGTTATCCCCAGTCGCATTCACTCCAAAAATTTCCATAGAGGCAAGGTGAGGCATATCATGTGGACATGTTTGCTATTTTAACCCATAAAAAAAAATAAAAAACAGAAACTTTGTGACATTTGTAGCCACCAAGTTGCTACTGTGGAAGACTTACGACTGGGGCTAGCAAAATCCTTACAAAGTTCTCTTATTTTTTTCAAAAAATCTCGAATAATATGCGATATTTTCGTTGAACGACTAATTCACAAAATATTATCAACATTTGGAAAAAATTGGGACAGTTTCAAAAAGTTGCAAAATTTGTGAATTAAACATGATTTATTAACGATTTTTTTTAAAAAATTTTTCCATATATATATATATATATATATAGAATTTATGAAATATATTTATTTATAATTAGTAACCTTATTTTATATTCTTATATCTTGCTTGACATTTTTCGATTTATTTCTAAAATTTTCCTCAAACGAATAATTCCCGAACTCCGACTGAGTGACTATGATCAGTATGAGGGTGATAAATGTGGTAATGAGGCTTTATCCAAGTAGGCTATCCCCCATTTTACAAGTGCAAAGTCATTTACTAGGGCAATTGCTCCCATAAACTCTAGATCAAAGGATTTCTTGCAAATGGAAATCGTGTAAAAACTAATAGCACATTTCTTATTATATGTGTGGAACTTGATCATTTTTCTTATTCGACAAGGAAAAAACAAAAGGTAAATTTTGAGGAAATTCATAGCTGCAGCCCAAAGCCAATATCTTGATTGAGTATACTTGGATGCATTGTTACAAATCTCTCGAGAAATACAAAAAATAATACCTAAAGTTTAAAACTCTTATTTTATTGCTCTATTTAAAAATTTTATTAACTATAGAGTTAAAAAGCAGTTAAATGGGCGCTGTAAGTGTGGTTATACTCGGGAGAATTCAATTGCAATTGGACAGGATCCAGACTCATTATGAATATGTTATATATGGTAGAGATTGGATCATGGTCAATTGCGATTGAATTCTCCCAAGCTCAGCTTCGCTTGAATCTAGTTCAAGTTCAAGTTCAAGTTCGGTCAGGCTGATTCAAGCTGAGCTTGATCTTGAATATTCGAACTTGATTCAAGCTCGGCTCAACTTGGCTCGAATATAGGTCTACTGTTGACCATCATTTAAGACAATTACTCTACAATGATTCTGCATATCTAAACTTTCCATGTTTAGCTTTATACATTATATACTGAAATCTAAAGAGATTTTGTAATCTAAAATATTAAATGACTTTTAGGTTCTGAGGCTTATAAAAAGGAACCCCTAAAAATAAAATCAAACCAAACGAGCAAAAGAGAGTGAGAGAGCATATGCTGACAGCCATAACAACATGGCTACTTTATCAGGTTTTTATTTTATTTTTTTGCACCAATCAAAAGTGTTTATACTTCACTGTTGTCGGTGACATTAACGGGGTGGCTTAAAACTGTTTTTTTTTTCTCTGCTTTTACATTCTCATGGAGGTTTAAGCACTTGCTATCTTAAGGCATCTCATGCCATTGAATTTTAACTGCAGATCGAAGCAGACAATGACGAGGATCATGCAGACAATGGGTGTGAAGGGATTACCATTGTCCATTTGAGGAGTCATCCACAGGTTTCTATTTCCTTCGAAAATTAAATCCTTTATATGTTCTTTCCATTGACTAACTTTTCTGACCATCTTGATAAATTTGTTTGTTATTTGACCAGAAATATAAAAAATACTTCCTCATTGTAAGGGAAGATTATACATCATCTAAAACCTCTATAGGAGGATGAGGAAGACGGTGATCAAAGAGAAAACCAGTTGGGGCAAAGGAGAAAGAGAGAAAAACTCTAGCGGGGAAACTAACCCCTTGTTTTTTAATCTTCTTTCTCTTCTCTTCCTTTATTTTCCTTTTTTGAATGCAAAAAAAAAAAAAGTAGTTTATTTTTATTCATTGCAAAAATTTTAATTAATTTGTTACTTTTTTTTTTTTGGTATTAAGAGATTAATTTTCTTCAATGTGTTGAAGTGGAGCTCCCTTTTTTTACGTGTCATGTTTGTAATTAACAATGGAGGCTGGGGTAATTTTACAACACACCGTAATTACACATTTGCCACCGCATAGTGTAAAAAGGGAAGCTCGGCACAACGTGGTGAAGCAGAGCTCCTATTTATATTTAAATTGATATATTGAAACCTCTCGAAGTTTTTTTTTTTTTTTAATTTATTTGTTTATTTATTTATGGTAGGAATTGAAGAACCTTTAAAGTTAATACACAGTGAACAAATGTAAACATATAAATCCACAACCAACAAATTCCAGCAGAAAAAAGATAAAAGAAACAAAGAAAAAGGGGTGACCGAATGGTATAAGGTCTTGTAAAATGAATTGGCATTGGACTCACTCACCCCCAAACTAAGACAAACCCTTAACCTAGATAAATGAATCAACAAAAGAAAAATAATCCGCTGTGTGTGTGCAAGCCGGCACAGTGTGACTTGAGGGTATATCCGTAAAAATATTAATTCTACAATGAGATAATTTTTTATTTTTTTGGTTAGAGGGGTAATCTAAACACACACATACTTTTACTAACATACCCGTGTGGCCGTGTACAAATATGGCATTTCTTGTGGGATGAGTGTTTAAAGGCCACAATTGTTTTTAAGGCATGGTTTTTAACAGTTGTTGCTCCGGTTATCTCATCAACCAGAGCTCATCTTATGGTTAATCTCTTTAGAGGAGTGCTAGCCCCGGACCCACTAAGTAAATTCTTTTTAAAGCACGTGATGTTGCGACCCAGTAACAGGGAGATGGTTTAACACTTGTTGCCGCCACCTTGCATCTTAGGAAGATTGTGATCTAGGGCTAGCATTTTTATTCTCTTTATAGTACCGAAAGTATAAGCGATAGTGAGAAGGGGATGATTGGTACAAGATAACCTGTGCAAGCCAATTCCTCATTCTTTTGGGAATTCAGTTGTGCCGCATTTCATTTCACGCAAAATTAAGGGTGCTCGAGTGGCAAATTAGTACCCCTGGGCCATTTAGAATAAGGCTTATCGTCAGTCCCAGACTGAGCTCAAGTTGAACCTGGGCTAGCCCAAGCTCACCCCTGTTTGGTTTCCAAGAAAATAGGTGAACAAAAGGAAAAAAATTAATTTCCCTAATAATTGTGTATACAACTTATTTTTAAATGTTTCCAACTATCTTTTCTCAAAATTTCACATATTTTGTCATAACCAAACATGGGGTTTTGAGAAACACACAGGATTTCGAAGTTAAATTAGCAACAGAATTATACTGAAGATGGAACCAGCAAAAAGCATATGACATTAGTGTAAATCTCATTACAAACTGTGCAGCACAATTGAGCTAAATCTTGGTTAAGATTAGGACACAGATCCAACTCCAAATCCTAATTCATGAATAGTAGCAGGTTTTTTACGCTAACAAAACTCGAACCTGACAAGGTGGGATTCTTGACTGGATTTGGATTTCACTTGATCCTTCATTTTGTTAAACTCAAACTCCAAGTCAGATTTTCCCTTTGTTCTGGGATCGAGTTCGAATACAACAGCCTTCATCCATTGTCAAATCTCCTGATCCTGTTGCTGGACAATATAATTATAAAAACTAAAATTATCTCTTCCTCACTGTCCAAACTATAACCTTCTTCTTTGGCACATGAGTGTTGTTTGTTGAAGTTCGGTCGGCCTTCGAGACAATTTTTGAGACTGTAAACCCCGCGACATGAAAAATCTGTCATCTTTGAGGAATTAATGAATCCACAGAATAATCTCATTTAAGGATGATTTAACATAAGATGTGTCACAAATACTCTTTTTAAGGCACGGAGAAAATTCCCTTAAGACATCAAGAGAATAATCTCATTTAGATGATTTAACATAAGATGTGTCACAAATACTCTTTTTAGGTCTTCAGCTTTACATTGTGACATTGTGAAGGTGGAACTTGAAGAGCTCTAGTTTCTTAGGTTTTTCTGTAACTCTGAGCTGTGTTATTACATGTATTTTTCTGAAGGAAAATATTCACTTTCCCGCCCGAGGAGGTGAGTTACCGTCTTGGCCTCTTTTTGTGCCATGTGTCCCCTTATTTTTACTCCCTCTAATTGTGGTTAAGATTTACTAATCCTTAAGATTATAAAGCATCTAACCTTGTATTTTAGAAGAAAACATTAATCAGAGAGGTTAAAACTTGTTAACCATAGTTCAAAAGAGCTTTGTGAGGGCGAGGAGGAATATAATAGTCCCCTTGGCCCAAGGAGACTATTGCTCTTTTCTGAAACATAATTCCTCTTATTTATTTATTTTTTTTGGAAGAAAACTTAATTCCTCTTTCTTTGATCATGAAGAACATTTGTTTAAACATTTTATGACTGAGATTTTAGTCAGTAAATCAAATTAAAAGAAGCAAAGTACAAATATCATCATTTGCATGAAGTTAAGTCATTTCTTTGATCATTTTATAGTTGAGATGACTTGATGGGAACTGCATGTTTCTGTTTTTGACATGTAGATAAGAGTCCAGCTTAACCATCTGGAAGAATTGTAATATGGGTCACTTTGATCCAGCTTTTGTGATATTTAATTACATGCGATTAGATCATCAATAAGAGCTTACTTGGGCAAATAATTTTATTTTTACCTTAAGATCACCTTTTGCTTTTGTAAGGGTAAAAATCTGCTTTAGTCCCGGGACATTTATCATTTATTATGGGCAATACGGAAACCTACAATCCAACCTACCATTTGAATTCCTTTTGACATCGAATTGGTGATTCCAGTGATGGAAATCTAAAATTCAATCTGCCATTTTCCACGTTTGTTACCTGTAATTAGTCCTTTGGTGTGTGTTTCCTGTAATTAGTCACCCTTTTGCATAGACTAAATAAAGCAATATCCGAAGAAGTGCTTGTTCAATGACCAGTTTCACCACCCCAAGTCCCAAACAATAAAAGCAGTGCGTATATGATGTTCCTGCTCAACTTCAAACACGAAACTCAACATATTTCACTCTCCGACTTTGATGTATATCACACATTGGGGTTTAGTGCTTTCTTCTTAGCGGCTATTTTACTTTTGTCAACCTTGTTCAACCCTGTATTTTTTATTAGTTTACTAGGCCTGTTGGATTTCACTCGATTGATTTTTTTTTTATCGTTGGTTTACGGTTAAGCCACTTTAGTATCTGATATGAGTTAATGGGCCTTGGATTGTCTCTGGCGAAGCCAGAAACCCCTCTCGGGGTTCCATACATTGTGCAACAGTTGGCGTAAAAATTGGGAGAAGTCATTTTATTTTCTCCCCATGATTTTGACTTCTCCCCATTTGATATCTCTCCCCCTTATTCTTACACACTTATCGCCACATGTCTTATTATGTGTGGGGAAGTCAAAATCATGGGCCCCATGATTTTGACTTCTCCACCACTTGTCCCCTATTCTATGGAACCCCCGAGACAAGCCCTTTCTAGCTATACCAGAGACAATCCAAAGCCGAGTTAACATTAACATTTGCACTCATTAGAACAAGACATTCACGTGCAGTTTGCTACTATATATATTATTTATATGAAACATATTTTTTTATAATTAGTAATCTTATTTCATATTTTTATATCTTGTTTGACATGTTTTTTTTTTTGCAAAAGTTTTCTTCCACAAATAATTCTCGAACTCCGATTTGGTAACTATGATCCTGATGAGGGTGATAAATGTGATAATGAGGCTTTATTCAAGTAAGACATCCCCCTTTTTACAAGTGCAAAATCATTTACTAGGGCTTGCTCCTATAAACTCTAGACCAATGGATTTCTTGCAAATAGAAAGCGGACAAAAACTCATTAGCACATTTCTTACTATATGTGTGGAACTTGGCTCATTTTTCTTCTTCGATAAGGACAAAAAGAAAAACAAAAGGTAAAATTTGACGAGATTCATAGCTGAAGCCCAAAGCCAATATCTTGATTGAGTATACTTGGATGCACTGTTACAAATCTTCTGACAAATAATCAATTTTTTGCAAGAAATACGGAGAAAAATACCTAAAGTTTAAAACTCCAATTTTATTGCACTATTTTAAAAATCTATTAACTAGAGTTAAGAAGGCAGTTAAATGGGTGCTGTAAGTGTGATTGAACTTGAGAGAATTCAATTGCGATTGGACAGGATCCAAACTCGTTATGAATATGTTATATATGGTAGAGATTGGATCATGCTCGGCTCAACATGACTCGAATATAGGTCTACTCTTGACCATCATTTAAGACAATTACTACAAGGATTCTGCATATCTAAACTTTCCATGTTTAGCTCTATATATTATATATCTGAAATCTAACTAAGAGATTGTGTAATCTAAAATATTAAATGACTTATAGGTTTTGAGGCTTATAAAAAGGAACCCTAAAAACAAAAACAATGGGAGAGAGACAGAACAAATGTTGATTGCCAAAAGAACATGACTACTCTACCAGGTTTTTATTTTATTTTTTGTAATTTGGTTTGGATTTTATGCATATTTTCAAATATTGTTGTATGGTGATTTACTATTGAAGTCGTCTCATATCATAATTGGATCAAAAGTGTTTATAGTACTTCACTGTTGTCGGTGAGGTTAACGGGGTGGCTTAAAACTGATTTTTTTTCTCTGCTTTTACATTCTCATGGAGGTTTAAGCACTTGTTATCTTAAGGCATCTCATGCCCATTGAATTTTAATTGCAGAAGCAGACAACGACGTGGATAATGCTGGCAATGGGTGTGAAAGGATTATCATTAACCATTTGAGGAGTCATCTACAGGTTTCTATTTCCTTTGAAAATTAAATCTTTTATTTGTTCTCTCCATTGACTAACTTTTCTGGTAATTTTGATAACTTTGTTTGTTATTTGACCAGAAATACAAAAAATACTTCCTCATTAAGAAGGAAGATTCTGCTTCAGCTGAAACCTCTATAGGAGGATGAGGAAGACGGCAATAGAAGAGAAAACCAGCTGAGGCAAAGGAGAAGAAAACAGAAACTCTAGCGGGGAAACTAACTCGCTGTGTTTTTTATTATCTTCTTTTTTCTCTCCCTTCTTTTCCTTTTTTGAATGCAAAAAAAAAATGTAATTTATTTTTATTCAATGCAAAACTGTAACTAATTTGTTATTTAAGCTCTCAATTAATTAGAATCTGATCTCAAAGTTTTATATTTAGTTGTTTGTTTGTTTATTTATGGTGGGAATTGAAGAACCTCTAAAATCAATACACAGTCAACAAATTAAACGTGAATATAAATTCAACAACCAAGAGAGTCCAGCGGAAAAAAAAAAAAAGTGAAAAAAGAAAAAGAAAAAGAAAAAGGGGTAACAGAGTGGTATAAGGTCTTTTAGAAATATTGGCATTGGACTCTTTTTTTTTTTTTTTTTTTTTCTGGGTGAGAGATACGCGGCAATTAGACTGCAACCCCGGTTAGTAGGTTAGTATTTGTTCTAAGTCATGGGCGGGTGGAGATGACAACACTCACACCCTCTCGGGAATGGAATCCGGATCAATGGAGTGGTGACTAGCATACACAACCGATAGGTCAAGCAAGGCTTCCCGGCATTGGACTCATTCACCCCAAAACTAAGACAGCCCCTAAACCTAGACAAATGCATCGATAAAGGAAAATATAATCTGTTCCGCACAGAGTGACATGTGGGTATATCTGTAAAAATATTAATTCTACAATGAGATAATTGTTTTATACTTTTACTAACATACCATTGTACAAAAGAAATAGTTTGCTCCAAGGCCATGAGCGAACTATTGCTCCTCACTCTCACAGAACTGCCTTGCCATGAGCTGAGGTTAATTTTAATCTTGTAGTTAATTTTTTTTAATTTTATTTTTCTAAAAACAAAAGGTAGATGTCTAAACCCTAGGGGTTAGTGAACCTTAACCACTATTAAAGGGAGTTTAAATGAGGACATGTGGAATGAAAAGGGACCTAAGACGCCCCTACTCGCGTCATCTGCTGAGGAGGTGATTATTTTCCTTGTACAAATATGGCATTCCTCTGGTATGTATGTTTAAAGGCCAGAATTATTTTTATGGAATGGTTTTGTACGGATTTAGCATTTGTACAAGAAATCTTGACCTTTAAGCACCCATGTCACAAAGAATGTCACCAGGAATCCCATGGACGATTTGGTTCCCCGCAAAATAGATTAAAAGGAAAGTTACTAAAACTGCCGTAATTTATAGTAGAGATTAACTGTGAACAGAAGCTTCGTTGATGAGAGATATCAAGAGCAACCCCAAAATATGCCTTGACAGGGCTAGTTTGGGAATTACAGAATTTTTTGGGGTAATTTCCAAACAACCCCTAACATAAGACATGATTTGGGTTGCTCAGATTATCTCATCAACCAGAGCTCCTCTTATGGTTAATCTCTTTAGAGGAGTGCTAGCCCAGACATACTAAGTGAATTTTTTTCCAAAGACAGCAAAGTCGGTGCAACACGAACAGGTGATGGTTTGATCCTTGTTGCCACCATCTTGCGTCTTTGAAAGACTGCGAACTAGTGGGGGTTGCATTTTTTATCTCTTTATAGTACCAAAAATATATAAAAGGTAGTGAGAAGGGGATGATTGGTACAAGACAACTTGTGCAAGCCAATTCCTCATTCTTTTGGGAATTCAGTTGTGCCGCATTTCATTTCAAGCAAAATTAAGGGTGCTCGAGTGGCGAATTAGTACCCCCTGCCCATTTAGAATAGGGCTAATCGTCAATCCCAGACTGAGCTCAAGTTGAACCTAGCCTAGCCCAAGCTCGCCCCTGTTTGGTTTCTAAGAAAATAGGTGAACAAAAGGAAAAAAATTAATTTCCCTAATAATTGTGTATACAATTTATTGTTACATGTCTCCAATTATCTTTTCTCAAAATTTCACATAATTTATCGAGAACCAAACATGGGGTTTTGAGAAACACACAGGATTTCAAAGATAAATTAGCAACATAATTATACTGAAGATGGAACCAGCAAAAAGCATATGACATTAGTGTAAATCTCATTACAAACTGTGCAGCACAATTGAGCTAAAGCTTGGTTACGATTAGGACACAGATCCAACTCCAAATCCTAATTCATGAATAGTAGCAGGTTTTTGACGCTAACAAAACTCGAACTTGACAAGGTGGGATTCTTGACTGGAATTTGGATTTCACTTGATCCTTAATTTTGTTAAACTCAAGCTCCAAGTCAGATTTTCCCATTGTTCTGGGATCGAGTACGAATACAACAGCCTTCATCCATTGTCAAATCTCCTGATCCTGTTGCTTGACAATATAATTATAAAAACTAAAATTATCTCTTCTCCACTGTCCAAACTATAGCCTTCTTCTTTGGCACATGAGTGTTGTTTGTTGAAGTTCGGTCGGCCTTCGAGACAATTTTTGAGACTGTAAACCCCGCGACATGAAAAATCTGTGATCTTTGAGGAATTAATGAATCCACAGAATAATCTCATTTAAGGATGATATAACATAAGATGTGTCACTAATACTCTTTTTAAGGCACAGAGAAAATCCCCTTAAGACATCAAGAGAAACTGTTGGGTTTTTTTAATCTAATAACTAATTAGGAAAAGAAAATTATCCTTAGACCTCAAAGGCCACTAATTGTCTGAAAAATATAAAGGTGGCGTTTGGATCCGATTTTATTAGCCAAAATCAATTGTGATAAGAATTGATTGTGTAGAAATCCGATCCAAACAATTCTACACAATCAATTCTTATCACAATCGATTCTTAGCCAAAATCAATTCTACACAATCAATTCTTATCACAATTGATTTTGACTAATAAAATCCGATCCAAACAATCCAAAAATCTCTAGTACTGCTTCAAAGAATATCAAAAGGTGGGATGAAAAAATTGTACTTCAGCATATAACAGGAGTGTAGATGACATGATTTTTTTTTTTATCAGTAATGAAGGTCATATTATTGATGAATAAGAAAAGGAGATACAAGAAGTTTACATAGAAAAGAAAAGGATGTCACTGAGCAGTAAGCTCCAGCAGAGTTTTAAAACAACTAGCAATGACCTTTGTAGCTAAACAACTTGTTGCTGCAGAAGCCAGATATAAAGGAGACACCACCTACATGAAAATATCTTAGAAATATTTATACCCAACTCCTTGACTTACCCTAGTATCTGCAGGGAAAATTCTGGGTAGGTCGGTGCGGATACCCGAATGGACTACTCCTTGGCTTGAAGGCTTTGGGACACCTTTGGTTACCAAAAAAAATATTATACCACCGACACACGTCTACATATGCATGGTGAGAGCAGACTCTGGATAATTGAAGAGAACAGAGCTGAGCAAGAGGGGGTGGGGAAGGGGAAGAAAGCAAGGAGATAAATCAGTTAGTTTTAGAAGTCTCCAATCCTTGAAACTAAAGCGTGATACCATTTTCAAAGTTCTTCGAGAATCAGGAGACGCTTATACAGACTCATCAAGTATGGTAATGAGCTCGAAAATGGCCCAACTGCAATCTATAGCTCTATTAAACGATAAATCATTTCCCTCTCAATCACAAAAACTATTTTCATTTGAAAAGCAGAGGGTGGAATTTAGCGGCAATAGTTACTTTATTTGATGGAAAATGCTTAGCTTACCAATCTGGTATGCTATCGGTCCTCATTGGTCTACATTCCCTTTTAAACACCCACTAGTTGTGGTTAATATTCAACTACCCCTAGGGTTCATCCACGTCGTTTTTAGAAGCAAAAAATTTGAATCTTAATTGAGTTAAACTTAACCATGATTACACGGCGGTACCATCATAACAAAATCGGGGTTCAAAAATAATTTAGAGGGGTTCTTATTCAAAAAAAAAAAGCCGGCAAAGTCGGGAAAATTTTTGGAAAAACCAAGAAAAAAAATGTAATAATTATTATAAAAAAAAAAAAGTAACATGATACCAACCATAGTTACTAAGTCACAGTTCGGGAATTATTCATTTAGGACAATTTTTGAAATAAAATGCAAATTCAAAAAAGTAAAAATAAATCGGTAAAACACTAGGTAAGATATGAAAAAATATTAAACAAGATTACAATTAAATAAATTATAAACAAACATATTTTATATAGTAAATGTTTATTATCTTTTTCTAAAAGTTGTGAATAATTCGTGAGATATTGGAAAAATCGCGTATTATTCAGAACTTTTTGAAAAAATCTTTGTTACTATTGGCAGTATGCTACATTAGGTACATAACGTACCGAGCAGTATGCTAATCACTGCTCTTATTTGGTATTCCAAGGAGGAGACCATGGAACATTGGAACCAATTGCTCTCCCTTCCTGTGATGGGTGTTTCCTCTTAGTTTCTTGGACTTCATCTCAACCTGGTTTGTTAAAAATGTGGATAATCTTACGGGTGTGGTTTAGGCTTAGGGAGCTATTTGTTGTTAGTGTTCGAGAATAGAGGAATAGGAGGGTCTTTTACAACCAGGTGACCCTAATGGAGAGAATTTGGCTCTCCATTACCAAAACTCTCTTAGCTTGGTGCTCTGTTAGACAAGAATATGTTGATTTTGATCCCTTCGCTTTCCTTTATGCAAGTAAGGGTTAGATTTGTTAAATCTTTGTAATGTTGGCTTTCCTCATTTTAGTATTGGTTGGGGTTTACTTTCTTGTAAGCATTTGGTTTCCAGTCTCTTAGGATTTTTATGCAAGTGAAACTTGGCTCATTTTGCAAAAACAAAAAACTTGCCACAAATTACAAATTAGGATAAACCTAGCTGGGAAAAAAGAAATGGCTTCGCTTCCATGGTGATACTGTAAACCTAGTACCTACCAACCACTACCACATGATAGGAGGTCATATCATTGATGGGATTGAAATTTGAAATTGGTGTCCTATTCCCATTGGCTCCGAATTTGGCATAGACCTTCCTTGTGAGACCAAATTGAATGGCACTACCGCTAGGGGTGGAGCCAGGATTTTCTAGTAGTGGGGTACACAAAGGTTCATGAAAAATGATAATAATTGTTGATGGATTAATAGAAAATTATTAAGTTAGTACAAAATATTTTGAGTCTAAGGTGAATGGAGGATGGTCTCGATTTTTTTTTTATGACTAAGTTCTTGGGCCATCTCGCCCATACACATCTTACGGGTATTGTTTCTCTTTATTTACTGATAGCTATCCCTTTACCCCATGTGTATGTCCTGTCAAAAAATTAAATAATGTGCTATAAAAGATATATTTTGTTTAATAGTTCGGAAACGTTGCCCACTTGCCTCATGGTTATATCTATTAATCTTAAAATTAGGGACGATGCACATTGCCATAATTATGCCCAATAAAATTATTAAAAAACTTAGTATAACATACATATATTTTTTTCTTGGAGCACCTGCATTGAGATCAGATCACAATCAATTGCAATCGCACCCATAGGCCTACACGCATCCTTTTTAATCTTTATTAAATGTGATCAAGATTTACTAACTCTTAGGATTCAACAATATACCCTTGGTTTTTAGAAGAAAAATATTTTTAATTTTAAATTTAATATTTTTTATTTAAAAAATTAAGGTTACATTATTGAACCCTAAGGGTTAGTGAATTTTAACCACAGTTATTAGAGGTTAAAAGGGACATGTGTTGACCTGTTGAGAGTGAACTCTCCCCGAGTTCTTGTCCCTACTCCCATGGCGAGATCAGATCACAGCCAATCGTGATTGGACTCAGGGACAGTTCAATCGCACCCCACATGTCAACATGTGTCCTTTTTAACCCCTATTAACCCTGATTAAGATTCACTAACCCTTAAGGTTCAACAATCTAACCTTGGTTTTTATTTTATTTTTAAAAAATTAACTTTAGGGTTAAATTTTTGTAACCCTAAGGTTAATTTTTAAAATATCTTATTTATTAAACCAAGTTTAGATTGTTAATTCCTAATGAATCTTAATCACAGTTAATAGGAGTTAAAAGGGACACGTGTTGACCTGTGGGTGCGATTGAACTCTCCCGAAGTTCAATCGTGATTGGCTGGGATTGATCTCTCCCATGGCTATGTGGATAAAAAAAAAAACCTGTTTTCCAAAAGTTCAATGGGGGCACGTGCCCCCACAGGCTCCCACCTGGCTCCGCCCTTGACTATGGCAGCAAGGCTTCACACGTGAGAGTTGGGATCAAGGTTTAAAATTTCGTTAAAAATTCGCAAAATTTCGGTTTCGGACAACCCCATCGACATCGAAACTGAGTTTATTTCGAAAATCTGATTTTGGCTGATATTTCGAAAATTTCGGGTGAAATTTCGGATTTCGAAGATTTCGGAATTTCGGTCGAAATCCGATTTTTTTTTAATAGTTTTTTTAAATTAAAATTATAAAATATTTCAAAATTTTTACTGAAATTTTGTGAAATTTCGAAAATTTATATATTAATTTTAAAAATAAAATAATAATATTTTATGTGAATATATAAAATTTTAATAAAATATTATTTTTTAATATATATATATAATTAATAAAATATTAATATTTCAAATTTTGAAATTTTCCCGAAATCCCGCAATATTTCGGGATTTTGGTTCAGGTTGGCTAGCCGAAATTGCCGAGAATTTCAAAATTAAAACCTTGGTTGGGATCACAGTCAATTGCGATCGCACCCATTGGTCAACATGTAACCCTTTTAACACCTATTAATTATGGTTTAGATTTACTAGCCTTAGGATTCAACAATCTAACCTTGGTTTTTTTTAATATATATATATATTAAAATATTGTAATCTTAAGGATTAAATTTTTTTAACCAGAGTTAAAAAGGTAATTAAATGGGCACTATAACTGTGATTGAATCACAATTGGAAGGATCCAGACTCAGTTATAAATATGTTATATGGTAGAGATTGGATCATGGTCAATTGCAATTGAATTCTCCTGAGCTCGAATCTAGCTCAAGATCGGTCAAGCTTATTTGAGCCGAGCTTGAGCTTGAATATTCGAACTTAATTTAAGCTTGAGCTACACCAAGCTCGGCTCAACTTGGCTCGAATATAGGTCTACTCTTAATCATCATTTTAAGACAAATACTCCACAAGGATTCCGCGTATCTAAACTTTCCATGTTTAGCCCTATACATTATATATCTGAAATCTAAAGAGATTTTTTGTAATCTAGAATAGTAAATGACTTTCAGGTTTTGAAGCTTATAAAAGGGAATCCTAAAAACAAAAACAAACCAAATGAGCAAGAGAGAAAAGGAGAGAGAGAGAGCAAATGCTGATAGCCATAACAACATGGCTACTCTATCAGGTTTTTTTTTGTATTTTGATTTATGTTTTATGCATGTTTTTAAATATTAATATATAATAATTTACTGTTGAAGTCATCACATATCATTTTTAGATTTATCTGATAATATTTTCAAATCAAAAGTGTTTATACTTCATTGTTGCCATTGAGGTAAACGGGGTGACTTAAAAGTGTTTTTTTTTTCTTTTTCTTCGCTTTTACATTCTCATAGAGGTATAAGCACTTTGTTTTTTTTTTTTTTTGGTGAAAGGAGGGCGGCACCTCCGAACTTTATTGAAAAAACCCTCACTGATGGCGGAGGAAAACCGTATAAACAAAAGAAGAACAAAATCTCATCCAAAGCCCCAAAACATACTTATACCCAACAATCATAAAAACAAAAGAGACGAAACAAACTCCAACCAGCCTATGTACGCAAATACGGTAAACCCAACCTCTCCAAACGGATTATTCCCTTCAACTCCTTCGGAAGCATATCATAAACCTCATACCGTCTACTACACCCTCCCTCTCCACTTCGTGCCAAAAAATCGGCAACCATATTCCCTTCTCTAAATTGGTGAGAAATAGAAAAAGAAAGATCATTAGCTGCGACGAGAAACACTTCCCAGAAATTCCATTGAATTTTAACTGCAGAAGCAGACAACGACGAGGATAGTGCTGACAATGGGCGTGAAGGATTACCATTGACTATTTGAAGAGTCATCTACAGGTTTCTATTTCCTTCGTAAATTAAATCTTTTATATGTTTTGACTAACTTTTTCTGATCATCTTAACAAACTGTTTGTTATTTTAACAGAAATATAAAAAACACTTCCTCATTACAAAAGAAGATCCTATTTTGGCTGAAACCTCTCTAGGAGGATGAGGAAGACGGCAATGGAAGAGAAAAGCAGCTGAGGTGAAGGAGGAAGAAAGAACAACTCTAGCGGGGAAACTAACCCCCTTTTTTTTTAATCTTCTTTATTTTCTCTTCCTTAAGTTTCCTTTTTTGAATGCAAAAAAAAAAGTGTAGCTTATTTTTTTTCAATGCAAAATTGGTATTTAATTTGTTACTTAAGCTCTTAATTAGAACCTCTCAAAGTTTTTTTTTTTATTTGTTTGCTAATTTATTTGTCATGGGAATAGAAGAACCTCTAAAGTTAATACACAATCAACAAATGTGAATACAAAAATCAAAAACCAAAAGAGTCCAGCACAAAAGAAAGACAAAAAAAAGTGAATGCCACCATTCCATGATTTGATTCCCCGCAGAACAGAAAAAAAAAAAAAGGTAAATTAAAACTGCAGTAATTTATAGCAGAGATTAACTGTGAATAGGAGCTCCTATTGATGAGATACCCAAAGCAACCCCAAAATATGCATTGATAGGGCTAGTTTAGGAATTATGTAAAAAGTTTTGAGTAATTTTCAAACTACCCCTTGCATAATTTGGGTTGCTCTGGTCATCTCATCAACCCGAGCTCCTCTTCATAGTACCAAAAAATACAAGACAGTGAGAAGGGGATGATTGGTACAATACAAGATAACCTGTGCAAGCCAATTCCTCATTCTTTTGGGAATTCAGTTGTGCCACATTTCGTGCAAAACTAAGGGTGCTCGAGAGGTGGCGACGCGAATACCCCTTGCAGTAATACTCTGTTACCAAACACCCCCTAAAGTATATGAAAATGCGGCCCGATCATCAAAAGGCGAAGCAGAAACGGTGCCACTGTGATTTCACTGAGCTTTCTGGGCAAGCCAATGAGCCACTGAATTCGCTGAGGCGGACATGGATTAACAATGTAATTGACTTCCGGGGCCACCATCTTCTGTCAACCTTAAGCTACATCGGCAGCACTAGTTGATGAATCCCCGTCACTGCACACACCATTGCTGTTTATCTTGATCGTTCCTTGTGGAGGGAGTGATCCATGCTGTACTCGGCTGGACCTGTTAGTTAATAGAGTGGGTGTCTGTTGAGCTGTGGAATCCAGAGGAGATTGGATCACAGTCTATTGCGATTGAACTCTCTCCGATTGCACCCACAGGTCAACACGTGTCCCTTTTAACCAACCCCTATTAACTGTTGTTATGATTCAATAACCCTTGAGTACAACATTGGGTTTTAGAGAAAAATAAAATATTTAACTCTGATCTGAACCCAGCCCAAGTATTTTATTGCCTGGGAAGGAAGGAGGTCCTGAATTGTTGGCCTATTTGGAATAAGGCTTATGGTGAGTCCCAGACTGAGCTCAAGTTGAACCTGGCCTAGCCCAAGCTCGCCCCTGTTTGGTTGGCCAAGAAAATATGTGAACACAGATTTTCTTTTAAAATTTCCCTAATACAAGTAAACAACTTCTTGTTGCATCTTTCCAACTTTATTTTCTCTATTTTCCACATATTTTATTGGCAAACAAACTGGGGGTTTAGAGAAACACACAGGATTTCAAAGATAAATTAGCAACATAATTATACTGAGGATGGAACCAGCAAAAAACATACGACATTAGTGTAAATCTCATAACAAACTCTGCAGCACAATTTAGCTAAATTTTAGTTATGATTAGGACACAGATCCAACTCCAAATCTCTTGATCCTTCATTTTGTTAAACTCAAGCTCCAAGTCAGAATTTCCCATTGTTCTGGGATCAAGTTCGAATACAACAGCCTTCATCCATTGTCAAATCTCCTGATCCTGTTGCTGGACAATATAATTATAAAAACTAAAATTATCTCTTCCTCACTGTCCAAACTATAACCTTCTTCTTTGGCACATGACTGTTGTTTGTTGAAGTTCAGTCGGCCTTTCGAGACAATTTTTGAGACTGTAAACCCCGCGACATGAAAAATCTGTCATCTTTGAGGAATTAATGAATCCACAGAATAATCTCATTTAGATGATTTAACATAAGATGTGTCACAAATACTCTTTTCAAGGCACAGAGAAAATTCCCTTACATGAGAGAATAATCTCATTTAGATGATTTAACATAAGATGTGTCACAAATACTCTTTTTAGGTCTTCAGCTTTACATTGTGACATTGTGAAGGTGGAACTTGAAGAGCTCTAGTTTCTTAGGTTTTTCTGTGGCTCTGAGCTGTGTTATTACATGTATTTTTCTGAAGGAAAATATTCACCTTCCCGCCCGAGGAGGTGAGTTACCGTCTTGGCCTCTTTTTGTGCCATGTGTCCCCTTATTTTTACTCCCTTTTTGTGGTTAAGATTTGCTAATCCTTAAGATTATAAAGCATCTAACCTTGTATTTTAGAAGAAAACATTAATCAGAGAGGTTAAAACTTGTTAACCATAGTTCAAAAGGGCTTTGTGAGGGCGAGGAGGAATAGAATAGTCCCCTTGGCCCAAGGAGACTATTGCTCTTTTCTGAAACCTAATTCCTCTTATTTATTTATTTTTTTTGAAAGAAAACTTAATTCCTCTTTCTTTGATCATGAAGAACATTTGTTTAAACATTTTATGACTGAGATTTTAGTCAGTAATTCAAAATAAAAGAAGCAAAGTACAAATATCATCATTTGCATGAAGTTAAGTCATTTCTTTGATCATTTTATAGTTGAGATGACTTGATGGGAACTGCATGTATCTGTTTTTGACATGTAGATAAGAGTCCAGCTTAACCATCTGGAAGAATTGTAATATGGGTCACTTTGATCCAGCTTTTGTGATATTTAATTACATGCGATTAGATCATCAATAAGAGCGAGCTTGAGCAAATAATTTTATTTTTACCTTAAGATCACCTTTTGCTTTTGTAAGGGTAAAAATCTGCTTTAGTCCTGGGACATTTATCATTTATTATGGGCAATACGGAAACCTACAATCCAACCTACCATTTGAATTCCTTTTTACATCGAATTGGTGATTCAAGTAATGGAAATCTAAAATTCAATCTGCCATTTTCCACCTTTGTTACCTGTAATTAGTCCTTTGGTGTGTGTGTTTCCTGTAATTAGTCACCCTTCTGCAGACTAAAAAAAAGCAATATCAGAAGAAGTGCTTGTTCGATGACCAGTTTCACCACCCCAAGTCCCAAACAATAAAAACAGTGCGTATTTGATGTTCCTGCTCAACTTCAAACACGAAACTCAACATATTTCACTCTCCGATGTATATCACACATTGGGGTTTAGTGCTTTCGTCTTAGCGGCTATTTTACCTTTGTCAACCTTTGTTCAACCCTGTAATTTTTATTAGTTTGCTAGGCCTGTTGGATTTCACTCGATTGAGTTTTTTTTTTTATCGTTGGTCCAAGTCATACGGTTAAGCCACTTTAGTATCTGATATGAGTTAATGGGTTAATGCCTAACATTTGCACTCATTAGTAATCTTATTTCATATTTTTATATCTTGCTTGACATTTTTTTTTTTTGCAAAAATTTTCTTAGACGAATAATTCTCGAACTTCGACTCGGTAACTATGATCAAGATGAGGGTGATAAATGTGGTAATGAGGCTTTATTCAAGTAGGATATCCCCCTTTTTACAAGTGCAAAATCATTTGCTAGGGCTTGCTCCTATAAACTCTAGACCAATGGATTTCTTGCAAATAGAAAGCGGACAAAAACTCACTAGCACATTTCTTACTATATGTGCGGAACTTGGCTCATTTTTCTTCTTCGATAAGGACAAAAAAGAAAAACAAAAGGTAAAATTTGACAAGATTCATAGCTGAAGCCCAAAGCCAATATCTTGATTGAGTATACTTGGATGCACTGTTACAAATCTTCTGAGAAATAATCAATTTTTTGTAAGAAATACCGAGAAAAATACCTAAAGTTTAAAACTCTGATTTTATTGGACTATTTTAAAAATCTATTAACTAGAGTTAAAAGGCAGTTGACCAAAAAAAAAGGTTAAAAGGCAGTTAAATGGGTGCTGTAAGTGTGATTGAACTTGGGAGAATTCAATCGCAATTGGACAGGATCCAGACTCCTTATGAATATGTTATCTATGGTAGAGATTGGATCATGCTCGGCTCAACTTGACTCAAATATAGGTCTACTCA
This sequence comes from Tetracentron sinense, assembly GCA_015143295.1. Taxonomy (NCBI): domain Eukaryota; kingdom Viridiplantae; phylum Streptophyta; class Magnoliopsida; order Trochodendrales; family Trochodendraceae; genus Tetracentron; species Tetracentron sinense. Next base: position 3,808,036 of record CM026569.1, read on the forward strand.
TGACCATCATTTAAGTCTTTAAGACAATTACTACAAGGATTCTGCATATCTAAACTTTCCATGTTTAGCTCAATATATTATATATCTGAAATCTAATTAAGAGATTGTGTAATCTAAAATATTAAATGACTTATAGGTTTTGAGGCTTATAAAAAGGAACCCTAAAACAAAAACAATGGGAGAGAGACAGAACATATGTTGATTGCCATAACAACATGACTACTCTATCAGGTTTTTATTTTATTTTTTGTAATTTAGTTTAGATTTTATGCATATTTTCAAATATTGTTGTATGGTGATTTACGATTGAAGTCGTCTCATATCATAATTGGATCAAAAGTGTTTATAGTACTTCACTGTTGTCGGTGAGGTTAACGGGGTGGCTTAAAACTGATTTTTTTTTCTCTGCTTTTACATTCTCTTGGAGGTTTAAGCACTTGTTATCTTAAGGCATCTCATGCCCATTGAATTTTAATTGCAGAAGCAGACAACGACGTGGATAATGCTGGCAATGGGTGTGAAAGGATTATCATTAACCATTTGAGGAGTCATCTACAGGTTTCTATTTCCTTTGAAAATTAAATCTTTTATTTGTTCTCTCCATTGACTAACTTTTCTGGTAATTTTGATAACTTTGTTTGTTATTTGACCAGAAATACAAAAAATACTTCCTCATTAAGAAGGAAGATTCTGCTTCAGCTGAAACCTCTATAGGAGGATGAGGAAGACGGCAATAGAAGAGAAAACCAGCTGAGGCAAAGGAGAAGAAAACAGAAACTCTAGCGGGGAAACTAACTCGCTGTGTTTTTTATTATCTTCTTTTTTCTCTCCCTTCTTTTCCTTTTTTGAATGCAAAAAAAAAATGTAATTTATTTTTATTCAATGCAAAACTGTAACTAATTTGTTATTTAAGCTCTCAATTAATTAGAATCTGATCTCAAAGTTTTATATTTAGTTGTTTGTTTGTTTATTTATGGTGGGAATTGAAGAACCTCTAAAATCAATACACAGTCAACAAATTAAACGTGAATATAAATTCAACAACCAAAAGAGTCCAGCAGAAAGAAAAAAGAAAAAGAAAAAGGGGTAACAGAATGGTATAAGGTCTTTTAGGCATTGGACTCTTTTTTTTTTCTCTGGGTGAGAGATACACGGCAGTTAGACCGCAACCCCGATTACTAGGTTAGTATTTGTTCTAAGTCATGGGCCGGTGGAGATGACAACACTCACACCCTGTCGGAAATGGAATCCGGATCAATGGAATGGTGACTAGCATACACTACCAATGGGTCAAGCAATGCTTCCCGGCATTGGACTCACTCACCCCAAAACTAAGACAGCCCCTTAACCTAGACAAATGCATCGATAAAGGAAAATATAATCCATTCCGCACAGAGTGAAATGTGGGTATATCCGTAAAATTTTAATTCTACAATGAGATAGTTGTTTTATACTTTTACTAACATACCATGGTACAAAGAGAAATAGTTTGCTCCATGGCCATGAGCGAACTATTGCTCCTCGCTCTCACAAAGCTGCCCTGCCATGAACTCAGATTAATTTAATCTTGTAGTTAATTTTTTTTAATTTTATTTTTCTAAAAACAAAGGGTTGATGTGTGAACCCTAGGGGTTAGTGAACCTTAACCACTATTAAAGGGAGTTTAAATGAGGACATGTGGAATGAAAAGGGACCTAAGACACCCTCCTCGCGTCACCTACTGAGGAGGTGATTATTTTCCTTGTACAAATATGGCATTCCTCTGGTATGTATGTTTAAAGGCCAGAATTATTTTTATGACATGGTTTTGTACGGATTTAGCATTTGTACAAGAAATATTGACCTTTAAACACCCATGTCACAAAGAATGTCACCAGGAATCCCATGGACGATTTGGTTCCCCGCAAAATAGATTAAAAGAAAAGTGATTAAAACTGCTGTAATTTATGGTAGAGATTAACTGTGAACAGAAACTTCGTTGATGAGAGATAACAAGAGCAACCCCAAAATATGCCTTGACAGGGCTAGTTTGGGAATTACAGAATTTTTTGGGGTAATTTCCAAACTACCCCTAACAAAAGACATGATTTGGGTTGCTCAGGTTATCTCATCAACCAGAGCTCCTCTTATGGTTAATCTCTTTAGAGGAGTGCAAACCCAGACATACTAGGTGAATTTTTTTCCAAAGACAACAAAGTCGGTGCAACACGAACAGGGAGATGGTTTGACACTTGTTGTCACAATCTTGGGAGATGGTTTGACACTTGTTGTCACCATCTTGCGTCTTTGAAAGACTGTGAACTACTGGGGGTGGCATTTTTTATCTCTCTTTATAGTACCAAAAAAATATAAAAGGTAGTGAGAAGGGGATGATTGGTACAAGACAACTTGTGCAAGCCAATTCCTCATTCTTTGGGGAATTCAGTTGTGCCGCATTTTTTTTTTTTTGGTAAGGGTGCCGCATTTCATTTCACGCAAAATTAAGGGTGCTCGAGTGGCGAATTAGTACCCCTGCCCATTTAGAATAGGGCTAATCGTCAGTCCCAGACTGAGCTCAAGTTGAACCTAGCCTAGCCCAAGCTCGCCCCTGTTTGGTTTCTAAGAAAATAGGTGAACAAAAGGAAAAAAAATTAATTTCCCTAATAATTGTGTATACAACTTATTGTTACATGTTTCCAACTATCTTTTATCGAGAACCAAACATGGGGTTTTGAGAAACACACAGGATTTCAAAGATAAATTAGCAACATAATTATACTGAAGATGGAACCAGCAAAAAGCATATGACATTAGTGTAAATCTCATTACAAACTGTGCAGCACAATTGAGCTAAACTTGGTTCTGATTAGGACACAGATCCAACTCCAAATCCTAATTCATGAATAGTAGCAGGTTTTTTACGCTAACAAAACTCGAACCTGACAAGGTGGGATTCTTGACTGGAATTTGGATTTCACTTGATCCTTCATTTTGTTAAACTCAAACTCCAAGTCAGATTTTCCCATTGTTCTGGGATCGAGTTCGAATACACAGCCTTCATCCATTGTCAAATCTCCTGATCCTGTTGTTTGACTATATAATTATAAAAACTAAAATTATCTCTTCCCCACTGTCCAAACTATAACCTTCTTCTTTGGCACATGACTGTTGTTTGTTGAAGTTCAGCCGGCCTTCGAGACAATTTTTGAGACTGTAAACCCCGCGACATAAAAAATCTGTGGTCGTAGAGGAATTAATGAATCACACAGAATATTCTCAATAAGGATGATTTATCATAATCGGTGTCACAAGTAGCTTTTTTTGAAGGAACTGAGAAAATTCCCTTAGACATCAAGAGAAACTGTGGGAATTTATTTTTAAGCATGTCTGGTTCTAATAAAAAATAATAACTTATTAGGAAAAAAAATATTATCCTTTCGCCTCAAAGGCCACTAATTGTCTGAAAAATATAAAGGTGGCGTTTGGATCCGATTTTATTAGCCAAAATCAATTGTGATAAGAATTGATTGTGTAGAAATCCGATCCAAACAATTCCACACAATCAATTCTTAGCCAAAATCAATTTTTATCACAATTGATTTTGACTAATAAAATCCAATCCAAACACTCCAAAAATCTCTATTACTGCTTCATAGAATATCAAAAGGTGGGATGAAAAAATTGTACTTCAGCAGATAACAGGAGTGTAGATGACATGATTTTTTTTTTATCAGTAATGAAGGTCATATTATTGATGAATAAGAAAAGGAGATACAAGAAGTTTACATAGAAAAGCAAAGGTGTCACTGAGCAGTAAGCTCCAGCAGAGTTTTAAAACAACTAGCAATGACCTTTGTAGCTAAACAACTTGTCGCTGCAGAAACCAGATATAAAGGAGACACCACCTACTTGAAAATATCTTAGAAATATTTATACCCAACTGCTTGACTTACCCTAGTATCTGCAGGGAAAATTCCGAGTGGGTCGGTGCGGATACCCGAAAGGACTAGTCCTTGGCTTTAAGGCTTTGGGACACCTTCCGTTACCAAAAAGAAAAGAGCTGAGCAAGAGGGGGCAGGGAAGGGGAAGAAAGCAAGGGGATAAATCAGTTAGTTTTAGAAGTCTCCAATCCTTGAAACTAAAGTGTCATACCATTTTCAAAGTTCTTCGAGAATCAGGACACGCTGATACAGACTCATCAAGTATGGTAATGAGCTCGAAAATGGCCCAACTGCAATCTATAGCTCTATTAAACAATAAATCGTTTCCCTCTCAATCACAAAAACTACTTTCATTTGAAAAGCAGAGGTGGAATTTAGCAGCAATAAATACTTTATTTGATGGAAAATGCTTAGCTTTCCAATCTGGTACACTATCGGTCCTCATTGGTCTACATTCCCTTTTAAACACCCACTAATTGTGGTTAAGATTCAACTACCCCTAGGGTTCATCCATGTCGTTTTTAGAAGCAAAAAATTGAATCTTAAGTGAGTTAAACTTAACCATGATTACACGGCGGTACTATCATGATATCAACCATAGTTAGAGGGGTTCAAGAATAATTTGGAGGGGTTCTTATTAAAAAAAAAAAACCGGTAAAGTTGGGAAAATTTTGGAAAAACCAGGAAAAAAATGTGTTAACTATAAAAGAAAAAGTAAGATAATACCAACCATAGTTACCAAGTCGCAGTTCGGGAATTATTCATTTAAAACAATTTTTGAAAAAAAATTACAAATTCAAAAAAGTAAAAATAAATCGGTAAAACACTAGGCAAGATATGAAAAAATATTAAACATGATTACAATTTAATAAATTATAAACAAACATATTTATTATCTTTTTCTAAAAGTCATGAATAATTCGTGGGATGTTAGAAAAATCACGTATTATTCAAAACTTTTTGAAAAAATCATTTTGTTACTATGGCCGGTATGCTACATTAGGTACATAACGTACCGAGCGGTATGCTAATCACTGCTCTTATTTGATATTCCAAGGAGGAGATCATGGAACATTGGAACCAATTGCTCTCCCTTCCTGTGATGGGTTTTTCCTCTTAGTTTCTTGGACTTCATCTCAACCTGGAATGTTAGAAATGTGGATAATCTTACGGGTGTGGTTTAGGCTTAGGGAGCTATTTGCTGTTAGTGTTTGAGAGTAGAGGAATGGGAGGGTCTTTTACAACCAGTTGACCCTGATGGAGAGATTTTGGCTCTCCATTACCAAAACTCTCCTAGCTTGGTGCTCCATTAGACAAGAATTTGTTGATTTTGATCTCTTCAGTTTCCTTTATGCAAGTAAGGGTTAGATTTGTTAAATCTTTGCAATGTTAGCTTTCCTCAATTCAGTTCAGTTCAGTATTGGTTTGGGGTTTACTTTCTTGTAAGCATTTGTTTCTAGTGTTTTAGAATTTTTATGCAAGTGAAACTTGGCTCATTTTGCAAAAAAAAATAATAATAATAACTGGCCAAAAATTACAAATTAGGATAAACCTAGCAGTTGGGAAAAAAAAAAAAAAGGCTTCGCTTCCATGGTGATACTGTAAGCCTAGTACCTACCAACCACTACCACATGATAGGAGGTCATATCATTGATGGGATTTAAATTTGAAATTGGTGTCCTACTACCATTGGCCCCGAATTTGGCATAGATCTTCCTCCTGAGACCAAATTGAATGGCATTATGGCTAGCTAGGGTCGGAGCAAGGATTTTCTAGTAGAGGGGGACATAATGGTTTATGAAAAATGATAATAATTGTTTATGGATTTATGGAGAATTATTAGGTTAGTACAAAATATTTTAAGCATAGGTGAATGGAGGATGGTCTCAAATTTTTTTTATGACTAAGTTTTTGGGTCATTTCGTCCATACATTTCATACATATCTTTTCTCTTTATTTACGAATAGCTATCCCTTTGCCCCATGTTTATGTCCTCTCAAAAAATTAAATAATGTGCTATAAAAGATATATTTTGTTTTCAATAGTTTAGGAAACATTGCCCACTTGCTTCTTGACTATATCTATTAATCCTAAAGATTAGGGACAATTCCTATTGCCATAATTATGCCCAATAAAATTATTTAAAAACTTAATATAACATACATATTTTTTTTTTCTTGGAACACCAGCACTGAGATCAGATCACAGTCAATTGCAATCGCACCATAGGCCCACACGCATCCTTTTTAATCTTTATTAAATGTGGTCAAGATTTACTAACTCTTAGGATTCAACAATATACCCTTGGTTTTTAGAAGAAAAATATATTTAATTTTAGGATTAATATTTTTTATTTAAAAAAATAAGGTTACATTATTGAACCATAAGGGTTAGTGAATTTTAACCACAATTATTAGAGGGTAAAAGGGATGTGTGTTGACCTATTGAGAGTGAACTCTCCTGGAGTTCGTGTCCCTACTCCCATGGCGTCAGATCACAGATAATCATGATTGGACTCAGGGAAAGTTCAATCGCACCCCACATGTCAACATGTGTCCTTTTTAACCCCTATTAACCCTGATTAAGATTCACTAAGCCTTAAAGTTCAACAATCTAACCTTGGTTTTTATTTCTTTTTTAAAAAAAATTAACTTTAGGGTTATTTTTGTAACCCTAAGGTTAATTTTTTTAATATCTTATTTATTAAACCAAGATTAGATTGTTAAATCGTAAGGGTAATTGAATCTTAATCACAGTAGGAGTTAAAAGGGACACGTGTTGACCTGTGGGTGCGATTGAACTCTCCCCAAGTTCAATCGTGATTGCTATGATTGATCTCTCCCACGGCTATGCGTATAAAAAAAACCTGTTTTCCAAAAGTTCAGTGGGGGCACGTGCCTCCACAAGGCCCCACCTGGCTCCGCCCCTGACTATGGCGGGGCTTCACACGTGAGAGTTGGGATCACAATCAATTGCGATCACACCCACATGTCAACATGTAACCCTTTTAACACCTATTAATTATGGTTAAGATTTACTAACCTTAGGATTCAACAATCTAACCTTGGTTTTTTTAAATATATATATTAAAATATCGTAATCTTAAGGATTAAACTTTTTAACCAGAGTTAAAAAGGTAATTAAATGGGCACTATAACTGTGATTGAATCACAATTGGAAGGATCCAGACTCAGTTATAAATATGTTATATATGGTAGAGATTGGATCATGGTCAATCACAATTGAATTCTCCTGAGCTCGACTCAGCTTGACTCTAGCTCAAGCTCGGTCAAGCTTATCCGAGCCGAGCTTGAGCTTGAATATTGGAACTTAATTTAAGCTTGAGCTACACCAAGCTCGGCTCAACTTGGCTCGAATATAGGTCTACTCATAACCATCATTTTAAGACAATTACTCCACAAGGATTCCGCGTATCTAAACTTTCCATGTTTAGCCCTATACATTATATATCTGAAATTTAAAGAGATTTTTGTAATCTAGAATAGTAAATGACTTTCAGGTTTTGAAGCTTATAAAAGGGAATCCTAAAAACAAAAACAAACCAAATGAGCAAGAGAGAGAAGGGGAGAGAAAGAGAGCAAATGCGGATAGCCACAACAACATGGCTACTCTATCAGGTTTTTTTATTTTTAAAAAAAATTTGATTTATGTTTTATGCATATTTTTAAATATTAATATATAATAATTTACTAATGAAGTCATCACATATCATAATTAGATTTATCTGATAATATTTTCAAATCAGAAGTGTTTGTACTTCATTGTAGTCATTGAGGTTAATGGGGTGACTTAAAAGTGTTTTTTAAGTCATTTCATGCCATTGAATTTTATCTCTTAAGGCATTTCATGCCATTGACTTTTATCTGCAGAAGCAGACAATGACGAGGATAATGCTGGCCATGGGTGTGAGGGATGACCATTGACTATTTGAAGAGTCATCTACAGGTTTCTATTTCCTTCGTAAATTAAATATTTTATATGATTTGACTAACTTTTTCTGATCATCTTAATAAACTGTTTGTTATTATAACAGAAATATAAAAAACACTTCCTCATTACAAAAGAAGATCATATTTTGGCTGAAACCTCGATAGGAGGATGAGGAAGACGGCAATGGAAGAGAAAAGCAGCTGAGGTGAAGGAGAAAGAAAGAACAACTCTAGCGGGGAAACTAACTCCTCGTTTCTTAATCTTCTTCCTTTTCTCTTCCTTAATTTTCCTTTTTTGAATGCAAAAAAGAAAAGTGTAGTTTATTTTTATTCAGTGTAAATATGGTATTTATATGATTTGTTACTTAAGCTCTCAACTAGAACCTCTCAAGATTTATTTATTTATTTATTTATTTTATTTGTTTGTTTATTTATTTGTGGCCGGACTTGAAGAACCTCCAAAGTTAATACGTACACAATCAACAAAGTGTGAATGCCACCCGGAATGCCATAGATGATTTGATTCCCCGCAAAACGGTTAAAAAAAGGTGATTAAAATTTAAAACTGCAGTAATTTATAGTAGAGATTAACTGTGAATGGTGCTCCTGTTGATGAGATAACCAAAGCAACCCCAAAATATGTATTGGTAGGGTTTGGGAATTACATAAAAGGTTTTGGGTAACCCTGGCATATAAGGCATAATTTGGGTTGCTCCGGTCATCTCATCAACCGGAGCTCCTCTTCATAGTACCAAAAAATACAAGACAGTGAGAAGGGGATGATTGGTACAATACAAGATAACCTGTGCAAGCCAATTCCTCATTCTTTTGGGAATTCAGTTGTGCCACATTTCGTGCAAAACTAAGGGTGCTCGAGAGGTGGCGACGCGAATACCCCTTGCAGTTGCAGGGCTCCCCAATTTCAACTCAGTGTGTATAATCCAATACTTTGTTACCAAACACCCCCTAAAGTACATGAAATAGTCGGCCGGATCATCAAGAGCCAAAGCAGAAACGGCGCCACTATGATTTCACTGAGCTTTCTGGACCAGCCAATGAGCCACTGAATTCGCCGAGGCGGATATGGATTAACAATGTAATTGACTTCCGGGGCCACCATCTTCTGTCAACCTTAAGCTACATCGGCAGCACTAGTTGATGAATCCCCCTCCCCCTCTCACTGCACACACCATCGCTGTTTATCTTGATTGTTCCTTGTGGAGGGAGTGATCCATGCTATACTCGGCTGGACCTGTTAGTTAATAGAGTGGGTGTCTGTTGAGCTGTCGAATCCAGAGGAGATTGGATCACAGTCTATTGCGATTGCAATTGAACTCTCTCTGAGTTCGATCGCACCACAGGTCAACACGTGTCCCTTTTAACCAACCCCTATTAACTGTGGTTATGATTCACTAACCCTTGAGGTTCAACAGTATAACATTGGGTTTTAGAGAAGAAAAAAAATATTTAACTCTGATCTGAACCCAGCCCAAGTATTTTATTGCCTGGGAAGGAAGGAGTTCCTGAATTGTTGGCCTAAATATTTAACTCGCCCCTGTGTGAACACAAAGATTTTTTGTTTTTTTTTTAAATTTCCCTAATACAAGCAAACAACTTCTTGTTGCATCTTTCCAACTTTTATTTTCTCTATTTTCCACATATTTTATTGGCAACCAAACAGTGGGTGATAAATTAGCAACATAATTATACTGAGGATGGAACCAGCAAAAAACATATGACATTAGTGAAAATCTCATAACAAACTCTGCAGCACAATTTAGCTAAATTTTAGTTATGATTAGGACACAGATCCAACTCCAAATCTTAATTCATGAATAGAGCAGGTTTTTGACGCTAACAAAACTCAAACCTGACAAAGTGGGATTCTTGACTGAAATCTGGATTTCACTTTATCCTTCATTTTGTGGATCTCAAACTCCAAGTCAGGTTTTCCCATTGCTCTGGGAGTTCGAATACAACAGCCTTCATCCATTGTCAAATCTCCTGATCCTGTTGCTTGATAATATAATTATCACTTCCCTGCTGTCCAAACTAAACTATAATCTTCTTCTTTGGCAACCATTTGTTGTTTGTTGTTTATCTTTCCTATTCTTACATTTTTTTCTCTATTGATCAAAAGTTGGCCTTCCTTCAAAGGGCCAATTCCCTTTCTGGGGCATTACTTGTTTGCTTAGAATTGTTTTCCTTCGATTTCAGCTTAACAATCTCACCAGATGGCTTTGGTATCTACAAAATCTGCCACGATCAGCAAGAACTAGTATCCACGTCAACTGTTAAGGGTGATGCAGCAGAAACTGCTTCTTTCTGCTCACTTTGTTTCTTCCCCCTTTTGCTTTGATGCATCCTATTTGAAGTTTGGTCGGCCTTCGAGACAATTTTTGAGACTGTAAACCCTGTAACCTCAAAAATCTGTGATCTTTGAGGAATTAATGAATCGCGCAGAATAATATCAACTCCATCATATGACCAAACACCTAAAACAGCTTCCCCTTTAAGTCCCACAGCAAACCAACCGAGACCAGAAGCAGCAATATCTACAGAACTCACATCCCAACTGTTCCCACAAACATGAAATTCGTATCTCTGCCATTTCCCAAGCTCCTCGACTCGTTTATCACCAATAGGTGGCTGCAGTGACATTTAAATAATGACATCGGAATAATCTCATTATGCGTGATTTAATGAGTATTTATGTAATATAAGATTTAAAGATGAGAGGGACTAATGACTTTTGGAGGACCATGAGTAAGGAATAGCACAATCATAATACATCAGCAGTGCGAAAAGCTACCTGTAACTGACGACCAAAATGTTCTTCCACCATTGTGCATGCATTCTCTGTTTTCCCCATATGCAGCGGAAGATGAGGAGATGCCCAGACTGTGAGATAAATAGAATCAGCCGATACTTCTTCTACATCCAGCCTCATGAGCCCAGCAATATGAACCGAGTGACCTGCCTATCATAACCAATAAACATACATGGTCATGGACTTATATGAAGCAAAAAGATCAAAAGGAGAGATCCAGACAATGTGTTTAATATTTTCTGGATAAGAGAGAGAGAGAGAGAGAGGGTTGAGCCTTTTTTGTTGAAACCATTACATCACACGCTCAATCTAAGCAAGATATAAAAAAAAACATAAGAGGTGTCACAAATACTAGGCATGGAGAAATCCTCTTCAGGTCAAGCCTTTGTTGACCAAGAGATTAGGGCTGCAGCAGAGGTGACAGATTGAATGTCATCTTCTTCTTTTTCTAACGAGGAACCCCAAGCCCCCACCCTTCGGGTAGACTGGGTAAACCCCGGGTGCATGCAAGACCCCGCAACCCACATTAACCTGTAAACCCAAGGTCCATGAGAACCATGGAACCTTGTGCGGGTGGCCCCAAGGAGATGGCACGAGTCAGATGTAATGTTAAGGCTAAATCTTCTCACTTTACAATAAAAGATACGTATCTATACACCCTAAAAGAGTAAAGGTAATTTCCCTTTCATGTGTAACCACAATGAGTACCAATTTAACACCTGCCAAAGCCAAACACCTCAATCACCATAGATGAAGTTTCACGGACCTAAAATTGTACCAAGACATCAAGAGAAACTTGGGTTTTCTTTCATTAAAAAAAGCCTAGTTCTAATAAAAAATAATAACTTATGAGGAAAAAGATTATCATTACACCTCAAAGGCCACTATTGTCTGGAAAATGTAAAATCTCTAGTAATGCTTCACAGAATATCAAAAAGTCGAGTGAAAAAATTGAACTTCGGCAGATAATAAGTGTAGATAAAATTATTGCAGTGTAGTCAAGGCGTCTAGGCGATGCCTAGGCGATTAGCCCCGGCTAGGCGAGGCGTTGCCTAGGCGACGCCTAGGCGTGGCCTAGGCGATAAATTTAAAAATAAATATATATATATATATATATATATATATATATATAATTATATATATATCACGTATATATATAACATCTAAAAGACCAAAACTCCACACTCACATTCCACAAAAACATAAAATAAAAAGTCTATTACAATCATTCATCACATAACCAAAGACATGTTAACATAGTGGAGTATTAAACATTTCAAAATCTAGGCAAAATACCCAAATTCGTGTCATTGTCCATGTATAATATTAGGCAGAGTCCCCTACGATTGCCTGGAGGGGTGGCAGGGGGGGCAGCGCCCATATTTTTAGTGAAAAAAATTGATATTTTTAGTGAAAAAAACGATTTAGAATCTTATTACTACTTCATTACATGTTTTTATATTATTTATTTATTTATTGGGAAATTTTGGATTTTTTTAAAGCAAAAAAAAAAAAAAATTAACTAGGATCGCCAGCCTAGAGGGGCGCCTAGGCGACGCAGGCCCAAAATCGCCTAGGCGACGCCTTGACTACACTGAATTATTGGTATTGAACAACTTCTCGCTGCAGAAACCAGATATAGAGGAGACACCAGCTACATGAAGATATCTTAGCGAAAACGTCTACATATGCAAGGTGAGCATTGACCGTGGATAATTGAAGAGAACATAGCTGAGCAAGCAAGGGTGGGGATTCTGGGGAAAGGGAAGAGAACAAGGAGATGAATCAGTTAATTTTAGACTTTTAGCATTCTCCAATCTTTGAAACAGAAGTTATCATACCATTTTCTATGGTCTTCAAGAATCAAGATACGCTTATACAGACTTATCAAGTACATAAATGAGCTACAAAAGGGCCCAACTGGAACTTACAGATCAAATAAACGATAATTTTTTTTCCTCTCACTACTTTCATTTGAAAAGCAGAGGGTGGAGTTTAGCTAATAGATGTTTTACGTGATATGGAATTGGAATCAATTGCTGATGGGTTTTTCCTCTTAGTTTCTTGGACTTCATCTCAACCTACATTGTTAGAAATGTGGATAATCTTATTGACGTGGTTTAGGCCTTGGGGGCTATTTGCTGAAGTATCTAAGAAGAGAGGAACGGGAGGGCCTTTAAAAACTAGTCGACCCTACAGGAGAGAATTTGGCTCTATGTTACCATCCTCGCTTTGTGCTCCATTAGACAAGAATTTGTTGATTTTGATCTCTTTGCTTTCCTTTATGTGAGTGACGGTTAGATTTATTAAATCTTTTTACATCTCTTTGTATGCTGGCTTTCCCCATCACTGTCTTGGTGTGGGGTTTTCTTTCTTATTAGTGTTTGGTGTACAGTTTCAGATACATAGAACATTTCTCATGAGAATATTCTGACCCCCAGCTCCTAATTTTCCACGGTATAATGCTCCTCCCATGTATTTCTAATCAGTACTAATAACTCTCCATTTTCAAAATAATCAGCCACATGATGCAGCAAAAAGCATTTTACACACAACACATTGATCTACATCAAACCTCCAACCAAAATGATATTTGTCGGGGATCTAACACCAGAGACACTCCCCAACAAAATCATAAGCTGCCCTCCGACTCAGTTTAGTTGGTAAAGTCTCTTGGCTTTGTACCGGAGACCTGGGATTGAATCCCACCTACATCAAGGCTGGGGGGGTTTATGGGAGGGGGAGGGCTACCCCTCTTGGGGTAGCCCATAGGTCCATGTGGCCTCCAATGAACCAAAACAAAATGTACAGAATACTGTTTGATTACTGTGTTACATTATGAGAATTATACATTTCTTTTTCTTTAATATATCACTAATAGAAATATGTAATTCAAAATATTGAAAACAACTAGTATCAAATAAGCAAACACACTAACCTTGAGCCTGTATGTCCTTGGTTTCAACTCCTTGCTTATCTGAACCAGTTTCTGCTCTTCCCTCGTCAACCTCGTCGAAATCTGGTGGGGATGCAGAAGCCCTGGTGTGTCAAACAATTTTGCCTGTCCAGGAAGAACACCCTCTACCCTAATAATCCCCAAAGTAGTCCCAGGTACTGGAGCTTCAGTTAAGTGAGTAACATTGCCTTCAACATGCTTCCCTATCGAATTGATCAATGTCGACTTCCCCGCATTTTGCGCCCCAATTGCCCAAACATTCCCTCTTGCCCCAGCCAATCCACACACATCATCAACCAGATTCTTTAACCCCCAATCTCTTACTGCACTAACAAGATGAACACTAGTAAGCTTATTCGCTCCGCCCTCCCGAGCTCGCTGCCGAACCCAATACTCCAATCTAGTCGGAGACAAAGACGAAGGAAGGAGATCGATCTTCGTCACAACGAGTACAACCCGAGGAACATTCCCAGATTTCCTCTGTTTCCAAGCATCCGAATTCTCATCGATAGTCGCCGAAACCAATTTAGCGACTTTCCGAGGGAACGAACCATCAAAATCAGTAGCATCAACAACCATCAAAACAACAGAGCGAGTCCCTGAAGTGGAAACCAGTTTTCTTCCTATAGTGTGATCGAAATCAAAATCCGGAAGTAAATTTTCTACAGTTGCATCTTTCACTTTCCCGTAATGGCGTAACGAATGACACCGAGCACAAACAACCGGTTTCTCTACTGAATTAGGGCTAGGGTTTTCGGGTTCTACGAATTCAGCAAGAATCCCCCTTTTGAGAGAGTCTGAGATTTCAGTTTCTTCGGCGACTGGTTTTCGGTCTATGACGGATTTGTAATCTGGGTTTTTCATGGAGGGTTTGATGAAGTAACCAGGGAGCTTTGGATCGTCGTCTTGCATGTAGACCCCACAACCAGGGCAGATGGGAAGATTATGAGAAGTGGATTCGTCGAAATTTCCATCTCTGATGAACTTCAAAACTGGTTTTTTGATTTCTGAAGAGAAAGCTCGAAAAGGGGTGGAAGAGAAGTCGTTAGGGTTTTGATAGTAGGGTTTGGTTTGGGAATCGGAACAGAGGAAGAGGGGAAATGGGGTTGCAGGTTTAACGGAAGAAGAGACAAAGGAGGAGAGTAGAAGGAAATGCTTCAGTCTACCATTAGAGAGATTTCGAGCTAACATTTCTCTTACTGCTCAGTTACGGTTTGTTCTTCTTCGTCTTGGTTTTGGTGGCGCCGGATTTAAATGGAAAAGGAGGTGTAGTGGGGTACCCAGGTGGTGTGAGTCTCATAGACTGTAAATATGGTCTATTACTGATGAGTGGGACCCAGCAACTGATGATGGTCCCACCTCGTATACTCTTTTGTCAGTGACTCAGTGGTACCTTATCGAATTCGGAATCAGATTTGTGTCTGTGAGCGTGTTGCAATAGACACTCGCACCAATAATTGCTGATTACGCACTAAAATTAATATTTCTATTTAAACAACATTTTAATCCTAAGGTATGCTAATCACTGCTCATTTATAAAAGGCTTTTTTTTTCCTTTCTTGTTTTTTAAACTCGGGTGTCCCCTACCCTACGGTCAAGAGTAA
This sequence comes from Tetracentron sinense, assembly GCA_015143295.1. Lineage (NCBI taxonomy): Eukaryota > Viridiplantae > Streptophyta > Magnoliopsida > Trochodendrales > Trochodendraceae > Tetracentron > Tetracentron sinense. Next base: position 3,823,296 of record CM026569.1, read on the forward strand.
TCCCCGAAAATGTGACGTGACGTCCCTTAACCCGCCACACCGGTTAGTCCAAGAAAATCATGTGCAAGCGAAAACCTTCTCCATGTTCAAAACCCATAAAAGCAAATCCATCACTCATGTTGGTTATCATCATAAACAATTCAGGCCGCAGGTTTTTTTTGAATCCAATGGATTTTTAAAAATTAGCTATTTTTTATGGATTAATAGTAGTTATGACTTTTATTAATCTTTTTTTTATCTTTACTATTATAATAGGAGAGGCAGCCATAGATTATTTTTCCGAAATTCTCATACTACACTTATATAAAACAAAACTTTGATTTAATGTTTGCTTTAATTTCTAAATTATCCATTGCCTTTAATTTAATTTTGAAACTACCCTTGCTCATCTATCTATTTTGAATCACAGCCAATCGTGATTGAACTCAGGGAGAGTTCAATCGCACCCACGAGTTAACACATGACCCTCTTAACTTCTATTAACTGTGATTAACTCCTTCCCCTCACTCTTCTGTGCATCACACGTGCCACTAGCGAGTTCAATCGCACCCGCGAGTTAACATATGTCCCTTCTAACTCTTATTAACTGTGGTTAACTCCTTCCCCTCGTTCTCACATGCATCGCGCGATTCCACCCGTTAGTGTAATAGAATGGCATTTGGCAAGAGACGATGGAGAAAAATTACTTGTTATTCTAGCTCAAATGAGACCTCCATTATGTGAGACTAGCGTGATGCCCGACTATACCAACCAGCTCCTTCAGTGTTCCAATGGAAAAAATGTGAAGTATATCTTTTCTTTTACTATTATAATGCGAGAGAGAGGTGTAGCTTGACTTTTTCAAAATTCTCAAATTACCTTTATATAAAACAGAACTTTGATTTAATGTTTTATTTTAATGTGTTAATATTTTATTGTAATTCTCAAACTACCCCTTATCTATTTAAAGAATAGAATCACACCCAATTGCGATTGAATTCGGGGAGAGTTCAATCACACATGTGGGTTAACACGTGATCCTTTAACTCCTATTAACTGTAATTAACTTCTTCCCCTCGCTCTCATGTGCATAGCACGTGCCACCCACTAGTTAAAACATCAAAGAAACTACGTACAGTTTATCTCGCGATAAACTAAAAAGTGTAAAATAAGGAAGCAGTAAGAACATTGGTAAATAAAAACTTGGTTGAGTCCTTCAAATTAAATATGGTGATTGATATGCCAAATCATTAACTAAAATAGATATTAACCAAGATGAGTGTTAAACCAGTCTCAACTTTTTTCTAAAGATACAAGTGATAGCAACACGTGCCATTGCTACCCATTGTACTCAGTTGAAAAGCAAAGTTTTCAAGCAAGAAAAAATTTTGTTTGCATCATTTCTCAAGGTAAACCTTAAAATTTTGGAAGTGGGCTAACATTTCTAATTAATCAAACCAGATTGCAACCTAACCTTGTGTCATGTACCCAAAAAAGAAACATTCAAGAATTTAATTTATTAAGAGGAATGCTACCCCTACTCTCATTCAAACTCTACTCTTATTCTTCACCAACTACTTATTCATTCTCGATAAGAGAATGCTTTAACCACCATATCTGATTTGATAATGAATAGGTGGTTGGTGAATATTGAGAGTAGAATGCTTTAACCACCATATTTGATTTGATAATGAATAAGTGGTTGGTAGATACTGAGAGTAGAGTTTAACTGAAGATAGGCTAGATCTTTTTTATTAATTTGTAAAGTATCATTTTGGATTGCAATTTCCAAAAAAAGGAAAAAAAAATTCCTGCAATATCTAATACTACCAATAGTAACTTTTGTTTGCAATTACAATAAAGTGGTAGATTTGAAGTGCCCAGGGTGTGTGTGTGGATGCAAGGACCTTGTAGTCGGCGGTAGGTGTGTACAGCATAGACTCTGTGTTATTGTGTTTAACCCCCAAAAAAAAAAAGAAACAAAAAAGCCAAATCTTCTATGGTGATAGCCGGATTTGGCAAATCCACCCTTTGAGGTTGCTATGTGTCCCTTTTGACACCTCCTAACTGTGATTAAGAGATCCACCGATCCACCCACCCTAGGGTTCACCGACTCATCCTTTTTTTCTTTTTAAACATTAATTCTTTTTTTAATATTTTAATATTAAGAAACACTTAAAAACAGTTTTTTAATTTTAAAAAAATAATTAATATTTAAAAAAAAAAACCACAGTTAAGGGGTGTCAAAAAGAAAACGTAGCGACCTCAAGGAATGATAACCGGATTTGCGTAGAGGATTTGGCTTCAAAACAAAATGCCCGAGCCAGTCTCATATATCGGGTGTTGTTGCTCCTTCTTTGTACCCATCGCTACTAACGTACGCCTCATAAACTTTACGCACATGCCATTGTTAGTAGCCTTCAAACCAAAGTCATAAAGAGAATCCAATACACTTAGATTGGTATTAATACGGAACACCCTATTAATACCCTGCACGTGCTACACCGATCAAAAGTAAACCCAACATATACCTATACCTACGACCAAATGTTACAATGGAATTGACTAAAATGTCCCTCCATCCATTTCATCCGAAACCAACATAGATGGGGCATTTTAGTCACTTTCCACTCCCATCCCTGTTCTTCTTCCTCCTCTAGTCACGACCAACAGTCCGCCATGAATAGACAACAGTAAGAATGAAATGACCAGAATACCCATACGTTTTCGTGAAATAAAGCTTTGATAAAACCAGATAAGAGGGACAATTTTGGGAACAAAATGTCCAACAAGAGTAGTAGCAGATCTACGACCACCATGAATGAACCCTAAAACAAAAGAGAAAATTACTTCCCAGTCCCTCTGTTGAGCATCTCCTTATAGCGAACGATCGAATCGAGCCTCTGCAACTTCAATTGGTGTTTAAACCTGTTGATGAAATCATCCGCTTTTGCATCCACTTCCTCGTCATCTCCCAGTAGTTCACTCGCCTTGCTCTTCGCATCTCTCACCGTCGCCGGTCGCCGGACTTCGACGGTCTCTTCTTCTTCAAAATGCCCAAAAGCTGACTTGGCACTCGCCGATTTCTTCATCTTCTGCGGCAGCTTCATCGGAATGTCCCCGGACGCCGGTTTCGTGTCAGATTTGGTTCTGCTAACGAGATGGTCATGACCCTGATCTGCATTTTGGCTAAGGATTTCTGGGGTTTCGTTTTCTGGGGTTTCTTTTTCTGGGGTTTGCTCTGTTGTGTGACGTGTGAAATGGGTCTCTGTTTCTGGAGGTTGTAAGGTGGTTGTGAAATGGGTCTCTGTTTCTGCAGGTTGTAAGGTGGTTGTGAAATGGGTCTCTGTTTCTGGAGGTTGTAAGGTGGTTGTGATGGAGGGAAATGGGGTTTGTTCTTCGGATCTGTAACGGTAGAAATTGAAGGATTTGAGTCGTTCTAAGACAGATGGAGCTCGAGCGAGTCGGGGTTGGAGGGCTTTGTCTTCTTGGGTTTGTTGCTGCTGTTTCTGGGTGCCCAAACGAGAGGTAACGGCGATGGTGCCGATCATGAGATTTAAGAGAACGAAGAGAACAGTTGGGGTGAACCAGCTGTTCATGGAAGCCCAGATCGAAGGGATAGATTCTTCAAGCATGGTTTTTTTTTGGTTTTTTTTTTTTTGTCCTCAGTTGCAGAAAAAGAAGATTTTTTTCTGCAGTGAAGGAAAGAGATGAAGCTTGTGGTTTGCAGAGACTCAGGAGATCAGAGAGAGGGATCTCAATATCTATCTCAATCCTCTGATTTTCTTATAAAATTATTTTTGTATATTTTGCAAATCTCGAGGGACACCTGTTGATAATCTGTGACTCTGAAAGACTCAGACAATAGAGAAAGGAAGTGTGAGTAGAGGAGAAAAACAAGGACCTTTAGTACAGTGTATAAGAACAAGGAACAGCTATAGGCATGGGTATGGCTAACTTCTTTTTGTCTTTGTAAACATCATTAATACAAAACTCACACACAAGCCTCCTTAAGTCAGGCCCTTTTAACCTGGGGTGAGCTGTAGCCCAGTAGCTGAAGGACAAACTGTAAACCCGGAGGTCTCAAGATCTATTTTTGTCCCTCAATATCGATTGTATGAAGTGGGGGTATTCACTATGCAGCACGTGAGATTAGTCTAGGTCTTTAAGGCTCAAGATATCCACGTTTATCCGGCAAAAAAAAAAAAAACAGAACCTTTTGGAGTGGTTGTTTGGATTTAACCTTAGCAGCTACACGGCCCACACGAGAGATAGGCCTTTTTTATGAGATGTGTTGGCTAACTTGGTGAAATGGAATAATGTGAAAAATGATTTCTAGTGCATTTGTAGCAATCTCACCCATCCAAACAAACCCTTAAATGTATAAAATCCACAATTTTTGAGCCTCCATTATCAAGCTCTTCTTATAATGGGACATGTTTTCTTGTCTATCAACCCATTATTTAGGGGCAGGCAACACAAATCTTGCTAACGTCAAGAGCTGCTTGATCAACCCATTTTCTTCTTTAACCGAACCACTTGACTCCTGCCCAGCTCCAGAATCATCTTATTCCCTACTGATCCAACTTGTGTCTTTTGCTGTTGGTGCTACTTCAATGGATTATGGGTCAATTTTAGCTGTTGACCTGCTCTTATTTCCATTTACCGTCTGTAGTTATTTCCTCATTTCCTCAACGCAAGGTTGAGGTTCGAAGCACTGAGTGATCCAGTAGCCAGGAAGGGGATAGAAGAATTAACTCTTTTATTATGATGATAGAGTGTTCCTGATTACTAATCATGAATATAGGTCTAAAAACAAAAATATTGTGGAAAAAGCCACTTGGTTTACCCATATCAATAAAGTATATGATTGGTTTGAAGAACGTCTATACCTGAGTCCTCACATTGCCCTGCTTGCACCCAACAAATTGTGGGATTTTTGGCTCGAATTGGAACAAATCTATCATGAGAAATCGATCAGCCACTATGTGGCGGATTGATCAGTGGTTGACAATTTTGTTACTGATTTTGGTTTTGAAAACTCTTATTTCACTAGGAAGTTGTCTTGTTTTGGGATTCTTTTATTGGGGAAATTCTAAAAGGGATAGGACTCATTCATTGCCTATAAATAAGCATAGGGTGGAGATTTATACAAATAACCTAGCAAGCAAGAACCTTAAGAGGAAGAGAAAAAGCTACAAAGATGTGAGGTGTGGTAGGGCTTCCATGGAGATGGGAAGCGTCTCCCATGGAAAACCCTTGTTAGTTCTTGGGTGAAAAAGAATGTTCTCACGGTTGTATCTTGGTGTGCTCTCAATGGTGGAGAATACTCGTTTGGTTTTGAAGAGTTAGAGTTTTGTGTCTCCTTTGTCCTAAAAGGGGTAGAGCTTTGGTCAAATTCGGATTGGAGAAAGTGAACAAAGATGTAGATTATGAGAGTCTTTCAATGGTTGTGGTAGAGTCTTTAAGTGTGTATTTTTTTTTTTTTTTATTCTCTTATAATCTTCTCGTTTAGTAGTGGAGATTTTCTGGACCATTTCCAGTGTGGACGTAACCCAAGAGATGGGTGAACCACGTTATATCTTATGTATTTGTCGTATTATCTTGTGAATACCTCATGATAGCATCGCTTCCGCCCCCAACACAAACAACCTAAGGAAATGGATTATTCTATCTAAAGCAGGGTTAACTAGTTCACTGCTTACTAGTGCGAACTGGAAATTGGTTTGGAGCAAACCAGTTCGCAATTCAGTTCGTTTGGGTTCGTGAAATTGAACGAACCCACTACCCGAACTCAATAGCTTTGGATCGGTAAACTTTTTGTTCGGGTTCAGCGAACTTTTTGTTCGAGTTCAGTGAATTTATTCTTTAAGTTCGGCAAACTTATACTTCGAGTTCGGCAAATTTGTTTTCTGGGTTCGTGAACCGACCATAAAACCTATTTTTAATATTTTTTTCTAAAATAACCTATTTTTTAAAAAGTGACCAAAAAAAATATTTTTTTTTTAAAAATTAAATATTTATAATATATTTTTTACACGATTTATATAATATATTAATAATATATAAGTGAACCAAGCTAGCGAACCAAACTAAGGAACTAAGCGAACCGAGAAATGAACTATCTTATCCCACCCCTAGCAAACTGGGTTCACTCTAGAGTGATGAATTGTGAATTGCAAACCCGAATTGAACCGAGCGAACTGACAAACCAGGTAACATTAATCTAAAGTCATTATCTTTGGCTAACAATATCAGATCGAAACGACAAATTCTAATTCATCATTTAGGATTTTGTAAAGTTTTCACAACACTGATTGACTTGACACAACTCCTTTTTTTTTTGGGTAATGCTATCATCACTTTGTTTTAAGACTCATTCCCTTTTTAATTGGAGAGAGTGATAGTGGACAGTCCGTGTCATTCTCTTAATAAAATAAAATAACACGTATTTTCTTTAAAGAAAGTGAGTTTGTAAGAAAGCAATGCTAACATTGGTTTTTTTTTTTTTAACCAGGCTTGAAATTAGCAATGCACATTGGCCGATCTGAGTTCCACTCTATAACAAAGAAAGCGAAAAAAAAAAAAAAAGTGGAGAGAAAAAAAAAAAAAGTGGAGAGGAATATATATATATGGATATCTCAAAGTCATAGAACCATAATGCAATCTATCTGTCACAGGTTCCTTGAGAGGTAGTTTTTTTTTTATTGGTTGTTGAGGGGTAGGTTTGACAAGGATCATATAAGCATGTTTAAGTGATAACCTTTAATGTTTATCTTCACAAAGCCTTTAAACAAAAGGAAGGAAAGCAACATTAGTATAAAACCAGACACTTGAGTAGAAGAAAATCAATCTAAACAAAAGTAGATGAAAAGGGATAATGTATGATTTGTTGTGTTAAAGTGCAAAGGCAAACGAGGGAAACAAAAAAAGGGAAAGAAATAGATGCCAAGAAACATAGAATCAAATGCTATGAGGAGGGGACTTTCATTAGCTTAATATAATGAAGAAGATGAATTATACCAAAATATATATAAAGGAATGCTAAGCATACTCTCACAATTCCTACTCTTGACTTTTTAGATAATAAAACATATGATTTTGGGTCACCCACCTGTAGACCCCACACAAAGTCATTTGTTTTATTATTTTAAAAAAAAATGGTAAAGAATAGGGATTTTAAGAGTATGCTTAGCATTCGTCTATAATAAAACTTTGGATAAATTACATTGACCTCCCTGAGGTTTAGCAAAATTGCAGAAACCTCTCCTCTAATTTCTAAAATTACACTACCTCCCTTGAAGTTTGACAAAATTGTAGAAACCTCTCATTTGATTTTTAAAATTACACTGCTCTCTCATGAGGTTTCACAAAATTACATAAACTTCCCATTTTGTTTTTGAAATTACACCGCCCTCCCCTACCAAACTCATCAAGTTGACACTATTGACGGAGGATGCTCTTTTACAATTTCATCCTCATTGATTTAAACAAGAAAAAGGACGTTGTATAACTAGGGCTGTCAAAGGGCCGGGTTGGGGCAGGGCCGAGGTCAGCCCTAGCCCTACCCTTCCCTATAAGAGTAGGGCCCTAGCCCTTCAAGGGTCGGGATTAATTGGGCCCTAGCCTACCCTGAAGGGCCAGAAGAAAGAGTGAGAACTTTTTTGTCATTTGAGATGATGCTGTTTTTTTTACATTGACTGTCAACCTGCCATGGAAATAGATATTCGCCTCTTTTATCCGGGCTTGGGACCGGCATTGCAACAAAAAAATCAATGACAAAGCTAAAAAAATTTCTTCTTTGTTAGTGACAGACAGTCATAACACAATAAAATAAAACAAAGAAACTAATCAAAACTAAACTAAGCAGCAATATTCGGTTTATAATTTTAAAAAAAAAAAAAAACAATTTCTAATCAAGAGATGTGAGGGTCATATGAGTTAGGGTTAGCAAGAGCATATGAGGCTTTTATAGAGTTGAACATATAACCCTACTATTAAACCGTTTGAAAGGGTTATACGAGTAATTTTATAAATATAATATATTTATATATACATATTTATATCAGTTATATGTGTAGGATTATAAACATTAGCTACGGTATAGCAACTTAAGAGAAAGGTCGGGCTTCAAAGGGCCGAGTAGGGGATGCCCTAGCCCGGCCCTATAGAGGAAGGGTTTGGGAATTTTGGGCCCTACCTGACCCAAGGATTGGGGAAGGGCAGGGCTTTGGTGGGCTTGGGCGGGCCGGGTTGGGCTGGGTACCCTTCGTCAAGGGTTGTTTTGACACCCCTATGTATAACCAAGTTAACTGACTTCAAGAAAGACATGATATAATCAAAATGGAAAAATGACTTGATGGACAACGCATTCTACTATGTAGCAAAATGTCAATCCTCATTGGTCCACAGCCTACCTTTTAACTCCCACTAATTGTGGTTAAGATTCAATCACTCCTAGGGTTCATCCATCCAACCTTGGTCTTTAGGAAACAAAGAAAATATTAATCTCAATTTACTTAAGCTCAATCATAGTTGAAGGGGTTAAAAGGGACCCATGGACACGATGGTTAAGGCTGTAAATGGATGCAAATATTATTTGTATCTGAATCCGTTTAGTCGGATAATTATTCGAATAGGTATCCAGCGTAGTGAATTCGGATATTAGTATATCTGATCCGATAAATATCTGTTCAATTATATAATATATATATATGAATAATATATTTTAAATTTATAAAATTAATATAACCTTTAAAATATAATTTTAATTAAAAATTTATATATTTTTTAAATTTTTTTATTATTAATTTATATTTTTTAAAAGTAACCGGATAATTCTGATACTATCCGAACTCGAATATTTTAATCGAAGTCAGATACGGATATCATATTTCACTCTCCGCCTTATATTTATTCGGATTTGGATATTCGAATATATAATCGGATACGAATTCAGATATACCACTCTCTGCTCCGAATCCGCTCCGTTTACAACCATAATGACGGTCCACTAGATAGCCGATCGCGGGGTCTTCTAATCCATTTTTTCTTTGTAAAGGTATCATTTAACACACTCTAAACCAGGGTTACCAAATTCGCTACATGCTATAGCGAACTGTGAACCGAGCGAACCCGAACTAGTTCGTGGTTCGGTTCGGTCTGGTTTGTGAAATTGAGGGAACCACATATAGGTTTCAAAACAATCTTAATTTGTCTAATTTTTTATTCAAATTCACTGATATTTTTTATTAAGTTTGGCAAATAGTTCACAAATCGTTCATAAAAAGATATTTTTTATTATTATTTTTCAAATAAGTATTTCTAATATATTGTTTACATGCTTAAAATATATATTTTTATAATATATATTTTGTTTTACATGCTTAAGTAGCGAACCAAGCTAGCAAACCAATCTAAAGAATCTAAACAAACCAAAAAACGAATTCTCATCCTACCCCTAGCGAACTGGGTTCACTGTAGAGTGTCGAATTGCAAACTGCGAACCCGAATTTGAACCGAGGAACTAGGTAACATTGCTCTAAACACACACTTCCAGACCTATGGTAACCACTAAGGTCCCACATCGGTTGGGTACTAGACTTGGCAAAAATGTATAAGGGGCCTCCACTCCATTAGTTAGGCCCTTTTGGATCGAGTGTGTTGATTTACCCTTATAGCACTTAGTAGTTAGTCGGTTACCATAGGATTGGGTTCCTCTAATTCCTACTCAATCATAATCTATCTATTTTAATAACGACATACTAACGGCAGTGACCAACAACTAAAGTAGAGGGGAGGGAGGAGAAGTTTCTACAATTTAACCAAACCTCAGAGGAGCCAATATAATTTCAGAAACAAGAAGAGAGATTTCTACAATTTCACCAAACTTGAAGGGAGATTAGTGTAATTTCATAAACTATAGGTGATGTTTCTACAATTTCACCAAACCTCAGGGGAATTTAGTGTTTTTTACCCTAAATTTTCAAAGGATACCATGCATGTGGTTACTTGCACCCATAAGCACCCATTATAAAATCATCGGTTATAAAAACAAGTGGTTATTAAATAAGTGCTTATAATTAACTTAATCAAATACTATTATCTAGTATAATCCCTTCATAAGGGTTTAATCCTGTCTTATAAGTGCTTATTTTAATCCGAACCAAACGAGCCACATGCTTACTCCTTAGTCATCGATCATGGTTATTAACGCCGGCCTTGCTACGTCATTGTGCCAAATCTGGCCAACTTCGCGTCCCTCCAAACTCCTTATGGAGTGTCTTCATAATTGAATGTGGACCCCAATCCTCCATCGAGTATTTTTTTTTAAAACCAACTTCGAATGTTTTAGTCCTACATCTCCAATTACAATGTACTAGTTATTAGTGTTTTTTAAAAGATTTAAATATGAGGCCTAGCTCCTGTTTGAGTGCATAACTTTTTTTTTTTTTTTTTTGTTGGTAAACCAGGGGTGTCCCCAACCCTATGAGCCCCTTTGAGTCAGACCTCAGATTCTCTCTGACGAAGTCAGAATGACTGTCTCGGGCAACCACACGTGGCATAAAAAAAAGGGGAGTTTCTCCCTATATTTTTATCTTATTCCCACTTGATATCTCTCCCCTCTTTTCTCACGACTTGTCGCCATGTGTCGTAACATGTGTGAAGAAGTCAAAAATCAAGGAGACAATGATTTGATTTCTCCCACCACATGGCGCACCAATATGTGGATTCCGAGACAGCCTTCCTGGCTTCGAGAGAATCTGAGGCCCTTTGGATCAGGATTAATCTCCGAGGGCAACCCATCACACCATGAAAGTCTAGAAAAACCTGTGCGGGGGGACTGGCCCCAAATGGGAAATGAGAAGTGAAAACATAACTCAATAATGAGAAATGTTATCCCAGTCCCAATGCTAAAGACAAGTGTCATTGCATCAACCTATTACCTTGAGAAATGATAAAATCAATAAATTTCTCTTATTTCTCTCATTTGATGTGTATGTGCGACTACCTCTCCAACAAACAAAAAAAAAGTGCTCCTGCCACCTTGCATCTTTGGAAAATATTTGAATGCTAGCACTACTCCTCAATAATTACAAGACGCACATTAAAAAGTAAAGTTTGGCTTCAATGCCTTGAACCATAGCTTCACCTCATATTTAAACTCCTTTGAAAAACACAAAAGAGGGTTTTTTTTTTTTTTTTTTTGCTGTAGGATATCATTTACCTACATTAGTACAGGGTTAATGGTTAGCATTGAGGATCAGAGTTCTTGCTACTCATCACCCGGGGGATTGGATCCTGAGACCTCTTAAATGAGAGAGGCCACACCCCACCATTAGCAGGCAGGGTGTATTATTATTATTATTGGTATAATGAAAATGATAGCCTAGTTTTATAAATTTTGTGTGCATTTCAATATATGGATAGCCTAGTTTCATAAATTTTGTGTGCATTTCAATATAAATCTGATGCTTCCCTTCTTATGTTTTAGAAAATATTAATGTTGCACCCTAAAAGGGTGTTAGAATTAGGGTTTTAGGCATTTTGCAGCGAACCTTTTGCAATAGATCCAAATGCCCAAATTGATGGCCTAGGTCATACATGGAATGTTGACAATAGTGCCCTTTGTCTTCAAATCCTTCCTCCAGTCTCCAAGACTCCGACCAATAACCCCCAGTAACCGAGGTTCTAAAAGCCTGGCAACTCCGGAGAACCGGCCATGAACTTGGTTGCAAACTAGAAGCTTGCTTATCTGCAGGCAATTGATCAACCAGCTCGACTCGTTTCCCATTTAAGATTAATCCCCTAGCTTTGAGGCTATAAATATTTTAATAGAATTTAACTCAGCTTCAATCTGAACAAACAGAATATCACCATAACTAGGTATCACAAAACCAAATTTCAGAACTTCAACCACAATCACTCAATAACCTAACCACCAAAACCTCAATCTAGAATTAAAACAGTAAACTCCAAATAAAAATTTGCACAAGGAAAAAACATTAAAACAAACTGAGAATTCTCTAATATTATTAAGAGGTCCAAAAGCTTAATTAAACTCAATCTCTAATCAATTATCATCAAAATAGCTTCTCTGTTATCGAAATCAGAACGAAATTTACGTGTAGTTAGAAGTTAGTGGTATCAAATTTAATCTTGATGTGTAGTCAGATAAAGATATGGTTCATTTGTGCAATACTCTCCACTGAGAGAATTGGGGAATATTTTCAGATATGAAACCCAGTAATATGCTTTAGGAGATTCCCAATATCAGTTTGATGCATGCATTTTGCATATTTTGGGGGAGATTCTTGTTTCTGGGAAGGAAAAATGGGTTTCTGAATCTGAATACTCTCCTCTTAGTATTCTTCCAGCTAATTATACATTTAAAAGCAATGCTGTTGGAGAAATGAGGCATTCCTTTCTGTTCTTGGATCCCATAGATAATTCTAGGCTCTCAGTTAATATGTAAGATAATCAGTGTGTTTCAGGTACCTGACATGGTTTGTATATTTGATCGAAAACATTCTCTGGCGCCGCTTTGACAATGGAAGATACTGGAATCATAGGAATTGAAGAAATATTCATTTGCACTTCCTGCGTAGAGTTCCAAATATTGGATTGCAGAACCATCTGAAATTTCAGAGCTCTGGTGAGATTCACCATCTCTTTTGTATCGTCTTTCTCTCTCCAATCTGACATTTCAACTGTCATTGTTCTAAGACCTTAGCTATAAACATACTCAAATCCCAACTCCCAGTTACTCCTTCCAACTATCTCAAATACAGCCAGTGGACTCATGGTAATTTTCATCTGGTTATGTCTCATTAATGAAGATATTACTTTCTAACTGTTATTTCAGTCATAATTCCAGTTATTGAAATAAGGGGACTTCCTGCCACCAATCTTATTATTCTCATGAGAGACAAAGTCAGGCAAACGAGCAGAATCAATAGCTACCAAAGTGTGTATATGAAGACCCTTGTTACTTTGTCTGTCATATGCACACAATAAACAAAACAATAGCTAGAAAACTGAAATATAAAAAGACTAGGGGTGCTACTCACCTCAAATCACAGCCCCCAGTATGAAGCATCTAAACAATAATCAATGCCTTCGAAATCTTTTCTCACATCGTTCTATATTATAGTAGATGCATAAGCCATATGTGAATAATCTCTCCAGCATCTCACCATAGAACAAGTAAAACAATGGCATCTGTAACAGAAGGCTGCTCTTGATGCATGGACTGAACCAACCATAGCTGCCGATGAGATTGCTGGTCTAATTTATTTAACTTCATCTTGCTGTAAAGAACTTGAGTATTCAATTTCAATTCCATTCCCCGACGACATTACATTAGATGATGCACTTGATGACAGATTACTATTAGCGTACACACCACTCCCTAGGCTCTTTGATTCTACGGCAGGGTTTCTCTGAGGATCAGCTGCAGCTGGCCGTTGGCCCTCCTCCGCTAGTTTTTTGAGAAGGTTCATGACAGTCGGAAGGAACTTGGTAGATAATGAGAGAAGCCCTGGAAGCTGCATGCAGTTTAAGCCCAAGAATCAGCTTTTCAGTTACTCCTTAAAAACTAAATCAAAATTTCTATTAAGTTTTCACTCAAGAAAGAGGGGGACATTGAATAATTAAATAATTGAACACTCACAGCGCCATTGCGGAATTCACCAGAGATGTCTAGCTGCACCCACAGAGCTTTGAACAGTAGAAAAGCAACAAAGATAACACCAAGATACAAAGGATTCCTGTTATGCGGGGATGCAAAAGTATACAAAGATCAGTTTTGACAAGGCAAGACTCAAGGCTTTGGCAAGACACTCAATTCCACAAGTACATGCCAATTAACTACCTTAGGAGTGTCATAAATTCATTGAATCCCAGGACAATTAAAGCAACAATTGCCCATGGAGGTGGTAACCAGTTATTATTACGCTTGTTGGCTTCCTGAAAGTAGAAAAGAGAAAACAAATCCAATGAGAATTCAGTAATAGTTTCGCCAAATATCTACATTTATTTTGGGTATCGTAATACAGTTAGGCCACAACCCTGGTTAGTTGGGTTGGTATCTGTTCTCAGGTTAGTAGTTAGATGCCTAAGATGTTAGCTTGGCAGTTAGTGGGAATTAACAACAGCCACACCCCACGGGCTTGATCCCGGCCTTGGAGGAATGAGGATACACTGCCTGCTATCAGACCGAAGGGCAGGTGTGTGCCAAATATCTACTGTCGAAAATAAAAATGATCTAGGTACTAATATTTCTCATGCATTTATATACTTGTCATAACTAGGATCCAAAATGTTGGAATGCAAAAATTGCCACATTAACATCTATAACGAAAATAGTACTTACCAATATGACTGCATGATTATGAATTCAGTCTCTAAATGAGCATCTACATGCCAATGTTTTACTGTCGTTAACAGTTTAGATGCAACCCATTGCTTTACAGTGATAAAAGAACAGAACAAGCAGAGATTAATTGGCTGAATCCAACACTCTAAAATGAGACAAGTAGAAGAATAAGATTTTTAACAACTTTTTCAAAGCTAAATGTTATGCAAACTTCTTTAGCTTCAAGCTATAAAGTTTATAAACTTAAAAAATTTATCAATATTAGTTTCATAAAATCCAAGAAGAGCTACTTCTGCATTTGCACTTCATTGTAGGTTTAGCACCGATTAAAAAAAACATCACTTCCTTGTCACATAACAATGCTTTACAACCATTGGAAAACATTAACTGCAAATCCTATTAGGAACATCATATCTCATAAATGGGAATCTTCACAACCAAGGGGAAAGTGCAACTGCATCTTGTACCACAAAATAGGAACTTTATCCTACAGGCATAATCATAATTAAAACCACCAATTTTATGGAAATTGTGAAAACCAACCATTTCATTAATGTTAATGAAGAATGATTATATCTTAGCATGCATGATTTTGGAGAACAAATAAAAAAGGGAAAAAAATAATATGTATGAGATCATACCTGAGCAGCAATGGCCTGAGTGACAGTGTACTCGGTCTCTGTCTTGAATTGCCTCCACAAAGATTTACACTGGACCGGTGTAATCAGGGTTTTTGTTGATGGAACCTGGGAAATAAAATTATGAACCATAAAACTTAATGAGTGTTTTATGATAAAAAGAAAGAACTTGTAATAAAACACCTTAGGGAAAATATGTGCATTTTCTTCATTTCCAAATGGAAAGGACAAGGAAAGAGGCCAAATCATAAACAAGCATGAATTTATCTATGGCAGCTTGTGGCATAGATATAGGCATCTAAATAGAGGATATCTAGGTTATATAAGAAACACCTCATGAGCATACATAGTTCTCATGTATATCTACATGTTTCAAAATGCACGATTCTTATGTGATTTATCAGGTATATATCACTAATAATTTATAGCTGTTGACATATTAAACATGTTTGAATCTAAAAAAACCAAACATGTAGTAGTTTCTTTAGGTTCTAACAGATCATCTTATCAGATTAACGAGGCTAACAATATATGGAACTATCTAGTAATTTCCGATTATTTAGTTATTTT
This sequence comes from Tetracentron sinense, assembly GCA_015143295.1. NCBI lineage: Eukaryota > Viridiplantae > Streptophyta > Magnoliopsida > Trochodendrales > Trochodendraceae > Tetracentron > Tetracentron sinense. Next base: position 3,838,860 of record CM026569.1, read on the forward strand.
AAATCCCCTCCTGAACCCCTTGTGTTTCTCAACAAATACCACCTCTATAAAAGACATATACCAAGTCATCCCTTAGCAGGATGCAAGCATATAAGCATGGACAAAAAAAAAATATAAGAAACAAATTTCTGCAACTATAAATGGTCATCTCTTCCCTCATATATTTACCAATTTTAAGAAAAGCAAAAAAAAAAAACAAATGGTCACCTCTTCCCAAGTGCTTGAGGCCAGTGGGTCAAATGACGTGATGCTCCTGTTAGTAACTCCACTATTATCGGCATTCACCAGAGCAAGTGAGAGAATATTCTCAATATTATCAGCATTGTCATCTAAACGGACGGCAGCCAAAACAGAGAGCAACTTCAAAGACTGAAAGTGAAAAAAAAAAGATTTTCAGAGATCCAAATGCCAATACAAAACTGAAGTTTCAACCATTTATATTATAAGTTGTGATATACCGCAGAGCGAGCTGTTTTTGTGATTGCTAGAATGTCTTCCTTCCCAGTCCAAACTCTTGGCATTGAGTCAGAATCATGGTTAAACAATGTCGAAAACCTGTAAACAATGTTACAGTCACTCCACCCAGTTGGTAAAATCCAGAACAGTTCAGTAACCATATATTGCAAGTAGATGCTTACTTGTCCTTCATCTGAATCAGGACCCTTCCAGCTTCTTCTTTTGCTTTTGCTTCAACCACACTTCTAGCATAGTTTTCTAGGTTTGCCAACATTTTATCCACTGTTATTTCATCAAGGTCAAAGCCAGAAAGTGCACTAGAGAGCCCAGAGACAGCTGATTCAGTCTCACGCTGAAGAAGTTTTCTTATTGCCGGCCAGGTATCACTGCCAGCTGAATCTAGGAGAGCTTCCACAGGTGCCACTAATGCCTCATTAAGTTTTGACTGCAAGCATATCAACACGACACCACCATTGATTTAGTGTTCCTAATGACAATCCAATCTGCCAACTATAAATATCTAGGATGAAGACACTACCATCCAAGGAGGGTATGCATCCCAATAGAATGAACTACATGTTTTTTTTATCAATACCTCGTACAGGGTCGTAAGTTCAGATAGTTTGGCAGCACGGAGTGAAGCAACATGCGAATCTATATCACGCTGAAGCTTATCCCGAACCCTGGATGGATCCCAGTTTGCTTGTTCAATAGCCGCATCTGCATCCTTAACAAGTGTCAATATAGTACTCTATTTAGGTAGTTTAGCTGGAATCAAACCCACTGCTCCATGGTTGCTGTCATGTCAACCAATTAAGCTACAGTCTCAATCCCACATCAGTAGTATACAATTATGCAAGACCATTTTGTGAAAAATAATGTTTTGAAACTTAATTAAATATCATGTTACAAATATACCATAACCACTTCCTCAAAATCAGAAGTTATTTCATGGTTGGGACGACATAAATTTCAGAAGTTGCACTTAATATGTCCATGACTCATTAGTTCTACAACACTATTGTACTTACCTTCATTGCAGTAATAGTTCAGTCTTTAATATTACGCTGAAAATATTGTTTTACACGCCCAAAGGATTGAATGGATTAATCTTCTTCATCCTCATTGAAGTTAATTTCATTACACGTTTTACAAACCTTACAACACCTTGGTTTTGGTTTTATCCCTTATGCTATAGATGAGAGCAGCAATCTATTATAGTTTTAATTTTCCGGACACAAGTAGGAAATTCTTATTATTGTTGTAAGCTACGCCATGTCATATTCATATTATGCATAACAGTGATTTTTCTCTATTAGCTTGGAGGCAGAGAACTGTACTTCAGTTAACATTGAGCGACTTACATTAGATGAATCTAATTCTTATTATCTTCTAGAAAATACTCAATATGAACAGATTACTAAGATTTTCTGTTGCAAAGTTAAACACCTTCCTAAAATATATTGCTTAGAATGGACAGTTTGCTATTAATATCATCATCATCAATTCCTTATCCCAAACACAAATCCTGTTTTGTCATTCCACTATTAAAAGTAATAGCTTTCATTCAAATCGTGTGCTATCAAATCTATTAGCAATATCCCTGTCCACTTCATTTTTGGGCTTCCCTCACCCTTTTAAAGCCTTGAACTTGCATCCACTCACTCCTCATCATTGGTGTCGTCTTTAGCTTTGCGTAACATGTGCAGACCATCTTGATCAACTTTCCCTTATTTTAACACCTATTAGAGCTACTCCCAAATTCTCTCAAATGACATAGTTCAAAATATCAGTATCAGGTACTATATCGGTAAGTCCTAATAGGATACGTATCGGCGTATCGGACCGTATCGAATGGATACAACTGAAAAAATCAGGATACGCTAAGAAACGCTTGGATACACAAGGAAAAACTTGGCTAACTTTTATAAAACTTCTTTTAATGCAAATATAAGCTAAAAATAAACTAAATGAAAGCCTCCAACTATATTTGTAACTATACATATGAGAGTTAAGAACTTTATAAGTTAAAAAAGGCATGCATGCTGATAAAGATGTATGAAAATATAAACCATAGTCACTTAGCCAAGTATAGAAATTACAATCTAAATATTAAAATTTAATGACTTAAATAAGAATGTATTGAATTACAATTGACTTTTTATCGGGCTTGTGTTGTGGATCCTAGTGTAAATGGAAGGAGAGAAAAAAACTTTAACTGAAAATTCCATCTTATTGGGCCCGCTACGGGGGAGTTTTTTTCAGCATACCAGTGTACTGAGTAGCTCCAAACAGGATATGTATCGGGCCGATACGTAACAAAATTTAAGCCATGGTTTCAAGGCCTATTCACCAATTGGATCTTGCATGATGTGGACAGTAAGTACTTTGCATGTGGCGTGGAGGTTTCTTCTAGGGGCCACCATTTGCAGCATTTGGGACGAAAGGAATATGAGCTTATTTAATAACACCACCACTCCAATTGAGAAGATTTGCTTTGAAATATTTAATTTACTTTTCCCTAGGTGTCTATTAGGAAAGATTTTGATAAGCTTTAGTTTCTCCCTTTCTTTGAGTTTGTGTCGGTTTATTGTTTCTCTTCTTTCGTCTCTTATAGTAGTTTCCCTCTTTGCTCATCAATCGGTGAACTCACATTGTTCTTATCCTTCTACTAATACATATCTGATATACCAATTAATATATATATATATATATATATATATATCACCTGGTCCTTCCCAAAGCCTTTCCTATATTCATCCTAGTATTAATTTCTTTCACTTTAGTTACCCAAATTCAATGATAGTAATAAGTTCTCTTATCTCCATTCAGTTGGCATTTCCACCTAGTTTGAGGACTTGTGTGCATTCTTCATTAGTAACTATTGATAATCCTCTCAATCTCTCCTTAATCTCTTCTTAACCAGACTCTCCGGTTGTCTCACTTGCTGCACCAAGCATGATATAGGTCTCTAGTATTCCACGCTAATTCTTGCAAGTTTCTCACCCTCTCTTGTGCCCACCTCATTATACAGGTTACCGTATGCCTTGTAGTTTCCTTGACATATTGCTTTCTTAGCTTGTCATTTAGCAATTTTATATTTTTTGAGGTTTTCCTCATTTCTAGTTCCTTTTCAAATCTTGTAGTAGGCATTATTCTCTCTAATGGCCTTTTAAATCTCATCACTCAACCACCAAGTTTTGTTATACGATTTCCTTTTAGATTTCCTTAAAACCAAATATCTTTGGATAATCTTCTAATACAGTGGCCCATTGCATCTTACATCCTTTAAGTTTTTGTCTCTAAGTTCCATGATTCTTCTTCTATCAGTTTATCTCTACAAGCATTCACTTTGTCACCTTTTAAGTTCCATCACTTTATATTTAGACCCATTTTATTAAGCAAATAATGAGATTAGTGACCTTGCGTGGTTAGAGTCTCTCTTGGGACTCCCGTCTCTTAAGTAGAAAAAGAGAAATCATCTCCAGTTTGATCCACTCTTGAATGTCACCAAATTCTCATCTCTTCTGAAAGTATGAGTTTGCTATTGTGATAGCACATGCCATTGCAAACTCGAGAATCACATATACATATCATTCTTAATCTCCATATCGCCACCTTTCATACACCCTATCATATTGTCTATCTACTTTTTTTTTTGATCGATTATCTACTTTTCTTACATGATCATTGAAGTCTCCTCTTATAAGTATCATCTCTCCTTCGTGAATCTCTTGAACTAATCCATCCATCTCCTCCTGAAATTTCTTCTTAATGCTTTCTTCTAATCTTACTTAGGGTGCATAACCACTAATAATATTGATGACAACCCCAACTAACACTATTTTGATTGACAACAACCTATCACTTACCCTCTTAAACCTTACAATATTATATTTCATGTCCTTGTCTTAAGAACAATGTTTCTTTATTCTACTTTATTAGTGCTATTTGTGGTCATTTCTTATGTACCTACGACCTTGTTGTACCATCCAAAAAAAAAAAAACCTACTACCTTGTAGATATAAATAATTTTGATGATGAACAACACTTAGCAAGTTATCCCATCTATGTTCTCTCATCAGAAAAGCAAATTTGTCATTTTCATTTTTATAGGTGGGAAAAATTGTCCCCTTGGGTTACAGCAAATGTTATCGATGTCTCATACTAGGCTTTCGTTCAGTAGGAGCTGTTATTAAACAGGATTCCAAAGCAGATAAGGAACATTAAAAAAACGCTTGTGAGAAAACCATGATACTATGTGTATACAAATAAGTTAGCTAATGGAATGGCTATGTGAAGATTTCAAATTATACCTGCACACCCTTTTTCAAATAGTGTCATAAAAGACTGAGTGCAATCATGAGCAGCCACGGCAAATCCTTCCCCTCCATTCAGGACCTTATCAAATGCTTCTTTGAAATTATCTAGAGTTCTGGATCGTAGATGTCCTAGCATGGATTGGTAGGCGGGTTGAACAAGCTAAAAATTCAGCAGAAGACAGGCAATGAGAACAAACTCCTAGACTTACATTTTTCAATTGAAAGGTAATGATTGAAAATTACATACAATCAAGAGAATTATCTAGGGTAGGCTATGTATCTCATAGCGCTCTAAGAGTGACACTTATCTTGCTTTTTTCTATTGATACACTTTTCTTGCTTTAAGCAACCTTGTAACTTGAGAGCCATTAGATCACTCACTCTTAATAATCTCAAACTAAAAGTAGGAACGGAAAAGTTAAGATTACAAATTCAAAAGAGAGAACTGAAAAAAGAGACCTTATTAGCTTATATTTCTTTTATAAATCAGAGACTGGAGTAGGTAGCCAAAATCCAGCTATGTACTATCAGACACAAATAATATTGTTTGCAATGACAAAAAGTATTCTTTTTCCATCCATTAAGTAAGAAATGGTAAAGAGTTTTTAAGTTCTAGAAGAATGAAAGGCACAAAGTATTACATGTAGCACTTTCACTTCCAGCTGATGCCGCTTTGCAATCCTGACACTTTCATCAAAGAAAATAACTTCTGCATCGTACCTACAAAGAGAAGTAACATAAACAACAATATATTGCTAGCATACATATTGATATCATTCTTTGAGAGATACTTGTAATAATACAAAACATATTAATCGGCAAAGAGATTCTTTGGGGGATTATAATCTCAGATTACAATTCAAACTCTTTTGAGGATTATACTAAAATCTGTTGCTACAATGATTAGGTAACAATGTAACATGAACCCACACCATGTCATGGTGTGAAGAAAGATATAAGAAAGTTCAGTTAACAAAAAATAAATGCCACGAATTAAGGGGCAAAAGTAATGATTCTCTCCACTAAGGTTTTTAATTGACAAGGTTCGAGAATTTTGGAATTTTGTTTTCATCTCTAGCCGTTTCAAAACTTTTAACATTTAGAAATTGACACAAATTTCAGCCTGTTTGTAGGAAATTTCCAGTACTTCGAAAAAATCTCAAACTTTTTTTTGAAACATCAGCATTTCATTTTGATATTAAGAAAGACCAAAATTGTCACTCAAACTAAAATTTGAAACCACATCATCCATGTTGTTGTTGGCCTTTCCTCGCCTTTTTAGATACTTAAACCAGAACCAAACCATCCCTTTTCTATGTGATTTTGTCTTTGGTCTCCGTTCATGTTCAAACAATCTCAATCAACTCTATTTTACCTTATCACCTACCTTGGCTTCACTGAATTCTCAAATGCACTCGTTTTTTATTTTGTTTTCACTAGTTTTCAACTCATCCATCATACCAACCTCCTCTCAGCTACAATCGTTCTATGAACATGTTGCCCCTTGATTGCACAACATTTTTCTCCATTGAGCAAACTCGAGAGTTTTTTTTTCCTAGTATTGCTTCCTAAGAAAATAAGAAACTGATTGGAGAACTCTCAAATGAAACACTACTGTGTAAATTGTAAAGTAACTCGAGAAGTATCTCAAATAAACATACAGTTGAATTTGTCCATCAGTCCCTAATGCTAACGGATAAAAGTAATTTCAGTAATGATGTTTACTAAGGTGAATTGATTACACATGGCTCTGTGACCAGGTAAAAACAATTTTAATTGCGTAAGCATTTATATGTGCAAGTGTTACATAATATATATATACATATAACATTTGCACATATATAAATATTATATATCTGGCCATAAACTATTTTTTCCAGATTCTTACAGCAAGTGAGCATAAAGCTTAATTATCACAAAGAGGACCTGCCATATGAAAACTGAGAAAATAGACATGTCTTCAATATTACAACACAAGGAAAGTACTCACTCCGATAAACATGCGTCAATAATTAAAGTGAGTTTCTTCCCAAATCCTGGAACTGGAGCAGATTGAACAGCCTCTTCCAGCTGGCACCAGTCCTGTGATAATTCAAAGAAAATTGGTGGTTGTGATATCAATGTTCTACAATAAGAAATAAAATAAAATCTTAGATGAATGCCAAGTACCTCATTCTCAGTTAAATATGCAAACTTTTCATTGGCAATTTCTTCACAGCGTACAGTAGCAACCATTACCTACACGTGAATGGATGACAAAGCATAAAGGCCAACACAATCTGCATGTTTTCTTGGTAGCTACCAATTGAATAACTGTTCACATCATTACCTTGTGGGCAGGAAGGTCAAGGTCCTTGTTCTCTTTGATAATTTTCCAGATCTGCTGTGCACTAAATGAAAACCCAGAAGCAGGAACTACGGCCCGTCGATCCCCAGCAAGTCCACCAGGAGCTATAGAATGGTAGAATCGCTGCCTTAAACTACCAACCTTCATTGAAAATAAAAATAAATAAATAACACATAACCCCTCTCCAAAAGGTCATTCAGTTAACATGAAATAGCTCTGTGTTACAGATTACAAACCAAAATTTAAATAACAATACAAGTTATAGTTCTGACACACATTCATATCTTGTATACCTGCTCCTTAAATTGCTCTTCCTTTTCTTCATAACTAGAAAGAGCGACGACTTCAACCTGACAATTTAAAGGAAACAAAACATGATATTATACCTCAATAAGCATTTCTGATTAATCAGCAGAAAAAGGAGCGTCAATGCTCATATTAGGTGAGATCACGACATCTTACATTAAAAAACTCACTCAGTGGGGTTTCTCTGTGGGCTTGTGGTTTAGGAACAGAGTCCCATATCTGCAAAAGTATAAGGCAAAGAATCAAAGCCATTTATGATTGATGCACTGTGGAAGGAAGTACTAGGTCACGTACCTTCTGAATATCTTCCCTCAGAAGGGGTTCCAAATTTTCCAGTGGTGTCTGCATGCAAACAAAAAGGATCAACAACCACATTCTTTATTTCTTTTTAACTAAAAAGTACTTTTTTCAATCTACAACTCTGAGTATCGGATTGAAAGTAAGAAATGCACCCGTGTTTTATCACGTATGACAAACAACAAAGTTGTTTTACGAGGACTAAACAACCGCATCATAACCTGTTATGAAAATATCACCATAAAGTGTGAATAATTGAAGCTTTTCAGATTTAGAATAATTTCTTGCACAAGGCATTTAAGCAAATGATACCTGGAATACAGTCTTTAGAAGAGGCTTATTTGCAGCCTGCTCACGGCCAATATCATGACACCACCTAAAATGAAAGTTGTTTCAGATAATATAAAAGGAATCTAACCTGACATTTAAGAAATAACAATTTAAAGTGCATAATCCAAATAAGAATCCTTGCTTGTGATAATCCAATTAGCTTACATATTTATGAGCACTATATCTGAAACTGCGAGGGCAAAAAGGGCACTCTGCTTCTCAAATGCAGTATCATCCTGAAAAGTTTTCAATACAAAACTTACATAAGAAGCATGAAGTATTGCTACATTTATCCAAATTTTAGTACCTTGAATCTCAATAGGAAGGATAAAAGTAGTATTATGACTCGTTACAAAGACACCTTTTTTCTAACCAGGTGAAGTTAAATCCAAACAGTATTACGACTCCAAATTTTAGCACAAGTCAAAGCAGATGAAGTTAAAAGGTAAAGAAGGCTTGCAAAGACACCTCTCCTCGTTCTCTTCCATCAGTACCCTCCAAATCCATGACAAGTGTACAAGGTTCAACATCAGCACATTTTGCCAACCAGATGCCTTTAGTGGTTTGAGACCTGACCAAGGATGTATCCTATCATTTTTTTAACGTTCCATATTAAAAAAGTATGTGTATGAGAGTAAAAGTATAAGAACTTGCCTTCCCTTAAAAGCATCCATCTCTCTAAATTTGGTACCAAAAAGATGATTCAATAGCGTGCTCTTCCCTGCACAAATCATGGAAACAAGTATGAAAGTGAGGAGTGAGGTAGATAGCTCTCTCTTCCTTCTCTCCGGATATACACTGTGATTTGTGTATTCAATAACTTATAGGTATTGATACATTAATCAAAAGAAATGCAGGTGCCTTTGAGTGATAGAGAGAACCATGTTCAAGTTGATCAAGAAATATACCATGGGAGCCTAAGAAAAAGAAAAAATCTTACTTTCTCATGTTGTAAATTGTAATGATTACTTAAATTGTTCTAGTAGCCAATGGTCATGTGAAATTCCCTTAACAAAATAGAAACCTAACGAAAAGCCTCACTAGTGAAGGATACAAGTAATAAGTTCAGAGAAGTAGCAATTCATACCACTACTTTGTGGACCCATGATGGAGACCACGGCATATGAAAGTCCACATTCACCAAGTTTCACCTCCTTCATAAAATTTTCAATTCCAGGGACATTAAATATACCATCCCCATCAATGAGGTGGGTTGAGATACATTCATCAACCTTTCCTGGGAAAATAAATAACCTTATTAGTGAGTAAACAAAATTAATGGCTTCTAACATTTAATGACAAGACTTCAACCATGCCATTCTTGGAAATATCCTAAACTGTAAACTGTAAAGGCCACGAGCATTATGAGATTCACCCTTAGTTCCTTTTCTTCAAGTCCTTCCTTATAATGCTTTCCAACCGCTTGTAATGGTCGCCCCACCTTCTTACGGAGTCTAGAGACCAATTCAAATAAACCAATGGTCTCCTCACCATCATCCGGACTACGGAGTCTACCAGAGACCAATTTGGATATAATCCAAGCCGGTCGTCCAATGTTGCACTAAAATCAATGAGAATCCACTTCATTCAGGAGGTATCTACACACCATGTAATGTCTGTTCTACCCACTACAGCTAGTCAAGATTCAAAGTTCACCAAACCCTAAACATTTACACTTACATTAAGGAGTTCAAAATTCCCAACCTTACTACCAAGCTCCACCTCAATACCTAATTGCTATATTCAAAAGGGGCAAATCAATCATATACACATGCTTCTCTCGTCCCCGACAAAAAATTTCATATGGGTATTATTCGAATTGAAATAAATTTGATCTTTCAATACAAATTAAGACTAAAAACTTGCTCAAGATAACCTATAACACATACCACCCTGCAATTCGATAAATTCTATGCTACTCTAAAAATAATTAAAAAGTAAAAACACCCCAGATCTTAAAATCACCAAATTACACACCAAAACAAAACAAAACAAAAAGCTTGAATCTTTGAACATGAAGATAGATCACAGATCAAAGCAAAATTCGCAACAGAAAAGGGATATGAGAAGATGAAGTTGGAGACATACCCATTTATATGATTGAATTTTATGCAGAGAAGACTATGGAGAAGAGATTGATAGCTCGAAAGGACCTCAAAAACCTGACTGGGAGATCGACTGATCAGAGTTGAAGCAGAGAACGAGGACGATCTATGTCCCTTTGCTTTTTAAAAAGCAAGTTTTTACTGCTCTGGTGAAACCCATTAAATAAAATTTCTAGAAATACGAGATGAATTACTTATAATTATGGAAAATAACGATCGGTGACGCGTCTGTGCTCTCTTTTCCTTGCCACGTGTCCTTCTTTTAACTGCCTTTTAGCTATGGTTAAGATTCAAACACCCCTAAGGGGTACGGTTAACCCCCTCTGGCCTTAGTTTTTAGAAAATTAAAATTAAAAAAATTAATCATATAGTCAAAAAGAAAAAAAAAAAAAAAAAATTTAACCCATGACAGGTGAAAGGGGCGGCTTTGTGAGAGCAAGTATATGATAAGTATAAGTATATAATTTTCATGAAGGAAAATAATCAGTCTCAAGGGCTTTTTTTTTTGCCACGTGTCTCTCATTAATTTTCTTTATGGTTAAGATTCATTCGGTCTTAAAGTTTATTTATCTATCCTTGGTTCTGAGGGAAAAAAATTAACTCGAAGAGTTAAAAAATTTAACCAAACTTAACCATAATTAATGGGCAGTTGAAATGGCTTTGAGCAATAAATAGTTAGCTGCACTCGTTGGTGGATTCTGATGAGCGTATAGGGATGATGTGCACCGACTCTTGTAGGACCTACTAACCGTCCACTGTCATTTCCTGGAAAAAATTTTGTTTTCCTGGACGTAGAAACCTGGAGATCTCATTAAATCGGTGCTACAACCTTTAACCCCAAAGATCAGTTTAATTCCCCACCAAGAAACAAAAAAGTAAAAAAAAAGGTCTGCTTTATATAACAGGTTAAATATCAACAGGGTTGAAGAGTCAACCGGAGCAACCCATCCACTCATCCTTAGTTTTTAGAAGAAATATTAAAAGTATTTTAATATTAAAATATTTTTAATATTCTTTTTTTTTTAAAAGGATGGGTAGGTGAATTTTAACCACAGTTAAAGAGTATCAAAAGAGATACATGGCAACGTCAGGGGCATAATCGGATTAACAGTAGAAGATTTTGTTCCAATTTCATATGTACCATGCTTTAGGGAGGGATAATATGTTTTCTGTTTTGCTTTGGAAAAGAGAGCTCCGTCGAGTCAAATGCTTTGAAGATCTTCCACTCATATTCAAAAAGTTGTTTTCTTTTGCTTTTTTTCTTGCCTTGTTGTTTCTTTCGCTGAGGGCCGAAAGTTGGAAGATAGTTCTGAAATGTACCATGATGGGGGCTTTGTGGAACTGGAAACCCCATTGGCGTGAGGTTGGTGATTAAAATAGCCACCTACATTGAAAGTCAGCCGCCGAAAGTTTGGACATCGTCCATGGGCTGGGCCCTGTTTAATATATGAGAGCAAATTTGTAACACTCGTACCCTCCCCTTTTCTTTGTGGGGTATCTGGGACCCTCCTGTTTGTGTTTTTTTGTTTAGGTTTCATTTAACTACGGTTAGTTGTTAAAACAATGGTTAGTGGTTAACTTAAGAGATTCGAACTGACTCGTCATCCTAAGGATTGGATCCCCAGACCTTCCTCAACATAGAGGCCACACCCCACCACTGGTGCAAGAGGCGGGGTGTGGGACCCTCGTGTTGGTCTTATGAATAATGCATGGTGCAAAAGCTAATAGTGTGTGCATCCTCACGTTGGTCATATGAGTAATGCATTGTATTTTTTTTTTGCTGATAGAAAAAACGAATAATGCATTGTAAATTAATAAAAACAAAAAGTCTCGCACCGATGGGTATATGCATGAAGGGGTTCCCATATAGCTCCACTTACCTCTCTTTTTTAGAGAGGGAATGTGGGTTCATTGGCTATGTGCCGTGGGGGTGTGAGAGTATGTGTGTTATATAATGTGTAGTTGGTTGTGTTGTAGCTACCAAATAAAAAAGGGAAATGATTCTGAGACCGCATAAGGGCCGAGACCACTGAAACCGTGCATGGATGCACGGGATTTCAGGTGGGGCCTACCATGTAAACGTGGGCCCCACCTAAAATCCCGTACATCCATGCACGGTCTTGGTGGTCTCGGCCCTTTTACGGTCTCAGTATCAAAGTCCAATAAAAAAATATGAATAATATAGCGTGTGCATTCCTATTTGGGTGATTCAGGTTCACTTAGGTGTAGCGGTTGAGAAGACCATATGGAAGCATATGTAAGCACAACTTCCAAAGCTTTCTTGTAAATATAACTTTTAATGATTTGCATCTACAAACATAAATTAACGCCCCTAACTAAAGAGTAGAGTAGCAAAACAAAAAGAAACATGACCCATCATGATGGGGACATCCGAATTAAGAGTGTGGGTGTCAATGGGCCGAGTCGGGCCAGTTCTGACCAACTTTTTAGTCGAGCTTTAAAGTAGGACTCAGGTTAACTTTCCCTGTTTTCCAGGTAAACCACCTCAAAAATCTATTCGTATAGTAATAAACTGCATGTTATGTCGTTTTCAGATATTTTACATGGTGATTCGAGTATCATTAAATAAGCTCAGCCATTAGGAGTGGCTTAATTTTATCTCGTAACGCAGGTGTGCAACGATTGGTTTTGAAACCCTAATTGATGTTATCAATATGTCAGTTAATGCTGCGTGGGAAGTAGTACCTCTCATTTTGGATATAAAGCAGTTGATGTCGTTCTTTTGCCATGTTAGTTTCAAATATATTCCTCGAGTACTGAACAGGGAAGCCCACTACCTAGCTAAGGGGGCTCTTCGTGTAAATGTAGATTTTGTTTTTGTGTTTGTATAATGATCATTAGCTTTTCACAAAAAAAAACTGCATATTTATGTTTGAAATGAAAGTACACCATCAAATGCTTGGCCCTTTAATTGTTTTTTTTTTTTTTTAATTAATGAAATGTGTGCACTTCAGTTCAAATATCTGCCCAAAGGTAAGTAGCCCTACTAACCACTGACCCCTCATCTACAATAAAATATAAAAAAATACAGTTATTAATACGAGTGTTCATGAAGAGTTTTAATGGAGTTTGTGTGCACAAGATCGAGATAGGTCAATATATGTCGGTACAACAGGTCGATACAATTGTTCTACATTTAAAACCTATTATCTTTAACTTGGACCCTGACCGTTATCCGTATGAAGTATCGACCAATTTCTAACCATGTTGTGGATATCATCGTACTCGTAAACCATATAAAAACGAAAAGAAATACCTAGGAAAATCATGTACATGACATTTTAAGATTAAAACCTAATAAATAATTAAATTGTGTTTATTAGATGATCTAGATGTCGTGATTTTAATTTATTTTATTTGTGAAAAAAAGCAAGAATCTGATGAATGAGATTTTTTCTTCTTAGGCGTGTCTTTTGTTCCAAGCCCTTATTCGATCTGGGCTCTGTTAGTAAACTTCCACTATTATCGGCATTCACCCAGAGCAAGTGAGAGAATATTCTCACGATTATCAGCTTGTCCCTATAAACGGAACGCAGCCAAAAAAGAGAGCACTTAAAAGACTGGAAAGTGACAAAAAAGATTTTCACGAGTACAAATGCCAATACAAAAAACGAGTTCAACAATTTATATTATAAGTGTGATATTACCGCAGAGAGAGCTGTTTGTGAGTGACGTAGAATGTCTTCCTTCCCAGTCCAAACTCTTGGCATTGAGTCAGAATCATGGTTAACAATGTCGAAAACCTGTAAACAATGTTACAGTCACTCCACTCCAGTTGGTAAAATCCAGAAACAGTTCAGTAACCATATATTGCAAGTAGATGCTTACTTGTCCTTCATCTGAATCAGGACCCTTCCAGCCTTCTTCTTTTGCTTTTGCTTCAACCACACTTCTAGCATAGTTTTCTAGGTTTGCCAACATTTATCCACTGTTATTTCATCAAGGTCAAAGCCAGAAAGTGCACTAGAGAGCCAGAGACAGCTGATTCAGTCTCACGCTGAAGAAGTTTTTCTTATTGCCGGCCAGGTATCACTGCCAGCTGAATCTAGGAGAGCTTCCACAGGTGCCACTAATGCCTCATTAAGTTTTGACTGCAGCATATCAACCCGACACCACCATGATTTAGTGTTCCTAATGACAATTCCAATCTGCCAAACTATAAATATCTAGGATGAAGACACTACCATCCAAGGAGGGTATGCATCCCAATAGAATGAACTACATGTTTTTTTTATCAAATACCTCGTACAGGGTCGTAAGTTCAGATAGTTTGGCAGCACGGAGTGAAGCAACATGCGAATCTATATCACGCTGAAGCTTATCCCGAACCCTGGATGGATCCCAGTTTGCTTGTTCAATAGCCGCATCTGCATCCTTAACAAGTGTCAATATAGTACTCTATTTAGGTAGTTTAGCTGGAATCAAACCCACTGCTCCATGGTTGCTGTCATGTCAACCAATTAAGCTACAGTCTCAATCCCACTCAGTAGTATACCAATTATGCAAGACCATTTTGTGAAAAATAATGTTTGAAACTTAATTAAATATCATGTTACCAATATACCATAACCACTTCCTCAAAATCAGAAGTTATTTCATGGTTGGGACGACATAAATTTCAGAAGTTGCACTTATATGTCCATGATCATTAGTTCTACAACACTATTGTACTTACCTTCATTGCAGTAATAGTTCAGTCTTTAATATTACGCTGAAAATATTGTTTTTACACGCCCAAAGGATGAATGGATTAATCTTCTTCATCCTCATTGAAGTTAATTTCATTACACGTTTTACAAACCTTACAACCCCTTGGTTTTTGGTTTTATCCCTTATGCTATAGATGAGAGCAGCAATCTATTATAGTTTTTAATTTTCCGGACACAAGTAGGAAATTCTTATTATTGTTGTAAGCTACGCCATGTCATATTCATATTATGCATAACAGTGATTTTCTCTATTAGCTTGGAGGCAGAGAACTGTACTTCAGTTAAACATTGAGCGAATTACATTAGATGAATCTAATTCTTATTATCTTCTAGAAAATACTCAATATGAACAGATTACTAAGATTTTCTGTTGCAAAGTTAAACACCTTCCTAAAATATATTGCTTAGAATGGGACAGTTTGCTATTAATATCATCATCATCAATCCTTATCCCAAACACAAATCCTGTTTTGTCATTCCACTATTAAAAGTAATAGCTTTCATTCAAATCGTGTGCTATCAATCTATTAGCAATATCCCTGTCCACTTCATTTTTGGGCTTCCCTCACCCTTTTAAAGCCTTGAACTTGCATCCACTCACTCCTCATCATTGGTGTCGTCTTTAGCTTTGCGTAACATGTGCAGACCATTCTTGATCAACTTTCCCTTATTTTAACACCTATTAGAGCTACTCCCAAATTCTCTCAAATGACATAGTTCAAATATCAGTATCAGGTACTATATCGGTAAGTCCTAATAGGATACGTATCGGCGTATCGGGACCGTATCGAATGGATACAACTGAAAAATCAGGATACGCTAAGAAAACGCTTGGATACACAAGGAAAACTTGGCTAACTTTTATAAAACTTCTTTTAATGCAATATAAGCTAAAAATAAACTAAATGAAAGCCTACACTATATTTGTAACCATACATATGAGAGTTAAGAACTTTATAAGTTAAAAAAGGCATGCATGCTGATAAAGATGTATGAAAATATAAACCATAGTCACTTAGCCAAGTATAGAAAATACAATCTAAATATTAAAATTTAATTACTTAAATAAGAATGTATTGAATTACAATTGACTTTTTATCGGGCTTGTGTTGTGGATCCTAGTGTAAATGGAAGGAGAAAAAAAAACTTTAACTGAAAATTCCATCTTATTGGGCCCGCTACGGGGGAGTTTTTTTCAGCGTACCAGTGTACTGAGTAGCTCCAAACAGGATATGTATCGAGCCGATACGTAACAAAATTTAAGCCATGGTTTCAAGGCCTATTCACCAATTGGATCTTGCATGATGTGGACAGTAAGTACTTTGCATGTGGCGTGGAGGTTTCTTCTAGGGGCCACCATTTGGAGCATTTGGGACGAAAGGAATATGAGCTTATTTAATAACACCACCACTCCAATTGAGAAGATTTGCTTTGAAATATTTAATTTACTTTTCCCTAGGTGTCTATTAGGAAAGATTTTGATAAGCTTTAGTTTCTCCCTTTCTTTGAGTTTGTGTCGGTTTATTGTTTCTCTTCTTTCGTCTCTTATAGTAGTTTCCCTCTTTGCTCATCAATCGGTGAACTCACATTGTTCTTATCCTTCTACTAATACATATCTGATATACCAATTAATATATATATATATATATATATATCACCTGGTCCTTCCCAAAGCCTTTCCTATATTCATCCTAGTATTAATTTCTTTCACTTTAGTTACCCAAATTCAATGATAGTAATAAGTTCTCTTATCTCCATTCAGTTGGCATTTCCACCTAGTTTGAGGACTTGTGTGCATTCTTCATTAGTAACTATTGATAATCCTCTCAATCTCTCCTTAATCTCTTCTTAACCAGACTCTCTGGTTGTCTCACTTGCTGCACCAAGCATGATATAGGTCTCTAGTATTCCACGCTAATTCTTGCAAGTTTCTCACCCTCTCTTGTGCCCACCTCATTATACAGGTTACCGTATGCCTTGTAGTTTCCTTGACATATTGCTTTCTTAGCTTGTCATTTAGCAATTTTATATTTTTGTGAGGTTTTCCTCATTTCTAGTTCCTTTTCAAATCTTGTAGTAGCCATTATTCTCTCTAATGGCCTTTTAAATCTCATCACTCAACCACCAAGTTTTGTTATACGATTTCCTTTTGGATTTCCTTAAAACCAAATATCTTTGGATAATCTTCTAATACAGTGGCCCATTGCATCTTACATCCTTTAAGTTTTTGTCTCTAAGTTCCATGATTCTTCTTCTATCAGTTTATCTCTACAAGCATTCACTTTGTCACCTTTTAAGTTCCATCACTTTATATTTAGACCCATTTTATTAAGCAAATAATGAGATTAGTGACCTTGCGTGGTTAGAGTCTCTCTTGGGACTCCCGTCTCTTAAGTAGAAAAAGAGAAATCATCTCCAGTTTGATCCACTCTTGAATGTCACCAAATTCTCATCTCTTCTGAAAGTATGAGTTTGCTATTGTGATAGCACATGCCATTGCAAACTCGAGAATCACATATACATATCATTCTTAATCTCCATATCGCCACCTTTCATACACCCTATCATATTGTCTATCTACTTTTTTTTTTTATCGATTATCTACTTTTCTTACATGATCATTGAAGTCTCCTCTTATAAGTATCATCTCTCCTTCGTGAATCTCTTGAACTAATCCATCCATCTCCTCCTGAAATTTCTTCTTACTGCTTTCTTCTAATCTTACTTAGGGTGCATAACCACTAATAATATTGATGACAACCCCAACTAACACTATTTTGATTGACAACAACCTATCACTTACCCTCTTAAACCTTACAATATTATATTTCATGTCCTTGTCTTAAGAACAATGTTTCTTTATTCTACTTTATTAGTGTTATTTGTGGTCATTTCTTATGTACCTACGACCTTGTTGTACCATCCAAAAAAAAAAAACCTACTACCTTGTAGATATAAAATAATTTTGATGATGAACAACACTTAGCAAGTTATCCCATCTATGTTCTCTCATCAGAAAAGCAAATTTGTCATTTTCATTTTTATAGGTGGGAAAAATTGTCCCCTTGGGTTACAGCAAATGTTATCGATGTCTCATACTAGGCTTTCGTTCAGTAGGAGCTGTTATTAAACAGGATTCCAAAGCAGATAAGGAACATTAAAAAAACGCTTGTGAGAAAACCATGATACTATGTGTATACAAATAAGTTAGCTAATGGAATGGCTATGTGAAGATTTCAAATTATACCTGCACACCCTTTTTCAAATAGTGTCATAAAAGACTGAGTGCAATCATGAGCAGCCACGGCAAATCCTTCCCCTCCATTCAGGACCTTATCAAATGCTTCTTTGAAATTATCTAGAGTTCTGGATCGTAGATGTCCTAGCATGGATTGGTAGGCGGGTTGAACAAGCTAAAAATTCAGCAGAAGACAGGCAATGAGAACAAACTCCTAGACTTACATTTTTCAATTGAAAGGTAATGATTGAAAATTACATACAATCAAGAGAATTATCTAGGGTAGGCTATGTATCTCATAGCGCTCTAAGAGTGACACTTATCTTGCTTTTTTCTATTGATACACTTTTCTTGCTTTAAGCAACCTTGTAACTTGAGAGCCATTAGATCACTCACTCTTAATAATCTCAAACTAAAAGTAGGAACGGAAAAGTTAAGATTACAAATTCAAAAGAGAGAACTGAAAAAAGAGACCTTATTAGCTTATATTTCTTTTATAAATCAGAGACTGGAGTAGGTAGCCAAAATCCAGCTATGTACTATCAGACACAAATAATATTGTTTGCAATGACAAAAAGTATTCTTTTTCCATCCATTAAGTAAGAAATGGTAAAGAGTTTTTAAGTTCTAGAAGAATGAAAGGCACAAAGTATTACATGTAGCACTTTCACTTCCAGCTGATGCCGCTTTGCAATCCTGACACTTTCATCAAAGAAAATAACTTCTGCATCGTACCTACAAAGAGAAGTAACATAAACAACAATATATTGCTAGCATACATATTGATATCATTCTTTGAGAGATACTTGTAATAATACAAAACATATTAATCGGCAAAGAGATTCTTTGGGGGATTATAATCTCAGATTACAATTCAAACTCTTTTGAGGATTATACTAAAATCTGTTGCTACAATGATTAGGTAACAATGTAACATGAACCCACACCATGTCATGGTGTGAAGAAAGATATAAGAAAGTTCAGTTAACAAAAAATAAATGCCACGAATTAAGGGGCAAAAGTAATGATTCTCTCCACTAAGGTTTTTAATTGACAAGGTTCGAGAATTTTGGAATTTTGTTTTCATCTCTAGCCGTTTCAAAACTTTTAACATTTAGAAATTGACACAAATTTCAGCCTGTTTGTAGGAAATTTCCAGTACTTCGAAAAAATCTCAAACTTTTTTTTGAAACATCAGCATTTCATTTTGATATTAAGAAAGACCAAAATTGTCACTCAAACTAAAATTTGAAACCACATCATCCATGTTGTTGTTGGCCTTTCCTCGCCTTTTTAGATACTTAAACCAGAACCAAACCATCCCTTTTCTATGTGATTTTGTCTTTGGTCTCCGTTCATGTTCAAACAATCTCAATCAACTCTATTTTACCTTATCACCTACCTTGGCTTCACTGAATTCTCAAATGCACTCGTTTTTATTTTGTTTTCACTAGTTTTCAACTCATCCATCATACCGACCTCCTCTCAGCTACAATCGTTCTATGAACATGTTGCCCCTTGATTGCACAACATTTTTCTCCATTGAGCAAACTCGAGAGTTTTTTTTTCCTAGTATTGCTTCCTAAGAAAATAAGAAACTGATTGGAGAACTCTCAAATGAAACACTACTGTGTAAATTGTAAAGTAACTCGAGAAGTATCTCAAATAAACATACAGTTGAATTTGTCCATCAGTCCCTAATGCTAACGGATAAAAGTAATTTCAGTAATGATGTTTACTAAGGTGAATTGATTACACATGGCTCTGTGACCAGGTAAAAACAATTTTAATTGCGTAAGCATTTATATGTGCAAGTGTTACATAATATATATATACATATAACATTTGCACATATATAAATATTATATATCTGGCCATAAACTATTTTTTCCAGATTCTTACAGCAAGTGAGCATAAAGCTTAATTATCACAAGAGGACCTGCCATATGAAAACTGAGAAAATAGACATGTCTTCAATATTACAACACAAGGAAAGTACTCACTCCGATAAACATGCGTCAATAATTAAAGTGAGTTTCTTCCCAAATCCTGGAACTGGAGCAGATTGAACAGCCTCTTCCAGCTGGCACCAGTCCTGTGATAATTCAAAGAAAATTGGTGGTTGTGATATCAATGTTCTACAATAAGAAATAAAATAAAATCTTAGATGAATGCCAAGTACCTCATTCTCAGTTAAATATGCAAACTTTTCATTGGCAATTTCTTCACAGCGTACAGTAGCAACCATTACCTACACGTGAATGGATGACAAAGCATAAAGGCCAACACAATCTGCATGTTTTCTTGGTAGCTACCAATTGAATAACTGTTCACATCATTACCTTGTGGGCAGGAAGGTCAAGGTCCTTGTTCTCTTTGATAATTTTCCAGATCTGCTGTGCACTAAATGAAAACCCAGAAGCAGGAACTACGGCCCGTCGATCCCCAGCAAGTCCACCAGGAGCTATAGAATGGTAGAATCGCTGCCTTAAACTACCAACCTTCATTGAAAATAAAAATAAATAAATAACACATAACCCCTCTCCAAAAGGTCATTCAGTTAACATGAAATAGCTCTGTGTTACAGATTACAAACCAAAATTTAAATAACAATACAAGTTATAGTTCTGACACACATTCATATCTTGTATACCTGCTCCTTAAATTGCTCTTCCTTTTCTTCATAACTAGAAAGAGCGACGACTTCAACCTGACAATTTAAAGGAAACAAAACATGATATTATACCTCAATAAGCATTTCTGATTAATCAGCAGAAAAAGGAGCGTCAATGCTCATATTAGGTGAGATCACGACATCTTACATTAAAAAACTCACTCAGTGGGGTTTCTCTGTGGGCTTGTGGTTTAGGAACAGAGTCCCATATCTGCAAAAGTATAAGGCAAAGAATCAAAGCCATTTATGATTGATGCACTGTGGAAGGAAGTACTAGGTCACGTACCTTCTGAATATCTTCCCTCAGAAGGGGTTCCAAATTTTCCAGTGGTGTCTGCATGCAAACAAAAAGGATCAACAACCACATTCTTTATTTCTTTTTAACTAAAAAGTACTTTTTTCAATCTACAACTCTGAGTATCGGATTGAAAGTAAGAAATGCACCCGTGTTTTATCACGTATGACAAACAACAAAGTTGTTTTACGAGGACTAAACAACCGCATCATAACCTGTTATGAAAATATCACCATAAAGTGTGAATAATTGAAGCTTTTCAGATTTAGAATAATTTCTTGCACAAGGCATTTAAGCAAATGATACCTGGAATACAGTCTTTAGAAGAGGCTTATTTGCAGCCTGCTCACGGCCAATATCATGACACCACCTAAAATGAAAGTTGTTTCAGATAATATAAAAGGAATCTAACCTGACATTTAAGAAATAACAATTTAAAGTGCATAATCCAAATAAGAATCCTTGCTTGTGATAATCCGATTAGCTTACATATTTATGAGCACTATATCTGAAACTGCGAGGGCAAAAAGGGCACTCTGCTTCTCAAATGCAGTATCATCCTAAAAAGTTTTCAATACAAAACTTACATAAGAAGCATGAAGTATTGCTACATTTATCCAAATTTTAGTACCTTGAATCTCAATAGGAAGGATAAAAGTAGGATTATGACTCGTTACAAAGACACCTTTTTTCTAACCAGGTGAAGTTAAATCCAAACAGTATTACGACTCCAAATTTTAGCACAAGTCAAAGCAGATGAAGTTAAAAGGTAAAGAAGGCTTGCAAAGACACCTCTCCTCGTTCTCTTCCATCAGTACCCTCCAAATCCATGACAAGTGTACAAGGTTCAACATCAGCACATTTTGCCAACCAGATGCCTTTAGTGGTTTGAGACCTGACCAAGGATGTATCCTATCATTTTTTTAACGTTCCATATTAAAAAAGTATGTGTATGAGAGTAAAAGTATAAGAACTTGCCTTCCCTTAAAAGCATCCATCTCTCTAAATTTGGTACCAAAAAGATGATTCAATAGCGTGCTCTTCCCTGCACAAATCATGGAAACAAGTATGAAAGTGAGGAGTGAGGTAGATAGCTCTCTCTTCCTTCTCTCCGGATATACACTGTGATTTGTGTATTCAATAACTTATAGGTATTGATACATTAATCAAAAGAAATGCAGGTGCCTTTGAGTGATAGAGAGAACCATGTTCAAGTTGATCAAGAAATATACCATGGGAGCCTAAGAAAAAGAAAAAATCTTACTTTCTCATGTTGTAAATTGTAATGATTACTTAAATTGTTCTAGTAGCCAATGGTCATGTGAAATTCCCTTAACAAAATAGAAACCTAACGAAAAGCCTCACTAGTGAAGGATACAAGTAATAAGTTCAGAGAAGTAGCAATTCATACCACTACTTTGTGGACCCATGATGGAGACCACGGCATATGAAAGTCCACATTCACCAAGTTTCACCTCCTTCATAAAATTTTCAATTCCAGTGACATTAAATATACCATCCCCATCAATGAGGTGGGTTGAGATACATTCATCAACCTTTCCTGGGAAAATAAATAACCTTATTAGTGAGTAAACAAAATTAATGGCTTCTAACATTTAATGACAAGACTTCAACCATGCCATTCTTGGAAATATCCTAAACTGTAAACTGTAAAGGCCACGAGCATTATGAGATTCACCCTTAGTTCCTTTTCTTCAAGTCCTTCCTTATAATGCTTTCCAACCGCTTGTAATGGTCGCCCCACCTTCTTACAGAGTCTAGAGACCAATTCAAATAAACCAATGGTCTCCTCACCATCATCCGGACTACGGAGTCTACCAGAGACCAATTTGGATATAATCCAAGCCGGTCGTCCAATGTTGCACTAAAATCAATGAGAATCCACTTCATTCAGGAGGTATCTACACACCATGTAATGTCTGTTCTACCCACTACAGCTAGTCAAGATTCAAAGTTCACCAAACCCTAAACATTTACACTTACATTAAGGAGTTCAAAATTCCCAACCTTACTACCAAGCTCCACCTCAATACCTAATTGCTATATTCAAAAGGGGCAAATCAATCATATACACATGCTTCTCTCGTCCCCGACAAAAAATTTCATATGGGTATTATTCGAATTGAAATAAATTTGATCTTTCAATACAAATTAAGACTAAAAACTTGCTCAAGATAACCTATAACACATACCACCCTGCAATTCGATAAATTCTATGCTACTCTAAAAATAATTAAAAAGTAAAAACACCCCAGATCTTAAAATCACCAAATTACACACCAAAACAAAACAAAACAAAAGGCTTGAATCTTTGAACATGAAGATAGATCACAGATCAAAGCAAAATTCGCAACAGAAAAGGGATATGAGAAGATGAAGTTGGAGACATACCCATTTATATGATTGAATTTTATGCAGAGAAGACTATGGAGAAGAGATTGATAGCTCGAAAGGACCTCAAAAACCTGACTGGGAGATCGACTGATCAGAGTTGAAGCAAAGAACGAGGACGATCTATGTCCCTTTGCTTTTTAAAAAGCAAGTTTTTACTGCTCTGGTGAAACCCATTAAATAAAATTTCTAGAAATACGAGATGAATTACTTATAATTATGGAAAATAACGATCGGTGACGCGTCTGTGCTCTCTTTTCCTTGCCACGTGTCCTTCTTTTAACTGCCTTTTAGCTATGGTTAAGATTAAACACCCCTAAGGGGTACGGTTAACCCGGCCTTAGTTTTTAGAAAATTAAAATTAAAAAAATTAATCATAGGTCAAAAAAGAAAAAAAAAGAAAAATTTAACCCATGACAGGTGAAAGGGGCGGCTTTGTGAGAGCAAGTATATGATAAGTATAAGTATATAATTTTCATGAAGGAAAATAATCAGTCTCAAGGGCTTTTTTTTTTTTTGCCACGTGTCTCCCATTAATTTTCTTTATGGTTAAGATTCATTCGGTCTTAAAGTTTATTTATCTATCCTTGGTTCTGAGGAAAAAATTAACTCGAAGAGTGAGTTAAAAAATTTAACCAAACTTAACCATAATTAATGGGCAGTTGAAATGGCTTTGAGCAATAAATAGTTAGCTGCACTCGTTGGTGGATTCTGATGAGCGTATAGGGATGATGTGCACCGACTCTTGTAGGACCTACTAACCGTCCACTGTCATTTCCTGGAAAAAATTTTGTTTTCCTGGACGTAGAAACCTGGAGATCTCATTAAATCGGTGCTACAACCTTTAACCCCAAAGATCAGTTTAATTCACCACCAAGAAACAAAAAAGGAAAAAAAAAGGTGTGTTTTATATAACAGGTTAAATATCAACAGGGTTGAAGAGTCAACTGGAGCAACCCATCCACTCATCCTTAGTTTTTAGAAGAAATATTAAAAGTATTTTAATATTAAAATATTTTTAATATTCTTTTTTTTTTAAAAGGATGGGTAGGTGAATTTTAACCACAGTTAAGAGTATCAAAAGGGATACATGGCAACGTCAGGGGCATAATCGGATTAACAGTAGAAGATTTTGTTCCAATTTCATATGTACCATGCTTTAGGGAGGGATAATATGTTTTCTGTTTTGCTTTGGAAAAGAGAGCTCCGTCGAGTCAAATGCTTTGAAGATCTTCCACTCATATTCAAAAAGTTGTTTTCTTTTGCTTTTTTTCTTGCCTTGTTGTTTCTTTCGCTGAGGGCCGAAAGTTGGAAGATAGTTCTGAAATGTACCATGATGGGGGCTTTGTGGGAACTGGAAACCCCATTGGCGTGAAGTTGGTGATTAAAATAGCCACCTACATTGAAAGTCAGCCGCCGAAAGTTTGGACATCGTCCATGGGCTGGGCCCTGTTTAATATATGAGAGCAAATTTGTAACACTCGTACCCTCCCCTTTTCTTTGTGGGTATCTGGGACCCTCCTGTTTGTGTTTTTTTGTTTAGGTATCATTTAATTACGGTTAGTTGTTAGAACAATGGTTAGTGGTTAACTTAAGAGATTCGAACTCTTGTGGACTCGTCATCCTAAGGATTGGATTCCCAGACCTTCCTCAACATAGAGGCCACACCCCACCACTGGTGCAAGAGGCGGGGTGTGGGACCCTCGTGTTGGTCATATGAATAATGCATGGTGCAAAAGCTAATAGTGTGTGCATCCTCATGTTGGTCATATGAGTAATGCATTGTATTTTTTTTTGCTGATAGAAAAAACGAATAATGCATTGTAAATTAATAAAAACAAAAAGTCTCGCACCGGTGGGTATATGCATGAAGGGGTTCCATATAGCTCCACTTCCCTCTCTTTTTTAGAGAGGGAATGTGGGTGCATTGGCTATGTGCCGTGGGGGTGTGAGAGTATGTGTGTTATATAATGTGTGGTTGGTTGTGTTGTAGCTACCAAATAAAAAAGGGAAATGATTCTGAGACCGCATAAGGGCCGAGACCACTGAAACCGTGCATGGATGCACGAGATTTTAGGTGGGGCCTACCATGTGAACGTGGGCCCCACCTGAAATCCCGTATATCCATGCACGGTCTCGGTGGTCTCGACCCTTTTGTGATCTCAGTAGCAAAGTCCAATAAAAAAATATGAATAAAATAATGTGTGCATTCCTATTTGGGTGATTCAGGTTTACTTATGTGTAGCGGTTGAAAAGCCCATATGTAAGCACAGCTTCCAAAGCTTTCTTGTAAATATAACTTTTAATGATTTGCATCTACAAACATAAATTAACACCACTAACTAAAGAGTAGAGTAGCAAAACAAAAAGAAACATGACCCATCATGATGGGGACATCCGAATTAAGAGTGCGGGTGTCAATGGGCCGAGTCGGGCCAGTTCTGACCAACTTTTTAGTCGAGCTTTAAAGTAGGGCTGAGGTTAACTTTCCCTGTTTTCCAGGTAAACCACCTCAAAGATCTATTCGTATAGTAATAAACTGCATATTATGTCGTTTTCAGATATTTTACATGGTGATTCGAGTATCATTAAATAAGCTTAGGCCATTAGGAGTGGCTTAATTTTGACTCGAAACGTAGGTGTGCAACGATTGGTTTTGAAACCCTAATTGATGTGATCAATATGTCAGTTAATGTTGCGTGGGAAGTAGTACCCCTCATTTTGGATATAAAGCAGCAGAGATGTCGTTCTTTTGTCATGTTAGTTTCAAATATATTCCTCGGGTACTGAACAGAGAAGCCCACTACCTAGCTAAGGGGGCTCTTCGTGTAAATGTAGATTTTGTTTCTGTGTTTGGATAATGATCATTAGCTTTTCACAAAAAACTGCATATTTATGTTTTAAATGAAAGTACACCATCAAATGCTTGGCCCTTTAATTGTTTTTTTTTTTTTAATTAATGAATTGTGTGCACTTTAGTTGAAATATCTGCCCAAAGGTAAGTAGCCCTACTAACCACTGACCCCTCATCTACAATAAAATATAAAAAAAAATATGGTTATTAATACGAGTGTTCATGAAGAGTTTTAATGGAGTTTGTGTGCACAAGATCGAGATAGGTCAATATATGTCGGTACAACAGGTCGATACAATTGTTCATACATGTAACAACCTATTATCTTTAACCTTGGACATGACCGGTATCAATATAAAGTATCGACCAATTTCTGACCAATTTTTTGGATATCAATCGTACATCGTAAACCATAATAAAAACGAAAAGAAAATACCTAGGAAAATCATGTAACATGAAATTTAAGATTTAAAACCATAAATAGAATAATTATAATTGTTTTATTAGATTAATTCTAGATGCAGTGATTTTAATTTATTTATTTTTGAAAAAATGCAATAAATCTGAGGATGAGATTTTTTCTTCTTTAATGACGTTCTTTTTGTTCCAAGCCCCTATTCGATCTGGAGTTAAAGTAAATCTATTATTGTCATTCTCTTCGATGAATGGTGTTCTATCATGATCTTCCTCATTACGATTGGAGCAAAACATCTCTTATAAGATCTCAAATGTCTCAATCAAAAAGTCATTCTCTCCCCTTTCTTTTTTTTTCGTATATAGTTGGAGTTAAATTGGTCCAAAAATCACTATTTTATTATGTGAATACTTTTTAAAACTTGGATATTTGAGGAAACAGTCAAGGAAAAAAACCGTCATTATACCTAATGCATAAGTAGTTCAAACCACTAATTGAATGGTCCTGATTTAATAATACGAGATCGAATACTTAAATATCAAGGATGACGGCACGTCTAACTCTCTAGTCTCTACTTGCCCCATTTAGGGGCGGTCAATGAGCCGAGCTTGAGTTGGGTATTTGAGCTCGTTTGGTAATCAAGCCAAACAAAATGGCTTGGCTTGCCTCAACTCGCTTAATTTTGGTATACTACCTTTAATACCCTAATTATATTAGTATTCATACAAAAGTTAAGAAACTTAGAGATAATTTATTGTTGAGGTGAAATTTTAAAGATAGCTTCGTCTTTTCAAAATTTATAGATTCACTATATCATGTTTCTTTATAAATTCTCTATATCATTTTTCTTTAATTGGACTTACAAAAATAACTATGTTCAATTCTTAAGGTTATTTTAAGAGGGAGGATCTGATGAGATGTTTAACTCTTAGAATTTTGATTTGAATTCTTTTTTATAAAAATTAGGGTAAACGTGCCTAAAAGATTAGTGAAAGCTCGCAAGCCGGCTTGAGCTCGATTATCTATAGACGAGCCGAGCTTAAGCTAGCATTCGAGGGTTTGAATTGAGCTCAAGCCGAGCTTGAGCCAGCATATATATATATCATTCTTCATTCTACTAATAAAAGTACAAGGAGTATGCAAAACTTTACTTAGACGTAAATATCCTTTAATTAAAAATAATAACTTATTAACCTATGATATCTATTTAAAATATTAATAGAAGTATTAGTTTGATAACAATTGATAAGTAGAAGTATAATAAAACTATTAGAATACGCAAGATAAGTGGGGCCATTCTAACTATTAGTAACTTAATTTTAGGATTAGAAATCTATATATTAGAAAGAGCCCTTATACAAGATAGACACTTACAATCATAGAGCTATTCGGGAGGAGGACCAATGCCATGGACACTTCATGCATAGATAAAAGAGCAATTGAACAATCCCTATGTGGATAACATTCCCATCCGATTTAAGTTTCCTAGAAATCTGCACCACTCTTTTACAAATATTGAGAATTAGTATAGAAACATGTCCGCTCAAATCTTCACGATTGTTTCCTCAATCTATGCAACCATTCAAAACGTTGCAACTCAATCATATACCTTCTACAGAGTTCGGGTGGTTCAATTGGAGATAGACTATGTTTGTTCATTATAGAGGAAGAAACGGGAAGATGGGAGTAGTTGGTTCCAAGTATCCTTCTATTATCGGTGATTGGATCTAAGTGAGGGAAGAAGTAGGGAGGAGAATGTATAGGAAGCCAATGACATTGCTTCTACAACAATCTGGTAGGAAAACTAGGTGAAAAATATTTGGGAAATCATACCTTTTGACACCATGGATCATAACAATTTTAGGGGATCGCCCTGCACCTTTTATGAGGTTTGTTTTTTGGCCGGGGTTAACTATGCTTAGTAACAATGGTTAGTGGTTAACACTAGGGGATTGGAGCTCTTACTACTCTCATCACCTGGGAATGGATCCCGATACCTCTCTATTGAGAGAGGCCACACCCCACCATTGAAGCAAGTATTTTGGACATATAGAGAGAGTGGC
The DNA here is from genome assembly GCA_015143295.1 of Tetracentron sinense. Classification (NCBI taxonomy): domain Eukaryota; kingdom Viridiplantae; phylum Streptophyta; class Magnoliopsida; order Trochodendrales; family Trochodendraceae; genus Tetracentron; species Tetracentron sinense. The sequence continues at coordinate 3,867,704 of CM026569.1, forward strand.
TAGGTTAATTGGTAGGAGATCGTATTTTGGCACCAAGGAGAGTGCGGTTGAGACTTCAGTTTCCTAGGAATTGACCTTTTCTAAATGGGTTGTTAGTTTACTATATAAATAATTTTAATGAATGAGAAAAAAAAATTGGTTGAAATGAAGCAAAATTGGAAGCTTTCTTTTGAATATCGTATGTGTTATCACCATTATTTGATTAATTGTGTCGTTGTGGAGGTCACCAAATAACATTTTCCTATTAAGGTTGCAATTGGACAATTGGAAAGATTCTAATGAAATATGGGTTTTATTAGAGAATAAAGAATGGTATTGTAATAAGGTGAGTGAGATACACTGTACCGTTCAAGTGTATCTCATCACAATATTAGATTAGCATCAATCAAGGGTAATCTAACTCACCTTATTACAATACACGGTAGATTAGATTTGATTAGATTTCTACCCTTGATTAATGCTAATCTAATATTGTGATGAGATATACTTGAATGATACAGTGTATCTCACTCACCTTATTACAATACCTTCTTTATTCTCTAATATTCCCCCTCAAACATATGGGAATTGAAAAATCTTCATGTGTTTGTCACCAGTAGAAATTCTCTTGATACATTTTTATCTCCGCTTGACATCTTTGATCTTTGTTGCATGCATGCTTGTTTGCGTCGGTCAATTGCTTGTTTGTTAATGGATGTGACTGAATCAAAGGAGTTTCTAATGGGCCAAAAGAAAGGCCTCTATAGACCTAAAAGAAATACCTCAAATGGGCTTGAACAGAGTGCTGCTAATGGACTTGACATGACTCAATGGCCAAGAAAAACAGCCTCAAGTGGCTTGGATCGGGCCTTCGTGGGCCAAAAAAAAAAATTTCGGTCTCTATGTATCGGAGAACATGGCCTCTATGGACCTGAATAGACCTTGTGGGCCTTTAAAGATAGCCTTAATGGACTAATAAAGAGAGCTTATGTAGGCTTGGAAATGGTTGGTGTCGTAGATGCTATCTTCTCTACCAAATGGATTGCAGTCGTGTGTTTGGCCGGTGCAGGTTTGGCAGCAATGATGACAATGACTTTGTGTAGCAGATTTAGGCAGCATGAATAACAGCTTTGCAAATGCATTGGTGGATAGCAAGATGGGCAACACGATTTCAAGCATTGTGATTCTAGGTGGGGCTGAGATGTATGTCACAAGTCTCTTCACCATTCTCGGTAGGCATAAAGACAACATACCATGGTGGCTGGCAAGTTTAGCAAGTTTCATATAGGCTTATGAAAAGGAGAAAGAAAAAGACAAGGGTACTGGGTACATAAATGCAAAATCATCTAAAAAAGGAGAAACATATTCAGCTACTAATAAATGAAGAAGTGAACTAAGAAAGAGAGGAAGTAAAAGGCCGGACGGGCAGCGGCAGTGTCGCCCATCGGGAAAGGCGATCAACTAAAAATGATCACAGGCGGATCTTCTGCTCTGATACCATAATATATAAAATGATTTCTTGATAGATTGAATGATTTACTTTGATCCTAAATAGGGTTTATATAGATTTAACAAGATGGACTTTTATGGAAAGTAAATCAACCTAGTCTAATCATTCCTAATCAAATCTATTCTACCCTTGATTGATATTAATTTAATATTGTGATGAGATACACTTGAATGATATAGTATATCTCACTCACCTTATTACAATACCCTTCTTTATTCTCTAATAGGTTTTACTTTTACTCTATAATAATTTTCAATTTATTTCTTTGTAGTTGCTGCAAATACTCCTCAATTATAATGAAGAGAAGGTAAGGATATGGTGGTGTGCTCCAATGGCAAGTAAAGCAAAGAGATGGTAGTGTATTTGCAACAAAGAGATGGTGGGGCTAAGCTGAATTGATTTGGCGGGGTGGAGAAGTTTGATGTGCATAGAATAATGTTAATTACTACCCCTTTATTTGCATATGTTAGTTATTTATCATGTCTTAATTTTTCTAATAATAGCTTTTCTCTTATTATGTAGGAATTTGAGATAGCTGCATAGGTTAGTTATTTCTAAATTAAGGGATTAGAGAAGAAAGACCCACGTCCAAAAGTTCAAGTCTAAGTAAAAAAGATAAAGTCCAAGTCCAAGACCCAAGTCAAAGCACAAAATTGAAAAAAATTAAAGCTAAAAGTCCATTAGAGAGAAAAGTCATACAGGGCCCACTCATCTAATTGGATTAAATTAAGGAGAAGATAAGGTTTGTGATATTTGACAACCAAATCTACAAGAAAAGCAAGTAAATTTCGTGGGTGGTAATATTAAGCAAAAAATCCCCCCAAAAAAGAAGATTTTCGGATTCTTGCCTAAACTGACCATAACTCACTAATTTGGTCATAACTTTTATTGAAAGATCGGATTAAGGCAAGATTTGAGGTATTAGAAAGAGGACTCAAAGGGGAATAATATTGCATCATTGATAATTTGGTTTTTCTTCAATGGGTCCCACTCTAACATTGGCAAATTGATGTTGGTCTACCTGATTAGTAAAACCAAACCAAGATGAACATCACAAATCGACACCATGGGACTACAAAGTTGTTGCCAAACGATCTTCAAATGCCCTATTTTAATTAGTTTGCTAGGCATGTTGGGTCTCACTTTGTTGAGTTTTTATTTATTTCTTTTTTGGGTACAAATCATGCAATTAGGCCGCTTTAGTATCTGATCTATGTTTGTTAGTTGGTTAGTTTTTTTTTTTTTGTGTTGGGGGGGGGGGTGTCAAAATTACTTACTTAGGTACATATAAAGCTTTAAGACACGTTAAACTAGGTTTTATATGTAAGTTATCTTACTTTTATGGACAAAATTTAATGTCATTTTTTCTCTCTCAGTGTCAACCTATTTCATATTATTATTAGGCCTATCAAAAAAGCCCTAGTCAAAGGGTACCCGGCCCTTCCAAACCCGCCAAAGCCCGGTCCTTCTTCGACCCTTGGGCTGAGTGGGGCCCAAAACCAAGAAGCCCTTCTTCAATAGGGCCAGGCTAGGGCTGACCCCTGCCCGGCCCTTCCAAGCCCGACCCGTCCTCCCCTCTTTAAGAATACTTAATTTAAGTTCTATAATTACTAATATAGCCCCCATTAATGATATTAACATGGAGTATATTCATAAATTCATAACCAAATCTCTTTATATACCAATTTTTCTAGAAAGTCATCACAAAAATTTTCACGAGTTCAATATGTTGTATGATTGTATCACCTATTTGAATGGTTTTCTTGAACAAAATCTCGCTCTCTTTCAGCCCTTTGGCTCGGCCCAGCCCGGCCCTAGCCCTTGAGGGCAGGGCTAGGGCCCAATCAACCCCAACCCTTGTAGGGCTAGGGTTGGGCTAGGGCCTTACTCTTATAGGTAATGATAGGGCTAGGGTTGACCCCGGCCTTGCCCCTACCCGGCCCTTTGACAGCCCTAATTATTATATGTTTTTTCTTATTTTAGTGCATCACACAGGCACATGAGGGGGTGGTTTGAAGGAGAGAGATGTGTTCATAGCTTTCCATTTTAATATTAGTGGAATCTTGATTAAAATAGAATCCTAGGAGGTTTGAAGGAGAGACGTGTGAGAGGGGGATATTTTCTGCTTGTGTTCATAGTTTTTCATCCTAATATTGCATGAACTTGCTAGATGCATATCCTAACATGATAGTGTGCTACGGACACTAATTAGATTAGATTAGATTATAATCTCGTTAAATTAGAATCCTAGTATTGCCCTTCTCAATAAATACAAAACATAAAGTAAAGAATTTGATTGGTATAAAGAAAGTGTTTCTATATATATGTGTGTGATGCACATCCAGTCATGCATTCTGTCTGACTGATAAAATCAAATTACTCATTATGAAGTAAGAAGAGGTTTTAGTGTAAGTAACCCATTATTGCATGAACTTGATTTATTGGAATCATAATGGATGTTTACCGGTTTATTAGAAATATATTGTGTTTTTTTTTTTTTCTTTCTTTATGCATTGCTATTTTGCTGACATTAGTTGTTCACTGTTGGTGGTACTGATGGCATGGTTGGTGTTATTGAACTAAAGGCTATTAACTCCTCTGGACACCCCCTCTTTTCCCTTCGTTGGACATTGAGACACCACCAGTTAATCTTGCACCACACAAGGGTAGACCTTGAAGTCAACTCATTTCCATCTCAAGATCATGCACGCGCGGTAAGTTATCGATTGATTGTTTATTTGCTTGTATTATCCAAAGTCATCCTACAAAATCTGAAATCGGAATTTCTTTGTAATCTGATGGCAGATGGAGAAGAGTTACAGGACCAGAAAAAGTAGTGCAAATCCACATCACTAAAGCCATCCCCTCGGTCTAGAAATATTATGTTCCAGTCGAGAGGAAAGCCATCTTCTGTTTATGAAAAATAAAGGGAATGTTGCAAATGGTGGATCTCTTATAATCTCTTATTGTTCTATGCTTTTTTGTTTAACCGATAATGTTATGTGTATATGGGTTTGTGAATTTAAGTTCTTCTTGCTATCAAAATGAATATATGTGATTTTTTGTGCTTGTCATGGGTAAGCACTAACCAAACCTTTTGCAATTATTGGTAAATATTTTTCTCATTCAACTTATATTTAAATTTTCAAATTTTAATCATGAAATTATTACGTGCAACGCACGTGCATTTTTACTAGTATATATATTTGTGTACATGATGATTGTTGAAATCTACTTGTAAATACAAATATATTATTTTCTCTTTTTAAAGTATAAGAAATAATTGATAAAATCATTCATCGTTCAAATTTGTAGTCACAATAAACATGATGACTATTGATATATTAAATGTATCATTTCAAATTTAATTACAAGATCACTAATAATAAGCAAACTTACAAGAATCGTGTACCCTACCTACAAAGAAAAATAGCAAAATGATCCCTCACTTAACATAAAAATAAGGATAAAAATGAAACTGTACACAAATCACTCTCTATAAATCATAAACCGCACTCTACAGAAGTTTTCTCTTGGGATGTAAATGAGTGAAGTAAAAGAAAAGAAAGAGAAAGTATGTTTTCTCTTGTATGTTTGGTTTGGGAGAAAAGTGGTGGGAGAAAGTATATTTTTTTTTCAAAATATACCCCTTGTTCACATTTACAAAACCCTTTTGATAAAAGGGCAAAATTGGAATAACAATGGGCTTTTTTTTTGGTTAGATTGGGGCTCAAGGCCCATTACACAAGGACATCCCTAGGCCTAGCAACCCTTAAGACATCAGAGAAAAACAACAAGCTCAAGCCAACAAGAGGAGAATCATACACCCTCAAACCCGGTCCATGAGTCCTACTAGAATTAGCAAGTCAATTAGCACTAAGTTAGCTTCTTTGAAAACATGTTTAACACAATAAATTCATTCCCAATTCATCAAATGCTGACATGTAGCAACTAACCCGACATTAGGAAGGAATTCTAACACTCCTTCATTAACCATTAACACCGAACATTCAGAGTCTGACTCCACCATCACCTTCCGAAAACCTTGGTCTCAAGCTAATTTAATACCATAAAACAAGGCCTATAATTCAGAAGAAATCATTATGACACACTCCTAAATTGGCAGAAAAACCTGCCCTCCATGGCCAAAGGCATCTCGAATTAAACCCTCTGCACCCGCCAACCCAGGATTTCCTTTTGAGCACCCATCTATATTTATCTTAAACCATCCCAACTCTGGAGCCTTCCATCCAATAAATCTTTGAGTTCGAACTATTTTCTTTCCTTGGATATGCATTGCATCGAACATCTCCGTAGCTTCTGTAACAATTTGCTTCAACGGATTAGGGGGAAAGGTAAAAAGTGGGTCAAACACTAATTTATTCCTCCAATTCCAAACTTGCCAACAATATATAGCAAACATATCACACCAAGGAACTTTATCTATAAACCTCCTTTTGATTTTTCCAAATTGCGCTTAAACCAATCAAGCGAATCAAGGTTAAAGAATTCTATTTGATCTTGGGGTGGAACAAGTCTATTCCATATTGCTTTAGTGCGAGGACAATCTTTAAAAATATGGAGAGTATTCTCCACAGGTTGGTTACACTTCGGGCAACTCAAATTTGTCATCATGTGACCAATAGCTCGGTTACTATTAGACAATATATAGTCCTGAATCGCCAGCAAACAAAAGAACTTAATCTTTGAGGTGATACGCATTTTCCACAATACTTTCCACTTAAATTGACTATCTGGCTGTCATTTCATATCAGAAAGAAAATCATAAGCAGACTTAGTGGAGAACTTGCCAGAGGATTTGAGACCCCAAATAGCTTTATCTTCAAGCAACGGGTCCACACCCACTGGCAAACAAATGATTTCATGCACTAAAGCTTTCGGAAGATAACCACGAAGACCAATAAGATCCCAAGCCACCTCCACAATAAAGTCAGCCACTTTTTTTCCCAAAGACTCTGGAGACAACAACGATCTCACCTCCTCACACAAAGGTTTATCCTTCAACCAAGTATCCGTCCAGAACTTAACTCTTCTCCCATCACCCACCCTCCAATATAATCCCTTCTTCAAAACTTTCCCTCCTTCAAGGATACTTCTCCACACATGCGAAAACTTAGATCTCTGCGAGCAAGACAAAAAGATCTTTAGTACCCATATACTTGTTCTTCAAAACTTTAACCCAAAGAGTTGTAGACTCTGTCTGAAGCTGTCATCCCAATTTAGCCAATGATACAAAATTGACTTGAGACTTACATTTAATTTCTAGACCTCCCTTAGCCTTAGGGGTACACACTTTTTCCCAATTCACCATATGCACTTTCTTTTGTGTCTCTGTATCTCCCTAGATGAAGTTTCTATTTTGTTTATCTATTGCAGAACAGAGGGACTCTGACAATTTGGATGTTTGCATGCTATAGGTGAGAATAGCATATGTAACTGCTTGAATTAGAGTTGTTCGACTAGCTAAGGTTAGTTGCTTAGCCTTCCATGAAGCCAACCTCATCTGAACTTTTTCTAGCACCTCCTTGTATGTATGGAAGTCAACCCTTGCGTGGTGTAGTGGAACACCCAAGTATTTGCTTATTTTTCTCACTATTCCACCAAAAAGCCGGAATATGAAATGAGCGTAAGTGTAAGAAAATCTGCCACTATTGAGAATAATGATTTTCTAGAAAGTGAAGGTTTCTTGCAAACCGAACATGGGATAAGTGGGTGTTTATCTCACTTTCTTTTACTTCCCCCCACTTACCCCCAAACGAAGACACCCTAAGAGTGTGTTCGGTTGAGGGGTAAATGGGTGGGAGAAAATAAAATGAAGTAAAGTAAAATAAAAGAAAAGAAAGAGAAAGTGGGTTTTCTCTTGTATGTTTGGTTTGAGAGAAAAGTGGTGAGAGAAAGTATACTTTTTTCCAAGTATACCCCTTATTCACATTTACAAAACCCTTTTGATAAAAGGGTAAAATTGGAATAGTAATGAGCTTTTTTCACTTTCCCTCGCTATTCCATCAAAAAGTTGAAATATGAAATGGATGTAAGTGCAAGAAAATCTAGCATTATTGAACATCTTGATTCTCTAGAAAGTGAAGCTTTCTTGCAAACCGAATATGGGGTAAGTGGATGTTTCTCTCACTTTCTTTTACTTCCCCCCACTTACCCCCAAAACGAACACACCCTAAGGGGAGAGCGAAATTTGAGAGGAGCGGGAGCGGGAGCGGGAGCGGGAGCGGGTACAAAGCGTGAGTGTGGTAAATGTTAATTGGCAAATGGCAAGGCATCTACCGTTTGTCTCGCTAAAACTTCTGTCCGGCGAGCTTGCAATTTTTCCGGTGGCATATGAACGGTTACCAACTTTCTGTTTCAAGTGTGGTTGTATTGGCCATGGTATTAAGCACTGTTTAGTTGTGAAGGGATGTCCAGGAGAGGACGCTACAGAGAGTTTTGATCTGTTTGGCTCCTGGATGCGAGCTGAGCTCTTCCATTTTGAAAGTTGGCCCCTTAAAAATATTCTAAATACAGTTGGAATATTGCCGGAATAGGGGGATAGAGCTGCCGGGGACGAAAGAGGTGCTTTCCGGGAAACCAACTCTGGCAAGTCAGACATGGAAGATGTACTACACCGTCAATTGGCAGAGAAGGACAGCCACGTGGCACTATTGGCTCAGAAGAGGTGGAGCACAATGTCGGCGGAGGTTGAGGACGTCTCTTCTGGAGAGGGAGTAGCCATTCGGCGTCTGCCACGAGGCGAGGATGATCGGGCTTCTCAGGATGAGGATATGCTCCGATCCCCACGTGTTCGCCCAACACCTCACGGTAAGAGGTTATCCTCCCCAAATTCTAAGAGACGTCAGATCAAATTTGGAAGTCCTTCTCATCCTGCTGCCGGGGCATCATTTTCTGGAAATTTCGGATCTAGTATCCCGGAACGTGGTGTGGCGGGTAAGGAAGGAAGGGATTGTGGAGCCCCAGGGGGTCAAGATATAACCGGTATGGGCCTTTCGCAATCCGAAGCCAAGTTAGTTCAACCGGATATTACTGTCACTTCTAGGCCTTTGTCTAGGCAGGCCTACCCCAGTAAAACCCTGGCCCATTCACCTTTTCCTAGGTCTGGTGCTACAGGGCTTCCTCATATTGAAGGCCTTTGGGCTGACCCAATCCATTTGGTAGAAACTATTGAATTTGTTCCCGATTCTCAGTATTACAAAGCCGATGATGCTTCTCAGTTGGAGTATGCTGTATCCACACCGTCCGGGGTGCCTGCCAAAGAGCAGCCACCCCAAGCTCAATGATAGCTCTAGCTTGGAACTGTCAGGGGTTGGGCCAACCCCGGACAGTTCGTCAGTTGAAGGAGGTGATCCTTCGTTTTCGGCCAGATATAGTGTTCTTGATGGAAACTAAAAATAAGAATCGGAAAGTTAGGGAAGTTCTTCGGTCTGTAAATATGAGGAATATGTTTATTGTCGATCCTGTTGGTTTATCGGGAGGGCTGGTGCTATGCTGGACTAATGATATATCAGTTACAATTTCAGAAGCACAGTCGCATTTGATTCACACGAAGGTTGTCAATGGGCTTGGGTCGTGTACGTGTGATATGTCTTTCGTTTATGGACCTACAAGTGATCAGGATAGATTTTCTCTCTGGGCAGATTTGGCAAAGAGGGGCTGTCACCAATCCCAACTGTGGGTTTGTTTGGGAGATTTCAATGATCTCCTAGATCCAGGAGAGAAAAAATGGGGAAATTTGGTGCACCAGGGGCAGATTTCCCATTTTCAAAACATGGTCTCGGATGCGAACTTGATGGATTTGGGGTATCAAGGTCCGCGTTTTACCTGGTCTAATAGAAGAAAGGAACCTGGCTTTATTGCGGCTCGGTTGGATAGAGTTCTTGCCAACCCTGCTTGGCGGGTAAAGTTCCCAAATGCGGTAGTAAGAGTTTTACCAGCCATTGGGTCTGATCACAGCCTAATAGTCTTATCTTCCGATTTTCCCAGGAGAAGTTTCAACAAAATATTTCGCTATGAGCAAATGTGGGACATGCATGAAGGGTGTAAGAGGGTTATTTCCAGAGCTTGGAACAGAGTATGCGAGGGCTCTCGTATGGCTCGCTTTACTAGAAAACTATCTTTCTGTAGAGAAGCCCTGAGTCTATGGAATAAAAGAATTTTTGGGAACATATACGATCGTAAAAAGGCCCTGATTAATAAGCTGGCAGAACTCCAAGTTTCAGTGCAAAGTCAGGCCTCTTGTCTTCTTCAACAGCATTTGACAATGGAGCTAGATAAAACGTACTCACAAGAAGAAGCTCATTGGCGTCAAAAGTCAAGGGCGGATTGGTTGAGATTGGGGGATCGAAATACAAAGTTTTTTCATACATCGGCCATCCATCGAAGGCAAAGGAACAGAATTCTTGCTCTGAAAACTGAAGAGGGAGGGTGGGTGACATCTGAAGGTGAGATATCGCGGATGGTGATAGATCATTTTCAAGGTTTGTTTACATCTTCATCTCAAGGAGGCAGTGCAGAGGTTCTAGCTTCAGTTAGCAGCAAGGTGACAGTGGCGATGAATGAGACCTTGTGTAAGGAGGTTTCGATGGAGGAGATTAGAGATGTGGTTTTTGAGTTGGGACCAATGAAGGTTCCAGGCCCAGATGGGATGTCGGCTAGTTTTTATCAGCAACATTGGGATATAGTTGGGGAGGATTTTTGAAGGGCTGTTAGTAGTTTTTTCGTGACTGGAAGAATGCATAAAGGTATAAACCTTACTCATATTGTTATGATTCCCAAGGTTGTCAATCCGGAGGCAATTCACCATTTTAGGCCTATAAGTTTATGCAATATCAGTTATAAGGTCATCTCTAAGATTTTGGCTCGACGTCTGCGGGAGTGCTTAGAAGAACTCATTGACCCTGCACAATCGGTCTTTATAAGGGGAAGACAAATTGCGGACAATATTCTTATAGTGCATGAGATAGCGCATCTCTTAAAAAAGAAATCTCAAGGGAATCAAAACCGGATGGCGGTTAAATTGGACATGAGTCATGCCTATGATCGAGTGGAGTGGACATTTCTTTTAGCATTGTTGGAAAAGTTGGGGTTCTGTAGAGCGTGGATAAACTGGATTCACCAATGTATTTCAATGGTGGAGTATGCAGTTCTCATTAATGGGAAAGCTCATGGCCATATCACTCCTTCTAGGGGCTTGAGGCAAGGTGACCCTCTTTCCCCATATCTCTTTATTCTTTGTGCCGACGCATTATCAAAACTCTTAAATCAAGCGGTGGAGCAGAAGAAGTTGAGTGGAATCCGGGTAGCTAGAGGAGCTCCCATTATCTCCCACTTGTTTTTCGCGGACGATTGTATGGTTTTTCTCCAAGCAAGTACAAAGGAGGCAGATAATCTAAACAATATTCTTCATATATATGAGATGGCATCGGGATAGAAGGTAAATCAAAAGAAATCTGGGTTGTTATTAAGTGCTAATACCCCTCGAAAGTTTTGTAGGATATTAGCGGGTGTTTTCAATATTAGAAATTTTTCGGCCCCTCATAAATATTTGGGTCTTCCCTTGGATTTCAGTGGGTCAAAAGTTAGGATCTTTGATCAACTAAAGACTCGAGTCTTCAATCGTCTTCAAGGTTGGAAAGGGAAATTACTATCTCAATCCGGAAGGGGAATCTTGATTCAAACCATAGTTCAAGCTATTCCGGTGTATGCAATGAGTTGTTTCAGACTTCCTTCTCGGATGATTAGAGATCTTAACTCGGCTACAGCGCGATTTTGGTGGAATACAGAGCAAGCAAGGAAAATCCATTGGCTAAGTTGGGATAAGTTATGTAACTCGAAAGCTGAAGGGGGATTGGGGTTTCGCGATCTTCAAGCCTTTAATTTGGGGCTATTAGCTAAGCAAGGTTGGAGGCTAGTAACTCAACCTCATTCATTATGGGCGCAGATCTTTAAAGCTATCTATTTTCCTAGGGCATCATTCTTGGAGGCTAAGATGGGTGCCCGACCTTCTTGGGCGTGGAGGAGTATTCTAGCCGGGAGGTCCATTGTTGAGAGGGGTTATAGGTGGCAAATTGGATCCGGGGAGCATGTTCGGGCTGGTTTAGATCCCTGGCTCCCTTTGCATCCACAGTTTAAGCCCATTCCTCTCCCGGGTGTTTCTTTAGCAAATCTGAGGGTTTCCGAGTGGATTAATAGAGACACCAATCAGTGGGATATATCGACTCTGGAAAGCAAGTTAACTAGTAGGTTGGTTGAGGAGATCCGGAACCTACCCATTAGTTCAGTGGGGTCCCCAGATCGTATCATTTGGCACTATACAAAATCGGGGATGTTTAAAGTAAGCTCAGCTTCCTTTTTGGCCAAAGATGCTATCACGCAAATGCGGGCCTCCTCAAGTAGCAGTGGCGAAGATAGGGGGCATTCTGGGAGAAAATATGGAAATTGTCGGTTCCCCCTCGAATGCAATTGTTCATATGGAGACTCTGTCACAATGCTGTCGCGGTTGGGACGAATTTACAGAAAAAGAAGATGATGGTGGACGGTGTGTGTCCTTTATGCAATAGTAATCCTGAAACTCTAGACCACCTTTTCTTAACGTGTCCATGTGCAAGAAGTATTTGGTTTGGATCAAGTCTTGCTCTCTACATTGCGCACGCTGGGCATATTAATTTTCGACAGTGGTGGGAGAAATGGTCGCAGCATTCAAAGTTCAAAGCGAAGGGCCTCTTTGCGATTCGTATGTGCTCGATTCTGTGGTTTATCTGGAAATTGCGGAATGCAATTGTTTTTAGAGGAGCTGTGCCCGACCCTATTAAGGTGATTCAACAGGTGGAGGCTTTTGTCTCGGAAATCAGTGTTCAGTTTCATTCTTCCAGACAGGAGGACAACGTACTCAGCAAGGTCTGGCAGCCACCGGAATCAGGGTGGATTAAATTAAATGTCGATGGAGCAGCCCTCCTTTCTGGTATGGCGGCTGGAGTGGGTGTAGTGGCTCGGGACAGTAGAGGTGAGTTTCTTCTTCGTTCCAGTAAACCCCTCAGGCGAGGCAGTAGTAGGAGGGCAGAAGTGGAAGCAAGCCGGACGGCTATGCAGGCAGCCATTGCTCGTGGGTGGTCTATGGTGATTATTGAATCTGATTCAAAAGAAGCCATAGATTTTCTAAATGGTCAGACTTCTTTACCTCATTCGGAGATAGGCATGTTAATGGAGGATATTTACTGGATGTCTGAATTGATCACTGCAGTGCAATTTAAGTATATCCCAAGGGACGGGAACTCGGAAGCGCATGCAGCAGCTAAGGAGGGGTTGGCTTGGAGTATTAGAGAGCTAAGGAGGGGTTGGCTTGGAGTATTAGAGAGCTTCAAGCTCAGGAAGTGTTTGCCTCTGATAATGGTATCAGTAGGGAGAGGTCACTAACTGCGGTGTGTACCTCATGGAGGAATGTTTTAGAGTTTAATGAATGAATGGTTTCTGTTTTCTCACCCAAAAAAAAAAAAAACTTGTAACCTAAGTTACATAACCCAGCTAACCGGGTACGTTGCGGTCTAACCGAGTTTTACTGATATTTTAGTGGAAAAATAAACATTTTAAAATAATAATTAAAGACCACTTTATTTCTCTCTCAAAGAGCTCTCTTTTTTCTCCATTTCTCTCTCTCTCTCTCTCTCTGCAACTATCGAAGATGGGTAGCTACGGTTGGATCGGCACCCTCTTCTTTGCTCTTCTTCTGATCCATTCTACGCATTCGTTTTACCTTCCAGGTGTTGCTCCTCGCGATTTTCACAAGGTATGTTCTTTAATCATCTTCTGTTTATTCTCCAAGATAATCCAACCTCATTTGTTTTGATTCCATCAGATCTTTTCTTCATTACTTCTTTATTGATTCTTAACTTCTTCTTCTTTTTTTGATTTAATTACATTTTTTTTGTTGTTTGTTGATTTGGGATGCCGTTTTTTTGCTTGAAATGGATTTGGATCTAGGGTTTTGGGTTTTGACATTTCTAAATCTACTGTTATTTTGGGTCTGGGTTTTCAAAATTGGCAAGTAATTTTGGAATCTATTGGCGGACAGATCTTATGTTCAATCTGTGCTTATTATTGACCGTGTTGATGATTTGAAGGAAGAGGGGTTTCAGTTTTTTTAGTTGGTTAGATAATTAGATGTTAGTGTTTATAGTTTCTCTGCCAAAATTTTGGATTGGCATAGGTTTATTTTTAGTGATTATTGCCTGTTTTGCTGACAATTCTTCTCAATAAACCATTTTTGTAGTGTTTATGTGATTTCAGTGTAATTCATCAATGAGAGGGTTTACTAAGATTTAGAGTTTCCCTTATGTGGACACACATTTTGATGCACACCCTTCTCGGTGCATATCAAATCACTGATCACACTTAATCTTGCACATGCAAAGGTTGCTTAGATATGGGGCTAACGATTATTGATAATGGGATAGTTGGGTTAGTTATCTACTGCTAATGGGAGACTTATGGGTTAGGGTTGTTTAGTAGTTCTGTAAATAATTTGGGAGTAGGAGACTTGTAAGTATTAAATGGTTGTTTCTTCCTTATATCTGTAACTTTTTAATGAGAATCAATGTTTCGATGGAACTTAGGGGGATGATGGCTTCCGATTAGCCACTTTCTATCTTTCCGTACGATTTTGTTTTTCTTTAGAGCATCAATATTGTGTGATTTAGTAAAGGATCACACCATTTGGTATCAAAGCCTCGCTTTGATTCTCGGGAAAATGACCAACTATGGGTATGTAACCTATTTTAAGAAGGTTGAGCCTGAGATTTGAAGCTCAAAGAGAGCCATGATGAGCAGCTGCAAGGGGAGTGCTACACCCTCAAAAATGCGTTTGTTCCTCTCCTTTCATAAAGACCACGCTATAGACCTAAAAGGATATCCCAAATCACTTAGAGAAGGGGGGGGGGGGGACAGAATAAGAAGTCTGGGAAGACCCAGATGGCTTTGAGGTGGGATATGAAAGAACACCACACAGTCCAAACGAAAAGGCAGTGCAAGAGTAGGTGATCTACCATCTCATTCGCTGGAAAGCACATTATACAGTGATGTGCTAACCTCCAACCTCTATTTTTGAGGTGTCCACATGTCAAGATTTTGTCTAAAGATGCTATCCAAAGAAAGAAGGATACCTTGGATGGAACCCCTGTGAGCCACACAACTCTATGGGGAAAGGGAAGACTAGGACTAGTGTGTAAAACAATTAGAAAAGATCTCACTGAATCGATCTTTGTTGTCCCTAGACCAGGTTTCCAGCTTTCGCTAGAAGATGAGTGAGGGTAGACGATCAAAAAAGGTTAAGGAGTCGAAGAAAACCCTTCTATATCCAAGTCCTTAAGATCTCTTATCTACTTCAGAAGCCAAACTCTTGACCCATCTCTCCATTCAAACGAAGATTGTCAGATGCTACCGAGGCACTCTTGTCCAGTGCTAGTGAGAAAAGGTTACTGAAGTCCTTTAATTGCATTGGATTCTGAAAAAAATCACTTGTGATTTAGAAGCAAAGAATCTTCTTTTATAGTACATGGGAACTTTTAATTTAATTGCATTGGAGCCTGCAAACAATCCCTGGCTTTGCTTGTGAATCTCATTTCTTACTGTGAAAAAGCAAGAAATTGATTGGCAAGATGTGAGTATCCATTTTTTAGTATATCCTTGTGCAATCTTTTTTACTTGTTATTTAAGGAATTTGATTAAGCGCCGTGATGATCATTTAGCTGCTTTTCATTCAGTTTATTATTTATCAATTATCGATTTTAGTCTCATGGTTATCTTGTTTCTTCACAGGGTGATCCCCTTCAAGTCAAAGTGAACAAGCTTTCATCTACAAAGACACAGCTTCCTTATGACTATTATTTCTTAAACTATTGTAAGCCCCCCAAAATTATGAACAATGCTGAAAATTTGGGAGAGGTTCTTCGAGGTGACCGCATTGAGAACTCTGTTTATACTGTGAGCTACCATCCCTTTACCCCTGTTATATTAGTTTGAAAATGTCAACTATTTAATTGACAGTTGGTAAACAGGGGAAAAAAAGGCTTTACTGTCTTATATCACTATTATTGTATTTTTGTGGATCTAAGTTTTTGAACTGTACCCCCAGTTTCTAATGGAAGAGGAACAGTCATGCAAAGTAGCCTGTCGAATGAAACTTAATGCTGGATCTGCAAAGAATTTTAAGGAGAAAATTGATGATGAATATCGTGTGAACATGTAAGTACTGATTGAACATGATGCTTATCCATTACCTTGTAGTTTTGAATTCTGTTTGTATAGTTGTAACAATTGGGTTTCTTTGCTTAAGTTTTTGCTTTTTGTTGCTATATAATTATTTATTTTTGCTTCGGTTACCATTTACCTATGGTTAGTGTTAGTGATTAGCTTGAGGATTGGAGCTCTTGCAACTCATCGCTCAGGGATTAGATCCCGAGACCTCTCACTTGAGAGAGGCCACACCCCACCATTGGAGCAAGAGGCGGGGTGTATTGCTTTATAAATTTACAGTTCTCCTTTTCCAACATCACTCCGTTAAGTTTTACTAGAAGATTAATTTATATGGTTTCTTAGTTTACACTGACATCTCTGCCATGGACATACAGGATTCTGGACAACCTTCCAGTTGCAGTTCTTAGACAAAGAAGGGATGGAAGTAAGTTGACAACTTATGAACATGGTTTCCGTGTTGGGTTTAAAGGAAACTATGCTGGGGTAAGTTGCACAATGTGCTTGTTCTTGCATAATGCTGGTGCCTTTATTTTAGTTCACGTACTAATTTGCTTGTGCAGAGAAAAGATGAGAAATATTTTATAAATAACCACCTGAGCTTCAGAGTCATGTATCATAAGGATTCTGAGACTGATTTGGCTCGCATTGTTGGTTTTGAGGTTACTCCAAACAGGTGCTGTTTTTTGTTTTGACACTTCAATATTTGTTCTCTATATGCTTACGGTTATTGCAGCTCCTTGTTTCTTATCTTGTCTTTTTGGTATTTGTTTTTATTTTCTTATGGGGGGTAAGGAGTTGGGGGATATCAATGCTCACAGACTCTACAGTCTCTACCTGCTTAGCTAGTCGGCATCTTAATCTGAATACTTTACAAGTAATAGATGGAGAAACAGTACCTTCTATGTTTTACATTTTGGTACGATGAAGTAACCTAAACATGAAGAGGGTAGACATATTTTGAAATTAAACAATGTGAAGTCTAGGAGGAAGATGGAGTATTTGGGGCAATTTTCTGTGTGCCGTTGGTCTTTCAAAGGTTAAAATGAATGCAGCTTGTGAATTAGCAAGGCGAATGCAAATATGCAATTTGAAAAGAGAAGGGATTATTATCTATCCTAGGAAACCTGGAGGGCCTTTTCCTTAGGGAGAGGGAGATTTTTCCTTTAGGACAGTCCTACGTGGGCAATATAAGGAGGAGCTCCCTTGAAGATGGTCCCATGTTGACCGTCCAGTGAAGAGTTCTTGTCTGATTGCAAATGGTGGAAAAAATTTAGCCTGGTGTGGATCACTAACATGTTTTGAATTATGTTTCTGTAGAAGTTTGTTCAGTAGATGGTGTGGTTATTCGGGCACTTAATTGGTTTCTTTCGTTCATAAGAGTACATACGGATTTATTTTATACTAGTATTTTTATTTATACAAATACATAAGGGTGCCATTTTGTTCATGCTTGTATGTTGCATTTATATTGTAATGTAAGAAACCAGATTCCTTTCAGGCAGGCTTGCCCATGCTATATCTTCTCAAATCTACGCGTTTGAGCTCAAGTTAGCTGCTCTGCAATCCAATCTTAAGTCTTAACTACTATGTTGTACAAATCTGCATGTTCTTGTCTATATTGCTTTATTTTGTGTTATTGCTTTTGAGCTCAGGTTAGTTGCTTTGCAATCCAATCTTAAGTCTTTACTACTATGTTGTACAAATCTGCATGTTCTTGTCTATATTGCTTTATTTTGTGTTAATGCTTTTGAGCTCAAGTTAGTTGCTTTGCAATCCAATCTTAAGTCTTAACTACTATGTTGTACAAATCTGCATGTTCTTGTCTATATTGCTTTATTCAGTGTTATTGCCTGCTCTTTTATATTGGGCACATTTTCAATGATTTGTCAAATGGTAACCTCATTGTTTCTTTTCTTGTCTTCTCGTTTGGCTCTTGCTAACAGTATTAAACACGAGTACAAGGTTTGGAATGAGAAGAACCCTCAATTGGTGACATGCAACCCAAGTACCAAAGTTATAATTCAAGGTAGCACTGTTCCCCAAGAGGTTGATGCAGATAAAGAGGTCATATTCACATACGACGTATCTTTCAAGGTACTCTCTTTCTAATCCCTTGGCCTCTTCTCCTCCATTATTCTGTTTCTTATTTCTTTATTTTTGCAGGAAAGTGAAATCAAATGGGCATCCCGTTGGGACACCTACCTCCTCATGAATGATGATCAGATCCATTGGTTCTCCATTATCAACTCTCTAATGATTGTCCTCTTCCTTTCTGGCATGGTGGCCATGATCACGATGAGAACTCTGTACAGAGATATTGCCAACTATAATCAGTTGGAGACCCAGGATGAGGCTCAGGAAGAAACAGGATGGAAACTTGTCCATGGGGATGTTTTCAGAGCACCCATAAATTCCAGTTTACTCTGTGTTTATGTTGGGACAGGTGTCCAGATCTTTGGAATGACCCTTGTCACGATGATATTTGCTTTGCTAGGTTTCCTGTCACCTTCCAACAGAGGGGGGCTGATGACTGCCATGGTTCTCTTGTGGGTTTTCATGGGCTTACTTGCAGGCTACTCCTCAGCACGTTTCTATAAGATGTTCAAAGGCGCGGAGTGGAAGAAGAACACCTTAAAAACCGCCTTCATGTTCCCTGCTATTCTTTTCGCCATCTTCTTTGTGCTGAACGCACTAATCTGGGGGGAGAAATCTTCAGGTGCAGTTCCCTTTGGGACAATGTTTGCTCTTGTGTTCTTGTGGTTTGGCATTTCAGTGCCATTGGTTTTCGTGGGTAGTTACCTGGGTTTCAAGAAGCCAGTCATTGAGGACCCTGTAAAGACGAACAAGATTCCCAGACAGATACCGGAGCAGGCTTGGTACATGAAACCGGTCTTCTCTGTACTCATTGGAGGCATTCTTCCCTTTGGGGCCGTGTTCATTGAACTCTTCTTCATCTTGACATCCATATGGCTGAACCAGTTCTACTACATATTTGGCTTCCTCTTCATAGTCTTTGTTATCCTTCTCATCACTTGTGCCGAAATAACGATTGTGCTCTGCTACTTCCAGCTGTGTAGCGAAGACTACAATTGGTGGTGGAGGGCCTACCTGACTGCTGGCTCATCTGCATTGTACCTTTTCCTCTACTCGATCTTTTATTTCTTCACGAAGTTGGAAATCACCAAGCTGGTGTCGGGCATCCTGTACTTTGGGTATATGTTAATCGTGTCATATGCCTTCTTTGTCTTGACGGGGACAATAGGCTTCTATGCATCCTTCTGGTTTGTTCGGAAGATCTACTCCTCTGTGAAGATTGACTGATGCAAAGACAGCAAAAAAACAGGCTCAGCAATTGGGTATCAATAATCACTAAATATTATGAGGACTGGATGAAGTTGAGAATGAAGAAGAGGAAGAATTTCCCGCTATCTCGGCTTTTGCAGGATAGGATTACACCATTGAGACTGGTTCTTCCTCACTCTCTCAAAAACTGTAATTTTGCAGATGGTAATGTAGGATTTGGCTTGTATCTTTGTCTTGCTTATTTTTATCCTTTTGCTTAGTTTACAACTTTGTTATGAACTGTATTCTCAAGTTACTTCTGCACCAAGAAGCCTACACAGCTCTTCTTCTTGAGTTCTGCTGTCTCATTGTTTCCCAGTGATTGGTTGTTTGAACAGTCTGATCTAGAGTTTTTCTTGACTGGTGGGACCTGGTGGATCCTAACTTCTTGGGTGTGTCACTGTGCATTACAGTAATTGGACTAAATCGGATCCCACCCAAGCACCTACCAGTTTTTTTTTTAATTTTTCGGGTGATACAGATTGGCCTAGAAGTGAGCTCATTGCCAAGGTTACCATGGTCTTTTTCACAATGACCTCCAGTCCACCACAACAGATACTACCAGTGTTCTAAAAACCGGACTGGTCGTTGAACCAGCTGGGTGGTTCCTGGTGTTTGACCGGTTAGACCATATCCTTTTATTATATATATATATATATAAATTATTCCTGGCAGGTTCTACCGGTTTTTAACCCCAGTTGAACCGGTCTTTCAGAACTGGCGACCTAGCCAGTTCCCGGTTTTACCAGTTCAACCGGTTGGTCCTGGTCCGGTCCAGTTTTAATAACACCAGATACTACAACCTGATTTGTAACTGTCCAATTAAGACTATTGGTGAATGACTGGACGAGGGTGACAATATCCAAGCTGATTTATCAACTTTCAACTGTCATAATACATAATTAACATGTAATTTAATCTGTATAATTATATAAATAATAATTTAATTATATAATATAAATTTAGTTTTAAATGTTATTATAATATATTTAAAATTAATTTAGATATATTTAATTATATGAATATGATTTAATTAAGTAATTATTATAATAATTATGTTACTATATTTTTTGCACATAATATATTTATTCAATATTAATTTTAACTTTAAATACTATTACAGTTTTAAGTAATAATAACTCTATAGTATATAATTAATAATGTTAAATATTAATCATTATTTATCTATTTTACATGGGTTAGGCTGGTGGGTTTAGATTGAGGGTCTCTTGTTGGGTCATGTTTGGGTTTGCCTTTTCCAACTCATTTATAAATAGCTTGTGGTCGGGTTAAGAGTATTTCTACTCTATACAAAATTGACTCCACCCGAGCATAATTAGAGCTTCAAGTTGCCGGGCCAATGCGGTGGGGGCATATCAGCTGTCATTTTCTCATGCCTATTTTCCCAGCAAGCACATCTATTGGGGGCTTTAGGGGGACCCCTCTCATGCGAATGTTTTCTGTATTTAGTTAATTTTTATTATTGTTTTTCGATCGGTAAATAAGAATAGATTAATAAGAAAGCAGAAACAGGGGAACCAGGCTGACCAAATAGGCAAGCAAAAGTCTATCTTACTATCGAATTAAGGAGATCATGATCGATGTTATGAAAAGAAGCAACAATGTACGCTTTGATAAATCGATCTACTCTCCCCCAAGTGTCAAAACACATTCGCCCATCTATGCTAGAATCAACATAAAGGGGTGAGAAAAGATTAATAGGAAAGCAGAACTGAGCCCCATTAGTGAAGCTAATCATGATCTGAGACTGACTGTTTAACAAGAATACCGGGATTTTGGACTCTGAAATAATGTGGCTCCATTACCCATAACAAAGATTCAGATGGCTGCACCCCCAGGCCCCAAAGGAGTATGATTGTCAAATTATAGGACTTTGGCTCTAAGAATTTCAACGACAGTTACATGAGGTATTGGAAAAAAACTGTCAAAACAGTTGTGCATCCACTTATTTAGCTGGGTAGCTGCTGCTTCACCATGCTGCAATACTTATGTCGTGGGAAACTCGAAATGCTATTTGATGTTGTCGAGAATAGAGCATTGATATTTGAAATTGAAGAGAGTGGATTAGATTTTAATTGCCAGGTGAAAGTAAAGGCTGGCAAGTTCTTGGTTAAGTCATAAGTGTATGAATGAGCTTTTCCAACTCACAACCAATGACTCGAAGAGGATGAAGGGAAGATTCTGATGTTAATGGATCTCTGCAGGCTAGAAGTATTCCAGTGTTGCAATGCTCCAGATGATTTTGTTAATTCCTTGAATTGTAAGATATCTTATAAGAAGATTTACTAAAGGAACAGAACTGACTGTCATCTTTTAATTGTACAAAGCAGATTGGCTTATTTGTGTAAAAGACTGTAATAAGAGTTTTATTATGGAGGACAAGGTCTTCTGGAGGCAGTGTTTTGTAATTTCTCTGCAATGTTAGTCAATTCAACAAGCTCTTTTAACACATGAAATCTTGTTCTCATATCCTTCTTTACTCTGGGTGAGTTTTCCTACTCCCTGTTTTTCTGCACATCTGCTGAGTGCTACCACTCTCTCAGAATCCTCTGTAGTTTAATGTCTCTATAACCTTTATATTGCATGCAGGCTAGTGGGGAAATAAATCTTGTTTATGATGACCATCTATTCCATGGTCAAAATGGTATTCTTCTTCTTTCTTATTTTATTTTGAGTCAATATATGTATAAGATCATGACATATGAATGATGTTTCTGCTGATCTTGTCACAAAGATCAAAAGTAGTATTAAGTCTCAGGAGTTGGGAATTATCTATATAATTCTGATGAAGAAACCAGACTAGCTAACACCCCTCCCCTCACCCTTTCCCTTCATTTCTTATAATTCAACCGCATAGATATTTGCGTATACTTTACTGGTCTGAATCAAACAACCAATTAAGTCCAGAACTCCAGAAAGTTACAGGAAGTTGGTCAGATAAATGTATGCAATGTGCCTTGGACGCAAAATTGGAAACGTCAAAAATGGAAATACGTATGTGAGCACATTCCACAGGAAAGGAATAGTTGGGTCTACAGGTAGAAATCATAAGACAAGAAGCTCAATGACACATCAAAGAAATAATCAGTTCATGGATCACAACATTAAAAGGTTTTGCACTAGATATTAGCGTAAACACTTTTTAATAAGCTAACTTAATACTATTTCATTTCATTCTTATAAGTTACAAGGGCAAAGCAATGAAACAATTGCTCCCCCTAGAAAGGAAGGTCTGTAGCATAAGGAGAATGAAATCCCTGCAAGCCAACAGCTTGCCCCTATTTTTTTTTAAGGACTGAAACCTTTGTATATGGACTCAGAATCTGTTGTCTCAATGTATTGTACTCAGCCCCTTTGTTTGACAACAACAGCTAGTTTATATACATGAAGCATCTTTGCACTCATCTTCACAACTATATTGGTTATGACCAAATGGTGTGTTGTATGTCTGTACAACTTCACCCGTGGCAAAACTAAAACCAATGGCGACTCTGGATACGTACACTTGAATTCCCAAAAAAACTATATTATGTGTTGAAGTGTAATATACCAAAGAAGAAATCATCTTGGACCTTCTTCCTTATTGGATTTACTTTGGATTTTGCCCATCAGCTGCATACAGCCTCGACGGAGAGCTTCTTCATGACACTCGGACATGGATCCCCTCCAAAAATCTCAGGAGCTACGATTACCGAGCACGATTGCTGACCAACGCAAATCTGCAAGAAAAACTCATTGTTAAATTTTTTTGGAATACATTACACATCACACACAAATGAGTGCGGCTTGGGTAAGCAGGTCAGATGGACTTCCATGTGAGCTGTTGAAAATTTTCAACCCATCAGTATCCATTGAGTTTGGAAGACTTGCAACCTATATTAAACTGGCAATAAAAACTTGGACTTGGGTGAGTCTACTAGGAAACTCATGCAATTCATTAGTTTTACCTAAAAAAATATGAGAAGTCCTTATACGTTCTATGTATAGCAGAATTTAAATATTTTTCTTCTTTGAGTTGGGTCTTTGTTGACTTGGATGAGTAATGAATCATGCAAAAACTTGGCTGAATCACAGTTTGGAGGCAGAGCTGAGAAACTGCCCAACTAAGCCGTGTTACTAGTAGACTTGTCAGTTTCCAACTACGAAAAAAACATGATGTGCCCTATACGAGATTTTAGTATACCTTTTCGAAAGCGTCGTATGAGTTGTGGGCATGACAGTTCCCCTCCCGGAAGCTTCCACATACCCCTTCTGGCGTTCCAAAACTAGCAAACTTTATTGATGTAATTTTCTGCCCAGGGGCACACCATAGATGAGCTTTGGGCCTTAGGGGTCTATTGACTTTGCCAGAGGCTTGCATCTGCCAATTCATCAGGGTAGGCTGCCATTCATAAATATCAGCACAGACGCTTTCTATTGTTCGTCTGGTCAAAGAAATCCCAGCTGGGTTACCACCCCATTCTTCAAACAAAACCAACAGATTCCCTGTTGGGTTCAGCCATGAACTAGGAACGTGATACCTGAAATTAATAGCCATTCTTAAATTCATTGCAAATGTTCTAACATGCACAATCCCTGTTATCAAAAGTAGGCTTCTCACCATCTTTGGGAGGCCTCTCCACAATTAGTTTGGCATTTGTTCTCACTGTATGTTCCGGTGTAACTACATTCACCACAAGTACCAGATGCTTTATATGCAGGCCAATAGCGTCCAACGTGCTGCCCATTGATCCATATTTGACCTTTACCCATGCTGCCCATATCTAAAGCCAATGGGTCATTCCCAGCTGGAGCATTGAAAATAGTCTGGAAAAATCACAATAAAAGGATGATCTATTTAAGTCTAAATGAAATTGAAAGATGGTGGTAGAATTTGCATATTTTTCTCTGGAATTTCAGGAGAGTTACTTGAGGATTGGATCCTCACCTTGTACCAAGTGAGGGGTTGCTTTTGAGCCATTAGTGATCCTTCCACCCACTCAACAGAGGAACTTCCACTGAGTGAATGAAGACCCAAAGCTTCGCCTTTTAGACCAATCTGCTCAGGACCATGGAAAATGTTATTCTCTGGCTTCTGGTAATTAGAGGACACCAAAACTATAAAATATTCAGAAGAAAGGCACCTTGTATGACCATTTCTGCCATGATAAGTCCCTTTTCCCCTCGTTGAGACCCTTCAACATGACTGGGCCAAGAACACCAGCATTCCATGTCTCAAAGTGCACGCCAACATTCTAAATTCAATCATAAATCGTAGAAAAGTAGCAAAGTCAGATTCACCTGCCATCAACAATGTTCCAAAGAACACGAACACATCATATAAGAGAAAGAGAAGTAACGAACCGGGAGGCCAACAGAAATGCTTAATAGGGAAATCTTGTTAAATCCAGCTCTCAGTTTCACGTTCTCACTAAAAGTTAGTTTTGGGTAATCTAAACTTCCATATGCAGTTCCTGCCAGAAAACATGAAACAAAATAAAATAAAATAGATAAAGGAGTAAACTACAAACTATGATTAATTTTTATATAAATTATCCGTCTACTTCCATAAGATTCCACATATGCTGCCTACCTGATAGTTGATCATTAATGAAAACATGCAAAGCATGGCCTGCTGATAAGACTGTGAGGACAGGATATTGTCCATTCTTCAAAAATTGTTCATTAGGATCTATCTTGACACTGAGTAGGAGAGAGGATATAGATGAATTATAAGCAACAGTGACAACATCAGCAATAGTAAAATGAATTTTGATGATATTTTTTTTGTTTATAAATGTTGTAAAGATGGCAAGGCAAAGGTAAGTTATAAAGAACTCACTCGGTAATGTACCACAAATAGTCCGAGACATCCCTGGTGGTATTTATCTGCTCCAATAACCCAGCCATTGTTATTGAAGTGTCCTCATAGGAAGTGGTCTCTTCATTGTACGACTGCCAAGAGAACCCTTTCACAGGCGTCATTTTCATCTGTGCACTTTGGGCGCCAACCTGTACGAGATTTTGATTTGATGTCAAAACCTTGTTACTGTCAAATTCTTCAACAGGGGGGGGGGGGGGGGGTTTTCTCATGAGATATATTTCAGTCAAACCAGTTGGCTGAATCCCAGTTGGTCTCACAAAACTAATGTGCAATATATTTCAGTTTTATTTAGAAAATATAGGATAATTAGATAAGCCTAAAAACAAAACATGTGTTCATTAAATTATAAAAGTTAACATTTTCTGAAACCTCCACTATACTTTTGTGAGATTTTTATCAAAAACAAATGTACGAAATATTTTCTTGCAAGAGAAATTGAAGTATTTATCATCTCTTGGAAAATTTTAATATATTGCACATTATTCATAAGAAAAGAAAAAACGAATTAGATATACATGTAACAAGGGGAATGATCTCAAAAAAATGAGTAAAAATCCATTTGGGAGTCTAATATCTGTTGGTGCACATGGACTGCATTTGAGTTGGCAAAATAATTTTTGATTAACATATGTTTATTAAAAGATGCTGACCAATAAGGTCTGTAATGGTGTGTAACTCTGTTCAGTCGTTTGAGGAGATCAATTCCCATGTAACTTTGGTTTGGGTAAGCATAATTCTTATGAAGGTGTGAACAGAAGTAAACAGAAGAAGCTCCATTTAGCCAAGAGTCTTATCCTCACCCTTGCAGTGTTGAAAACTGTGTTCTTGCAATCAGGAAGGATGCTGATGGACCAAGGAGGAAGGTTGTAGTGCATGTTCTCGAAAGCCACTTTTGCGAAAAATTTTGAATTGTAGTTCGCAAGAAATGCAGCACAAGCTCCAGACTTTGACTTGAAGACATGAGCCTGGATAGTAGTAACATGAATGAGTAAGGGGATGTAAGTTCCAAAACTAGTTTTTGAAATAAGATAAATAGTTATTCGCAAGCTTAATTCTACCTAACCTCTTGATAATTCCCAAGCGGCATCACAGTGGGATCTGCAGAAACTAAAGCCGGTTCGCATAGCTTGATGGCTCTATGCAGATCTTTCAAATGGCCCCATTTAGGTTGCCTTAGTAGTCCTAGATATAGTCAAGAGAACCCAGTAAGATCAACATGAAACATAAGATTGCTTGCAGAACTTAATGGCTGGTGGTCTACTCACAACTTATAAAAGAGTGTGAAGCAAGAGCAATTTGGATTGAAGGAAAGCTGTTATATAATTGGAAATCTAAATTTGAGCAGTTCAGATATATAAACTATCTATCAATGTCACAACCCTACACATCAAGCAGTTAAAGAGGAGGAGAGACCCACCACTCAAACGGGAATCTCCTATTCAAGCGTTTTACCAGATAGAAAGATGTAACTGTCTGATTTATCACATTCTTTTAGACTGACAGAAAACATGATGATCTTTCATGAAAAACTCCGAAGCTAGGATGGTTAAAATTATCTTTTGCATACAAGATCTCAGGTGTTACCCACAAAATGTTGATCCCTCCCCGTGCATGTAAATTTGTACGAGTATGGCTATTCAATAGTTTTGAAATACAATACTTAAGAATACAGATCATAAGCTGGATATTCTACTTCAGGTGAGTTTTGACTCAAATTTTGTATATGGGTTTTGTTGGGAAGTTGGTATGGATCTTATCCGGATCCTTGATGACCCGGTGTGCGACCCGAGTGACCCGAGCATGCGACCTGGGAGAAAAACAGTGTACACAAGCCCTCTCGGATCCTTGATGACCCGTAATTCCAACCCGTTTTGTCTTCTCATTGTAACCCTAGATATATAAAGGGTTCTATTTGAAGATGCGAGATAAAGGGTTTTTCGAGGGTTTCAGAAGAGGGTTTCGAGAGAGCTTGTGTACACTGTTTTTCTCCCGGATTCTTAGTAGATTTCTTGCCGTTTTCTTCCGTGGACGTAGGCACCTTGCCAAACCACGTATATCTTGTCTCTTTTGTGCCATTGCTTTGTTTCTTGTTTTCTTATTTCTCTAGATTTGTCGAACTAGTTATAACACACTCTAAGATGCTAATCCCATGTGCATACCATATTCATCAATTGGAGCATCGTAGTCATAACTAGTGGCGATGAAAGGACCACCAGCCGTCCGGCCAAAGTTTGTTCCTCCATGGTACTGAAGAAGAAAATTGGAAAGAAAACATCTTCAATTAAATTCATGGGGGAATTGGGATCACTATGCACCAGCTGGATTGGATCCACTAGGACTTACCATGTAATAATTAATGAATGCTCCCCCCTTCTGTATGAACCTTGCAACTGCAAATGCCAAGTCTTCCGCTGGTCTGTGAGGGACTGGACCTCCAAACCCGGTAAACCTGCAGACAGAACAGAGGGAAAAGGATAATCAGCTAGGGAATGGCCCCTATACATTAATCATGAACTTGTAATTTTTCAGATCGGTAACAGAGAAGCTAAAAGTTGTGCCCAATATTGGTGGAGTTAACAATTTACCAGCCAGTCCAGGCTTCCGTCCACATCTTGGGTTTATATGCCTTGTTAGGAGAGAACCAATCGCAATAGAAACCATTGCAGGCGTTTATCTGTTGCGAGATCAATGAATACAAGTTAAAAAGAAAGGAGAAGGAAACACATATTTGGAAGCTTCTGCTACCAAGCATAATAAAACAGAAACAAATCGAAAATTAAACTTACAGTAACTGAAAAATTCAAACCAAATACATGAACTCCTGAACAATTTGGCTTGAAATATGAATTTTCATCTATATCTTGGGGACCAGAAGAAAGATGGGATACAGAGAGCAAAACTGAACCATATGCAGGATAATAAAAATTCTTTTCATTCAGAACCACCCAAGGAGACAAAATACTGTAACTAGAAACCCCACTAAGGAAGGAGGGCCCGAGGGGTCACACAACATGAGAGTCATCATGAACTATTGTACGAAAATGACAAGAAAATGTGAAAACGGAGTCAAAAGGCGCAGAGGCTCTTACAATTGGATCAGGGGCGTCATCTTGCTTGCACATGACCCACGGGACACCAGTACCAAGACCCACAGCCATTTCTGCTGCCCATTTGGTATAAGATTCGCCCCGAGCACCGATTTCATACTCCATAGGCCCATATTCATTCTCTATCTGAGATACAGAGGGAGAGACCAATCAGTATCTCAATTTACTTCCTCAATCCATTAAAACAATTGGTGAATATAAGAGAAAATTAAACTTCGATTGGATAAAATAAAAAACCCATTTCTGTAAACAAGGGAAAGATTAGAATGGACTACTTTGCCTACCTGGGACATAATTATCGGACCACCTTGAGATTCAAATAATCTTTCTGCTTTCATCATATTAACAATCTTCGTCGTAAATCCTTGCATTGCCGCCTTCATTTTAAAAAATTAATAAATAAACAAATCAACCGATGGAATATGAAAGAAAATTAGATACACAAGGGAATTCAGTTGTAAGGAAGGATTCCAAGTATTCAACCTTGAAAGGCTCATTGTCTGTTCTGAAACTGATACCTGGAACGTATTTCAGCCAAACTGGGAAACCCCTGAATAGAATATAAAACAGATTGCTTAACATTTAAAAAAGAAAAAAAATCTTTTTTGTAGTTCTATTATAATGATAATTATTATTACCCAAAGTTCCATTCAGCGCAGACATAGGGGCCAATCCGGAGATGAACATAAAGGCCTGATTGTTTCACCAGCTTGATAAAACGAACCAGATCATACCTCCCATCAAAATAATACTACAAAATAAAAATAAAACAGTTTAAATATATACCCATATAGAAAAGTGAAATATTAATTAAAAAATTTAATAAGTAGAGGCATTTCCATTACTTTGCCAGGAGAAGGCTCGTGTCCATTCCAGAAAACATAGGTCTGGATAACATCCAAACCTCCGTCTTTGGCCTTCTGAATAAGATCCGGCCACATCTGCAACCAACCCAGAAAAAAAAAATGTAACCTTTAAAAAAGGAATCCAAAAAACCTAGAAAACCAGAGATACCCATTGATTGAAAAACTTCGAAAAGCTAAAATTTTTTAGAAAACAAGAAAATCAGAGATACCCCATTAGCCACATTTGCGTTAATACCTCAGGAGTGCTTCGTGGGTAGTGAATGGATCCTGAAAGAAGGATCCTTCGCTGGCCATTAACGATAATAGCCTTGTGGTCGTAAGACACAGAGGCTGTAACTGAAGAAACCCATAAAAACAAGAACACCAAAGCCTTGGAAATTCCCAAAACTTTTCGCATTACAATCCTCGAACCCATGACCACAGACCACCTCTGCTTCTCAAAGCAATGGCCTTCTGTTAGTCTTTCTTTCCACTTTTATTCTCTTCTTCTTATAGAGAAAGAAACAAAGAAAAAAATAGAGTGAGAGAGAGAACAGTTGTTCTGTTTTTTCTTCTCTTTTGCAAGGATTTGTGGGCACTTTCTGAGAGATAAGAGAGAGATGCAGAGAAAGTACAGATTAATGGAGGGAGCTTTGGCCCTGTTTTTAACCAAGTTAAAATGGAGGGTCTTGAAAGCGAGACTGGGACCCACGTTTTAGAACCCTCTGACGTGGAGCTCATATCCAATCAGATATTTTTTCCAGTTTTTATTTTTTGCTTTTTTCTGGTAGAAAGATCAAATAAAAGAAGTAGTTAAGACAAGAGTCTTGTTTGGTTCGTTCAAAGATAATCAACTCGAGATGCCTTTAATGCATTTTTTTCCTCCTTTCTTATTACAAAAAGATTCCATGCACATCACGATACGATACGGTCGGTTCCTACTTTTTCGGCCGATACGCTGTAGGTTTATTTACGTAGACCAGTATTGAAATGCTTCTAATTACATATGTTGGTCACGGGTTTACAGTAGTTGGTAGTTGGTAGTTGGTTCTCTTCAATGCTCCAGTGCTAGGTAGAAAAGAAGAACAATATAATCCCCCGTGAAAAGCAGATCCACTTTGATGATCACGTCATGGGAGAATTAATAATGGTTTAAAATATTGATGATATATTACCGATATTGGTAGTGGAATATGTTGATAAAGTATATTGGTCACTATTGATATTGACAATACACCGTTGATATTTTCAATCATAGAACTAACCAACCATGTCGCCGAGCCATATCACCAAGAGGTGCACCTGTTTGCGGGTTGGCTGCAATCAATTTGAGTTTTTAATGAATATTGTTGTCAAACCTCATTAGAGTATGGTTTAATGTATATCAGTAGAAATGAATCTCATATGCAAGTAGAATTTCCATATTTTGATTACCGGGGCTTTGTTGTATCTTAGAGATAATTTAGTGAATATCTGAATTTGTGGGCAAACTGTAATGGGGCCCAAGATTTTCTTGTAATGGGCAAACAATGATAATGTTAATAATTATTATTGATGCGTTTGTGAGTTGATTAGGTGGATACCAAATATTCTTGGTACAGGGGGTGTGAGGTTCGGGTGTGGCATTCAAAAAAAAAATTTGAGGATCAAGTTCGCAGGTTATCTCATCCATTTGTAAATAATTTTTTTTTGTTCGCGGGTCATCTCATCCGTTTGTAAACAATTTTTTTTTCATAATTAAGGAGCAGCTACTCCTTGCCCATGACTTAGCCCTCTTATATTAAATAAAATAACATGAAATTCAGTTATTTTTTTTCTTTTCAGAAGTTTAAAGAGAGAAACTACCCCTTTGCCCCATTCTTATGCCTCTTAAATTAAATTATATAGAATAAACTTAGTTTTTTTTCCTAAGTTCTGGTAGATCACTAGCTCCTCTGGTTCTTCCCCTGGTTCTTCCTTGATGGAGTATTTGTCATCTAAAGATTAAAGGAAAATAGTCACCTCCTCGGTCGGTGATGTGCGGAGGGCCATCTCGACTCCCATTTTCTGCCATGTGTCCCCCTTCTAACCCCATTTAACTGTGGGTAAGATTCATCCACTAAGGGTTCACCCATCTACCCTTGGTTTTTAAAAAAATATAATAAAAAAATTTAACTAAAGGGTTAAAATAAACTAACCCAAGTTAAAAGAGAGTTAAAGGGTCGGCTATGTGAGAGCAAGGAGGAATAGTCCCCTCCTCGGCCGACGAGGGGACTATTGCTCAAGATTAAAAGAGTAATAAAACACTTTCGTTATTCACAGCTTCGTCAATCTTATATTTTGATGTTTCCTACTAACAACGACAAATTATTGCAAACAAAAGGTATGTGAGAACTTGTGACAAAATAGATTGAAACAAATAGTTCTATGAATAATAGAGAAAAAATTGAAAAAAAATTAACAAACATAAGAGAAGAATTTATGTGGTTCGTCGATGTTGTGTGGCTATCTCCAGGAACAAAGAATGATCCAAAAAGCTTCGACTAACAAAGAGTTGTAAGTAACCAACTTCAATATGAATATGAGGGAGATGTGCATACTATGAAAAGCCCATCGGACTATTTTTTTAAAAAATAATTAAAACTATTGTGATCCATGTTCCCATCTTACCTAAATGATCACAGATGGATCCAGTTACAAAAGCTTCTACTATCAAAGAGTTGTAATTAGTTCATAATCCATGTATTGCATCAT
Organism: Tetracentron sinense; assembly: GCA_015143295.1. Taxonomy (NCBI): domain Eukaryota; kingdom Viridiplantae; phylum Streptophyta; class Magnoliopsida; order Trochodendrales; family Trochodendraceae; genus Tetracentron; species Tetracentron sinense. The sequence continues at coordinate 3,899,378 of CM026569.1, forward strand.
ATAAGTAGACTTTAAACTCTATCCAAAATGAAAAATCGAGTCTAAATAGAAAGTAGAGTGTAAACAAGAAATTATGTGTTTTTGTTAGAAACATAATGATTACCCATATTTATGTTTCAGGGGTGTTGCCTCCAACCCCTACCAAGTAGGGCTCATTCTGATTGGCACCGCCCCGACCTGGGCTACATAAGCGACACTCTTTTTTTATAGTTGATAAAGGATAATCTAAACACACACATAATCAGACCTAGGATAACTGCCAAGATGTCATAAGAGTAAACTCATACATTCACTTTAAAAGGGCTTGACTTAAGAAGGAACTATAGACCCTTATGCACCCTTGTGAAGTCAAGTTATGAGACGATGTGGGACTATAATGGGACACTCTAATAATGTTTAGGACAGTAAATGTGAACTACAAATGGTTTATACCAAATTGGACGACCAATCAATGAGTCCCACCGAAGAGATCTACTATGAGACAACATGGACGATGATTAAAAGGTGAAGGTTTATGACCAACGACGTATTATGCAAATCATTTTCTTATCTCAACTCCCAAATATATAAATATGATTCTAATTACAATAAGAAAACCTTTCTTTAAGAACGTGTATGATATGAATCTTCTTTCAAAATTTTAAGAGAAATGATTTGAAATTTAATCAACTCTCTCAATGTTAATTATATCATAAACTTATGACCTTTAGGTAGTGAGTCTAATTCTATGACTTAGTTTATGAATTCTAATTAGTAGATTTGTATTTATATTTGATTCTCTTACCTTTTCTTTAATAATATATAAAAAGAAGCCGTCCTCTTTGCGTATATTCTACACAATTCTACCCACCATCTAAAAGACCTCTGTGACCCTATTGATAAAAATTGTCCTAATCATTTGATCATCCACATTATATATATATATATGTTTGGCCGTATGTGAGAGGTTGGGGATGTTGTTGTTGCTGTTTTTTTTTAAAAAAATTCTGGGGATGTTGTTGTTTACTAAGACTAAACTTAATGCAATTTAGTATAAATTTAAGAGATAAGAAGTGCAAGGAAAGGTAAATTGTACTTTTTTCCTTTAATGATTGTTGGCCAAGATTACCAAATTTATTTAATCTATGGAATGTTAACAACACCCATATAGGGAAATGTTTAACATACTGTTCATTTAACTATGAAGTGAAATGCGTAATCCTCATTGGTCCATGTCTCTTTTTTTAACATTTATTAACTGTGATTAAGATTCACTCAACCTTAGGGTTCACCTATCCCAACTTAGTTTTTAGAAAAAAAAAAAAAAAACCTTAATTTAGTTAAGTTTAACCATAGCTAAAAGGAGATTAGAAGGGACACAAGGACACGACGGTCGACTAGATAGTGGAATGCGGGATTGGCTAATCGTTGCTCATATATACAATATGTATAAAATTATAATAAAATATATAATACATCATACAAGTTTCATGTTGTCATCTATTGAGCAATAAGGAGGATGGAGAACCTTTCACTTTCAGAACCCAAAGAAGAATAGATGGCTTACTTGCCGGGAGGAGAAAGAGAAAGATAAGAGAAAAAGGAAAAGCTTAATCGAATCTGTTTACATAAACAAAGCACAGAAAAGATTGCATGAACTCCTTCACCACTCCACTATGGTCTATGAATGATTATAAACACTTACCTTTCTCAGCTTCTAAGCTTTCTATAATCAAATCATCTTTTATATTCAATTATAGAAAAGACAAATTAACTTTCATGTATGATAATTTTAAATTGTTGATTTTCGATATGGACTCGAGCTACTTGTGACCCCAAATAAACTAAAATATATATATTTTTAAATGGTTTTTCACAAGATATATATATACTAATTATTGATATAAATGGCACTCGGGAATCCAACATCCATAGCTGTTTATAATAATCGACATATTAAACTCCGAAGAAAAAATGAATTTGGATATGCAGTTCTCACCATTTTCTTTTTGTAAAGTAATCCAAAATGTTTTTTTTTTAATATGCAATTATTAATGCAGTCCCAACATTATGGAGTTTTGGAGAAAAATTCAATGTATAAGACACTCACATCTTGGTGTAGATCCCTCTCTCTTTTTTTAAAATAATAAAAAATTATTTTGTATTTTAAAACAAAGCGTTTTTAAGGATCCAAAAGGATTTCTTACTTGTTACTTGCGAGGGCCCTATTATAGATATGAATTATAACATTAATGGGCCCCAAAAGGATTACTTACTTGCAGATTATAGCCTTAATGGGCCATAAAAGGATTACTTAGTTACTTGCAAGGGAAAACTATATTATGGATAGGGATTATTGCCTTAATGGGCCCTACCAACTGAAACATAACAGCCCACCAGATACATCCAAATGTTGAATTGGTGGGGATGCCTCTTGGGCTATGCCCACTGCTGAGCAGTTTTCTTGGATGGGTCCCATTCTTGGCCTTTGGTAGATCATAGATGGTTCCCCCACCATTTAAGGGGTTCCTTATTGCATGTTTGATAAGTGTCGTCCTATAGGAATTAAGAAGGATATTTCCTTGGTCTAACTGACTTACATAGTATCATAACCATGGATATACTATCATGGTTTCATAATTTTCATTGCTTAACAGTGTCCTTTACGCGGGTTTGCATAAAGCTTTGCTAGTTGTGAATGTACTCTGTTTTTAAATAATTTCCTCAATTTCATGAGAAAGAACAAAAAAAAAAAAAACCTAGGATTCTCTCATGTTGTAACCGGTCTCAAGAGGCCGGTTATGAGTAGGGGTGTCAATGGGCCGGGCTGTCCCACAAGCCCACTCTAGGCCCACCCGGCTCAGTCCAATTATTAATTGGGTTGGACTTGTAGTCTAAAGCCCGTGACCTGTTTCGTTCGGCTTCTAACGGGCTTAGCCCGACTAACCTGGCCCATTGACACCCCTAATTAAATAATTGTGGACATTACATCTATCCTTTTCCTGCCGTTAACTGTTATGTAAGCATTGATATCAACTTGGATGGGATGGGAAATAGACATACGTTATCTCCATTCTCCACGTTGTAACCGGTTTCTTTGAGGCTGAGACTAGTTATAACCCAAGAGAATCTCAAGTGTAAAAACCAAAAAAAAAAAAACGCAATTGACTGTTCCTGAGCTTAAAAACGTTTATCAATTAACCATTTAAATGACCACTTTTGGTGATTTTCAACAACTTTTAATTTGACAGACCTATACAAAATGAGCACCCGTCTCACCAGTGAGAGGAAAAGAGATGAGCCCAAGGACATGAAATGAGTTTAAGTCTCGGAAGAGCACTCACAATAATCGATATATCATGCCGTAAGAGCTGTCTAACATAGCTTATCCCTAAGAGCAGTGTAAGCGGCCCTCTGGGGCAACAAAAATTAGGATTTTGCAAGCCCCATTCACAGATTGGTGGCTACAAATGTCAAACATTTTATATATTTTTTTAATGTGTTTGAATATCAAACATCTCCACTTAATATGCCTAATCTTTGCGTATGTGGAAACTTTTGGAGTAAATGCGATTGGGGATAGCACTGCTCAAAGGTGTAATACCTTACTAGATTTTCAGCATTTAATTTCATGTATCATCCAAACTTATTTATTTCTCGAAAGAAATTCTTTAAAGATACTTTATTTCAGCTCAAAGAAAATGTTTTTCTTATTGTAGGAAAACCTCTCCCTCACTCTATTTATATATACTAGCGGGTGGCACGTGCGATACACGTGAGAGCGAGGGGAAGGAGATAACCATAGTTAATAGGAGTTAAAAGGGACACATGTTAACCCATGGGTGCGATTGAACTCTCCTCGAGTTCAATCGCGATCGACTCTGATTCTATTCTTTAAATAGACAGATGAGGGTAGTTTGAGAATTAAAGTAAAACATTAAATTAAAGGTTTGTTTTATATAAGGGTAGTTTAGGAATTTTAAAAAATTCAAGCTACGCCTGCCTCTCCCATTATAATAGTAAAGATATATTTACACTCTCTAATTAATAGGATTAGTATCCATTCTAGATTAAGAAATAGGGGAGATTACAACCACAAACGCTCATGGGACTGGATCCCGGATCAATGAATGGTGTTCTGCACAAACTACCGTGGGACGAGCATTGTTCCCAAATGCAATATTTGACATACACCAACTGATTTCGTCTAATAGAAAGTTATAGTTTGAGTATGGATTTGTGAGAGCTAAAAAGCAAAAGGAGAATCTACATTATACACTGTATTAAATGAATATGAACCATACCTTTCCCGTTTAAAGTACCTTTTTCTTTCGGCAAAGAAAATGTCTTCACAATTTATGAAAAGAGTTTAATAATCAGAGGTTTTAGTGATTGATCATTAAATGCATTGAACGCTACGCTTCTTTGATGAAATGGGGATCTTTTTTCCAACCAAAGGAAGGGTTCTGCACTCTTCCTCTTTTTATGATTGTGGGGTCCACTACCATCTGCTTCTTGCCTTCCCTTGGCTGTCATTACACAAAAATGAGTTGTTTTCATTAGAACCACACTTCCAACCCAAATGATAACACCATCTTGAATAAACTTGCCAAAATATTAACATTAACCAATAAAAATGGGCAGTGATTAGCACACCATGTATTTGGCGATGCAATCTAATGTCATAGAGTAGAGCACAACACGACCACGCTTTGAGAAGCGGAGGTCTAAGTTTGATTCCCTTTTATTTATAGTCACCCTCAAGGATTTATCCTTATTTATCCCGTGTGTGGATGGAGGGGTCTACACATACTCAGGAGATTAGTCGGGCACTCTAAGTAGCATGGACACCCTCATTACTAAAAAAAAACAATGGTCGTTATAGCCCAAGCTAGCTACAAACAACCAATGCCTTTGACCAATATTTTCATAATCAGACCAACCTTTGAACCGATTGGGTGGCCGATTCCCAATTCGCTGGGTTCAACTATGCCCTTTTATTACTAAAAATATATTTTTCTTTTTCTTGACCAGTTTTTATCATTAGTTCTCCAATTGAAATGATTGGTTCTTCCAATTCCCAATTTTTAGGCCGGTTTTGAAGAAAGTCTAACTGTAAGAGTTCTGGGAACAGGTGACTTGCTAGTTCCCATCTGATTTTACCAGTTTAGCTGATCGATCCGATTTTCAAAACACTGCCTTTGACATATGAGAACATGTATCAATTACAAACTTTTAATAATAATCATAAAATATTGGGCAGTAGTTAGCACACCACACATTAGACTATGTAGTCTAATGTCATGACCACGTGTCCCTTTTAACACTCTTTTAACTATGGTTAAATTTAAGAAAATTAAAATTAATATTTTTTTCCTTTTTAAAATTAGGGTTAGATTGTTTAACCCTATAAGTGAGTGAATTTTAACTACGGTTGATATGTGGTAAAAATGGGAGCATGACCAATGAGGGCTGCACATTAGACTAAATAGTCTAATGCGGCAGTAAGTTAAGCATTTCCCTAAAATATTAGACATAAAGATCAATGCAATGGTAAAGCTCACATTTTTTCATGTGCTGTCATTGGTTGGTTGTAACCAACCAATTATTACTAAAGTTTCATGTGCTCACGTGAGAGCGAGGGAAGGAGTTAACCACAGTTAATAAGAGTTAAAAAGGACATGTGTTAATTCACGGGTGCGATTGAACTTGCTAGTGGCACGTGCAATGCACGTAAGAGCGAGGAGAAGGAGTTAACCACAATTAATAGGAGTTAAAAGGGACATGTGTTAACCCATGGGTGCGATTGAACTCTCCCCGAGTTCAATCAGGATTGGCTGTGATTCTACATAGATAGATGAGCAAGGGTTGATTTGGAAATTAAAGTAAAACATTAAATCAAAGCAAGGGGTAGTTTGGGAATTAAAGTAAAACATTAAATCAACGTATTGTGTTTATATAGGGGTAGTTTGAGAATTTGGGAAAAATCATCTACGCATGTGGCACGTGCGATGCACGTGAGAGCGAGGGGAAGGAGTTAACCATAGTCAATAAGAGTTAAAAGGGACACGTGTTACTCGCTAGTGGCACGTGCGATGCTCGTGAGAGCGAGAGAAATGAGTTAACCACAGTTAATAGGAGTTAAAAGGGACACCAGTTAACCAGTGGGTGCGATTGAACTCTCCCCGAGTTCAATCGCGATTGGCTGTGATTCTAAATAGATAGATGAGCAAGATTTTGGGAATTAAAGTAAAACATTAAATCAAATGCAATGGGTAGTTTGGAAATTAAAATAAAACATTAAACCAACGTTTTGTTTTTATATAAGGATAGTTTAGGAATTTCGGAAAAATCAACTACGCATGCCTCGCATTATCTTTACTATTATAACGCGAGAGCTTGCGTAGGTGAGTTTTCTGAAATTCCCAATCTATCCTTATATAAAAACATTGATTTAATGTTTTACTTTAATTCCCAAACTACCCCTTGCATTTGATTTAATATTTTAATTTAATTCCCAAACTACCCCTTGCTCATCTATCTAGTTAGAATCACAGCCAATCACGATTGAACTCGGGGAGAGTTCAATCGCACTCGCGAGTTAACACGTGTCCCTTTTAACTCCTATTAATTGTGGTTAACTCCTTCCCCTCGCACTCACATGCATCGCACATGCCACTAGCGAGTTCAATCGCACTCGCGGGTTAACAAGTCTCCCTTTTAACTCCTATTAACTGTGGTTAACTCCTTCCCCTCGCTCTCACGTGCATCGCCCGTGCCACCCGCTAGTAATAGTAATGATAAATAGCAAGCAACCATTTCGAAACTTTATATTTTCCACTAAAGTTGGTTTGTCTTGAGGCAAGTTCTCACCCCTAGTGGGACCATCCTAGAAACTCTATTCGAAAAAGGTATGAGCTTTGTTATGAGGTCCGCACCAACCTTCGTGTGGAGACCTCACCATAAATAAATAAATAAACAATGTCTTTTTGACATAATAAGCATCATTCTATTTCATTTTTTCCTTACAAAATATGTGGGATTTAAATTTTAGAGGTAAAAGATTAAAAAAAGGCTGCTTGCTATTTTGTATATTTTCATTATAAATACCTCTTAATTTTTAGAACTTAATGAGAAAGCACTTATTTGAAAAGTATATCAAACACCCCTTAATAATAAAAATATTAGTTAGTTAGTTGTGTAATTTTTCATAATCGGACCGGTTGGGCGGCCAGTTCCCAATTTGATCAGTTCGACTCTACCCTTTTATCATTAAAAAAATATTTTTCTTTTTCTTGATCGGTTTTTATCACTGGTTCTTCAATTGAACCAATTGATTCTTTCAATTCCCGATTTTCAGGCCGATTTAAAAAAAGTCTGATTTTAAGAGTTTTGGGAACCGGGTTTATTTGTTAGTTTCCGATTTTACTAGTTCAACCGGCCGATCCGATTTTCAAAACATTGCCTTTGACACATGAGAAAATGTATCAATTACAAGCTTTTTTTGAGGGGTGTGTGTGGTTAAAGCTAGGGTTGTCAAAGGGCAGGGTCGAGGTCAATCCTAGCACTATCCTTCCCTATAAGAGCAGGGCCCTAACCAAGCCCTTGCCCTTCAAGGGTTGGGATTGATTGGGCCCTAGCCCTGCCCTCAAGGGTCAGGATAAGGCCGGAAGAAAGAGCGGGATTTTTTTTTGTGATTTAAGATGACGAGATTTTTTTCTATACCGACTATCAACTTGACATAGAAATGGATACCCTCCTCTTTTATCCGGGCTTAGGACTGACATTGCAACAAAAAGAGTAATGACAAAGTTAAATTTTTTTTTTCTCTGTCAGTGACAAGCATTACATGATATAATAAAACTATATGAAACAAAATTTATATATCAAAATCCTCTAAGCAGGACGCAGCGATTTCGCATTCGAGATTAGGGTTAGAGTTCGTAACGAGTGTCGAGACCTCGAAGGGTTTTATAACAATGGTCATGTGAAATTACTCATTTAACCCTACTATTAAACCGTTTGAAATGATGAAATGAGTAATTTCATAAATATATATATATATATATATATATACTTTTATGGTTTATATATATATATATATATATATATATATATATATATATATATATACTTTTATGGTTTATAGACCTTAGCTACCGTGTAGCAACTAAGGAGAAGGGCAGGACTAGGGTGAGCCCTAGCCCAACCCTGTAGAAGCAGGGCTTCCGGATTTTGAACCCTGCCCAATCCAAGGGCTGGGAAGGACAGGACTTCAAAGGGCTTTGGAGGGCAGGAAAGGTTCCCTTCTAAGTGGGCTTTTTTTGACAGCCCTAGTTAAAGCTTGAGATGGTAAAGCTCACACATTTTCTCATGTGCCTGACATTGGTTGGTTGTAGCCAAGCAATTATTACTAAAGTTCCACTCTAGCTATAAATAGCAAGCAGCTTGCCATTTCGAAACTTTTTATTTTCCACTAAAGTTTGGTTTGTCTTGAGGCAAGTTCTTACCCCTAGTGGGACCACAGTATGCAATCCTAGAAACTCTATTCGAAAAAGGTATGAGCTTTGTTATGAGGATCGCACCAACCTTCGTGTGGAGACCTCACCATAAATAAATAAAAAGTCTTTTTCACATAATAAGCATCCTTCTATTTCATGTTTTGCTTGCTTATACAATAGTAGGATTTAAATTTTATAGGTAAAAGAGTAAACAACAGGCTGCTTGCTATTTTGTATATTTTTATTATAAATAGTTCTTAGTTTTTAAAGCTTAATTAGAAAGTACTTATTTGAAAAGTTTTATAAATCGACCCCTAATAATAAAAATATTAGTTAATTAGTTGTGTAATTTTTCTTGAGAGCTAATGCATCACATTGTTTATAGGTAATCATTAATTAATAGTACTATTTTAAAATGATTAATGACAAATTACATAAACCATTTCATCACAATCATGGTGGGCCCTAGGAGATTTCTAGATCAAAAAGTTAAAAATGGATCGGATGTTTGCAATCTATAGACTATTTTCTAGACTGCAAGCTATATTTTTCTCAACCATCCAAACCGAAATAATTCAGATGATTCTCAATAAAGTGGAGGAACACTTGAGAATTCCATATATTCCAAAACCAAATAATGATGAAGACGAAGATATTAAGATACATCAAAGTTCTTCTTTACTCTATGGGGACTTGGCTCCAAAGTTATCCTTGGGAAAGTTTCCTACTTTAGTACGACTTGATAAAATAAAGGACTTTAAAAGACATAAACTTTACCTAACCCAAGTTTAACAAGTGATCCTTATTCCTCAAAACTAATTACTTTCTACAATTGAATATCATTCAATCATATGGACAATAGATGGAACACGCCTCTCTAAGTTGTTCCAATGATGAAAAGTGTGTCCCGCAGAGGAGAACACTAGAGTTCGAGTTTCTCAATGGTGAAGTAGTTAAAAAATCCCTAATTTAATAACATACTAACCCGTCTCTGGAGTCAAATAGCATAGCTAAATAATGTCATCTACAAAAATAGATAAAAAAAGATGGAAATACTTGCTATTTTTTTCCCTATTAACTTGAATAAATAGTACACTGTACTTGTGCAAAGTGTCATGTATTTAGCTTGTCACAATTTCAGTATTGATCATTCTGGCCCCTCATTACACTCAAACTCACATCTGCCCCTGCTGACTTTTGTACATGCACACGTGTCGGTATAGTCTATACAATTTTTGGGGATTTCTTAATTGTAGTAGAAATTTGTTTAAAGTTACATTTTTGACCGAGTATAAAATATGATATTTAATTTAGGGTTTTCTATTTTGCAGGGAACAAATTTGTATGGAAGGCTACGAGAGAGTGTCTTTATAATCTCTTTGCTTTGAACTAATGAAAAAAAAACTTCTATGTGAATGTAGCCCATTTCAAGTTAACCATGTAAATCTATGTGTTCTTATGTGTTTCTGTTTTCGTATTTACAAGTTATTTTACATTAGAGCTTTGGCACCTTCTTCAATGGGTCCCGTCTATAAGAAGAGTTCCTAAAGCAAAATTTAGACCCAAATAGCTGCTCTTAACAATCCACTATTGCCGCCGTATATATCCTTTTTTTTGTTTTTTTTGCCCAAATTGTTTAGAAGAATGTAACTAGGTCGATTACTTGACTGATCCAACCGGATCAAATTTGGACTATAACATCTGTCGGGTTCCACCCGGATCTTCTCATCCTTCATCATGGGCGGCATCCCTGGGTTCATTTTATATTCGATTATAGTATTAGCTCAGTGTCCATACATAATTTTTGGGTTCCAATTTATATTCGATTATAGATTGTCCAAATAAACTACCCAAACTCTTGTGTCTTGTTGCAGTATGTACTATATAGAAGATGCCCAACACCTATTTTGATCTTTTCTTTCTTCCCAAAGGACTATTAGCTTCATCTGCCTTACACATCCCATCAAAGGGAAAAGAAAGGGTGGGACCTACTTATCAATGGGTTCCCATCAATGGGAAATTTTCTAGTCCAATGTTGGAACAGAATGGATTACCTGAGCCATTTTATCTATTGTCTTCCCTTGGATTGTCAGAAAGATTAGACGTGGTTACTGGTTAGAGACTTTGATTCAATGGTTATTGGCTCAATTTTCCTATAGAGGGGTCCTCATAGGGACCCATTGTTAGGTTGTTTGTGGGCTTCAAGCCTTTAACAACCGTCTCTCTCTTTCTTTCTCTCTCATCCATCACCTCAAGAAGATTTAGTACTTCACGTTTCAACCATTATATAGTATGGGTCCCAAATCCATGCTACGTGATAGCTGTTTGGTACTAGTACAAGAAAAAGCAAATGCATGTTTATGGACATTGGGATCTTCTCTCCGTAGTTGTTGGCGAGGATGATGCAAATCATAGCACCACTTCAAGGGATCTAGTTCAAGTCCCGATTGGGCCGATTACGAGAGCACGAGCAAGGACGTTTAAAGATGTACTCAACGGACTCATTCAAGAGGCATGGACTCAAGCAAATTCGTGGAGGCCTATTGAGCATGATCCACGTGAGCAACAAAGAGTCATCAACATGATTCAAGTTCTAGAAGAATCTGGCCAAGGATAAGCTTAAATTGGCATGTTTAAGAATACTCCTTTTTTTGGGTATAATTGTAAGGCTTGCATGCCATTTACTTTCCTTTTATTCTGACTTTTATGGGCGTGTATGGCTGATAATACAGCCATTTAAAGCTCCCTACTTTCCTTTCATATTTTAGGCATGTGATCAGCCAATTAAAGGGCTGACTGTCTTTTCTTTTAGGCAAGTAAGTTATTTTTTTACCAGATTTTAGCCTTAATTAGGATAACTATTCTAGGAATTTTCCTTGTAATGGCCAGCCTTTTAAATAGGCGTCTGAGCAATGAAAGAGGGGAGATCATTATTCAGTAAATGTGAGAGTATTTTCTCTGCGGTTCTTTGAAGAACTATTCGAACTTATCGGGATTTCTCGTGGCGTTCACCAATGACTTATCAAACGGATTTCCACCACCGTTTGTGGCGTCTTCATATATACCAAGGTTCTTGTTTGTCCTAAACAACGGATCGAGGTCTGTCATTCAATCCTGTTCGTAGAACGATCTTGGTTTTTATTTTCTCTTCATTGTCGAATCTCGTTATTTTGGCGGGATTCGCATCATTTGGTATCAGAGCCAAGTTCTAGTTCAGGTTTGCCTATCTCTTAAAACCTTTCTTTTCTTTTCTTTTTTCTTCTTCTTTATTCTGTGTTCTTTAGTTCTAGATTCGGTTCACATACTCTTGTTTAACCGAATTTCCTTTACCCCCTTCCACTTGTATTTTGTTTGTTCTAGTTTATTTCGAAATCTTATTCTGTTATTATCAAAAGACAGTTGCTAATCATCGAAAAAAAAAAAAGGAGTTCCAAAAAAATTTCCTTGTTGAGTCTTGGTGAATTGTTACTGGAAATTTTGAGTATTGTTTGTTTAGTTTCAAAAGAACTGAAAGAGAATTATCGAGTGGAAAAAGGCAAGAGTGGTGAAAACATTAGAGGGTTAAAGGCCACTTATTTTTTTTCTTGAGTGAAAACACGAGTGTAGAGTGAGTCACATTCAGAAGTGTAAACATCGTAAGGGAGAGAATTGTGAGGTCCTTTCTTCTAACTTTGCTTTGCAGCAATCATGTCTCACAACAGTCCTACGACCATTGCCGAAGATGCTACGAAACTGGCTGATCCGAAAGTGTTTATGGAGACCATGATGAGTGAGATGAGGCGTGTGATGAAGTTGGAACTGGAACAGGTTCACGAACGGATAGATCAGATTGAGAATACACGTGAGAAGCAGCCACAAAACACCCCTAATGTGCGTAGAAGGGAAAGAGTTCAACCGAGGGAAGCAAGGGTTGAAGATGAAGAGCCTTATGGGTCTGGTTTTGATGAAGAAGACGATCGGGATTTCGTTTTTGGTAATAGGAGACATGGAGGGCTGTTTAGAGAAGCTAGGAATCGGGAAGATAACAACTTGGGTGGTATTAAGATGAAGATTCCGTCATTTCAAGGTAGATCCGATCCTGAAGCATACCTTGAGTGGGAGAAGAAGATGGAGTTCGTATTTGACTGCCACAACTATTCCGAAGCAAAGAAGGTAAAATTAGCTGTGATTGAATTTTCTGACTATGCTATTACTTGGTGGGATCAGCTTGTTATAAATAGGAGGCGGAATAGAGAACGACCAATAGAGACATGGGAGGAGATGAAAACAGTGATGAGAAAGCGGTTCGTTCCAAGTTACTACTACCGAGAGTTGTACAAAAAGCTACAAGGCCTTAGACAGGGAAGCCGGAGTGTAGAGGATTACTACAAGGAGATGGAGATTTCTATGATCCGAGCTAATGTAGAGGAAGACCGAGAGGCTACAATGGCTAGGTTTTTACTTGGATTAAACCGGGAAATCCAAGATAAGGTAGAGATGCAGCATTATGTGGAGTTGGAAGATATGGTGCACATGGCCATCAAAGTGGAGCAACAACTCAAGAGGGAGGGTGGGTCACGTGCAGCCCATAACTCCAGTTCTACCTCTTGGAAAACGAGTTATACCAAGCAGATGGACAAGTCACAAACCTCCAAATCCGAGCCCAAGTCCGCAAACACCAGCCACGTTCCTCAAGGTAAAACCGACACTTCTACCTCTAGGAATCGTGACATTAAATGTTTTAAATGTCAAGGCAGGGGACACATAGCAAGTCAATGTCCAAACAAGCAGGTCATGGTGTTGCAAGACAATGGTGAAATTGTGACCGACAATGAAGATTCCGACACTGACGACATGCCACCATTAGAGGACGTTTCCGAGGAGGAATATTTAGCCCCTGATGCATTGACATTGGTGGCGAGGAGAGCATTGAGCTTGCAAACAAAAGGAGTTGATGAAGTGCAGCGGGAGAACATCTTTCACACTAGGTGCCACGTCAAAGACAAGGTATGTAGTGTGATTATTGATGGTGGTAGTTGTACTAATGTTGCCAGCACAATTATGGTGGAAAAATTGGGACTACCCGTGTTAAAGCACCCTAGACCGTACAAATTGCAATGGTTAAATGATAGTGGTGAGATAAGGGTGAACAAGCAGGTGTTAGTTGCATTTCGAATCGGTAAATATGAAGATGAAGTGTTGTGTGATGTAGTACCGATGCAAGCGGGACACTTATTGCTAGGGCGTCCATGGCAGTTTGATAGGCATGTGAAGCATGATGGCTTTACGAACAAATACTCCTTTGTACTTAATCAACGATCAATCACTCTTGTACCATTGACACCGCAGCAAGTATATGAGGATCAAGTGAGATTGCAAAAGGAGAGTGATCAAAAGAAAGAGAGTGAAAAAAAGAAAAAGAGTGAAAATCAGATAGAGGTCGAGAAAAATGAGAGAGAAAAAGAAAATCAAAATTCAGCCATTGAGAGAAAATCAGAAAGAAAACAAAAGAATTTCTATGCAAAAGTGAGTGAAATTAAGCGAGCAATGTTTTCAAATCAGCCAATGATTGTACTTTTGTGCAAAGAGGCATTTCTAAACACTAACGAACTTGACCTTGCATTGCCTAGTTCTGTTGTTTCTCTTTTGCAGGAGCATGAGGATGTCTTTCCCGAGGAAACACCACATGGGTTACCTCCAATCCGAGGGATTGAACATCAAATTGATTTTGTTCCCGGTGCGACAATTCCAAACCGACCAGCCTATAGGAGCAATCCCGAGGAGACAAAGGAGCTTCAACGGCAGGTAAGTGAGTTGTTGGAGAAAGGGCACGTGAGGGAGAGCATGAGCCCACGCACAGTTCCGGTTTTACTTGTACCTAAGAAGGATGGGACGTGGAGAATGTGCGTTGATTGTCGGGCCATCAACAACATAACGGTAAAGTATCGTCATCCTATTCCTCACTTAGATGATATGTTAGATGAGCTGCATGGTTCTTGTGTATTTTCTAAGATTGATTTAAAGAGTGGTTATCATCAGATTAGGATAAAAGAAGGAGATGAATGGAAAACTGCCTTTAAAACAAAATACGGTTTGTATGAATGGTTAGTTATGCCTTTTGGATTGACTAACGCTCCTAGCACCTTTATGAGACTAATGAATCATGTTTTGCGTGCATTTATAGGCAGATTTGTTGTTGTCTACTTTGATGATATACTCATTTATAGCAAAAACGTGGACGATCATGTAGTACATTTGAAATCTGTTTTAGATGTGCTTAGGAAAGAAAAGTTGTTTGCTAATCTGAAGAAGTGTACTTTTTACACCGATAAGCTTGTATTTCTGGGATTTGTTGTTAGTGCACAAGGTATACAGGTTGATGAAGAGAAGGTACGTGCAATCCAAGATTGGCCGAGTCCCACAAGTGTAGGTAATGTTCGTAGTTTTCATGGACTTGCTAGTTTTTACCGGCGGTTCGTGAAAGACTTTAGTAGCATAGCCGCACCACTTACCGAAGTGATCAAGAAGAACATTGGATTTAGATGGGAAGAAGAACAAGAGAATGCATTTCAATTACTCAAAGAGAAGCTGACCAACGCCCCCTTACTGTCTTTACCTAACTTTTCTAAAACATTTGAGATTGAATGTGATGCTTCAGGTATTGGCATAGGCGCAGTTCTTATGCAGGAAGGACGACCACTTGCTTACTTCAGCGAGAAACTAAGCGGGGCAGCCTTAAACTACCCAACTTATGATAAGGAGTTGTATGCATTGGTTCGAGCTTTAGAGACGTGGCAACACTACCTATGGCCTAAGGAATTCGTGATTCACACCGATCATGAGTCCTTGAAACACTTGAAGGGCCAACACAAGCTAAACAAAAGGCATGCGCGTTAGGTGGAATTCATTGAGACGTTTCCATACGTCATCCGGTATAAGCAAGGTAAGGAGAATGTGGTCGCCGATGCACTTTCTCGCAGGTATGCATTACTCTCCACACTTGATGCAAAATTGCTTGGTTTTGAGCACATTAAAAATTTATACGCTGATGACCACGAATTTTGTGAGGAATACCGGGCTTGTGAAAAAACCACTTGTGGTAAGTTCTTTAGGCTTGATGGATTCCTGTTTCGAGAGAATAAGTTATGCGTGCCTAATTGTTCCTTGAGGGAGTTGTTAGTGCAGGAATCTCATGGTGGGGGATTAATGGGACATTTTGGAGTTGCAAAGACTTTAGCTGTTTTGCAGGAACACTTCTATTGGCCTCACATGAAAAGAGATGTTGAGAGAATTTGTGGTAGATGTGTCACATGTAGGCAAGCCAAATCTAGAATGCAGTCCAACGGTTTGTATACTCCTTTACCAATTCCTAGTGAGCCTTGGATTGATATTTCAATGGACTTTGTGTTAGGATTGCCTAGGACTAAACGTGGGAGAGATTCAATTTTTGTGGTTGTGGATAGATTTTCTAAGATGGCACACTTTATTCCATGTCACAAAACGGATGATGCCTCGCATGTTGCTGAATTGTTCTTTAGAGAGATTGTGAGGTTACATGGCATGCCTAGAACAATTGTTTCGGATAGAGATGCTAAGTTCTTGAGCTATTTTTGGAAGACTTTGTGGTGTAAGCTAGGTACTAAGCTTTTGTTTTCTACTACTTGTCATCCACAAAATGGTCAAACTGAAGTAGTAAATAGGACTTTGTCTACTTTATTGAGGGCAATCATTAGAAAGAACATCAAAACATGGGAAGAATGTTTACCACATGTTGAGTTTGCTTATAACAGAACTGTTCATTCTGCTACTAAATTTTCACCATTTGAAATTGTGTATGGATTTAATCCTTTAACTCCATTGGATTTATCTCCTTTACCTTTGACTGAGCATGTTAATTTAGATGGCAAAAAGAAAGCTGACTTTGTCAAGCAGATTCATGAGAAAGCAAGACTCAACATTGAGCGAAGAACGGAGCAGTATGCAAAACAAGTCAACAAGGGGCGTCACAAGATGGTTTTTGAACCCGGAGATTGGGTTTGGTTGCATATGAGAAAAGAGAGATTTCCAGCGCAAAGACATTCCAAATTACTTCCAAGAGGAGATGGTCCTTTCCAAGTCCTCGAGCGCATCAATGACAACGCTTACAAGCTAGATTTACCTGGTGAGTACAATGTAAGTGCTACTTTTAATGTTACTGATTTGAGTCCTTTTGATGTAGGTGATGATTTGAGGGCAAATCCTTTTCAAGAGGAGGGGAATGATGCAAATCATAGCACCACTTCAAGGGATCTAGTTCAAGTCCCGATTGGGCCGATTACGAGAGCACGAGCAAGGACGTTTAAAGATGTACTCAACGGACTCATTCAAGAGGCATGGACTCAAGCAAATTCGTGGAGGCCTATTGAGCATGATCAACGTGAGCAACAAAGAGTCATCAACATGATTCAAGTTCTAGAAGAATCTGGCCAAGGATAAGCTTAAATTGGCATGTTTAAGAATACTCCTTTTTTTGGGTCTAATTGTAAGGCTTGCATGCCATTTACTTTCCTTTTATTCTGACTTTTATGGGCGTGTATGGCTGATAATATAGCCATTTAAAGCTCCCTACTTTCCTTTCCTATTTTAGGCATGTGATCAGCCAATTAAAGGACTGACTGTCTTTTCTTTTAGGCAAGTAAGTTATTTTTTTACCAGATTTTAGCCTTAATTAGGATAACTATTCTAGGAATTTTCCTTGTAATGGCCAGCCTTTTAAATAGGCGTCTGAGCAATGAAAGAGAGGAGATCATTATTCAGTAAATTGTGAGAGTATTTTCTCTGCGGTTCTTTGAAGAACTATTCGAACTTATCGGGATTTCCCGTGGCGTTCACCAACGACTTATCAAACGGATTTCCACCACCGTTTGTGGAGTCTTCATATATACCAAGGTTCTTGTTTGTCCTAAACAACGGGTCGAGGTCTGTCATTCAATCTTGTTCGTAGAACGATCTTGGTTTTTATTTTCTCTTCATTGTCGAATCTCGTTATTTTGGCGGGATTCACATCAGAGGAGATCTTCAGTAACACTCTAACAGTCTCCTCGCAGCTATTGAAGACTCCTCGCAGCTATTGAAGAAGATCCCATGTCATGGTTTTTTTATCAAGCAAATGTCTATGGTATACATCTCAAAACCCTTTACTTGAAGGGAAAAGATAGGCGGATTCTCCAGCAAGCAGACTCGTCTCTTGTCGGCCCACCTGAATTTTTTCCATAATAGGGCGAGTCTGCCTGAGGAGGAGTCGGCCTAGCAGTACTCCCCCGTACTTGAAACTAAAATATAGAAATCTTTATAACCCACACTTAAAAAATTCCAACTTTAAATTTTAATTACTTCTAAGTTCAATCAAGAAAAAAGATAAATGAGGAAAAAGATGAGGACTTAATCAGACCAAGGAAGAACAAGACAAATTTAAATTGATATCTTGCAACATAGACATAGACATTTGTTTTCTTTAGTGTAGATTATCATCATTTGGCCATGGTTATGATAAAGGGATAGATGGGGTGGTCAGCAAAAAAAAGAAAAAGAAAAAAGAACTTATCTTGTTATGAATGATCAGTTTGTGACATACACCATAAGGCACTTGATTGACAACCATATCCAAACCTCCGGGATTAGTGGGCTCCAAATAATCGATTCAAACAGTAGTCTCTCTTTAAAGAAAATGTCGGGGTCATATTTGTGATTACCATGCATGGCCATCCATGATGTGATTGCATTTTCAACTACTCATTCCAATTAGCTTTCATATATATATATAGATATTGTTTTTCTCTTCTAATATACGATTCCTTGGATGGATGGACCTATTCCCATTAATCTATAGGAATTTTGCTTTGAAGCTTATGTATCATGTAGAGGAGGGTTGTGTAAAGTTAGCAGTTGGTGTAAGAAAAGAACCTTACCAAACAAGATTCTTATGCTAACCCATCACAAATATTTGGATTAAGGCATTGATGATGATGATACCTATTATTGAATTATATAGTTTTTTTTTTTTAATTTTCTTTCAGTATCATCCCCCAATTTTGTTTGAAAACTTAAATTATATCAACCATAAATTAAGTAGCTCAACCTCCTCAGACTTGTCCATGGACATAATACTCTGGTCCGCTTCTCACTGTCGACATCTCCGACTATAAAACTCAGTCCCTCACCACCATCATTCGGCCATTGTGTGGTCACCTTCTAATTTGACTCCCAATTTCTGACAATGCTGAAAAATATTTCGCTATATTGACAAATTAGCAAGACTATCCATGAAGATTAGAGGAAGCCATCTTTACTATGGTTTTTAGATTAGTTGTAAGTAATCCCTACTTCGTTTTTTTTTGGGTCCACTGTACTTGAATTAGTTGCACCATCACTGACATTCTCCAAATCTATTCCAAGTTTTGGATTTCTACTTGTTAGATAATTTTACTGCATCTATTTACCCCTTTCTTTTTGTTGGCTGAGTTGGGACCAAACCCATGTTCTAATATTTTTGGCACTGTAGTCAAATGTCACAACCACTAGGAACCATGGGTTCAACCTCCAACCCACAGAGCCATTGACCAAATTGCTGGTTGCAGTGCAAAATGTTAGCCAACTCAGTTGTGGGCTCGACCCTAGGGCAGCTCTTTGGAGTAATGAGAGTCAAACTTTGTCTTGGACTACCATAGCAAGGGGACCCAACACCATGTTTTGATGTTTATGTGATACCATTTTGAATCTTTTAGAATAAAAATCACATGCCTTTCTTTATCACAACAATAAAGCCTCAGGATGATGCTAATCACTTATCACCTATAATAAAATATCTTGATCCAGGAAGACTTGAGAAAACCACTTTTCTTGTTTGAAATCAATTCACCAAAGGTGAATTCCAATGGAGGATGAGGAAGGCACCTCAGCAATCTTTCTGGGCACACCACAAGAAGACAACTTCCTCATCCCCATTGCTTTCATGCAACTTGCACAGCCATTATTCGTTGCATCATCGTCGCGTTAACGTTGTCGCAGCCAATAAAGAGAAAATAAAAGATCTTATCGTCGTATAATAGTCATGCAGGAAAGGTTCCTTATCTTTGTTATCTGATAGGTTTACCACATATTCAACTTGACTCGACAACCATATCCAAACTGCCTGCTTTCAGTGCTTTGGTTGGCTTCACACTATCCATCAGAAAAATCTTTTATCCACACTATGATCCACACTATGAGGATCTTTGTGTATTAAAAATGAAAAAACCTGGTGCAGTAATTCAGAAAGATTGCTCACTTGTGTTCCTGGACGTGTGTGTGTGCTCACTTGTGTTCCTGGACGTGTGTGTGTGTGTGTGGTGGGAGGGGTTTTGTTCCCATATGGGTAAATCACCTGTAATCGTTATCCAAAAATATCGTTTTTGAAGAATTCAAACCCTACATCAACTTTTATTCTAGAAATTCCTAAACTTGAAAAATAATAAGAAAATTGGTAACTTGTGTGAAGTGAGGCGTGGATCACGTCACTCTCTTTAAGACATTTCGTGTCCCCCACAGATGCACTAGGTTGATACAACAATTTCACACAAATCTATCTCTGACTATAAGCGTGCATAACTTATAGTCGCACACCTTACTCTGTTCTTACCCGGCAATCTCTCAAAAGAAAAATTCTTAAACATAAGAAAACATAATAGTAAAGAAAACTTTTTCTAATCTTCTCATTCACAATAGAAGAAAAATACATATATATATATATATATATATATATATATATATATAGGTTTTTGGAATTCTAAAACTGTCACATTAGTGACTAATAATTTTGACAATAAACTTTTGAAACGTTTCGCACAATTAAAGTCTTAAATGACTATAATAAAATTAAATAAATTAATATTTAATTTCTTTTATTTAATTAATTTTGAATCACAATCAGCCAAAGGTACAACATGAGGTTCATAAGGCACACATCTTCATCAATCCTGAAAGTGTCACTCCTTTGGATGGGGCAATATCCCTGAAACTACATTAATTGAAAATTTCTTACCAGAATATGATAGATAACTAGAAAAACTGTTCTTGCTTATTCATTTCTTGACAGCGGTAAAAAAAAAAAATTGTACCAAACTTTGTCGACAGGGTTCTGTGACAACGCCTCTTTGAACTAGCAAGTAAGTAATAGCCAACCTAGTGTACCACCAGATCAATGCTCCTCACTGATCCGGTCACAACCCAGAACTTAGTATCTTGGATATCCATTTAGAAACATGTATATTTTAGATATCCATTCTCTCTTGTATTTAGAATCTCTTGATTTAGAAACATGTATATTCTGTATCCAATATCCTGTATCCAAAGGATCTTGTTGCTGTAATTAACGTGTAAGACATTCTCTATATAATAAAGTGTTGACACCACCTCACCAGTAAGGTGGAATGTGGGTTTTCTCCATTAATCTCTTATACGAGTTATTCAATTGTTTTATGGTATCAGAACCTGTAGTCTAACGACTCAGATCTGCAATGGCCTCCAACTTCTCGTCACCCTCAAATATCTCTCATCTTGTTTCGATCAAACTTGATCGATCAAACTATGTGTTGTGGCTTGCTCAGTTCGTTCCTCTTCTAAAGAGCAACAACTTGATTGGCTTTGTCGATGGAACAAAGCCTTGCCCTTCACAATTTTTAAATGGAACTGATGGAAAGCCGATGACGACTGTGGATCCTCTCTATGATGAGTGGCAGAAGCAAGATCAAGCGTTGCTCAGTTGGATCAACGCCACCCTTACTCCAACCGTGCTGTCCATTGTTGCCCGTCTTTCAACCGCTCGCGATGTATGGGTATGTTTGGAAAAACGGTTTGCTTCACAGTCTCGATCTCGGATTATGCAGTTGAAAAGTCAGCTTCAAACCACCAAACGAGGTAATTTGTCGATATCTGATTATGTTGACAAAATGAACTCTATCTCTGATAGTTTGGCTCTTGCTGGGAAACCCGTCGAGGAAGATGATCTGGTTACTCTTATATTAAATGGTGTTGGACCCGTTTTTGAAGCAACAGTGAACTCTGTTCAGGCCCGTGAGTCTCATATTTCCCTTGATGATCTTGTGGGATTACTCCTCAATGCAGAAACTCGTCATGAGGAACACAACATCATCACTACCGAACCCACGACTACTGCTTTCTATGTACCCAGATCCAAGTTCCCTAATAATGGTCGTGGTGGGTCCTCTATGCCTCGCCCCACTACTGGACGGTTCAACAATTCCAGGCCGTCTCATCCCTCTCGTGGATCGTCACCGTCCCCAACAACGGGGCCTGGAAAGAATTCCAATCGGCCACCTTGTCAGATTTGTGGTCGCACTGGTCATTCCGCTATCAACTGTTATCATCGCATGGATCATGCCTTTGAAGGACGAGTACCGACTAAGCAACTTGCGGCTATGGTTGCTTCATTCAGTAATGGTCCCATCGATGGACAGACTTGGTTTACTGATAGCGGAGCATCCACTCATGTCACTTCTGACCTTGCCAACCTCTCCATTCATGATGAGTACACTGGTAAAGATAAGGTTGCTGTGGGCAATGGTTCAGGTTTGCCCATTTCCCATATTGGTTCTACGACCCTAAGTAATGCCTCTTCTGACTTTAAATTACAGAATGTGTTGCATTGTCCAAATATTTCTGCTAACCTCCTTTCGGTTAATCAGTTTACCCATGATAATAACTGTGTGTTTATCTTTTCTTCTACTGGTTTTTGTGTGAAGGATTCCGCGACGGGGAAGACGCTTTTCCAAGGCAAGAGTGACAATGGGCTGTACCCTATTCAACTCCATCGTCAAATCAAAAATAAATCAAGTCCCCCATTTGCTCTTATTGGCGAACGTGTGGCCTCTCCTGTTTGGCATCAACGTCTTGGTCATCCTGCGTTTCCAATTCTCCATCACTTAGCAACTCAACATCATCTCTCTCTTCACGGCTCCCTTGCCGCTAGTGATTTTTGTATGTCATGTCCGTTGGGCAAGAGTTCCCGCTTACCATTTAAGTTGTCTCCTTCACGAGCGTCCTCTCCCTTGGAATTAATCCATTCGGATATTTGGACGTCTCCTTTACATTCAATAAAAGGTTCCAAATATTTTATTTTGTTTGTGGATGATTACTCTAAATATAGTTGGATTTTCCCCTTGCGGTTCAAACATGAGGCTTTTGACTACTTTGTCAAATTTAAAACTTTGGCTGAGAAATTGCTCTCCTCTACTATTCGCTCCTTCCAATCCGATGGCGGGGGTGAATATCTTAGTAACAAATTTCAGACTTTTCTCTCCAATCATGGCATCACTCACCGCCGATCGTGTCCTCATACACCCGAACAAAATGGAGCCTCTGAACGCAAGCTTCGTCACATTGTTGACACTGGCCTTACTCTCCTTGCTCAGGCCGGCATGAATCTTCCTTATTGGGTTGAAGCCTTCAATGCTTCTGTTTATTTAATTAATCGTCTCCCTACTAAAGGCCTTGATTATACTTCCCCCTATGAACTCTTGTTTCATCGCGTTCCCAACTATTCCACCCTTCGTGTTTTTGGGTGCTCCTGTTTTCCATATCTCCGCCCATACAATAAGAATAAATTGGAGTTTCGCTCTAAACATTGTGTCTTCCTAGGATACTCTCTCCATCATCAAGGGTATAGGTGCCTCGATATGGACTCCGGTCGTGTCTTCCTCTCTCGTCATGTTGTTTTTAATGAATCAGTGTTCCCGTTCAAGACCTTGCCCGTACAGCCCATGGTCACTCCACAAATGGAATTGCTCTCTCCCGGCGTGCCTATCCCCTCTCTCCCTATCCAGCCTTCCCCTATACCTCCATTGTTGCCCCCTATACCATCGCCTCCACCATCGCCTCTACCATCTCCACCATCAACTTTGCCCCCTATGCCTCCCTCCACCATTGTCACCCGCTCTCAAACCGGTATCCGAAAGCCCAATTCAAAATATGCCTTGGTGGCCCCTCTTTTCTGTGAGCCTGCTGAACCATCTTGCTTTAGCCAAGCCCATAAGCATCCTGAATGGCGCACCGCCATGTGCTCCGAGTTCGATGCTCTTCAACGGAATGGTACTTGGTCCCTTGTTCTTCCTACGGATAACATGAACATCTTGTCCAACAAATGGGTGTACAAAGTTAAGAAGAAATCGGATGGTTCCATCGAACGCTACAAAGCCCGGTTAGTTGCAAATGGTTTTCATCAGCAACAGGGCCTTGATTATAATGAGACTTTCAGTCCTGTTGTAAAACACACTACCATTCGGGCTGTTCTTGCTCTCGCCGTTCATAAGCATTGGCCTGTTCGTCAACTTGACGTTCAAAACGCATTTCTCCATGGTCACCTTTCTGAAGAAGTCTATATGCGTCAACCCAAGGGCTTTGAGGATCCTAACTTCCCCCATCATGTTTGTCGCCTCCATAAGTCACTTTATGGCTTGAAGCAGGCCCCTCGTGCTTGGTTTCAACGGTTCTCCGATTATCTTGAGGAACTTGGTTTTGTTGGCTCTCAGGCGGATCACTCCCTATTTACCTATCATGACAATGATGTGTTTCTTCTTCTCCTAGTATATGTTGATGACATTCTTATCACAGGTAATAATGCTGTCCACCTCACTACCCTCATTACCAAGTTGGGGTCCTTGTTTGCCATGAAGGATTTGGGTAGTCTCCACTATTTTTTGGGTATGGAAGCCTCCTTTGCTGGTGCCTCCTTGTATCTCACTCAGACAAACTATGCCTTAAACTTGTTAAAGCGCCATCTCATGGAGGATGCCAAGCCGTATCCTTCTCCGGCTATCAGTGGTAAGAAACTGGATCCATCTGATGGTGATCCCCTTCCGGATCCCACCGCTTATCGAAGTGCAGTTGGTGCTCTTCAATACCTGACCTTAACTCGCCCCGATCTCGCCTTTGCTGTGAATCAAGTCTGCCAATTTATGCATCAACCGACCACGGCTCACTGGCTCGCTGTCAAACGTATTCTCCGCTATGTTAAAGGAACTCTAGACCATGGTCTCCTGTTTCAACCTGGGTCTTTATGTCTTGAAGCCTTCTCGGATGCCGATTATGCCGGTAGTCCTTCTGATCGCCGCTCCACGGGTGGTTATTGCATCTATCTTGGTGGTAATCCCATTTCCTGGAGTGCCAAGAAGCAGTCCACCGTGTCTAGATCCAGCACTGAATCTGAATATCGCCAGCTTGCTCTCACTGCCGCCGAGATTTCATGGCTTCGACTCTTGCTCAAGGACTTGCGCATTTTTCTCTCCACTACTCCGCTTATTTGGTGTGACAACATTAGTTCCATTGCGCTTGCATCTAATCCTGTTTTTCACGCTCGGACCAAGCATCTCGAGGTCGATTATCACTATGTTCGTGAAAAGGTTGTGCGTAACGAGCTTACTGTTCGGTATCTTAACACTGTGGATCAAATAGCAGATATATTTACGAAGGGTCTTACAACGGCACGGTTTCAGTTTTTGAAAGACAAGCTCATGGTTCGCCAACGCCCCATCAGCTTGCAGGGGTGTAATAGCCAACCTAGTGTACCACCGGATCAATGCTCCTCACTGATCCGGTCACAACCCAGAACTTAGTATCTTGGATATCCATTTAGAAACATGTATATTTTAGATATCCATTCTCTCTTGTATTTAGAATCTCTTGATTTAGAAACATGTATATTCTGTATCCAATATCCTGTATCCAAAGGATCTTGTTGCTGTAATTAACGTGTAAGACATTCTCTATATAATAAAGTGTTGACACCACCTCACCAGTAAGGTGGAATGTGGGTTTTCTCCATTAATCTCTTATACGAGTTATTCAATTGTTTTAGTAAGAACATCTATAGGGTTATGTTACAATTCACATGGAGAACAAGGTAAAGCAAACTGGGTAATACTGCCATCATATCTTATAATGAATTGTTAGTGTAAAATGTAGATGAGGCATTTACTTAAATCATCGTTATAGTTAATGGTTGTTAATATGAGTCAAACTTGCAAGCTGCAGACATTCCGTCTCAATATCTACACCTGCGAAAAATTATAAAAGGTTTGCAATGTCTTACACTGGTGTCGAGCTTTTAGTCTGCCATTGTCATTCATAAACTTGTATGAAGATGGTTTGCATCAGATTGGAAGCAGGGGTGGAAAATTTCCTAATCATTCATATGAATCATGTTCATTTCTTTCAAGCTTACATCAGGGAATTAGATATCGGCCTAGATAGAGTGGAATGCCAGAGTAGAATTTGTGTACCGACCCCAATAAGTTGGGATGGTGGATTTTAATGGGAAAATTTGTTTTGTTCCATTAACTTAATCCATTCTACCATAATAAGAACTCTAATCTATCCAGCTTCCCTGAAAAAGAGGCTCCACTAGATAAAATCAATGAAGGAATCGACGTTTATATGTGAAAATAAATCCGGTGAATCCCAAATCTGTGTTTGAGTCTAGAACTCACAAATTCAAGGGGGTGGCTAGGTCTCTCTTAAAAGTTTATCTACCCTTTTGAGATTTAACAATTAAATTATTAATTAAGGGAGGATGAACAATAGAGTGCGGAATAAGGGAACAAGCAAACCACAACATAAGGTATTTTTACGTGAAAACCCTTCCGGGAAAAACCACGAGACCTAGTCTAGCAAAGAGATATCACTAAAAAAAAAGAAACACATACTTACAAGACTCGAACCTAACTCCCTCGGACTCAACACTACAATCCTTCAGTTCTCAGTCCTCCACACCTCGAAAAGCAATCACGATCTTGCAAGACTCACAATCTACCGCAGTAGTCTGTTCTTCTCTTGGTGTCTCCACATCCCCGATCTCCGTCAATGACGGCTCCGGATTTCTCCGACCAAATAACCACGATCCTCCTCGGATCGATTTTCCTTCACAAAGGCTCCGATTCACACAGACCAATATTCTTAACAGAACGAGTTGATGGTTGTTTCACAAAACAAACTCTAGTTGTATTCTCAATAATAAAATAACAAGCAAGAATGATCAACAAAGTCTTGCAAACTCTAGGGTGGAGAGAAGAGGAAAATGGGTTTGGAAAATCCTGATTTTCCTTTAAAAACTCTCTAAACTCTTTAGGTTCGAATGGGGATCAAACCCTCTTTATATATAGGCATTTTCGGAATTAGAAACCGTAACGGATAAAATTCGTAAAATCAACTTAGCGTTGGAGAACGAGCTCGTTTTTGTTGTTTTGTTCACGAAAGTGACACGTGGACACGAGTTGGGGTCACGTGCTTAAAATAGAGGGGTCACACGTTGTCTGAAGCACAACGATCCCGTTGTGCGCATTACGACGTCTTTGTTCTCTTGCCAAACAACGTTTCCGTTGTGGCTTTGACAACGTGCTCGTTGTCTGAAGCACAACGTGAACGTTGTACTCTTGACAACGTCTTTGTCGTTACGCGAACAACGAGTCCGTTGTCTCACCGACAACGATGTCGTGCTGTGTTTTAAGACATCTACACCGTAACCGAGCTTGAGTCAACAACGAGACCGACTCGTAGAAGGAAGTGATCAGGAGGCGATCCATAATTCCGACAAGTGTGCCGAATGCGCCGTTTCGTGCCGAAAGCACTGTCTTGGCATTTAATGCTGGTCACTTCTGCATACTGTCCGATCCCGTCTGATTGGACTCCTAGGGGGCTCTCACGTGTGATGCAACCGGCGGCAGATATGTCTGAGATATTTGGCAATGAGTGCAAAAACACGTGGTATGGTCATCCATGGTCATCGATGGCCATACCAACCTTACCCTATAAAAACCCCGTGATTTTTAGTGCACAGGACACTTGTTCATTGATCCAGACCTGAGAATATACGTGTTCAGTGCTTCCCAGTGCCTTGTGTAATTTTCAGTGCATGTTCTAGTGTTTACTGTTCATCATCTACTTACTTTACCATCGGAGTACAGGTCAGGGTGCCACACCCTCCACTCCAACCTTCTACCGGTAAACCAGAGCGTGGGAGAAACTGCAGCTGACGCGTGTCCTTCTGGTATTTTCCTCTCACAAAAATTGGCGCCGTCTGTGGGAAATAATAAACAGACCCCCCTTTGCTCTTTGTGATCATGGCTGATCAGTCAGTAGTGTTTGGGCATGAGGATCAAACCCCTCAGGCCACTTCTTTCGTACCTTCTGTCGTGCACATCCCTGGGGTCAGTCCTTCGTCTGGGCAACCAGAGAGGACCGTGCCTCCTCCTGTTGAGCTCTCTGTTTCAGATCGCATCTTGGCGATGCTGCAAATGCAGCAGTCTACTCTGGATCAAATCACCAGGCAGCAGCAAGTGATGCAGGCGAGGTTGGAGGCGTTCGAGCATAGCAGGCTCGAGGTGGATGAGGTGCCACTGCAGAGGCCTTCCTTGAGACGTCAGTTTGACTTCTCTTCTTCTCCTTCTGCCCCGGAGAACCGTGAAACCAGGTTTGTGCTTCTTCCTACTGAAGGGGATGTAAGGCAGCCTCAGGTTCGGGCAGAGCAGAGTATCCCTTCGGATCGTGTGGATTTTCGAGAAGGGGCAGGACGAGAAGACTTGAGAGGGGGTAACGGAGGTGCAGATACCCAGAAGACTTGGGTGACTGCCAAGGAGGTGGAGGCTTTGATCGGTGCTCGTGTTAAGAGCATGAAGGGAGGGATTCCTGACCACTTTGCTCAGTCAGCAAAGGACAACGTTGAGAACTCTCCTTTCACGGACGCCATCAACCAGTCCTATACTTCTTCCAAGTTCATAACTCCGATCTTCCCCATGTACACTGGAAAGACGGACCCGGAGGAGCATTTGTTTGATTTCAAACACGCGATGGCTGTTCGCAATCCAGATGATGACCTGTATTGCAAGGCTTTCCCCAACAGCCTGTCTGGGGCAGCGTCGAAGTGGTTTCGGAACTTGCCTCCTGGTTCCATCAGCAATTTCTCAGAGCTCAGGTCGGCTTTTATTGATCGTTTCATCATCAATAAGAAGAAGAAGACAGGTGCAGACACTCTCTTCTCTTTGAGGATGAAGCCGGCCGAATCCTTGAAGGACTTCATTTCGCGTTTCACCGACGAAGTCCACAACATCGACAAGGTCGACGCAGCGAGCTGTATCGCTGCTTTCAAGAATGTTATCCCCAAGCATTCCGAGCTCTACAAGTCCTTGGCTCTTGACTATCCTGTCAAGATGGACGAGTTGATGGTACGTGCCACCAAGTACGGAAGGTACGAGGAGGACGTATCTGTTGTGCCAGTGCCGAAGCCCAGAACGAGAGTGGTGGATGTCGTGGAGAGGACACACCGATCATCGAAGAGGAAGGAGAAGAAGCAGAGGTACGAGTTTTCATCATCTGAGGACTCGCCACCAAGGAAGTAGAGGGAGAGAGTTGTTTACGTGACTCAGCGGGATCAGCCGGATCGGCGCCCGTTTGAAAGAAATTTTAATCAGCAACAGAGTAGGACGGAGAGACGTCCTAACGACCATCAGGCGAGGCAGCAGTATCAGCCACGCCAGGTGCAGCCTCAAGTACAGCACGAGAGAGGCGTGCAGCCTACTGAGAGGCGATCTTTCGCAGATCGAGCCCTGCCCATCAATTTCACAGTTAGCCCGACGACCATCATGAGGTCAATGGAGGATCAGTCATACTTCGAGTGGCCGGCGAGGGCGGTGCAGGATATTACATCGGGACCACGAGTACATGAGTATTGTCATTATCACAAGTGTCGTGGTCATCTCATAAACCGATGCCGTATTCTGAGAGAGTACTTGGAGAGGCTAGTTCAGGAGGGGTACTTGGGAGAGTATCTTGCTTCTGACAACGGCGGCACGGAGCGTGCCAGGGAGCCGGTATCCCAGGCTCGTGGAGGAGAACCTGCCAATAATCCCAGTACCAGTGGAGGAGCTTCCTTGGGCACGATCAATGTCATTTGCCGCGTGCAAGAGCCGGAAGCTGATGTGGAGAGGAACTTCAGGGCGAAGTCTAGGAAGCTGTCTCATGATGCTGCAGTGTGCCAGGTGCAAGTGCCTAGCAGAAGCGTTGAGCAGGCACTCACTTTCACTGATCGTGATCTGGCAGCAGTGATCCGACCTCACTATGATGCTCTTGTTCTCACCATGAGAATAGGAGATTTCGACATCAAGAGAGTGCTCGTGGATTCAGGGAGTGGAGCAGACATCTTGTACCTCCATGCTTTCACTCAGATGAAGCTGGATCCTTCCGTCCTCATCCCTGCTCAGACTCCCCTGTTCGGATTTGATGGCAGCTCGATGAAGCCTGTAGGCGACGTTGTCTTGCCCGTTGTGGCTGGACCCGTTGTCCTTCAGACCAGGTTCTCCGTCCTGGACGCGCCATCACCGTACAATGTCATCTTGGGTCGTTGGTGAACCCATGAGATGAAGGCTGTCCCGTCCTCGTACTACCAGGTGTTGAAGTATCCAACGCAGGACGGGCCTTAGGAGATCAGAGGTGATCAGTTGGCATCGCAGAAGTGCGATTTTCCTGCTTCCGTTGTGCCTTCGTAGCAGTTACAGGTCGCTCCCGTTGTGGAAGAGAGCTCGGAAACATCGTTGTGCAGACCTTCCGTTGAGCCCACGAAAGCTGTCAATTTGGGAACGAAGGAAGAGCCAAAAGTGTTGCAGGTCGGGACGAGCTTGACAACGGAGGAGGAGCTCGAGTTGCTGAGTTTTCTAAGGCAGAATCTTGATATCTTTGCATGGTCTCACAAAGACATGACTGGAATCGATCCAAGTGTTATCTGTCATCACCTCAATGTTGATCCTGCTATCCCTCCCGTGAAGCAGAAACCTCGGAA
Organism: Tetracentron sinense; assembly: GCA_015143295.1. Taxonomy (NCBI): domain Eukaryota; kingdom Viridiplantae; phylum Streptophyta; class Magnoliopsida; order Trochodendrales; family Trochodendraceae; genus Tetracentron; species Tetracentron sinense. The sequence continues at coordinate 3,929,696 of CM026569.1, forward strand.
GCTTGCTCCAGCTTATCATGATGCAGTGAACGAGGAGATTGACAAGCTGATTCAGTTCGGGTTCATTCAAGAGGTGCAGTACCCTGATTGGATAGCCAATGTTGTGGCTGTACCTAAGAAGAACGGGAATGTGAGAGTTTGTATTGACTTCACTGGTGTCAATAAGGCCTGCCCCAAGGACTTTTTCCCCATGCCAAGGATAGACAGGCTCATCAACGCCACTGCTGGCCACGAGATGTTATCCTTCATGGATGGTTATTCAGGCTAAACCAGATCCTCCTGGCGGAAGTAGATCGAGAGAAGACCACCTTCATAACAGAGCGATGCTTGTTCTGTTATTGAGTGATGCCTTTTGGCTTGAAGAATGCAGGTGCCACCTATCAACGTCTGATGAATCTCATGTTCGGGTCACTCCTTGGCAAGACGGTTGAAGTGTACATCGACGATATCGTTGTGAAGAGTCGAGTACGAGGTACTCTGGTGACGGACCTTGCTGAGCCTTTCTCTATGCTGCGATCTTTCAATCTGAAGATCAACCCAGAGAAGTGCACCTTCGGAGTCACCTCAGGGAAATTTTTAGGTTATCTTGTGAGTCAGCGGGGGATTGAGGCTAATCCAGCTCAGATCCGTGTTTTGCTGGACATGCCAGAGCCTAAGTCGAAGAAGGAGATCCAGAAGCTGACAGGCCGGATTGCTGCACTCAATCGGTTCATCTCTAAGTCATCTGATCGTTGCAAACCTCTATTCGAGCTGCTGAGAAAGGACTCCATTTTTGCGTGGACTCCGGAGTGTTCCCGAGCTTTCCTTGCCTTGAAGGAGTATTTAGGCTCAGCTCCTATCCTCTCGGTACCCGAGCCAGGTGAAATCTTATATCTCTATCTGTCTGTTTCAGAGCAAGCCCTTGGGTCCGTCCTGGTCAGGAGTTGTGACGGCGTGGAGAAACCTGTCTATTTCATCAGCAAAATCTTTCTCAAGGCGGAGTGCAATTATACCAAGCTCGAGAAGGTATATCTGGCTCTTGTCTTTTCTGCGGAAAAGCTCCGTCCTTACTTTCATGCACATTCTATCGTTGTCATCACAACGTATCCTTTGAAAGTCGTGCTGGGACGACCCGAGCTGGCGGGGAGGATGTCGAAGTGGGCTGTGGCTCTGAGTGAGTTCGATATTCAGTATCGGGCTAGGAGTTCAGAAAAGGGGCAAGCAATGACGGGTTTTCTTTCTGATTTCCCTGTGGAGGAGGAGGCAGAGGACATGGTTGTTGATCTTCGGGAGCTTCCAATTGAAGTTGACAACGGAGATGCCGTTGTGGATGGAGCCGAGTCATCAGAGTGGAGCGGTTGGCTATTGTACGTGGACGGATCTTCTAATTTCAGTGGTTCGGGACTGGGTGTTGTGCTTCTAAGTCCGGAGAACATCAAAGTGCAGAAGATGTCGCGTCTTGGGTTCACTGCCTCCAACAACGAAGCTGAGTACGAAGCCTTACTCCTTGGGTTGGAGAGTGCTCGAGAGCTGCAGATCTCCATGTTGAGAGTGTTTTGTGATTCACAGCTCGTGGTGAATCAGGTTAATGGTGTTTATGACTGCAAGGATGACCGGATGAAGCAGTATGCTACTCTCGTTCGTTCGTTGTGTGAAGCATTCACCGTTGTGGAGATCAGGCACACCCGGAGAGATGAGAACAGGCATGCTGACGCTTTGGCGTATCTAGCTTCTATGGTGCAGGCTGACGAGCCTAAGGCTATTCTGATGGAGTTCCAAGAGTATCCTTCAATAACTCTTCAGGCACAGCGAGAAGTATTTTTTGTCAATCCAGTTCCGAGCTGGATGACAAGGCTGGTGGCTTATCTGAAGGACGGAGTTCTTCCTATCAGTGTGAAGGAGTCGAGGCGCATTCAGTTCAAGGCATCTCGTTATACCTTGGTGCAAGGAGAGTTGTTCAGGAAATCTTTTGGTGGGCCTTTGTTGAAGTGTGTTCATCCTGCAGATGTGGAGAGAATACTTGCTGAGCTGCATGAAGGTATATGTGGCATTTATTCAGGCGGGAGAACCATTGCCCATCGAGCTCTGGGGCAAGGTTACTTTTGGCCTTACATGTAGGCTGATGCTCAGAAGTATGTGAAGAGATGCAGCTAGTTTCAGCGGTTTGCTCGTTTGATTCATGCTCCAGCTCAAGAGCTCAGCACTGTATCTCAGCCTTGGCCATTTGCGCGTTGGAGACTCGATATTGTAGGGCCTTTCCCTAGGGCTCCAGGGAATCTGATCTTTCTTCTAGTAGCAACTGATTACTTCTCTCGGTGGATTGAAGCTGTTCCCCTTGCCCGTATCAGAGAACAAGAGGTGAAGAAGCTCTTGTGGGAGCATATCATCTGCAGATTTAGCATACCGCAGTCCATCATTACTGACAACGGGAAGCAGTTTTCAGGACGTTTGATTGCCGACTTTTGCAGCGAGCTGAAGATCAAACATGTTTTCTCTTCCCCATATTATCCTCAGGGAAATGGATTGGCCGAGGCAGCCAATAAGAATATTCTCAATGCCTTGAAGAGAAGACTGGAAGATTCGAAGAGGAAGTGGACTACCGAGCTGCACAACGTTTTGTGGGGATACAGAACAACTCCGAGGAGTCCTACCAATGAAACTCCTTTCTCTCTAGCGTATAGCATGGAAGCTGTCATTCTTACTGAGATCAGTTTGCCTACAGTGCGTTCTTGGCACAACAAGAAGAAGGATGGAGAGAAAGATCAGAACACAGAGCTTATGGCTATTCATCTTGATCTGCTAGAAGAGAAGCGGGAAGATGCCAGCATTCAGATGAGGAGGTATCAGCAACGATTGAGGAAAGCCTACAACAAGAAAGTACAACGAAGAGTACTACAGGGTCGGTGATCTCGTTCTCCGGAGAGTGTTCCAGAACACGAGAGAGCTTAACAATGGCAAGTTGGGACCTAACTGGGAAGGGCCTTATATCGTAGAGCGATTGGGAAGTCCTGGAGTCTGTTACTTGAAAGACTTACAAGGTAACCTCATCTCAAAATCCTGGAACATTATGAATCTGAGGCAATTCTTTCAATAGAATTTATGATATGCTACTTGAAAGACTTACGAATTTTCAGTGATTTTACATTATCATAGTGCTCATATTTCAACATATGACTTGCAATAATATTATGCGCCTGCTCATTGTCTACACTATGCTTTGTCTGGTTCATCAGTGTAATATTGTGAATGTTTTGCAAGTAATTCAAATAAAATTTCGACTGAACAACCAACTCATAACGAACACGAGTGGCTTATATAAGGATGTCATCTGAGCAAATCTAGTGGCTTATCCTAATGACATCCTCTGAGCATGTGATTCGAAACTGAGTAACATTGTGTTCATCATATAAATTTTATTTGTCAGATTGCATTCACAGTGAACTACGCGAATGATGTATCTGGATTAGTGCTTGCTCGTAGTGCTTTGATCGTAGTGCTTGCTCGTAGTGCTTTGCTCATAGTGCTTGCTCGTAGTGCTTGCTCGTAGTGTTCGCTCGTAGTGCTGGCTCGTAGTGCTTGCTCGTAGTGCTTTGCCCGTAGTGTTTGCTCATAGTGTTCGCTCGTAGTGTTTTGCTCATAGTGCTTTGCTCGTGGTGTTTTGCTCATAGTACTCTATTCGTGGTGCTTTGCTCGTAGTGCTTGTTCGCAGTGCTTTGATCGTAGTGCTCTACTCGCAGTGTTCTGTTCATAGTGCTTTGATCAAAATAATGTGTTTAACGTGCATCAGTTATAATTTACACGTGCATTCAAACATCCACATAGCGAAGTACCGCATTAACATCGGTACAGTGGACTGTGAAAATTTATTCAACTACTCATGTTGTAATTTTTCTTTTTCTGTGTGCATACGTTGTGCTACGCTACGAGGTGAAAAGAAGTGCGAACATAAGAAAAAGGAGTGTTCCATTCATATAGAAGGCCCATCTCTGGGTAATTACAGCAACGAACTCCCAAAAGAGGGAAAGAAAAGAGTTTATATCATTCAAAAAGAGAAACAGAGATATGCAGAGGAGCATCAGATCAGACGAGCTCAAGATCAGCATCTGTCGTCGTTGCAGCAGGGGCAGAAGTAGAGGCTTCAGCAGTTGGGGTTTCCACCGGAGTAGCTTCATCGGCAGCAGCAGGAACTTCGGGAGCAGCTGGCTCGGAGTATGGCTCAGCAGGGAGGGGTGCAGGACCTTCAAGAGAGTGAGGTTGCTCGACGTCTTGGACCTCGGGCTCGTTGTCAAGCTCGATCAATTCTTTACTCTGAAGCTCGGAGAACGTGGTGGCGTCCTCTTCGTTGTCTTCTTTCAGACGGCCTTGTTGGCGAAGCGATTCGAGAACCTCTTTCTCGGTCTCAGCCCGATCCTCATCCAAGAGCGTGTCCAGCTGAGACTGATAGTGTTGCTGCAGTCTCAGGGTCACGGACCTCTCGGTGGTCTCTTGAGTTTTCTTGGCCTCCTCGAGCTCCTCCGCCAGTGCTGTCCTGGCTGCCTCAGTTTCCTCCAACTGTCTGCCCAAAGCTTAGGAGACGTGCTCCAGTTCGCTGATGCGTAGAACAACGTTCTCTACCTCTTGTTTGGCCTTCTTCTCCGCCTCCTTTGCTGATCGTGTCTCAGCCTCAGCCTTTTCTCGTGCCTTGGTGGCAGTGTTTAACTTTGCCTCAGCACGAACAGTGTCAGCCTTGGCTTGAGACAGATCGAAGTCTGCCTTGAGTCTCTCTTCAACTAGAGTCTGCTCCAGCGTCTCAGTCCTGCCTTTCCAGTAGTTGATCCCGTCTCGCAGGTGATTGTAGCTATATTGGCTACGATCACAGAGTTCTTGCACGAGCACGTTCATCTGCAAGGAAGTGTCCGGGCGTTAGCACAACGAGGAGTAAAGTTTCAGCAGTAGAGTAAGGAGAAGAGGAAGTGAGAAACTTACTGTCGCCACAGACTGGCAGGCGGCGTAGGACAGATCGGACAGATGGAGTTTGCCGACCTCAGCGATGTCTTGGGGCAACCTCATAGCGTAAGTCAGAGCTCGGGCGACCCTTTCCGATTTTTGCACTGAGTCGTTAACAGTCGGTACCCCGAACCGAGAGAAGTCAGGCGACCAATCCAGAGTGCTCGACGGTAGCATACGAGCTGGAAGACTCGTTGTGCCAGCTTCCGTTGCGGCCAGGGCAACGACAGCGGAACTCGTGCTGGCTGGGGCAGTTGCAGCTCGAGAGGGGCCAGGCGCCGAGCTGGTTTCGGGCACCGCCGTTGTCACCTCTGCTCCTGGACTTGTTGCAGGAACGGCAGAGGTGGAGGGGAGAGCAGCAATGGCTGCGTTCTCTTTCTCCAGGCGTTTGTCCGCCTTCGCTTTCTTTCTGGCCTCGTACTCGGCCTGGGTCGGCATCTTTCTCTTTGGGTCAGCAGTCGCTGTACCCTTGGAAGGAGGATTCTTCTTCTTCTTCTTCAGCGGTGGTGGCGGTGGTGGCAGCTGAACTGCAGGGCGAGCAGACCTTGGCTTCCTGCTCGGTGGAGGTGGATCTGTGCCGGCCATATCTTCTTCTTCTTCTTCTTCGGCTAGATTAGTTGCTGGTGAAGGTGCGGAAGTGGAAGCACCTGGTTGTTGTTGCTGTTGCTGTTGTTGTTGTTGTGGTTGTTGTTGAGCAGTTGCAGGAGTGCTAGAGGCGACCCGCGTGTCAAGCTCCAGTGGTTTCCACCGGATGTATTCCCCACCTCGAGCACGGCAGATACCGGTAAGGAGGCCTTCTTCTTCTGGGGCCAACTTCTTGTATGGGATCTTCTTTGCGTCGGCTGCACACAGGAAAAGCAGAATGAGTACAACGAGAGTTAGCAGGACGAGAGCATACAACGTACAACGAGAGCAGAGTCAGGACAATGGTGCACAACGGACAACGGATGACTATAGTAGTATACCTGCTTCCGCTCGGAAGACGTTGGGGACCGTGGAATTCTCTGCCTTCCAGCCACCAGAGACAACGAAATGAATGGCTTTCCACCTTCTTTCTCTATCGAGAATGCCTGAGATGAGCTCTGGATATCAAGGTTTCTTGTTCCACGAGTAGTAGGAGTACAAACCATCGTCATTGCCTCGGCATCTGACAGCATGGCAGAAGTGGAATAGATGTCTAGCCTCTATTGGGTAACCGTCCTTAACGAATTTGATCATCATGGACATGTATTTGTGGAAGCTCGGATGCATTTGGCCCGGTGCGAGTTGCAGGGTGGACAGAACTTTATCCAGGACGGGGTGGAGAGGGAAGCGGAGGCCAGCCTCGAGCTGGGAGAGGTAGACGACGGTGCAAGCAGAACGCCTATCAATGATAGCGTCATCTCGCTTGAAGTGGAGATTGACGTTGGAAGGGAAGTCGAAACGTTCCCTGTAATGGTTCAGATGTGCCAACTGGTGCTGGCGCAGAGCTGAGGATTTTTCGATGTAGGCACCATGAGGTGCGCTACCTATGCAACTGGCCTCATCATCGGTAGGGCCTCTAACTTCCTCTAACCTAGCGGGTTCTACGGGAATGATGGCAACCATAGTGATTGGAAGAAACAGTGAAAAAGGACAAGAACAGTGAACAGAGCAACGGAGTGTACACAGAGCAAAATCACTCCAAGAACCAGAGAAGAGAGAAATGGAGAAACAGTAAGAAATATTAAGACAAAAGGTGAAGAGCGTACCGAACAGAAGGCGACTGAGAGAGATTGTTGAGAGCTTGAGGAAGATGAACTTGCGGTTGAGGAAGAAATTCGGCAGAGTAACAGCGCTTGAAGGAACAGGGTAAAAAAGAAGTACTCGATGGAGATTTTATAAGCGTCTCAGATTTGCGAAATTACACCACCACCCTTCATCAGAGCTGTACACCTGTGTCAAAGGGGAGAAGAGCAGTGGCAAGATCGTCTTTTCGCCAAAAGAGAGTAACCGTCAGAGTTATTAAAGTGTTTTGAAATTCAAATCGACGATGATGATAGCCTGTCCACATTAAAGAGACGTGACGGTTCGCACGAGTAACTAGTTGGCGTAAACGGTCGACCTTCTCAGTGAGCGTTTAAAGCAGGTAACGTTTCATCTTCCGGAGCAGTGCCAGGTATGATCTTTTTGTCCGTTTATGACGCTTCGAACTACGTTCCAAGCATCATAAAGGGGCAAATTGTAACGGATAAAATTCGTAAAATCAACTTAGTGTTGGAGAACGAGCTCGTTTTTGTTGTTTTGTTCACGAAAGTGACACGTGGACACGAGTTGGGGTCACGTGCTTAAAATAGAGGGGTCACACGTTGTCTGAAGCACAACGATCCCGTTGTGCGCATTACGACGTCTTTGTTCTCTTGCCGAACAACATTTCCGTTGTGGCTTTGACAACGTGCTCGTTGTCTGAAGCACAACGTGAACGTTGTACTCTTGACAACGTCTTTGTCGTTACGCGAACAACGAGTCCGTTGTCTCACCGACAACGATGTCGTACTGTGTTTTAAGACATTTACACCGTAACCGAGCTTGAGTCAACAACGAGACCGACTCGTAGGAGGAAGTGATCAAGAGGCGATCCATAATTCCGACAAGTGTGCCGAATGCGCCGTTTCGTGCCGAAAGCACTGTCTTGGCATTTAATGCTGGTCACTTCTGCGTACTGTCCGATCCCGTCCGATTGGACTCATAGGGGGCTCTCACGTGTGATGCAACCGGCGGCAGATATGTCTGAGATATTTGGCAATGAGTGCAAAAACACGTGGTATGGCCATCCATGGTCATCGATGGCCATACCAACCTTACCCTATAAAAACCCCGTGATTTTTAGTGCACAGGACACTTGTTCATTGATCCAGACCTGAGAATATACGTGTTCAGTGCTTCCCAGTGCCTTGTGTAATTTTCAGTGCATGTTCTAGTGTTTACTGTTCATCATCTACTTACTTTACCATCGGAGTACAGGTCAGGGTGCCACACCCTCCACTCCAACCTTCTACCGGTAAACCAGAGTGTGGGAGAAGCTGCAGCTGACGCGTGTCCTTCTAGTATTTTCCCCTCACAGAAACCAATTAGGAAACAATTCACGAGGACCAGTCGACCGGAGAAACCAGATTTTTCATGTTCCAACAAGTCTAGCAAGCCACCTAGGGTTTTTATGATGATCTAAGTCAATTTTCCGCCTAGGGTAACAGGATATCTAAGTCACTTACCATCCTATGAGTGAAACGAAGGCGATGATCGGAATATCTTCAATCGAACTCCTTCAATCTGCATCTTCATTTGTCTTGGATGCTTAGAGACAAGAACACAAGACACACTAGACTCACCAATGTTTTGACAAGGGAATAAGCAAATATGGACTTACAATATGAAAGATGCATAAAAGTATATATCATTCATCTGACAGTTTTCTCCATGAAAAAAATTATAGTGACCTTTCAAAGAAGTGAATGCATGGGCTGATAAAATATTACAATGATATAGAATGTAAACACCAAAATCACAATTAATACAAAATCACTTCCTGCTCAAAGCTGAAGCAAACTTCAATTTTTGATTGATATGCCCTTCATACAAGTTGATTGAACACAAGAGAGGGTCATTTTTATTTTTTAAAGGGTATTTTTTAAGACCGATAATCATGCCGATATATTAATCAAAGAGAAGTACAAAGATATACAAAAATAAAATACAATAAGAGAGTTTACAATAGTGTGAACTCAAGAGAAAAAGCAATTAAAAGAGCATGAAAGGATCCCCCAGTACTGAGAAGGTCAGATCCTAAGCTGTAATTCAACCCAACCCAGCTCCCATTTCTATATTTCATAACTGATCAGTCAAGTCCTTGCATGTTGATACCACAGACTAGGGTTCGAACTCATCTTCACTCACAATCTAGATTGCCTATCGGAAAGAAAAGGATTAGTTGATCAGTCAATTTGAAACCCATCAATAGTGCAATGTCCACAATCCTTCATCTAACAGAATGCAGCAAAATGACATTTTAGCAAGGGTCATTTGGTTACGCTCTTTTTGAGCCATTAATAACTGAAATGTCATAATCAACTGTTTACAGATCATAACTTCACAGATAAATAAACCTACCTCATGCTTCCACTTGAAAAGTGTTTACGGAACTTTGAAGAATGAAAAGGTTGATACACGACATTTCCTTAACTATTATGATTCGAAGACATTTAAATTATAATATAATGGAGGATATGGCCGTAAATAAAATGTTGTGAAAAAACAAGATTCATGTAACTGACCCAAATAGATGGGATAAGGCTTGGATGATGATGATAATTCAACTACTACATGAATGCTATCACATCCCTTATATATACTTGCATATAAATGAAATCTGGTGTCTTTTACTGGAAGACCCCTCGCATGTCATTTGTTCCCTACACAGTTACAGTATAAGTAGTACAAATGCTTAGAATATCCAACCATCGAAGTTTTGGGTTACATTGCAGATAGGCCATAATCCAAATCTTGTACTGATATAAAATAATCCTAACCATATATGATCCAGAGCTAACACAGAGCTGACTACAAAAAGTAAGAAAAAAAAGGAAACACTCAATCAGGAGTACATAACAGGGTTTGCTCATCATATTGAATAAGACACACATATAAAACCAGTGTGACAAAATCCTAAAGAGGATTCATGGAAATCAGGCTAAAAGCAATGGGAAATATTCACAGATATTAAAAAAAAAGCATATAAAGAAGACAACTCTAATATACTAATGGATATACAAGATCAGGTAGGGATGTTCATATAAATAGTGTAGCAGGTTTGCTGCTGGATATATAGAAAGCTCAATACCAAAATAATCTTCCTTACTTTTGACTTACCTTCTGTTTCCTTCAGTATCAGTTCGGTAGAAGCACCAGTCGAGAATCCCAACTTCAGCATGATCTCTTCCAAGCGTTTCATATTAGTTAGGTAAAGATAGCCAACCTACAAAATATGATGTTGTTAGATTAATTCCGTAGTAACGAAGATCAGCATTTTTGCAAAAAGTCGTGAATCATTGGCGATACATAATATATGAGATATATTTGTTTATTTTGGGTCAAGACATTGATGTCTGATGATGATTATATGAAAAAAATTCTCAATAAATGTTCATCATTAGTAATCTTATTTATCTTTTATTTTTTTTCCTATTACTTCCCTAGCCAAATAATTCCCGAACTCCGACTTGGTGACTATGATTACTTCCACCAATCCAAGAACATATCTTGTACGTGAGCTCTTCCAAGAATATCCACCGACATAAGCAAATTGTTAGATAACTTGATCAGAGTGTTATAAATCTCATTCTCGGGTTTTTATCGGCCGAAGTTTTTCTTGGGAGATTTAAAAATCTGAAGTTTTTTTTTTCAAGCATTTCTCGGCTAAACCTCGACAATGATTAAAAAATAATTTAAACTATAGAAAATAGTAGTAATATCACTAATATATAAGTTCATCAACCAAACTTCAAAACATTCACTATAAACCATGATATAATGATAACTCAACTTTCTCTCAAAGCATATAAACTAATTGGAAAAAAAAAAAAAATTTGAAATAGAATACAAAGTTTAAATCGCGATATTTAAACGATAAAAAGATAAAATCACAATTCTCACGAGATTTTTAAAATATCACAATAAAATCAGAGTTTTAAACTTTAGATGTTTTTCTCGATTTTACTTGGGAGAAATTGGGTATTTTTCTGGAGATTTGTAACAATGGATCAAGCCAAGCAGATATTTACATCATTGTGTTGTGAGGTTCAAAACACAGCACAACAAAAATCATACATCAAACTCTTTTACATTCTATCATACATAAGTGTTTGTGTGGACCCAGAACTAAAATGGCTAATTTTCCCTCTCTCAATAAAGAAAATATGAAACAATATTATCCTGACCACATGTATGGGGGTGCCAAAAAAACATGAATAACGAACATACAACCACATGATAACATATTCCAACAAAGCTTGACATGCATAAAATAACACAAGTTGGTTTTTATATTCTGCTCCACTGATAAACAACATTAAAATAGATGGGAATTGCACTTTGGAAAGAATCAAAACACATGGCCTATAATGCATGACTATGATAATCTCAAAAGACAAATAGGTACAAGGGAACTAACTAGTGTTTCAAGTGACGACGCTCTGTTGTACACTGCTACACCAGCACGCTTTGTTGTCCGCGTTTTGCCCGAACGGGTATTTTTCCCCCACCGAAGAATACCTCTGCAATTGAAGTTAATCAGAAGTTGTGAGGCGATAGAAACTTATGCATATAAAAAAAATATGTCTGGTTTAGTTTTCAGCGTGAATAGATAGTTTATTAAAAGTATTACATGAGAAAGGCTAATTGTCTATAGACATTCCAAAATATAGTTGAGGAAGAAAATGCACAACTTAATTGGTCAAAGCCAATTAACATCTCCGGAAGTAAATGGAAAGCAAATGATTTTTAAATGATGGAATCAATTCAAGTTCTGGCCTTTGAAAATGCTTCAATCTAAATACATTTGCAGTGGTCAAGAAGCTAATAACTTACCAAAGTTCTGAATACGCTATCACTTTTTCAGTCATGAAGTTTTTATTTTATTTTCATAGAGATGTATGAAGACTAAGATTTTAAGCCCTTTTACACTGGCAATAATCCACATGAAAACCTAAACTTTGAGAGTATTACTTGTATACATTATCTTGACTGATGCTCTGGGTATAACTTGGGGCAAACAAAGAAAAGAAAAGAAAGCAACAGTTTCTTGTTATTTATCTAGTTCTTCGTGAAAATTTAATATTATTATCATTTGTCTGAAAATCCAAGAAAATGTCACTAGGTTTTCAAGTGTTGGAGACCTTTGTGAGAGCTTTGACATACACCTTATCTTGGTCGGAGAAGTTATATTGAATGATTTGAGTTAAAAATAAAATTACCAACATCAACAGATTTGGAAGAGAAAGATACAATTTCATAGTTCTTGAGTTTTAGAGGATATCGGTTATCTTCATTCTGTTCTATTATTATGAGGTTGTTTTGAGGGGGTCATTGGAGGCTTAGAACCACGAAAGAGAAACCACTTTAGGAATCCATCACGGCAATTAGAACAACTAAACATAACATGTCAAATTAGCTTTATGCTAAATAATCTAATACCATTTCCTACATTTTGAAAATACTTCGTAGTTTATACATATGGATGAGATTCTTTGTAAATTGAGAAGCAATGCATTCCTATTCCTATCCCCAAATCGAGTATCGGAGCGCACATGTAGGATTGCATTGCAAAACGGAGCACAGTGAGCACGGTTAGGATATTTTTATACATAACAATTAGAATAATTGAAAAAAAAAAACAATTAGACCGTGCACATCTATTTGATAACATAACAAATTTAACATATTTACTAATTGTATCAATACATACTTAAACATTGTCAATTAATATAATCCAAATAGAATTAAAAACCATGACCAACACAAACTTTCAAGAATTCTAGGTTGGTTAAACAAAATCATGATAGCTAGTGTCCTATCCCATGGACAAGATTCTGAAGCAAGAGTGATAATTTGAGTAGAAGCTTCTTGCATTTAGGACCTAAACTATGCCAAATATCTTCTAAGTGGTTCATAAAATCAATCAAATTCCAAACAGTGACATATTTTCCAAAATAAATGATTATTAGAAGTCAGATTCAGAGAAACTTAAGGAAGAAAAGTTGCTTCCAATCCAGATATCTGGACTACAGAAGTCAGAATTGCCTTTATTTTCATAGGTATGGTGCTAGGTTCAATGTAGTCAAGGCGTCCAGGCGACGCCTAACCGATAGGGGGTTCCCTAGGCAAGGCGATGCCTAGGCGAGCAAAATTTATTTATTTTGTTTATATTATATAAGAATTAAAGAGTGCTCGCCTAAATCATGATCTAGGTGATAGGGGTCTTGGTTAGGCGAGGCGGTGGCCTAGGCGCTGCCTAGGCGACATTTTGACTACACTGGCCAGGTTCCCACCAGAAAGATTTTAAAACCTTGGTTCAAAAGGGAAAGTTCATTTTATTGATTCTTACAAGATGAAGTATCACTATTACACTGTATTAGTAATATATCAATCACCTTAATAAACTTTCAACAGAAATTCCACAAAGGCTTTAACAAACAGATTGTATAAGAGAAAAATATATAGAAAGGGTAAAATCTTCAATTAACCTTTCTTCTTCTGATAAATAGTCATCATTCAGAAGTTCCTTGAGCAGTGCATCCTGAAACTCAACAAAACGAGTATTCAGTAAAAATAAATAATTGTTGTAATCTAATTTATTATCCAAACAACTAAAACAGAGAACTATTATAAGCAGAAAAAGATAGGCTCAGTTAAGCAGCAAATATAAGAAGTAAGAACTAGAATATGTGAAAAGAGGCTCTCTTACGCAGTGCTCAAACTTTAAAAAAAGTGTGCAACTTCTAATGCAAGTATGCAACCACAAAGAAATGTAACAATTATGAACTAGATGTAAAGCTTGGAGAAAAAAAAATACAGCACCAGATACATAATGGAGAATAGGAACAAATGGAGACTTTAATGGCTTATAGGAAACCACAGCCACTAAATATTAATCAAATACACAGCTACTCAAATTTGTAAAGCACATGCTCATTGTTACTCTCCAACACATTTATGTGTACCAATGTCCAGGAATAGCAGAATCAGCATCTTTCTCCAATCCAAGGTTGTTATTCGTGGAGATCCCAGAAGTTTTCCGTGTTATGATTCTTTGATGACAATGAATATCCTTTTCTGAATTACTCTTTTTTCTGATAGTATTCTCCATCCTTCTTCCACGACAATGACTATCCTTTTCAATTGCTTTTCTGATATTAAAACCAATTTTTTAGATACTCCGGAAAGAGATACAGAAGAATGGGTTTCTGACATTCCTCTTTTGCTAACATACTGCAGATAGAAAGCAACACATTACCCACTGTGTCATTTTCAAGTACAGATACTTACGACTTGAACATAAGATCCAACTCCTGCAAACAGTTGAATTGGGCTCCAGATATTCAAGTGAACAAAACAACCCACAGAAGCTGGGGCATGGTCATCTTGAACTGGAGTGGATGCCTAGCTCTTTCATAGTGGTATATGTTACCTTGTTGGATATTTTCAATCTCCAAGTCAATCTGGATATTTCAGCCTCATTCTCAATGAGTAGAAAGCATGTATATGCTTCCAGATCATGTCTCCATTGCATCATTGCATCCAATGTGTATAAGAGCCATCTGTTTAGCTTGTGGCATGAATGGAAAGGCCATCTTGTTTTAATCACATATTCTGCTTAGATTATTTATTTATTTGTTTGACTGGTAACAACGATGAAGTGGAAAGGTTATCTTGAGCCATTGGTGTATTATGTTCTGCATGGAATGTTTATTCCCAATCTATATTTTGCTTACATGATGTTTTTTTTACTAAAAATAGTACATGTCGATCTTTGCTATTTATATGATTTGCGATGAAATCATCCAAGTTAATGACATGCAGATGCTGTTCCCTCAGAATAGGTGTTTTTTTGTCATATTGAGTGGCCCGTTGCAGACTGATGAAGGGGCGGGCCATGGATAGGCATAAGGATTGTCCAATTATGGTTACTCCTATCTATTAGAAGAAACCATGCTTGTCATGGGGGACATAGCAGTTCTCAACTACTCCTCATAACTCTCTTATGGTTGCAATGACAAAGGGGCAACAAACTAATCCCACTCTTACTTTGGTGAACTCCTTCACTTGACAAGTGTGCTCAGTCACACTGGCAGATGCTAAATCAGAATATTCTTAACTTGCTGGATTTGGCATTACTTTGGGTATAGTGGGATTTTATAGCACTCCCTCTACAACTAAAGTGGTCAAAGTAGAAGTCATAATTACACTCCGAAAATCAGCACAGTTCACAATAAAGATACAACATAAGGAATTTTAACCTAATAAATCCATGAGAGTGCTGGTTAACTCAAGCATCCACATAATGTAAAACTATATACATACTTGTGCTTCACAACGTACTACTGCCATCACACGATCATTGTATTCCTCAATACTTAGAGGAGGAAACAGAAAGTGCCTGCGAGCATATAGCTGCATATTTGAGAAATAATGTAACCAATTTAGGTAGGGAAAAAAATGAATCAGTTTAATTTCATGAAAAGGGTAACTAAATCAGCAAACACACCATCAAGCCAAACTAAGTACATTGTGGGTAACTTTGATATTTTGTATAGTTACACACTTTTGAGTGCCAATAGGAAAGCGGATTTGCTTGCTAAAAGTGGCACTCATAGCATTTTTTTGTATGAAATAAACAGCATGTTTCAAATGAGTTCTCTCGTTACTGATAAAAAAAAAAAAATGTGAAACTCCATTACCCATAATATGTAATCTTTTGTAGACAAAGATGCCCACCAACCCAAGTTGTTAAATGCCTTTGTTTGGTAGCCAGGCTCAATTGATTGGAATAATTAGGCAAGGCAACTACCCATTTGTAGTGGTCACCTAGGTGACTATACAGGCGACGGGGTTCTAAGTTAATTCGAAAAGCAAGTTCATGTTCAAGTTAATTGCAATGTAGTAATTGAAGCATACTTTCATCCAAATCTATGCAAATATAAACTATTACCTCATATATACAATCTCCAATGTATGCTAAAGAAGCTGCATTGTATATTGATCTAGGTTTTTTCACTTTCGGCGGAACCGGTGCCCACGTATCGTAACCCAAATACAAGTTGTTGCTCTCCAATTTGCCTATTTTTCAATAATTTAAAGGCAAAAACAAAGTATTTTCAGAAAAACAATAACATATAAATCATAAAACCCTAGCTTTTTTAGTACAAAATCCACAACAAAGTATAAACATTGAAGAATAATTCGAGAGGAAAATAGAGGGTTTTGAGTACCTGGTGTAGGGTTTTGGTTATTACAGTTGAGAAGCTCTGAAGCAGTTAAGTTCTTGTTGATGGTAGTTAAGGTAGTTGATGTGGCAGTTAGAGGGATTGAAGGACGAGCAGTTTTAGGGTTTCTGTTCTTCAACAAGGGGTTGGGTCTGGGCTGTGTTTCCCATGAAGCTTTCAAGCTCACTGAAACCATGGCGGCAAAAGCCATTCTTCTGGTAAGGATGTATGAAAAGTTCCCAATTGGGAAATCCCATTTGAAGAAAATCTGTAGGAACGGAGCATCATGACCGTCGATTAACACATAGATCAGCGGTGGACCCGTGTGTCACCGTTGGATTCAGGCAAAAGCACTTCAATCATACGGATTCCGTTGTATCTAATCTAAGAGGTGGGCCACTTAGTCGATGTGCACCACGTGGCACACATCTATTCACTGTAGGTAGGGCTATACTGAAGGCAAGTTTGCTCGTCGGCTTGACTCAGCTCGGCTCCACTGGCTAAAAAGGCAAGCTTTTTTTAAAGCTCCAATGTTTAAACAAGTCAAACTTAAGCCACACCTGTGTGATTCACTTCAGATCATGTAGGGCTCGACTCAGCTCCAAATATTATATATATATATATATATATACAAAAATATTTTTGACTGATGTTATTTTATATTAATACTAAATAATAGTTTAACTTTATTTATCATTAATTTAATAAATTTTATTTTATAACAAATAAATGTAAGATATAAAAATGACAAAAAAAGGTTAAAAGGAGTGCTAGTTTTAATATCTTTCTTATTCTTAACCTCAATCTCATTATTGAAATACACATTTTTTGAATGATTGCACTGGTTTAACATAGAATTCAGCTTATTAGGTCATGTTGAGAGTAAGAAATACGAGAGAGTGGGCCTGCATTACTCAAAAGTTAAAAAGTAGAAACTCCCATCTAACTCTACTATTTGGATAGATGACTATCTCAAATTTTATTTTCGTATGTGAAAGTATTAATTTCTAATAATTTAGTGTATTATAATTTATTAATACAAATTTTTATTAAAATCACGTAAAAATTATACTAAATACTTTTTATTAATCACACTTGAGCCAACTCCAGCTCGGCTCTAATTAAATAAATTCAAACTTGAACGTAATTCAAGATTGATCAAATTTGTTCAAGTCAAGCTCAAGCCTAAACATTCGAGCTAAAATCGAGCTCCAACTTGGCCAAGCTCGGCTTGAATATACCCCTATCCGTAAGCATGTAGGCCAGGTCCCCTCAAAGCCCAAAAGATTTGTATTTGACCCATGCTCGGTTTCAACATGTTTGGAGTTTGGTTGGAGCTTGATCTTGATTACACCAAATTTAAGTCTGATAATGATTCACTCAAGCTTAATTTAAATTTTACAGCTGTTTAATTATTTTTATATAATTTAAATAAAATTATTTATCTTTATACTATATATACAACAAGTCAACAACATACACAATTTAATCAAATCAAACAAAAAATAAATAAATAAATTTGAGGATAATCCTTAGTCTAGAAGTAGAGAGTTACTATTAGGCTTTTTGTTTTCAACTTTTTAATTTTCTTTTGTTATTATTACTTCCTAGTCCGATTTATTATAAGTTAAAAAATATTATTATATATTAACATAAATAGAATTATAAAAAATATTATATATATATAATATTCGAGTCGAGCCAAAGCTCAAGCCAAATTGAGTCCTAAACGAGCCAAGTCGAATCAAACATAGTATGGTTCAATATCGATTTATTTAAACATTCAAGCTAAAAAAAAAAATTAGTGTGATCTTTCGAACCTGAAATGCTCTCTATATATATATATAATATTCGAGTCGAGCCAAAGCTCAAGCCGAATCGAGTCCTAAACGAGCCAAGTCGAATCAAACATAGTATGGTTCAATATCAATTTATTTAAACATTCAAATTTTTTTAAAAAAATTAGTGTGATCTTTCGAACCTGAAATGCTGGCCAGAGCTTGGTTTGAACAAGCCAAGCTCACAAGCAGCTTGGCTTGAATGCAGACCTAGTGTAAATAAACTATGATCCCAAACTAAAATCTAATAGCCCGGCTCGAAATTCTACCCTTGAGCTGGTTTGGGCCTGATTTATGGCCGCCCATAAATTTTCAGCATAGCTCTTCCAGTCCAAATCTACTCACCTATACGGCTACACACGGGTCCGTAAGAACACAGTCCAGGTCCCCAAAGGCCATAGATTGGGCTTAGCAATATGTCTTAAGGCCTGTTTAGTACATGGAATGGGCTTCGTCTTGGTTTCTAAGGAAAAGTAAGCTCATAACCAGCTAAAATCTAATGGGCCAGCCCGAAATCTGCCCTTGAGTTGGGTTAGGCCTGATTTATGGCAGCCCATAAATGTTCAGTATAGCTCATCCAGTCCAAGGCAAAGCTTGGGCTAACTCCAACTTAGCCCATCTATCCTTATCCACAACCTAGATATATTTTTTACACCCCATGCTACACATTACCATGGAGTTATCCATCTAAAGCATCCAAATTCTGGATAATCAACGGGTTGCCTGATTCTCGTCGTTCCCGGATAATGAGATCTCAGGGAAGAAAAAAAATCAGGGTTTTCTACATCTATAGAGGTTTGAATCTTCTAAGGAAAAGGAGTGTACTTTATTTAAAGTTGAAATTTGTCACCAAACATGCAGTCCTTCAATAGCATAGTCACAAAGTTGGAGTTCAAAAAATACGGCAAAAAATCTGGAAAAATGTTGGGTATGATATGATAAAATAATAAGTAAGATTATTAATTAAAAACTTTTAATGAATATATTACATATATCATATATTTATTAAGGTCTTTTAAAAAAATGGGAATAATTCGCATTTAATTCATTCGTGACTTTTTAAAATAAAATGTGCTTTATTTAAAAGTTGTGAATCAATCGGTCAATGAAAACTCTTTTGAAAAACTCGGAGAACTTTGTTACTATGTTCAATTGATGATAGATATTTGGTTAATTGGTTCCATTACTACAAACTATTGAGCGCACCCATGGACCAAAATCACGGATGGATCGACGGCCTCTTCATGACCACAAGTCCATAACCGAGAAATTGTGGGATTGATTTCATGATCCTAACCATTCGAGGTATCCTTATCAAAAAAGTCGTTGGTGGATGCGACCGGAGGCTAATCCCCAAATACCTATGGAGGTACTGCATGCTCATTCCATATTCTTCTTTATAGCCTAGCTTCCTTGCCCATAAAAATTGTGTCACCACAACATCTCTAGAGAAACAGAGGGACGATATATGGGACCTTTTGCCATCGAGGACACTGTCTTCTAGCTCAGAGGCCATGGCCCCTTTGATTTGAAGCACCATTTTGAAAACTACCTGTATTTGGAAATACTCTTGGAGACACTGTATATTATTGACAATGTCTCTATCGCGACGTCTCTAGCTCTAACATGCACAGGAGTGATTCCTAGACGGTATACGTAACCCACCTCATGATCATAGATATTGCGTGCAATTATCTAGCAGATCGATATTATAAGTTCATCTGTTCCAAGTATGATCTATACATATATATCTACCTCAAATCATATATGTTCTTGCTTCACTGATATTTCAGAATTAATATGCAGAAGCTTTGAGTTAGTTATTGGGTATAAAAAATTTTCGAATGTTTCCATCATGGAATGATTCATTACGCAGCCTACCTCGTGATCTCAAAAATTACGCGCAATTTTCTATCTGATCACTGAATTATTGTCTACCACGAAACAAGTTTCTATACTCCACTCATTATGTGGACCAACCTCAAATTAAAATCCCTACAAATGGGGTGTTCTCTTGGTTCATAGGATGTTTATGTTGGTAGTTCATCTAGTTATCCTGGTCTTTAATAATTTAAATCATGAAGCTTTCAGTCAGTTATTAAGGGCCATGACCCTCTCCCAGTACAACTTATTTTTATTTGTCCTTACCTATAGTAGAAGGAAAACCCTGTACAGTATAAGTCAACCACACTTATTCTAGTATCCTAGACCATCCATGGGTGTTGTGCACCAATGTCAACACATACCCATTGAGTAAGATATTTGATGAGAGTCAACTTACCATCCGGCCAGTTGAAGATATCCAGTTGAAAACTCTAATGTTAAACAGTAAAAAAAAGTGTACAAAATAATTCCTCATGGGTTCCCTTCATGATGAATTATACATCACATGGGTGACCCTATTTGAAAAATACAGATCCTTTTTAAAAATCAATAAGGGGAATACATAATATATATATAGCAGTGACTTACCTCCAACAATGTAAGGGCATTTAGTTCATGTCGCTATTCCTGGATCCAGAGGGGAGTACATTCGATGGAATAATTTCTTAGATGTATTACCGCATCCCCAAGGACTAGGCCCACTTTTTACAGGTCAATGGAATCTATATACTCAAAACCCCGATTCCAGTAGTCATTTATTTGGTACTTCCTGAGGAGTGTGAACTGCCATTCTAACCCTTCCCACCTTCTCGTCAATGGACTCCTGACATATACGAAGGAGTGCGGTTCGTTCGATAAATTCCTACCTCTATACCTATCTTTGAGATGTTTGGATTTCTTCGGGTGGCCTAAAATCTCAAATGCCTCAATGACAAATGAAATGACGCAAATGACCATCTCTGAGTGTCCATTGCTCACAAACTAATTATACTACAATGCTTAAAGGATCACATGATTTAATTTGACAACCTATTTTCTTCTTCTTCTAATGACATGGTTATTCATTGTGACATTTTAATTCTTAACGAGTGCTAAAGGGTGGGCATGTTTGGAAAACAGGTGCACTGAATTATTTTCAGGAAGAAAGCTAATTTTGTGCTTGGCATTCTTCAAAATGATCTTTTCATTACAAATAATTCTCTTGTTTTACTTTATATTTGAGGAAAACAAAATTTTCTTTTCCACAACGTTTTCACTCCAAACAAACAAAGCAAAAGAGAAAATAAAAGAACACATAAGAACAAAAAATTATATTTTAAAAAAAGGAAAACTAAGGTGGGGGAGAGAGAGAGAGAGAGAGAGAAAAATGTATATGGTGGGACTGAGACTGAGAGAGTGGAAAAATGCTGTACAGATTAATTCATCATTGCTTGTTCATGTGAGCTAGTCACCAAGAGCTGGATGAAAGAGTGGTAATCCCTAAAAATCCAAAGTGGGTTTTCACATTTCCCACCAGTACTCTTTGGCTTCTTTTGGTGGTTCCTCAACATATCACAAGGAGTGCAATTGGGATCATAAGTGGTTTTGAGGAAACCTTTTCTTTTCTCTTACTAGGTTACAAGTGAAAGAGGTGAGAACGGTTAAGAAGAAAAAAGCTGACCAGCACCTGTAATTTAACTGAGGTTGATAAGAGAGAAAAGAAAAAGCAAAAGAATGGGAAGGTGTGGGGAGGGATGGGGAGCTGTCCATGACCCTTGTCTGCACTGCACAAACATTCAATGCCTTTTGGCAATACTAAGGAGAGAAAGATGGTCGCCATGCAAATCTAATCCTTCTGATCTTCTCATCTGCACAATCCCCTAAATTCCTCTTCATAACTCCAAACACCATTTGTTATAGAGAGAATATATAATGCCCCTTAGGAGCATTAGGGATCATATATGCTCCCTTTATCTGGCCCACCAAAAAAGGGAAGAAAATAAAATTCAACGAACAGGATCATTTAATTAGTTGACGACCTCTTCCAGGAGCAGAGCCAAGATTTTCTAGTAGTGGGGGCACACGATGGTTCATAAAAATATGGTAGTAATTGTTTATAGATTTGTAGAAAATTATTAGGTTGGTTGCAAAATAATCTGAATTTAAGGATGAGAATTTTCTTTTTATGACTAAGTTTTTGGGGGGCATTTCGCTCATATATTTGGTACATATCTTACCGTTATTGTTTCTCCTTATTTACACCCTTCTCTCATGGCTATGTCCAATCAAATAATTAAATAACATGCTATAGTTAGGAGATATACTTTGTTTTCAATAGTTCAAGGAAAGTTGCCCAATTGCCTCATGGGGACCTATTAAATAGTTGAATAATATAATATAATTGTTTAACTCTGGTTAAGAATTTTAAATTTTAGGATTAATATTTATTATTATTTATTTTAAAAAATAATGTTATATTATTGAACCCCAAGGGTTAGTGAAGCTTAACCCAAGTTAATAGAGGTCAAAAGGGTCATGTGTTGACTTGTGGGAGTGATTGAACTCTGCTTGAGTTCTGTCCCCATTCCCAAGGCGAGATCGGATCACAACCAATAGCGATTAGACTCGGGAACAATTCAATCGCACCCACAGGTCAACACCTATCCTTTTTAACCCTTACTAACCATGATTAAGATTCACTAACCCTTAAGGTTCATCAATCTAACCTTGATTTTTTTATAAAAAAATTTAAACCCTAGGGTTAAAATTTCCCTAAGGTTAACTTTTTTAATTTTAATATCTTATTTAAAAAATCAAGGTTAGATTATTGAAATTTAAGGGTTAATGAACATTAACTATAGTTAATGGGATTAAAAGGGACACGCGTTGACCTATGGGTTCGATTGAACTCTCCCGAGTTCAATTGCGATTGGTTGTGATTCGATCTCTCCCTTGGTTATGCATGCGTTACAAAAAAAAACGTTTATTTTCAAAAGTTGAGTGGGGCACGTGCCCCCACAGGCCCCCACCTGGCTCCGCCCCTGACCTCTGCGATGCGCCGATCGGATGATAAATGATCGATTGAACTGTGGATCGATAACCTCGGTGGGCCAAACGAATGGAACATGGTGTATGATGTGTAGGGAAGATCATCCACAATGCCACAATGCTCTAGGGGAACATCCTCTAGTAGTGTGAATGATGAAATTTTGCAGATAGGGTTCTGCCATTCTGGTTCGTGTAGTAGCATTCTACACATCTCCTTTTGGTTTGTCCCTTTTAAACTTGTTTGTTTGGGTGTCATGAAATCACGTGAAGGTCTTTTAGGCCTCTCCTTGGCCCTTGCCTTCTCTTTAAAGCGAGTTTTACCCATCTTTTTATTAGGCCCTTTTTAGCCCGTATTTCACCTCCCTATATACTCATACCCTAGTCCACCTTTGCTGCACAACAACAAGACTGTTCTCTCTCTCTCTCTCTCTCTCTCTCTCTCCATGAATCCACCACCCTCTCTTTTTCCTCTTATAGAGCTCCATGAGGATCAAAGCCTTCAGCTTTTTAATCCACCATCTCAAGCTATTTGTCCTATATTATTGAACCCAACTCAAGATCAAGGAGGAAGTTATTATAGAGAAATACAACAGCAACAACAAGATCAACAAGAGGTAATTAAAAGAAATGGGTTTATATATGTGATAGAATTCAGTATCTTTGTGGGTTTATTTTGTTGATTAAATTATCCTGTGATCTGGTTTCTTGATCTTTTTTTTGATCTTAGGTCAATCGGAATGTTTTGCATGGGGGATCAAGTGATCATCAATTACTTCCATCTTCTTCACTTCTAGCTTTGGAGAATGATAGTAACAATGGCCTCAAATTATCCATTTCTAAGAAAGAGGAAAAGGATGATGGGTCAGTTAAGTGGATGTCTTCCAAGATGAAGCTGATGCAGAAAATGATGAACTCGGATCAAATGGGTATTAAAAATTCAACTAGAAGTATGCAGAAGTTTCAAGATCAGCAGCAGGCATCGTCGCCTTTCGAAACCGAGAACAGCGGCATCAATTCCTCTTGTAACAGCAACAACATCATCAGAGTCTGCGCTGATTGTAACACAACCAAGACCCCTCTTTGGAGGAGTGGCCCTCGAGGTCCCAAGGTAATTCACTCTCTTTATCCATTTTTATATCTCTATATTTATCTATCTACATATATAGTTATACTAATCATGATCTTCTCCAACGGCATGTGATGCAGTCACTTTGCAACGCCTGTGGAATTCGGCAAAGGAAGGCAAGACGGGCCATGGCGGCAGCAGCAAGCGGCACAATTCTTTCCACTGGCGCATCATCCATTCGGAGTAAGGTGCACCACAAAGAGAAAAGATCGGATAGCGGCTACATCGCACAATGCAAAAGAAAGTGCAAATTCACCTCCCCTTCTCATAGCAGAAAGAAGCTTTGTTTCGAGGATTTCACCATAAGTTCGAGTAAGAATTTTGCATTTCATCAAGTGTTCCCACAAGACGAGAAGGAAGCCGCGATCCTGCTAATGGCTCTATCTTGTCATGGCCTTCTTCGACGTGGTTGAATTTGCCTAGTTATTTTCTTGAATTTTAGAAACTTATATTGTTTGAGCTATGGTAGAACATAGGTGTGTGGAGATAGTGAAATAAAGATAGAGAGGGAAGAAGCACTGAAATTAGGTAAGGTACCATAATCCAATAAAATAGAAACAAAATTTTCTGGTGATCTTCTGGGTTTGAGGTAGATTTGTGCAGGTTGATAACCACAATATGGGTCTCTTGTTCATTAATATTTAAAATTTTGATATAAAAAATAATAAGGTTTGTTAGCATCACATCTCTTGCTTTCTAACCTCCATGTTGGTTCTTTTCCAATTTTCAGCTTTTCTGTTGTTTCTGCCTTGAAGTAGGATTAGGGTTCTTCATTTCAAGAAATTTAATTGGGATGATCTTTGTAGAAACAAGGATATATATGTAACATAGAGAGTACTGGATCTTCCTAGTACCATTCAAGTCATGTGGTATTACTATCGACGAGTACTTTGTGGTTCTGAGATCATTCATGGTTAAGGGGCCATTAGCCACTAGTCATAGATCAGGAGATGGTACCAAAAGAAAGCAACCCCCCACTTGTTTGCCTAACTGTTTCATGAAATTCTCTACAATTGGGTCATTAGAAACCTTGAACTCCCATTATCAGGCTGGCTTAATTGATGGTTCATTCTGGGCCATAACGATCAGGTTGTGTCGAAAGGTGTTAGTGATTGAAGGACTAATGCCAGTTGATCACACCAGCCTTTGGTTTCTGAGAAGAACACCCATAGAAGGATATCCCTTTCCTCGAACATTAACGGATTTCGAACCTGATGATCCTGAACTAGTACTTGTAAGAAGATCAACTGCACTTGTTTTGAAGACCAAGCCAGATTTGATGATGTTATCAGGTTCAAATAGAAAAACTAGTTGGAAAAAAAATTGGTTAATATAGTAACAAAATTCTCCAATTTTTTTTTTAAAGTTCCCGATAATTCATGAAGTATCGGCGACCTTCTGAAAAATTGCCACTTTTCTAAAATGCCGCACATAAATATATGTTATAAATGAATTATATTTGTTTATTAATTTTTTATTTAGTAATCTTGTTTTTCATTTTTATACATTGCCCAACATTTTTTCTACTTTTTCTTAATTAGTTGGATTTTTTTAATTTTGCTGAATCTTTCCTAGACGATTAATACCCGAACTCTGACTTGGTGCAATGGGTATAAGGGTGTGAAGTCTAATAAGATATGTTTGTTGAAATTGCATCTCAAGTGTGAGAAATCAATTTGCCATATATGAAACATAAATAGAGATGAAGAATAAGTGTAAATTATAAAGGAAGTTTAATAATTTTTCCATTGCTGTTCATAAATAGTTTGTCTCTTTTATCTGCTAATGCTAATCATGTGCAATTGGGTTTCCATCATTCCATGGCACCAATTTGCTGTAAGCTCATTCTCATCCAATTAATTATCCTACTAAGTGCCCACCAATGTTTTAAAAGGGGATGGATTGGTGGGTCAATCTAGATTGAACCAGTGATGTCATAAAAATAGTAAATATTAATTTTTTTTAAATAGGATTATGATGTTACTCATCATATGTAGATATCTTTCATAATTTATATTACTATAAGTTTTTCCAAAGATTATGATGTTACTCATCAACCAATAATTATGATACTCATCAAAGTCTTTTCTTTAGTTTGTTATTACATTCAATCAGCTTAAAAAAACTACTTGGAAAAAGAAATTATAGAATTGTAAGTGTATAACAAAAGACCTCGACATCGCAAACCTCTTGGGTACCCCTCTTGCATAAGGTCTGCAGGCACACACACACAGACACACAACAAATAAAAGGGATCTAAATTTAATAATAATCATACTTTCTCACCATAACATACAAAGATAAAGGTGATTTATAAACATTATTTTAAGAATAGCAAATTATTGAAAATTCATATTATCATTCAAATCAATATAAAGAAAATGTATAAACCCATAAAAATATGTTTTCATGCTTATATATATCCACACTTGCTTGAGCCCCCTCTGCATTTTTTTTCTCCTTATTCTCTTTTTCTCCTTAATTTCCTCTAATTCATTTTTTTTATATTTTAGTAGCTCTAGTAATTTTAATTTAATATTTTCAATACAATATTGGGCTCTCTTTAAGAGCTTATGGGCCTGGTTTGGGTTTACATTTCAAGGTCACATACATTTTGGGAGACTTATTTTTGGCTTTTGCAGTAATCAGTTCAAAGAAAATTGTTCAGGTCACACGGGTCTTGATGGGTCAAGCGGTTGAACCGGTTTGTACTGTGTTAGACATTAGGCCCCTAGAGATTTTAAACCAGTCCGGTAAGGGGTTCAGATCCATCCGGATTATAAAACATTGGTGTCTACACTCGAACCTCGGTGCATGATTAGATACAAGTCCACTTCTAACCATTGAAAGTGTAGCCGCACTAGTGCTCTTTCTTTCTTGTTTACCCATATGGATTGCAATCGGGCCGATTTCGGGCTTCAAAGCCCTTATAAATGTGTCGGGCTTCAGGCCGGACCTATTAAAAAGTCACCAAAATTCAGCACAAACCCTGCCCATTGCCACCCTTATTTACCGGTGCACCTGTTCGTGAGTTGGGCCGGGCTCACCCCACATTTCCTCATATTGTGTTTTTTCTTGGTCCAACTGTGGCTCTGTAAAAGAATATGGTAATGGCCTAAAGCGGAGTCAAATCCTCTATGGTGATAACCGGATTTGGCAAATTCGGCGGTTATCACCCCTAGAGGTCACCACGTGTCTCCTTTGACACCCCTTAACCGTGGGTAAGATTCACCCATCCATCCTTGTTTTTGTTTAAAAAAATATCAATTCTTTTTTAAAAAATTTAAAAATTGTTTTTAGAGTTTTTTTTTAATATTAAAAACATTTTTTTAATTTTAAAAAAAGAATTAATATTTAAAAAAAAGAAACAAGGATGGTTGGGTGAACCCTAGGGGTGGGTGAACCTTACCCACAATTAAGGGGTGCAAAGGAGACACGTGGCGACCTCTAGGGGTGATAACCGGATTTGGCAAATCCGGTATCACAGTAGATGATTTGGCTCCTAAAACAAATTACTAGTGTGGCCATAGTTATTTGTTGGAAAATGCTTAGCCCACCTGGGGTTGCAATTATGTAACGGAATGGCTCGTTCTCATTGGTCCACGCCCCATTTTTTAACATTCATCAGGTTAAGATTCACTCACCCTTTGGATTATGCAATCCAACCTTGGTTTTTAGAAAGAAAAAAAAAATCTTTAACTATAATTTAGTTAAGCTGAATCAGGGTTTAAAAAGACAGGAGGACACGCGGTGACTTTAGTAGAGGACCCGCTGATCATGCTTTTATTTGTTTTATATAAGGGGAAAGTAGGGATTGTGAGGTGGTGAGTGGTACCCGTTTTGAGGTGGTGTGTGGTGTTGCGTGTGTGAGTTTGTGCTGGGTGTGCGAGTGGGTGTGTATTTTGCTTACCGTTATTGGTTAGTATCTACCAAAAAAACTTAGTCACTCTCTCTCCCCCTTTTTAAGCCTGTCAAAGGACCGAGCTAGGGCAAAGGCCTAGGTCTTACCGGGCCCGACCCTCATTTATCGGATTGAGAACCTAGCCCGGCCTTAACCCTTGGATGGCTTGAACTGGCTAGGCCCAAGCCCTACCCTCAAAGGCATGGGCCGAGCTAGAGCTGAAAGAAAAAACAAATGATATCATGTTTCAGCGATTTTTTCTACATTGATTATCAATCTCATATACAACCATCCTCCTTTATTTGGACTTGGTACTAACAATACAACTCACCGTTAGATTGCTAGTATCAGTACACCCCTCAATTGTTTTTTTTTTTTGTTGGAAACGGTGGTATCTAGGCCTCTTAGAGCACCTGACCACTCCCTTGGGCACGTGCAACACCCCCCAAGCCACACGCACCAGGTAAGATGGGATTACTCCATGAGGGTGGCCAACAGAGGGAGGGGATTCGAACTCGGGAAAAAAAGGAAAAACATTACAACTTACATTATTAAAACTTAAAAGACTATGGAAAGAGACTATATTATTACTCTATTACATATACACATAACAAATCTTAGCTTCTATTAGATTTTTATTTATTTTCAAGTTACAAGTTACCATTTTGGAAAGATTCTAGAAAGACAATACAATACATTGTTAGTATGTTATACATACACATTTAGCCTCTTAGGTTCTTATAAATCTTAAATTAAAATATTATATATGGTATAGCATATAAAATGAAGGGTCGGTCTTAAATTCTCTTGGTCGAATAGATCAACTGGTGTTTTGCGTATCCAAACTTTAATTGATAGAGTTCTCATTAACAGCAGCTGGTGTGATCTTATTGTAGCTTCTGAAGTTGAGATTTGCCCTTCTGGCATTTCTGAACACTCCCCATTGGTGGTCTCCCTTTCCTCAGTTGCCCCTAAAGGAAAAAAAACCATTCAAAATTTTCAATTACTGGACTCAACAGGGTGATTTCCAAAACATCATTGCAGAAGAATGGTAGAATAAGGTCTCGGGGAACCCTATGTTTCAGCTAACTCAGAAACTTAGGCACATCAAGTCTTGCCTGAAAGTGTGGAGCAGCTCAAAATTCAAGGAATTGGGCAAGAAGTCAGCAGAAGCTAAGAAAAACTTGGATAAAGTGCAATCAGACCTCAATGCCAACCCATCCATCAATGGATTGGCTAATGTTGAAAGAGGGCTGTTGACTGAGTATACTAATCTAGTCAAAGCAGAGGAAGCAGAAATCCGCCAAAAATCTCGCATTAAATGGCTGTCTCTGGGAGACTGCAACTCCAACTTCTTCCACCGTAACTTAGCTACTAGGCGTTTGTATAATAGAATCTTCTCTATTACTGATCGGAATAGCACTGTTCTTTATGACGATGATCAGATCAAGAATGAAGCGGTCAACTTTTTTCAAGAACTATTGTCTCCTTCAGTTGGCTCATTCTCAGTTGACAACAAAGTCTTACCCTCATTCCGATCAGTAAATGAAATGCAATTCAAATTCCTCAACAAGGAGGTGAGCGCAGATGAGGTGAAGCAGGCCCTATTTGCCATAGATGAAAACAGTGCCCCCGGGCCGGATGGCTTTACCTCCCACTTCTTTATTGCTTGTTGGGCAATTGTAGGGAGGGATGCTACTAAGGTAGTTCTTGATTTCTTCAGGTCGAGGCATCTCCTCAAAGAAGTCAACACCACTCTGATCTCCATCATTCCAAAATTCCTAAACCAAATACTTTTGCAGATTTCAGACCGATTTCTCTGTGCAACGTCATCTACAAGTGTATTGCCAAGATCATTGCCAATAGATTGAGAGAAGTTCTTCCTAACTCTTGGTGAGTCCTAACCAATCAGCCTTTGTTAAGGGTAGGAACATTTCCGACAACATGCTCCTTGCCCATGAACTTGTAAGAAATTATCATCGCGACAAAGGCAAGCCAAGATGCAATTAATATAGACATCCGCAAGGCCTTCGATACCATCAACTGGGAGTACATTCTTATTGTTTTGCATTTGATGGGATTCCCGCCCAAATTGATCGGTTGGGTAAGAACTTGCATTTCCTCTCCAAAATTTTCAATTAATACCAATAGCTCTCTGGAGGGTTTCTTTAAAAGCTCAAGAGGCATTTGTCAAGGAGACCATTTATCCCCTTTTCTCTTTGTCTTAGCTATGAAAGGTTTGTCCTCCTCTCTTGATCTTGGTTTCATTGAAGGCAGCATCTCTCCTCATGCTAGGTGTGGGGGCCCTTTGGTCTCACACCTTTGTTTCGCAGATGAACTTTTGGTGTTTGTGTAGGCAGATGAAATCTCAACCACCAAACTCAAGGCCATTCTCCTAATGTTCTCCTCTCAATCGGGGCTCTATCCGAATGCAGAAAAATCTCAGATTTTCTTCACCGGTACTTCTCCTCGGACTAAGCGCCACATTAAGGAATCCTTTGGCTTCAAAGAAGGTTCTCTTCCGGTAAAATACCTTGGGCTGCCTCTGTCCTCCAAGAACCTTTTCACAAGAGATTGCCAGCCTCTGGTTAGCCTTTTTCAAGAGAAGGTCAAAGCTTGGAAAGGCCGACTGCTTTCGTATGCAGACAAATTAGAACTACTCAAATCAGTCCTCATGAGCTCTCACATCTACTGGACAAGTTGTTTTATGCTCCCGAAGAACATACCAAAAACCCTTGAATAAATATGCTACCGTTTCTTATAGGGTGGCACAAATGAAAATCATTAAAAAAATTCCTATCAGTTGGCCTCGTGTTTGCACCCCAAAGGAGGAAGGAGGTCTTGCTATTCGGCGTCTATGCGACTCTAATTTGGCTGCCATCCTTTGATACTCTTGGAGCTTGGCTTCTAGAAGGAAATGCTTATGGGTAGACTGGATTACCACTAACCTTCTCAAGCAAATGAATTTTTGGTCTCTGAATGCTCATGGTCTTGGAGAAATATTCTAAAATGCAGACACTTAGCAAATGATTTAATAATCCACACGATCGGTAATGGAGCCTTGACTTCTGTTTGGTTTGACCCCTGGCACGCTAAAGGAATACTATCAGAAGCTTTTGGTCTGCGGCTCCAAATCCCCATCAATGCCACAGTCCCAGACTTGATCGTGAATAACAATTGGTCCTCTCAACCCGCCAGATCTACTGATCTCTAAGAAGTTTGGTCAGAACTCCCCCCCCCCCCCCCCTTGCACCCCCTCTCTGCTCAGTTCGCAGATAAGGTTCATTGGAAACCGAAACCTTCGGGTAATTTCAGTCTTAGATCTGCCTGACGCGCGATTTATCATCACCATCCGACTATCCCTTGGTCTGGTATTACTTGGTTTGCGATGAACATCCCTAGGCACAGCTTCATTACTTGGCTAGCCATGTTAGGTTCCTTGCAAACCCAAGACCTTCTGGTTAAACATTCAATTATTCCGCGCTCTCGTTGTCTATTTTGTCAGTGCCAAAATGAGAATATTAGCCACCTCTTTTTTGAATGCCACTTTACAAGATCTATCTGACAAAATTTGCTTGAGTTTTGTGGCTTCAACCAAAGAGCTATTCTGGAATGGGAGAATGAGAAAGCTTGGATCATAAAATCATTCAAAGGCAAAGGAATGCTCCAATCCTTCAAAAGAGTAGTTTTCAATGCTACCATCTACCCCGTTTGGAAGGAGAGAAACAACTAAATCTTCAAGAATGAATTCATTGACTCCTCCTCTCTCATTTCCCTCATCAAGAATGACTTAAGGGGCCGGTTTGTGTTGGATAAACCATCTTTAGACGACTCTCCTCGTAATAAATTCTTCATGGATAAATGGGGCCTTGAGGCTGAATTTGTGGTCAGTCATCCCCGTTCCTGCTCCTGGTTAGTCCCTCCTCCTCATTCTTGGGCTTTGAACATTGATGGTTCGCTTAAAGGTATTGTTGCTGGCATTGGAGGCCTTCTTAGGGACCACGATGGTGTTGTTTGTTCTGCCTTTGCTGAAGGTTGCTCACCTATCCCCATTGAATTGTTGGAACTTAAATCCATAAACAAAGGCCTTCAAATGGCCTTGAGCCTCAATGCGCTATGACTAGAGGTTTTCTCTGACTCAAAATGGGTGGTTGATGTCATTAATGATAAGCTTGTTCCGCTTTGGAAGTGGACAGTTGATCTTAGGGAAATAAGAAAATTGTTATCTTTGTTTGAAATTTGTAAGATATCTCATGTTTGGAGAGAGACAAACAGGGGAGCGGACTGGCTCGCAAAATTTTGTAATTCCATTTCTTCTTTCTTTTTCTCTCCTAGTGAGCTTCCGAGTGAGCTCTTGCCGATCCTCTCGGATGATAGGTCAGGGAAGCTTTACACAAGGTTGTAATGCTCTTATTGTCTTATCTATATATTCTGGTCGAGGTTTGCCTAACCCCAGCTTGCCTTCCAAAAAAATATATATATATGAACGGTCGGGCCTTGTGCTTATCAAGCTCGGCCCTCAAGTAAGAGGAGGCTTCTAAAGTTGGCTCAGCTCAGCCCTATGGCCTTATTGAGGAAAAACAACCCTTTACACTGCAACTTTTGTAGGGCCAGATAAGCCCGGCCCCTCATCAAAGGGCCGAATTGACAACCCTAATCCCACATCGAGTATCTCTATGTGCAGTGGTACGTACTTATCTTTTTAAACCAAAAAATAAAACTTATCTTTTTAAATATCAGCATTGGTTTCCTTTATTTTTAATACACACTAGTGGGTGGCACATGCGATGCACGTGAGAGAGAGGGGGGAAGGGGAGAGAGACTAAGAAGAGGGATCTTAGTAAGGACATTTTGAATTTTTTTTAAAAATATTTTGGGTATAAAAACTTGAAGGACTTTTTAGATTTTTTTTAAAAAAATGTGAGAGACACGTTAATATAGAAATAAACATTTTGAGAACCAAAAAACCTTACTTTTTCTCTTGAAAAGTAGTTATTACGTAGAGAGGGTGTGCCTCTTTGTTGAGAGAGACCAATGAGGGAGCATGAGAGAAGTTATGGATAAAGTTTTGAGGGAATCGTGGAAATATAGAGGGATTATTGTTAGTTGTAGTTGATATTACCTAAATACTCCTACTAACTTTTCTCATGTAAAATAAGATAATATAATATCTTAATTTTTTTTATATGGAGTTATGGACGAAATAAGAAAAAAAAATAAAAATTCACCATACAAACTACGTTCACAATACTATATCATAAAATTGGGACTCATTAGGAATATTAGAAAAAAAAATCAACCAACTTTTAACCCTGTTTCTCTCATTATAATAGTAGAGAGTTATAGACAAAATAGGAAAAATATAAAAAAAAAAATTTACCTTACTAACTACGTTCACAGTAAGACACCATAAAATTGGGACTCATTAAAAATATTAGAAAAAAATCAATTAATTTTTTATCCCCGCTTCTCTTATTATAGGACTTTGCTACTGAGACCCCATTAAGGCCGAGACCACCAAGACCATGCTCTAAGAGCATTGGATTTCAGGTGGGTCCATTTCACATGGTAGGCCCCACCTGAAATCCCATACTCTTAGAGCATGGTCTCGGCCCTAATAGAATCTCGGAAGCTTTATCTTTACTATTATAATGGGAGAGCCAGGCGTAGCCTGATTTTTCTGAAATTCCCAATCTACCCTCATATAAAATAAAACTTTGAATTAATGTTTTACTTTAATTCCCAAACTACCCCTTATTCATCGATTTATTTAAAAAATAGAATCACAGCCAATCGCGATTGAACTCAGGAAGAGTTCCCTGTGGATTAACACATGTCCCTTTTAACTCCTATTAATTGTGATTAACTCCTTGCCCGCACTCTCACGTGCCACCCGCTAGTCCATTATTATTATAATTATAGTCTTAGTTGAGAAATATCGTGATTGGGTGGATGATCATTTAATCATATAGTCCTCATTCCTGAATGCATACTGTAGGGTAATAAGTTCCATTTTTTTTATCGTTTTGCACAGTCGTACGTTAAAGTTAATGCGATAATGATATAACACGGCTGTGCACTTGGCATGAAAGCAATGGGGAGGAGGTTGTCCTCTTGAGGTATGATCACAGGTGTATTGCGAGGAGAAAAATCCAAATTCAAATTCCGAGAAAAATTCAAATTCAAATTCAAATTTTTTTCTTCCCAAAAACATGTGACATATAAGCAATTGAAGTCTCTTGCGTCCAATTGCGATTTAAATCGGAGAGCGTTCAATCGCACCCATATGTCAACGCATGCCTTTGTTAATCTTTATTAACCATGGTTAAGATTTACTAACCCTTAAGGTTCAACAATTTAACTAAGTCTTTTAGAAAAAATATTGACCCTTAAGATTAAAAGTTCTTGACCAGAGTTAAAATTAATTTAATATTTTTATAAAAACCAAAGTTAGATTATTGAATCCTAAGGAATAGTAAATCTTAACCATATTTAATAAGTATTAAAAGAGATGTGTTGACTAGTAGGTGCGATTGAACTATCCCCGAGTTCAATCGCAATTTTATTTTATTTTTGTAGTCAACAATACGGTTAGGCCGCAACCCCGGTTAGAGTCTTAGTATCTATTCGGTTAAGTTAATGCATAGCAATTTAAGCTTGGCTAGGGTGGCTATCCACCCCTTGGGATGGATCCCGAGACCTACCCCTAAGTAGGGGATACACTACCACCGGGCTAATCCCAAGGTATGTACAATCACAATTGGCTGTGTGATTGGCTGTGATTTGATGTCGAAAAAGAAAGGCATGTGATTTTTCTAATATGAATAAAGTAGTATCACCCACACATTAGAGGACATGGTCCCTTACTGGTTGTGACAATTCATGACTACAATGCCAAAGATTAGGTTAGAACATGTGCAACAAAAAGAATGGGATAGAGGGGAGCTTTCACTTAAGTGTGGAGGTTGGTGGTGGGGGCTGCATCGTAGTAAAAATATATAACAACTACAAATGCAAAACTTGTGATGGATTTGGAGAATGTCAGTGGTGGTGGAACTACTTTAAGTGCAGTTGAGATATATATATATATTTATTTATTGGGGATCACTTATTCAATATGAGTTAGGCAAAGTAGGAATTACTTACAACTAAACTAAAAAACATAGTAAAGACCTCTAATCCTAATGGATAATCTTGCTAAGTTAGGCAAAGTAGGAATTACTTACAACTAAGCTAAAAAACATGGTAAAGATGGCTACCTCTTGTTGTACGAAAGCGAACGAATAAAAGTGAAACAAATCCAAAAACAACAAATTAAACAAACGAAATAGAGTAAACAAAAACGGAGAGACGATTTACGTGGTTCGGCAATATGCCTACAACTACGGGCAGCGGTGATCGATTAATATATTCAACTGAAGTGTTTACAATGTTCTCACTCAGAAAACCATCTTCCCAATACACCCAAAAAGGGCTCACTTTCTCTTACGAAATAAACCCAAAAAATTCCTTATATCATTAGGGTTACATCATAAAGACAATATGAGTAAAATACCCAAAACAGGTCGAGCCAATATTCGGGTCAAAATTCCGGGTCATCCAGGTCACCAAACCAATCATCATGAATCCGGGTGAATTCATGACAACATCCAACACCTCTAATCCAAATGGATAATCTTGCTAATATGTCAATGTAGGGAAAGGTTTTTCGCCATAGTCAAGAAATTGGAAGTCAAAGGCGGGTAACCACTGCAACTCCCGGATAATGATGGTGAGGAGTAAGTTTTATGGCCGGAGATGACGACAATGATAAGTATAATTATGTCCATGGATAAGTTTATGGAGGTTGAGCTACTTATTATTGAAAGTATAATTTAAGTTGTCAAACAAAATTGGGGGAAGATATGAAAGGAAAATTGACAAAACTATATAGTTTGATGACTAATAAAATTAGTCATGACTCGAATGTATGGCATCAATGAAATATGTATCATCATTGTCAATGCCTTATTTCAAATTGCTCTTACTTTTATGAAAAATGTTATGAATTTGTTTACTTTGAGGGGGGAGGAGGACATGTATGTACATCATTTATATTGAACAAACAAATGAATTCTCATGCAGTCCTGCCAGTAAAAGTCCAAATAGTGGAATTCAAATTCAGATGATATTTTCAATCATTCTCAGTCTTAGTCAAACAGTAGAATTCCTATATATAGGCACTCTAATTCAGTGATATTATAATTCCAAAGAATTGCAATATCCACGATATTGCAATTTCTGTGATCCAAACAGACCCTTAAAGATTCGGATTTGATGAAGTATTTTTTTACACTAGCTGCTAAACTTACGCAACCCTCCAAGCTTTGGACCAATAATGCAGCTCACAAGCAGCACAACAAAATGGCTATCATGGTTCCAAATTATGGTCGCCATGGTTTTGAAAATTTCCTACATATTAATGGTAATAGGATCCATCGCTTCAAGGAATCTCATATTAGAAAACGAAGGACAAGATGCGCACCTTCTTTGGACAAAGAATCTCTGTTGGGCCAGGAAAAGAAAAAGCATAATATTTTCATATCTCTCTTTTTCTTTTTTTTTGGTACACAGCATCATTTAACAGCCGTTAGTATGTTAGTAGGTTAATAAATTTTGGGCTTTTCAACTACTTCATCATTGAAAGATTCAAACCCGTCCTCCCCCATAGGGGACACACTTCCAAACACTGGAACAACAAGGGAGGTGTGTCCCGTATTTTCGTCCATCTGCCTCCAATTGAAAAAAGGAAGAGTTGGTATTGAGGAATGAGAATCACTTGTTAAACTTGGGTTAGGCAAAGTTTGTCTTTTAAAGCCGTTTATTTTGTCAATAATCATCATAGTAAAGTAGGAAACTTTCCCAAGGATAAGTTCGGAACCAAGTACCCATAAAGTAAAGATGATGCCACCTATTCTTCCTTGATTTCTGAAAGTGAAGGATTCCCCATTCTCCTTATTGCTAATAGATGACAACATGAAATATGCATTATATATAGAGTAGTGATAGGCGTACCCATGAATTTCATTTCAAAAGCATCCTCCTAGTGGTGGATGCTCCTCTCTTAAATACTCACTACAATTGGTGAGCATTTAAGAGGGGGGCATCCACCAATAAGAGGATGCCCTAGGTTTCGAAATGGAATTCATGGGTACGTTAACTATTTCTCTTATATATCTAGTGGGAGGCAGGTGCGATGCACATGAGAGAGAGGAGAAGAAGGACCCAAATGAGGGCAATTTGGGAAAAAATTAAGGAATGTTTTAGGTATAAACTTGAAGAACATTGTCGATAAAAAAAATTATGAGGGACAAGTTAGCCATAGAAATATGATGTGGGAATATTTTAAAAACCAAAAGGCCTTAGGGGTATTTTGGGTATAGCAAAGAAAAGGGACGGGGGGGGAGGGGCTTCACGAGACGTTCTTCTTTCAAAGCGTTTTGCCAAGAGAGTGATGAGTCTAGTTATGCCACTAAGGTCGTCATGTGTCCCTTTTAACACTCCTTATCTGTGGTTATGATTCATCCACTTATCCTTGTTTTTTTTTAAAAAAAATATGAAAAAAAAAATTCCGTAGGACTTAGTGAATGATAACTGGTGCTTAAAAAAAATATTTTTTCTAAAAACTAAGGATAGTGGGTGAACCCTTGGGGTGGTGAATATTAACCGCATTTGGAGTCCCATTACACCCTTGAGGTTGCAATGTGTCTCTTTTAACACCCCTTAAATGTGGTTAAGATTCACCTATCCCTAGAGTTTACCCACAAATTATTGGTTTTTAGAAAAAAAAAAAAAAAATTAATCTTGGTTAAAATTCACTAACTGGTAGGGTTAAAAAATTTTTCCTAAAAACCAAGGACAAGTGGGTGCCCCTAGGGCCGATGGTTATAGAAATATGACATAGGGACATTTTGAGAACCAAATAGCTTTAGGGGCATTTTGGGTATAGCAAAGAAAGGGAGCGGCTAGGGCCTTGGCGAAACGTTCTTCTTTCAGAGTGTTTTAACTAAGGTTTAAAAAAATTAATATTTTTTCTAAAAATATTAATGGGTGTCAAATATTAATTTTTTTAGACCTTGGTTAAAATTACTAACTCCTACGGTTAAATTGTTTTCATATTTTTTTCTAAAAGCCAAGATAAGTAGGTGAACCCTAGGGGTGGGTGAATGAGGTTAGTCTTGTTATTGTTTTTCAATTAAAAAAATAAAATATATATCATGCCCCGAAACCCTTATACACAATACAACTTATATTTGTATAGGTTTCGAATCAAACCCGTGACATACCTCAAGGATAAATGCATTTTATAAACATATAAAATTGTTCCAGATTTATAAACATAACGAGCATAACTATAAAATTTAAACAAATATAAAGTGCAACTAAGTTCTCATGTATTCTTCTCTACTTATCACACTCTCTCAAAAAGCGATAAAAGATGTATTATCCAAGATGCTCAGCCCCTCAAGAGCTCCTATTAACTTTCAGATATTTCTTGAAAAGTCAACATAGAAGGTTGAGCACGGAGCTCACAAGATGAACACATATAACACATGCAATACATGCAAACACAAGTCATTATTACATTTTACTCAATATGAACTTACTGAAAACTCAAGTGAATTCATTTTCTTCATTTTGAATTACTTGGTCCACATTCGGCGACTTTCGACATCACCTCTACAATCACATCTTATTCTTCAATGACAGCCCCCTTGTCATCGCCTCACGACACGATTTAAGATTTCACACATGTTCCTTTGTTGGTTGCCCCTGGCAACACCTTGTAAGCGAAAAAATTGTTCTTGGCTTTCAAATTTCCTCCATTGTTGTATGGAGTTTATTGTTTAATGTGGGGGACTATCCTTCAAATCTGAGTAAACCCAGACTATTAAATTACCTTCCCTATTTTAGGGAAGAACCTCTAATTAAGAAGAAGAATTAAAGAATAACAATATTGAATAAAATATTTTATTTATTCAATGGGGTTGTCCAAATCTCATGTAGGCGTTACAGTTGCCTCATTGAGGTCTTTATATTTGCAGAAAAAGAAAACAACATGGTGGTGACCATTTTTTATGGGGCTCACCTGATGTTCTCCATGTCGAAGAGTATTCTTCTTCGGTTGTTGCTTGCATTTTCCTGGCTGTTGTTTGAAGGGGATGAGAGAGCTTTTCTTCTTTCGTCATCTTTTTCATGTCTTGCTTTATATGGATTTCTTGTGAGAAACCCTCCTCTTATAGGTTTGAGAGACTTATTTTTGGTCTCTCTCTTTGACTCCCTTCTTTTAGGGAAGTCAAAATGGCCTCTTCTTTTAGAGGATGCCAGCTCACGGGTCTTCCTTATCTGGGAGACTCTTAAAGCTCAAGAGAATCATCTTCTTTTGAAAACTCTTGCATCAGGTTTCCCCTTTTTGGGAGGAATCCTAGTATCTTTCGAAAATGAGGATATTTAATCACATCATTTCTTAGGATATAAGACATAGTCCTAATCCTATCATAATTATAGGGTGCCATGTGGCATCCCATGAGATTTTTAAAAGATGGGATCCTTATCTTGGGATCCTCACAGCTTGACAGAGAATCCTTTTTATCAAGGATTCTCTACCTTATGACAGTCAGATGCTAACTGTCAGCTGGGCACAGACTGACTTAGGTCAGTCCACGAACCAGAGGGTGAGACCATAGGTCTCGCCCACGAACTACTGGGTGAGACCATAGGTCTTACCCACGGATCACTGGGTGAGACCATAGGTCTTACTTGCGGACCACAGGGTGAGACCATAAGTCTCGCCCACAGACCAGAGGATGAGACCATAGGTCTTACCCACGGATCACTGGGTGAGACCATAGGTCTTACCTGCGGACCACAGGGTGAGACCATAGGTCTCGCCCACAGACCAGAGGATGAGACCATAGGTCTTACCCGTGGTCTGGGGTTAGGTCTAGGACCAAACGTGGTGATGGTTGCTCTGTGAGGTTTTATCCTCACGGATTGGACACAGGTTAGTCTCTCGGAGGCTGGCACTTAGGGTTATATCCGTGAGATTTTATCCTCACAGATTAGACACGTGTCAACCTCTTGGAGGTTGACACTCAAGTTTGATCTGTGATGATTTATCCTCACGGATTGGACATGTGTCAACCTCTTGGAGGCTAGCACTCAATTTTGATCTGTGGGGTTTATCCTCACGAATTGGACATGTGTTAGCCTCTTGGAGGTTGGCACCCAATTTTGATCCGTGGGGTTTATGCTCACGGATTGGACAAGTGTCAGCCTTTGGGACGCTGGCACCAAATATGATCCATGAGAGTTTATCCTCACAGATTGGACATATGTCAGCCTCTCGGAGATTGACACCAAGTATGATCCATGAGGTTTTGGTCCTCACAGAATAGATAAGTGTCAACCTCTCGAAGGTGGGTACTCAAAGGCTATCCGTGAGGTTTTATTCCTTACGGATTGACACGTGTCAGCCTCTTGGAAGTTGGCACTTAGGATTAGATTCGTGAGGTTTATCTTCACGGATCAAACCCCGCTTTACCTTGCTGGGTGGCATGATGCCAGCCATCAGCATTTAATGCTGATAGCTAGAAGGACTGTACATGTCACAGACACGCGTGAATCAAACCATCTCTCAGAGAGACAGTGATCAAGTGTGTGTCATTGCACATACACCTGGGCAATGGACATTGAATTTTCACTGCCCACAAATGCCCCTCAGGATCTGGATGGTTGGAAATGATCCATCCATCTGGATCCTGACACCTAGCAGTGATAGTGGAGAGGCTTAGCTGCCCTTCACTTAAGGTGTTAGTAGGAAACTCACGATGGGTTTTCCTGATCGAATGATGAGGTCACCTCTGTCATTAAGGTTAAAACGGCGGGGAACATCCCTGCCATCTGGGCCGTCCATTTTGAAATGGATGGTCAAAATTAGCCAAAACACAACTTTTATAAGGATGCCTTAGACTTAGGGAAGACACTCTGTCTTCCCTAACCTTCCAAACCCAGAGAATTTCTGAGTTCAGAGTCTTCTTCTCCAAGAAAGCAAGAAATCCTCTTTCTTCCTTTTCTTTCAAATCTTTCATTCATTTCAAGGTAAGATTTGACTCTAATCAGGGTTAATGGGGGAAGAACCAGTGTTCTCCCCTGATTTTTTTTTTGATTTACCAAAGATGAAAATGAGAGTTTAAAACCCCATTCAAGCGGCTCAGGTGCCCATTTGGGCATTTCTTTGGGTCTTTTGACCTTGGGATCCCTTGGAATGCATTCTTTTGCATTTCATGGGTTTTCCTAGGTCAGGGAGAACCTGGGATGCCCTTTTGGGCCTCCTGCAATTTCTGGCAGGAATTCTGGTTCCATTGCCAGAACCCTTGAGTTTTCCGGTTATGGGAAACCAGACTGGTGACTCACTGTTCATGGTCTATGGCCACGGATAACTTGCCCACAAGACTTTTGTCCGTGAGCTCAAAATTGATCCGTGGATTTTTTCCACTGATGCTTTTAAGTTTTATGAATTTTTGTCCGTGAATATTTTGAATATCCATGGATATTTTCCATTGACATACTTCCCACAGAACTTTTATCCGTGAGCCTAAAATTGTCAGTAGATTTTGTCCACAAATGCTTTTAATATTTACAGACTTTTGTCCATGAATATTTTTAGTATCCGTGGATATTTTCCACAGACAAACTGCCCACAGGACTTTTGTCCATGAGCCTAAAATTTATCCACGGATTCACTTAATTTTTACAGACTCTTGTCTGTGAAAATTTTGAGTATCCATGGATATTCCTCATGGATGGGCTATCCACAGGACTTGTAATCCCTGAATCAGAAACTGTCCATCCGTGGACTTATCCACAAATTCACTTAACTTTCAAGGACTTTTGTCCTTGAAAATTTTGAGTATCCATAGATATTTCCCACGGATGGGCTATTCACAGGACCTTAGTCCTTGAATTAGAAAACTTTAACCGCGGACTTGTCCACAGGTCTTATTCTTAGCATTTTTCCTTAGACATTTGTCATGATAATTACCCATGGACAATTGCCTTAGCAAAAATCCTTAGGATAATCGCTTTTTAAGCAATTTAATCCTTAGATGCATACTTTAAGTGAGGCATCCAAATTTCACAGACTCGGGTTTTACACCTAAGTCTGGAATTGATTAATCTTTTAATCAAATAGTAATCATTTCAAATTACCAGGACGGGTGTATACCCCCATCTAAAGGCCCACTTTTGACCATTTAATCTGAATTTCATAATTTGGTTTAATTTCTTTGAACTGAATCATTTTGCATGTTCTGTCTTTTTTCTTTTACAGAATGGCTGGAGCACTAAAATACTTTCACAAAACTAAGAACCTTGGTCAAGTTGACACTGATGAAGATAATAAAAATGGGGCGAGTCTGAATCGCCAATTGGAGATCATGGGAGAATTCCGAGTAGAGGACATCAAGCCGCTTCCCATCACAGATCCAAGAGAGTGGGTACTTCACAGAAGAATACCCGTATGCATTTATGATGCCAAGAAAGGTGTAATAGGCAACCGATTGGTTTCTGATG
Organism: Tetracentron sinense; assembly: GCA_015143295.1. Classification (NCBI taxonomy): domain Eukaryota; kingdom Viridiplantae; phylum Streptophyta; class Magnoliopsida; order Trochodendrales; family Trochodendraceae; genus Tetracentron; species Tetracentron sinense. Next base: position 3,972,044 of record CM026569.1, read on the forward strand.
GAAGCTATCTAATACCTTCTCGTGCTGCAATATACCCGCCAGGCGAAAATCCAGAGAGGATACTGAAGGAAGCCTTCCCCATCCTGATGACTCAGACTGATGACATTTGCTCGGATACCTCTATGGTCGTCAGGAGGTTCTCCACAGTCGACGATAGAGCTTTATGGTCATCGTGGGTTCATGATGTATATGTACGCTTTTGTGACGAACTGATACCTCTTAGTATCCAAGGAGCAGTTGGACTCGCTAGATATGAATACAAGCGGGATGCTTTTTTATTTCACAGCCTTCTCAACCGATGGTGCGCCGAGACCAACGCTTTTCACATGGCCTAAGGGGAGGTCGGAATTTCAATTCATGCGATGAGCCGCATTTCAGGGCTGCCGGTCAGCGGAGCCTTCTACGATGATTTCAACCCTTTCAACAACGTTCTATATTCAGAGAACGTCCTTGATTGCACTCAAGAATTGTACAAGATTTACAACGTTCTTTTGAAAGCAAATGTGGATAGAGCGACGACTCCTACTGATAAGGGTAAGGCTCCCGCCGTTGAAGAAGAAACTGAAGAAACAATGCCGAGCAAAGGTGTGAAGGCACGCAAAGTGAGCAGAGTCACTCTAAGGCAATGGCTAGAATATTTCTTCAAGGGAGAGCCATATGAATATTCCAAGCTGATTTACATGACTTCGTCAAATGAAGAAATCAAGAATTCGGCAATCAAGACCAATGACGGAGTCAGCAGAGAAGGTTATCTGGCTGCCTTCTTGTCTTGTTAGTTGTGTAGTTTTGTCCTGCCTTCACACAGAGGAGAATTGATTCACCCTGAGACATTCGTGGTGGCTGGACGAATGGCGACTAGTGTGAGACAATCTCTACTTGTCCCAATGATGATATTATTGTATAGAGAAATGGGAGTTATCGCCCAGAGCAAGTACCCAGGTCATCAGCTAGCCCAACGTCCTTTCCAGTACCTGTTTGGCTAAATTGGTCAGTATTTCCCTTCTTCTTATCCGAGACGGATAACTAATGAAGCCGAGATGGATCTGCCATACTTGGTCTACATAGCCGGTCAAACACTAGCCAAGTATCGCTCTTGGGAAACAATTAAACACATGTTCGCCGCTCCTGATCTTTATAAGGCTCGTCCTTTTAAGGGAGCTTCAGAGCTGGCTGCGAATGACTATTTGGTAGAAGACATGAGTTTAGGTTATTCTGGCAGAGATTTTTTGATGATGATGAGTCTTCATCCAGCCAAGTTGTTGTGGCGTCTCGGTAAGGAATGCTTCGTGGAACCTTACTATCCGAGCAGATTTGGCTAGTAGTTTGGGTACGACCAAGCAAAACCACCGGCTTTAGAAACCGTTGATCACACTTTGACCAATTTTTATTGAGTTAAGCAAGAGTGGAATCACTTGATACGCGTTGACACTTGATCAAGATTCTTCATTCCCTCTCAAGCGCAGGAAGGTTGACCTTCACTGAGATTTTCCACTTGGTGGTTGAATTGCTCCTCCGCGTATTTGAAGTATGGTGGTCGTGATATTCCGGTCGTGGTCGTGAAGGAACATTTGGCAAGGATTGTCGCGGCTACTGCTAAGGTAGGTGGAACTGCTCCCGCTCAAGCACCTGGTGCCAGAAAAAGGAAAGAACCGTCAAGGGCCAAGGCACCTACCAAAAGACGAAAGACAACCACCGCTACCCATAAGCATCCGAGGACTAGACCAGCTCCTATAGGAAAAGGCAAGCGCATCCAGAGAAGCCCATCTCCTACTATAGAATTGACTGGAGAAAAGATTCAAATGGCCAAGATAGCTTCACTTGCGGCTGAACATAATATACCAATCTATGCTGACGCTGAGAATTTTGAGGAAACGTACGAAGGACGTCATGGTGCTGCAAAATTTATTATTTGTCTTGAAGATCCTTTGGCTGTGACCACTGTTGGGGTGGATGTTCAACCTCGCATTTTGGAGGGATTAGGTGAGACCATTGTAGCTGACCCAAGTGATAATGTTGATGGTGGAGCTGACTCGCCTGCATACAACGATTATCAATCCACTCTCGATCGAATTTCAGGTGACTTTGCTGATAATGATCAGGATGCTTCTGTAAGCCTCTGTCCTTATGCAAATCGTTTGGCGGCTGCACTAGAAGAAGCTCATAGAGCCAATGAACTAAAAGCATAGCTGCTTTTTGAAGCTCAAACAGCTGAAGCCGCTTTGCTCTCTCTTCAAGCCCAGCGGGCTATCAGGAAAGCTAAGAAACGTGCTCTTAAGACTGGGCAATCGTCTGGTTCGAAGACCGATGGAGAAATCATTCAAACGGTAGGTATTGGGGTATTATACTAATTATAGTATAAAATATAGTTCTGACCCGTCCCGACCCGCCCCATCTAATGCTTAACGGGCTGGGGCAGGGACAGAGTTAAAAACTATTTTGAAAAACCCGTCCCACCCCAGATTTGGGATGTGTTTGGGGTATTAGTTTTTCATTAGGGGCAGGGTCGAGATGGGGGCGCCCCGGTCCAAACCCGCTCCGTTGTCATCCCTAAGTCTAAGGATTTTAAATAATTCACTTAAGCATGCATGACAATTGATCATCATGAAAACATGCAATTTATGAAGTGCCAATGAGAGAAATGAAGTAAAGTTTTCAACCAAAAAAAAAGTAGAGTTAAAACATGTATAAAATGAGGAAATAGTATGGTTATAATAGAAGGGAATCCTAAAACATGAATTGTTTCCAAATTCAGGTATGAAAGGTAGGATCGTTCGAACGTCACCACATCGTTTGAACGGTTACCCAACCGTTCGAACGGTTGATAGTTCTAGACTTGGTAAAATTTCTAAAAGGAGAACAGTATACATAACCATTCGAACGGTTCCAAGAAAATGGAACAATTATACTTTTTAACATAAACAGTAGTGACCACCGTTCGAACGGTGGATAGACTGTTTGAACGATCGCTCACAGATTTCGAGGAAAACCCCAATTTTCACCCAAAACCTCCTAATCAACCTCATTTCCGCCTAGATTGATTCTAGGCATTTATTATACAAAAAAAAGAATTAAAAACAGTAATGACATGAATTTAAAGCCTAAAAGAGTGTTCACTTGCCTCAACCCTAAAGTTTTAGGGTTTATAGAAGATAGAAAACCCTCAAATAAGTTAGCTTCACAATCTTGAGTCTCTCTTAGCAAGAACTTCGAGTCTTGAGCCTTAAATCTCACTCTTCAAGCCACAAAACCAACTTCCAACCCTAGCTCATTCTTCTTCCTTCTTCCCAAAATTTTCTCTTTAGTTTAGGTTTTTCTAAAAATGATTGATTAGGTAATCATTAGCTTTTTATTCTAAAACTCATTCTTGTACTTTTACCCAAATACCCTTACTAATAGTGTTTGGTTACAACCCAATGTTAAACCCTTAGGTGTTTAATGCTAATTTCAAATTATCCCACCCAAGGTAATTAAATACTCATGGCCAAACAACACATCAGAATATTACTGAAATACCCCTAGGCTAGGAAGTTATGAAAACACCCTTAACATTTAAAATAGGAATTTCATAATTGCTACAATATGATATAAAAGTTGTTAGGTAGAAAAGATCACTCACTATATTAGATATATTCTTAAGCAAATCCATGCAATAACCTCAATACAAAACTAGTGTCGAGGAACATAAAAAAAAAAAAAAGCCTTCAGCCAATTTAGACACCATGTAGGACATCAAGAACGCTATTGAAAAAGGAGCTATATCTCGAGCAAGAAAATTGTGGCACTTCATCCAGATAACCGTGAGTGAACAGGAAACCCTTTAGGATGATATGAATAATGAGGAGGTGGGAAGCAACTGGAGACTTAACTCGCATCAATAGAAGCGGTGGGAAACATCTAAAATGGAGGCCATGTTGTGTGTTGCATGATGGAGGTAACGCGTGGAGTAGAAGAACGCGTGGAAAGAGATGATATATAGGGACATGGATAATTTTCAATGTATAATGAGAACTTTCAAGGATGTAAGAGGAAAAGAATAAGTCGATTGTGTGCTGCATGCTAATGTGGGGTACCACGTGTTGGTGAGAAAAAGATAAAATTGAAAAGAAAATGGAGCAAGGGTATTTTAGAGATAGACAAGTTCGACGATAGTTCTAAGCTTATACGCTCTTTTTATATAGGTTATAGACAAATTTCAACACTCTACTCCTCCTTTCCACATAATCCATCTTTTGAGGGGAAACTGTTGACTGCTCTCCAAGGTTTGGAAGCCAATACCCAGTTGCTGCACTCTCACTCTCAATCTATCCAGAAGCTTGAGTCCCAAATGGAATAACTAATTAATGTCATAAACTAGAGATGGGAAGGGAAGCTCCCAAGCCAACCGGTGAGCAATCCTAGGGGTGTAAACATGACTAACAATGCTCAACACAATGGTAATCCTTGTGAACATGTGCAAGTCATTACCACCCTAAAGAATGGGAAGGTAGTTGACAACATGGTCAGGGAGAAATAGGTTGAAGAAGAAAAACCCATTGTGGACTCATCGAAGTCAAAGGGAGAGGGAGTGAGTAATCCTAAGAAGGACCAAGGTCCTTCCACATCTACATCTACATCTCCATCTCCATCTATCCCTACTCCTTTGGCGCCATATATGCCTAAAGCTCCATCTTCACATTGATTGAATGAACCATCCCCTTTTGACAAAAAAAATGAGCTAATTGGAAGACATGATGGAAGTCTTCAAGCAAGTCAAGATCAACCTCCCCCTGCTTGATGCAACCTAGCAGATTCCGGCTTATGCCAATTTCCTCAAGGACCTATGTACCCATAAGCATAAATCGAGGACACGTGTCCAAGAAGGTCCTTCTCACCGAGCAAGTGAGCTTTATTCTTCAACATAACACTCCTAAATTCAAAGATCATGGTGCTCCTACCATCTCCTGTATCATGGGAGACCACTCTATTGATCTAGCACTCCTCCATTTAGGAGCTAATGTTAACTAGGTACCCTTCTCGGTGTACAAACAACTAGGTCTAGGTGAGCTCTGCCCTACAGTAGTCATCCTGAAATTGGCCGATAGATCGGTTAAGATGCCTTGTGGAGTGACCAAAGATGTCATCATCAAGGTTGATAAATTTTACTTCCCAATCGACTTCCTTGTCCTTGATATGGAACCAGTACAGAATCCAAAAGAGGCAAATTTTTGTTATCCTTGGTCGTCCCTTCTTGGCTATATCAATGCATGTATAAATTGTAGGACTAGGGTGACGGGTGTGTCTTTTAGAAATATGAAACTCCGGCTGAATATTTTCAATGCTTCCAATCAACCATCGAAAAAAGATGAGTGTTTCTTAGTTGATACTGATGAGCTAGTAGAAGATGTCACTCTTGATATCTTGACTGAAAATCTAGTAGAGGCATGCTTAGCTCATTTTGGGTTTGAAGACTTCAACATTGAGAATTCCATAGAGGAAGTCAATTCATTGCTTGATTCTATGCCTCTTATGGATTTCCCACCGTGGAGAGCCAAATAGAAACCTTTGCAAATCACCTCTAGCATACTTGTCATCCCTTCCCTAAAAGCCTCTCTTGAGTTGAAGCCACTCCCTGCGACACTCAAATATGTCTTCCTAGGCCTTGAGGACACTCTTCGGATCATTAGTGCTTTTAACCTATCTAGTGAGGAAGAAATTGAATTAATGAAAGCGTTGAAAAAGCATAAGGGAGCTATGGGGTGGACCACAACGGATTTGAAGGAAACCAACCCCTCCGTTTGCATTCATCGCATTCATCTCAAAGTGTTTGCAAAACCATCTCGAGAAATGAAACTATGGAGTGTTCTGAGCACTATAATTCTTCCACCCGAGCGGATCGCCCCATGAGATGGCCCAATTTTTAATTAAATTCATGGTTTTAAAAAAAGTTGACTTTTTTTTTTGTTTTATTTTGTGCCAGTCACTTTTTGTAGTAGTTCGCCCACCCCTATAGGAGGGCTTTTTTTTCCTATTTAAACAAGTCTAGGGGCAGTTTTGGTATTAAAAAATGAATCGGTTTTGGGGCAACAGCCAGGTTTCATTTTTAGGGTAACAGAGATATAGACCATTGGATGGCATAAGGCATCTCGAACAAGCCTTATAAAATCCTCATTTCAATATTACCGTTGAGCTTGAGAATCCCTCTGGCCTGTCTAGAGTCTGAATACCCTCTCACAAGATCGCATAGAATAGTAAGTAAAACTAAAATTCTTTTCTTTTGATCTTTTCACTTTGTTTTAAGATTTATTCTATTGATCTGTAAATGCGTTGTTAACCTTCTAGAAAATTGTCTGTAATCCGAGTTCATAAACCCTAAATCTTAATGTAGAACTAGGGTTTTTGGGTGAATATAGAGCTTTTCAATATTTGCATTGTTGGTGGGGTGGTTGGTTTTTTATTTTATCAATGATGGAAATTTCATACAATATCATGAATCTAGTTTTCTTCGAGAACTCCTTTGTTGGATGTGCTAGTGGAGTATAGATGAATCTAGGGTTTTGATTTGAGTTTTTAAATTGCGTAAATCGGGTTGGCCGAGGCGGGGCGGGGCGGGGCCGGGTGTATACTTTTTTAATAGGGGCAAGGATGGTTTCACATTGTATAAGCCCTGATCGGGGACGGAGCAGAGTATGGGGTTGGTGTATTATAATTGGTTCGGGGACGGGGTAGTAGAAATTCACCCTGACCCGCACCATTGCCATTCCTTGCACACGGGTTGTCTAGATTGCTTAATGGATTTAGACTCTGCATGGTCCACATATAAAAATTAAAATTAAAAAAAAAATTGTCAAGTAAATACCTTGGGTTAGTTGTTTAATTCGATAGGAAGTCTGATAACAAGTGGTTGACAAAGAAACTGTTTAAGGCTAGGTTGAGATCACATATTCAAATGCTAGTTCACTACACACCAAAGTAGACCGATGACTAACTTTAGAAAAACATAAAAGTTTGAAATTGGGTTGAAATTGTTTGAGATTTAGAATGTGGAGAGTCAAAATTTTAAGCTTTTTAATAATTTGAGAATTGAGTCGTATATGCTACGATTTTCATGATTTAAAATATGTTCAGTTACTATTTGAAATTTGTTTGTAAAAAGCTGAACAATTATCATGCATTATGCATGATAATTGAGACAAGATGAAAGGTGAAGAAGTCGAAAATTCATTCGCTAGAGGAGTGTGCATAAAGGCTATGCAGGATTGGTGGTGGAGGAGGTGATGATTCGGAAGTGACGCTTGTCGGGTATGAGAAAGCCAACAACAAAATGACTAGGCCTAATACTATGGTAAGGCTCACCACCATTAGTTGTGTTGCTCCCACACCGATTTAGATGTGTCATGCATTCGAGAAGAATTGCAGGATTACATGTTAGTACTGATGTTTGTGGGTATAGTCTCTGGTAAACCCTCACGAGACCTTAAATCGTTCACTAAGGTCACCTAAAGGTTTAAAAGGCTTGTTGCATATGCTAAATGTAATCGGGGATCCCACAAAAGCGGATGTAGTTTAGTTTTTATTTCTTTATTTTACATTGCTTGAGGACTACCAATATGTAAGTTTGGGTTGTGATTGGTGTTAAATGTTACATATTTATGCATCTTAAACTACAATTTTTAATTCCTTAGAGTGAGTTTAGATACTATTTAATGACACTTGAATGCCTCCATCTATTTCAGGTTCAATTGAAGAAAAGACATTAAGTCTCAAGCTTTGTGGGCTTGGAAGGCTTAGAAGAGCCTCAGTCATGGCAAGGACTGAAGGAAAAAGATGAAAAGATTGAACAAAGGAAACCTGCAAGTTCTGATCGATTGTCGGCTAGCTCTAGTCGATCGGAAATCAACAAATTGCAAAAGAGATCCAATCAATTGGATCGAACCAGAGAAATTCCTAATAGAAGAATATTAGTTCCGATCGATTGGAGCTCCACAAAAGACTTCACGTGAAAATATATTAGTTTTGATCATTCGGAAGTAAGTCTCTGATCGATCGGAGATCGGCGTTTTTGCCTCGAGATTCATGCACGGAAATTAAAAGTTGAACCCTAATTAGAAGTCCATAAGTCCCTATATATAGGAAAGCCTTGGGTTGTTCCTAGGGTTTTGACATTAAGGAAATGAGGTTATGCTAGAGATCTGTGAAAGTTGGAGAATGAAGCATCCATCATCAAGTTTGGGTTCTTCGTTGTTTTTCAAGAAGAACTAATTCATTTTTTAGGGTTTAAATGAAACTCTAGCCAAGTAACAATGTTTACTTGTATTTTATTGAGAGTTTTTAATGTTTGTAAACATTGATTGCACAATGTGAGGGTTGTTCATCAACCAGATTTAGTTGATTCTATATTCAATCTCAATGAAGATTGTCCTTGTCTTAGGTTTTACATTGTTCTTATTGAAATCATTCATATTGAGTTTCTAATTTTCTTTATGCAAATTGTGCAATGGTTTTTAATGTTCAAGGGATTGAACAATAGGATAATCTATGCTTAGGGAAGATGAGTAGTTCCACAATCCTAGTTTAGTGTGGACTCTCCATGCTAACCGAAGATAAATCATTCCTAGTGTTTGATTACTTGTTTTATTCTGGTGAATTGAGTTGAGACAGATGACAATTCCCTAAATGAATACATTAGATCATTGTTAGGAGGTTAGTGGTGGATTCAAATCATCTAGATCTCTCTCTTAATTTTACCAAATTCACTTAATTATTTTCTGATAATTAGAATCATTAGATTAATTTTAGTTTTTGTTAATTAATCTAAAATCATTTGTTCACCATTAAAGCTACAATTAATCCTAGGAAATAAACAATTTAACTAACACAGTCTTCATGGTTCAGCACCTTCAATACTAATCACAATTTTAAGGAATTTGTGTTATTACAAGATTTAGTAAATTGATGATCAAGTGTCGCTTTTGTTCTTTGAAAAGGTGTAATCCTGCTCCCCATTCTAGCATGGTTGCTTAATAATTCCCTACTACAACCACAAAGGAAAATAATCACCTCCTCGGTTGGTGAAGCGAGGAGGGCGTCTCGAGGAACCTTTTCTGTCATGTATCCTCTATTAAGGCCCTTTTAACTATGGTTAATTTACTCACTTTTAGGATTCATCCATTTACCCTTGATTTTTAGAAGGAAAAAAATTAATCACAAGAATTAAAAAAATTTAACCAGAGTTCATGACCATTGACGGGGTTGTAACTTGTCGCCCGTGGAGCGTACTATTGCACAACCACAAATTGCCTTTTTTTTTTTTGGTAACTCAACAACACCACCAGCGAAGCTGAAGGCAAACACAAATTGCCTATTGATACATAAAATTAAATGGCTAAATTAGGCTATATTCTTTATCCCTTAGTTTCTTTTGACAACCATGTAGACTTGTAGTCTGAAACCAAAAGTAGGGCGGTAAACGGAGCGGATATTGGTATATTTGAATTCGTATCCGGATATCCAAATCCAAATAAATATCCGGCGGATAGCGATATATGATATCCGTATCCGACTCCGATTAAAATATCCGGATTCGGATAGTATCCTAATTATCCGATTAATTTTTTTAAAAAAATTAATATTTAAAAAATGTACAAATATATAAATTTTTATTAAAAAATATATTTTAAAGGTTATATTATTTTTATAAATTTAAAATATATTATTTATATATATATATATATATATATATATATATTATAATCGGACGAATATTTATTGGATTGGATATAACAGTACCCGAATCTGTATCCGATTATGAATGGATAGCATTTTACTATCCGAATCTACTCTGCCGGATACCTATCCGGATAATTATCCGACTAAACGGATACGGATAATATTTGCATCCGTTTACGTCCTAACCAAAAAAAGTCAATCGGAAGTTAATAATAGAAAAGATTTTTTTCCCCAAGGAATTTGCTTAAGCTCAAGCCATGTTTCATGTCTAGATGATGTAACTATGCTAGAAGGTTTTTTTTCCTCCCTTTTGGCCCCAATTTCTTCTAGATTTGATGTATTCCTTGTTGTTTTATTATATCTTGTTTCCTATCAACTGGACCTACGTTTCACTCAATCCCGACGAGACCCACCATGTTTTTGAAATTTGATCGGGTGATCTGTTAGCAAGGTCCTTCAATCACTCCTCATTTTTATTTATATTATATTATATATATATATATATAAATTATGTATTCTATTTAAATAGTTTAATATCTCAAATTTATAGAAAGTATTAAACATGTATTTAAATTTTAATTACTTGAATACTTTTTTTTATCTTCTTTAGTTTATTGTCACTTGAGCATTGCACAAAATCTTTGCTAAATATAGATATGGATTATTATTAGAGCAATAGTTCGCTCCCTTACTCTCGCATAGCCGACCTTTGAATTCCCATTAACTCGGGTTAATTTTTTTTAATCTTTTAGTTTATTTTTCTAAGAACCAAAGATAGATAGATGAACTCTAAGAGTGGATGAATCTTAATCACAGTTAAATGAGATTAGAAGAGGGACATGTGGCGAGAAAATGAGAGACAAGATGCCCATCTTTGCGTCACTAACCGAGGAGATGATTATTTTCTTTGTCTTTATTATTATAATTCAAGAGGTAGGCTACGCCTGATTTTTTTCGAAATTCCCAAACAACCCTCATATAAAACAAAACTTTGATTTAATGTTATATTTTAATTCCCAAACTACCCCTTGCTCTAAAGAGTAGAATCACAGCCAATCGTGATTGAACTTGGGGAGAGTTCAATCCCACCTGCGGGTTAACATGTGTCCCTTTTAACTCCTATTAACTGTGGTTAACCCCTTCCACTCGCTCTCACGTGCATCGCACATGTCACCCGCTAGTTGTTATTATTATTGAAATTGAATGAGATTGCTCAAAATTTAAATTTTATAAGTAGATTCAAGATGCTGTATCAGATTTGGTGAATTCTATGATAAGATCATAATAAGATCGTACCTGTTTATTCTAAATGAATATGAATTGGATCTGAATTTTGATCGGATCCATTTTCCATCATACTTTTTTTTTTTTTTTTGGCGGGCGATTGAAATCTAAATGAGTTAACAAACACCGGTCCAATACACATCACACAACGGACTTATGAGGATTCACTGTCATACTTCAAGTCTACGTAACGAAACCTGCATATCGGCCGAAAAAGTAGGATCTGACCGTATAATATCGGGATTGAGGTTGAATCCTTTTGTAAGAAAAAAGATAACAAGGCATTAAAGACTTGATTATCTTTAAACAGTCAAACAAGACTGTCTTAACTATTACACTTCTTTAACAAGAGAGGTGTTCAGTGTTTTTTTTTTTTTTGAAAGAAAATAAAGACGGCATCGGACGTCCATTCATCATCCGGCATATGCCGTTAAAAAGGGGAGAAGTTTTTTTGTTTTTGGTTTTTTATTTTTTTTTAAGACACACAGTTAGGCTGCAACAAGGTTAGAAGTTAATATTTGTTCAAAGTTAAGGACGGATGGAGAGTACAACACTCTCACCCTCTCGGGAATGGATCCCAGAACCTTCTTCCTAAGTAAGAGATACACCTACCAATGGGTTATTCGGGTGTGTTTCTCCCCAATTTTTTGTTTACTTCTCTCCACTTATATCTCTCCCATTGTATCACCACATGAGAGATGATGAATGGACGCCCTAGGCTAGGCCTCGGGCATACCCTATATGTAATCCGATGCCAATAAAGAAAGGTACTGATTTTTTCCGAGAGTAGAGAGCAAGGCTAACAAAACTCTTAATAGGATCTCTTTTATTATAAAAGAAAAAAGATTGAATCACAGCCAATTGCGATTGAACTGTGGAATAGTTCAATCACACCCACAGACTAGCACGTTTCCTTTTTAACCCTTAGTAATTGTGGTTAAGATTCATCAATTCTTGTGGTTCAACAACATAACTATAGTTTCTAAAAAGAAATATTAAAAAATATTAATCCTAAGGATTAATTTTTTTAAAACTAGAATTAAATATTTTTTTTATAAAAATCAAAGTTATATTGTTAACCTTAAGAGTTAGTGAAACTTAAACACTTAATAGAGGTTAAAAGGTATACTTGTTGTCTTGCGGGAGCGATTGAATTCATACTTGTTGTCTAGTGGGAGCGATTGAATTCTCTCTGAATTCAATTGCAATTCGCTGTGATTGGATCATAAATAGGAAACAACAGAGGTGTGGTAGCTCTACCCTCATTCAATCGCTTGTTTTTCTGAAAATACTAGCCCCAGGCGCTGTCTTCCTTCTACGCAACGTGAGGCCAACACCTGTTAAACCAGTTTCTAATATAGGGTAGCAATATCACGTGTTCCACCGACACTGCGCCTTTGGAAAAAAAATTATGTTATTGTGTTTGGTGCAAACTGTCCTCTTCTGTTTTTTTGGTTCATTGAAGGCCACATGGAGGGCGGAGCCACATGGGCCAGGGGGCTAAAGCCCCCTGAAAATTTAGAGAAAAAAAATTCCTACTAATACTTATCGGGGTATAGTCTTGGGAGAGGGGCGGAGCCCGAGGACCGAACGCTCTAGCCGCTCTAAACTTTTGCGAATAAATATATATTTTACAAATTGACACAAACAGACATGATGGCTCATGGAACTTCGCTTTCAAAACAAAATAAAATAAAATTTCTAGGGGCGTATCTTGGCTCTGTCCCTGGTCATATTATCACGGTCAACTTTTTGATTTTGCGGAACAACCGTGCGGTGTCTCGATCATTTCATGATCTCAGCCAGCCTTACACCATTACACTATCCATTCACTGAATCGACCCAACGTCTTATGCTACAATGCTACGACAAGGTACGATCCACTACCGAGTCTCATCCGCTAAGCTACGCTTAGCTAGCTTACGCATTACTTCATCATGTCACACCCGACACTCGTCCAACACATAAGGTTTCCGCGTCACTGAGGTTCCGTCTCATGCATCTCTCATGATGCTCAGGTTCCCTGATCAAGCCGAGCATCCAACAATGTCCGATACTCTTGAACACGACTATCAGTCATCCCCACACATCACGGATAGCTTAGGAGTACCACTGCCCCGTTTACCGAGCATTGAGGGAACGACGCTCACAACGCGATCCTCGGTCCTCTGACCGAGTATCCCAACCATACCTCGCATCCCTCCTAGACGAGCATAATGCATACCGCACGCTTAAAGACTGAGTTAGGGTGAAACCTCTTACCCGAAGGCTCTTGCGCAGTATTAGGATATTCGTCTCTTTTGCACTGTCATTGGATGCTCCAACAACCATCCAAGGAAACTCAAAAATCTCCTTTAGGATCCTAGAGCTCGCCCCCAACTCCTTTGGGGTTACTCATTAGGTAACTCCAGATGTGCTACAAGGGAATGTAGAGCTACACCCTTCTCCTCAAGATGGATGATAAACCTTTCATCCTTTTCCAGAAGGAAACATCACCATTGCTGGTGGAGTCATACTGGTCTTTTACGAAACAATACATTGAAAATCCACAAACTATCTGTACCATTGAACTCGTATTAACTTTCTCTTCGAATAAAGGTACTATCGTCTCTACATCCAACATACCATGTGGGCTCCACAACATTCACCCACATGTGTCTGACCAAGCACCAAACCCATGCTTCATTCCATAACTTTTCGTGTGCACTTCACCTAAATCATAGAACCTTGTACACAACATCAAGACACCTCTATGTTCCTTCACTTCGGTACCCAACACTAAGGCACTAACCTTGCACCACGCTGCATTATCGCTTGCATAGTGTCTTGCCATCTCTTAAGCATCGCACTGGCATCCTTTGTCCATGCTCAGGTCATCCCGGCCTAGTATCACGGTCATAATAATACTTAACAACTTTTAACCGTGGCAACATGGACCTATGTGCTATTGAATGAGGGGTAGCCCTCCCCCTCCCATAAATCCCCCATGATTTAGGTAGGATCTGATCTAGGACGACGCCAAGAGATTTAAACATCTATACTAGCTGACACCTACTCATGTAATCCTTACGCTCATTCAAAACCAATACTTTATTATTGAAGGACATGTGTAGATTTTTGATTGAGAGTGAGGACACCACTCAGTTGCATTGCTTAAAGAAATATGACTTTAAATATCAGGACGCCTTGAGCGGAGCTCCGCATCGTGATAGTATTGTAATTATTGAGAGCGGTAGGGTCAATTTTGTCAAATTTCTCTCTCTTTTTGTGCGGCCGACGTTACACTGCACTGCTCAAGCGTTTGAAGCTAAGCTCTTCCTCATATTAAAAGTTAAAACTCAAAACTCAAAAATATCAAACGAAAAAAAAAACGTACCTGATTGGATGTAAGTTCAGTGTAAAGACCAAAAGGTGGGTCCACTCTCACTTTCAAGCCCTCCATTGTCCTTTCTTTAAAAGGAGAGCTAAAGCTTGACCTTTTGCAAACCAGTCCGCCATTAATTTGTACTCGCTCTGCATCTCTCTCTCAGAAGAATAAAAACGTGCAAAAGAGAAGAAAAACAAACAGCTGTTCCTTCTTTTCTTTTATTTATTTTCTCTCTCTATGATGAAGAAGGGAATAAAGTGAAAAGAAGGACTAACAGAAGGCCACTTGTTTGAGAAGCAGAGGTGGTCATGGGTTCGAGGATTGTAATGCGAAATTTTTTGGGAATTCCCATGGCTTTGGTGGTGATGTTCTTGTTTTTATGGGTTTCTTCAGTCACAGCCTCTGTGTCTTACGACCACAAAGCTATTATCATTAATGGCCAGCGGAGGATCCTTATTTCGGGATCCATTCACTACCCACGAAGCACCCCTGAGGTATTAACGTAAATGTGACTCATGGGGTACCTCTGATTTTCTTGTTTTCTTAAAATTTTGAGCTTTTTGAAGTTTTTCAGTCATTGGGTATCTCTGGTTTTCTTGTTATCTGAAAATTTTGAGCTTTTGAAGTTTTTCAGTCACTGGGTATCTCTGGTTTTCTTGTTATCTGAAAATTTTGAGCTTTTTGAAGTTTTTCAGTCAATGGGTATCTCTGGTTTTCTTGTTATCTGAAAATTTTGAGCTTTTTGAAGTATTTCATTCAATGGGTATCTCTGGTTTTCTTTTTTTTTGGGGATTTTTTTGAAAGTTTTATATATTTTTTTTCCTGGGGTGGTTGCAGATGTGGCCGGATCTTATTCAGAAGGCCAAAGACGGAGGTTTGGATGTCATCCAGACCTATGTTTTCTGGAATGGACACGAGCCTTCTCCGGGCAATGTAATGGAAATGAACCCAATTTATTTATTTATATAATCAATGTTTCTCTTTTCTAAATGGGTGTAAATTTAATGGCTTTTTAATTTTATTTTGTAGTATCATTTTGATGGGAGGTATGATCTAGTTCGTTTTATCAAGCTGGTGAAACAAGCAGGCCTTTATGTTCATCTCCGGATTGGCCCCTATATCTGCGCTGAATCGAACTTTGGGTAAAATAGAATTACAAAATTGGAACAATTTTTTAAATTTATTTATATATTATTTTTAAAAAAAATTAAGTTTTTTTTTTTTGAATGTTCTGTTTTATATTTATTCAGGGGCTTCCCAGTTTGGCTGAAATACGTTCCGGGTATCAGTTTCAGAACAGACAATGAGCCTTTCAAGGTTGGTTTTGAAATTCCCTTTCAAAAACATATCTCCTTTTCTTTCCTATTCCATTAATTGAGTTGTTTATTTATATATTTTTTTTAAATAAAGGTGGCTATGAAAGGATTTACGGTGAAGATTGTCAATATGATGAAAGAAGAAGGATTATTTGAACCTCAAGGTGGTCCGATTATTTTGACTCAGGTATATGAAGTAGTCCATTCTAAAATTTCCCTCCTTTGGAGAAATGGGTTTTAATTATTTTATTGAAATGAAGTTTATTTTTCTCTTAAATTCGCCAATCGTTTTAATGGAATGAGGAAGTAAATTTAAAAACTGATAGGTCCCTCTCTCTGTGTATCTCAGATAGAGAATGAATTTGGGCCTATTGAGTATGAAATTGGTGCTCCGGGTAGAGCTTATACCAAATGGGTAACAGAAATGGCTTTGGGTTTAGACAGTGGAGTCCCATGGGTCATGGGCAAGCAAGATGACGCCCCTGATCCGATTGTAAGTGCCTCTGCAGCTTTTTTACTTTTTGTTTTTGCCTATCTTCCAGTCTCCAAGATATAGATGAAAAATCATATTTCTAGCCAAATTGTTCAGTAGTCCATGTATTTGATTTTAAATTTTCAGTTACTGTAAGTATAATTTTCGACTTGTTACTCTTTTTAATTTATATTCATTGATCTCGCAACAGATAGATACTTGCAACGATTACTATTGCGACTGGTTCTCTCCTAACAAGGAGTATAAACCCAAGCTGTGGACAGAAGCCTGGACTGGCTGGTAAATTGTGCACTCCACCAATATTGGGCACGATTTTTAGTTTCGTTGTTACGGATCTGAGAAATTACTAGTTCGGGATAAATGTATATGCAGGTTTACCGAGTTTGGAGGTCCAGTCCCTCACAGACCAGTTGAAGACCTGGCATTTGCAGTTGCAAGGTTTATACAGAAGGGAGGAGCATTCATTAATTATTATATGGTAAGTCTAAGTGGATCCAATCCATCTGGTGAATGGTGATCCCACATGAATTCAACTGAAATTGTTTTCTTTCCAATTTTTTTCTTCAGTACCACGGAGGAACAAACTTCGGCCGGACGGCTGGTGGTTCTTTCGTCACCACTAGTTACGACTTTGATGCTCCAATCGATGAATATGGTATGCATACACCTGAGATCTTATAGGCAAAAGATGAACCAAAAGATGATTATAACATCCTAGCTTCAGAGTTTTTCATGATAGATTGTCATGTTTTTCTGTCAGTCTGAAAGAATGTGATCCGGTAAAACTTGTGAATAGGAGATTCCCGTTTGAGTGGTGGGTCCTTCTCTCTCTTGAACTGCTCGATCTGTAGGATTGTGACATTGATAGATTTTTTATGTAGTCTGAAGCTGAGCTGCTCCAATTTAGATTTCCACTTATGTAACAGTTTTCCAGTTTTTCTGCTATTCAAATTGCTCTTGCTTAACACTATTTATAAGTTGTGAGTAAACCGCCAGCCATTAAGCTCTGCAAACAATCATATGTTTTATGTTGATCTTACTGGATTCTCTCGACTATATCTAGGACTACTAAGGCAACCTAAATGGGGCCATTTGAAAGATCTGCATAGAGCCATCAAGCTATGCGAACCGGCTTTAGTTTCTGCAGATCCCATTGTGATGACACTTGGGAATTATCAAGAGGTAGGTTCAATTAAGCTTGGGAATAACTGTTTATCCCATCTCAAACTAATTTTGGAACTTACACCCATTACTCATTTCTGTTATACTATCCAGGCTCATGTCTTCAACTCAAAATCTGGAGCTTGTGCTGCATTTCTTGCGAACTTCGATACAAAATATTTCGCAAAAGTGGCTTTCGAGAACGGGCACTACAACCTTCCTCCTTGGTCCATCAGCATTCTTCCTGACTGCAAGAACACGGTTTTCAACACTGCAAGGGTGAGGATAAAGGCTGTTGGCTAAATGGAGCTTCTTCTGTTTACTTCTATTCACACTATTATACTTACCTAAACCAACGTTACATGGGAATTGATCTCCTCAAATGACTCAGGGCTGGCCCAAGCCATTTGGAGGCCTAGAGTGAAAATTCTAAATGGAGCTTTTAAATTTTATTTTTTTTAATATTATTGAAAAAATTAACTATAAATGGGGCCTTTTTAATATTCTAAATGGACCTTTTATTTTTTTTAATATTCTAAATGGGGCCTTTTTAATATTTTTTTTAATGGGGCCTAAAGCAAAGGCTTTGATGGCCTAATGGACAGGCTGGCCCTGAAATGACTGAATGGAGTTACACACCATTACAGACTTTAAATTGGTTAGCAACTTAGCATCCCTTAATAATCATATGTTAATCAATATTTATTTTGACAACTCAAACAGGGTCTATGTGCACCAACAGATATTAGACTCCCAAATGGATTTTTTGGAATTTTTTGAGATCATTCCCCTTGTTACATATATCTCCAATTTTTTTCTTTTCTTTTGAATACTGTGCAATATATTAAAATTTTCAATTTCTCTTACAAGAAAATATTTTGTAAATTTTTTTACAAAAATCTCACAAAAGTATAGTGCTGGTTTCACAAAATATTTTACTTTTATAATTTAATGAACATATGTTTTGTTTTTCAGCTTATCTAATTATCTTATATATTCTAAGTAAAACTGAAGAAACATTCTTAATGTCTGACGAAAAATCCCCCCCCCCCCTGTTGAAGAATTTGATAGTAATGAGGTTTTTGACATCAGATCGAAATCCTGTACAGGTCGGCGCCCAGAGCACACTGATGAAAATGACGCCCACGACGGGGTTCTCTTGGCAGTCATACAATGAAGAGACCACTTCCTATGATGACACTTCAATAACAATGGCTTGGTTAGCTGAGCAAATAAATACCACCAGAGATGCCTCAGACTATTTGTGGTACATTACAGAGTGAGTACTTTATAACTTAACCTTGCCTTGCCATCTTTGAGACATCTATAAACAAAACAATTTTCCCATGAAAAATCATATGCTGATGTTGTTGTCATTGTTGCTTATAATTCATATATTTCCTCTCTCTCCCAGTGTCAAGATAGATCCTAATGAACAATTTTTGAAGAATGGACAGTATCCCGTCCTCACGGTCTCATCATTAGGCCATGTTTTGCATGTTTTCATTAATGATCAATTATCAGGTAGGCAGCGTATGTGGCATTTTACGGGAGTAGACAAATAGTTGTTTTCCAAATAATCCTAATTTATAGTTTACTTCAAAAAAAAAAAATCTTGTTTCCTGTTTTCTGGCAGGATCTTTGTATGGAAGTTTAGAGAACCCAAAACTAACATATGCTGAGAATGTGAAACTGAGAGCTGGCATTAACAAGATTTCCCTATTAAGCATTGTTGTTGGCCTCCCGGTTGGTTACATCTCTCTTATATGATATGTTCATGTCTTTGGAACATTGTTATGGCAGGTGAATCTGACTTTGTAACTCTTTCTACCATTTGTGATTGAATTCAGAACGGTGGGACACACTTTGAGACATGGAATACTGGTGTTGTTGGCCCAGTCATGTTGAAGGGTCTCAATGAGGGGAAAAGAGAATTGTCATGGCAGAAATGGTCTTACAAGGTGTCTGTCTTCTAATTATATTACAGTTTTGGTGTCCTCTCATCACTAGGAGCTAGAGAATAACCTTTTTGCATTGCCCTGAGCAGATTGGTCTAAAAGGCGAAGCTTTGGGTCTTCATTCACCCAGTGGAAGTTCCTCTGTTGAGTGGGTGGAAGGATCATTCGCGGATCAAACGCAACCCCTGACATGGTACAAGGTGAGGATCAAATCCTTAAGTATCGCCTCTGCGTTACTCTTATGAAATTCCAGAGAAAAATATGCAAGTTCTAGGACCATTTTTCATTTTCACCAAGACTTAACAGATCATCCTTATATTGTGATTTTTCCAGACTAGTTTCAATACTCCAGCTGGGAATGACCCATTGGCTTTAGACATGGGCAGCATGGGTAAAGGTCAAATATGGATAAATGGGCAGCACATTGGACGCTATTGGCCTGCATATAAAGCAAATGGTACTTGTGGTGAATGTAGTTACACTGGATACTACCAAAAGAAGAAATGCCTAAGTAAATGCGGAGAGGCCTCCCAAAGATGGTGAGACAAGGCCTACTTCTAGTTAATCTCTTAAGAAATTAACTATGGATAGGAGCTCCGGTTGAAAAGATAATCGTAGCAACCCAAAATTTGCCTTATGTTTGGATAGTTTCCGAATTAGAAAGTTTCTGAATTAGAGGTATTTCTGTCAACTAAATGTTTTTATGTAATTCTCAACATACCTGTTAAAGGCAAATTTTGGGTTGCTCCAGGTATCTTTTCAACCGGAGCTCCAGTTCATAGTTAATCTCTTCTTTTAATAACATGGATTTTGCGTGTTAAAATGCTTGCAATGAGCTTAACAATGGATATTAATTTCAGGTATCACGTTCCTCGTTCATGGCTGAACCCAACACAGAATCTATTGGTTTTGTTCGAAGAATTGGGTGGAAACCCAACTGGGATTTCATTGACGAGAAGAACAATAGAAAGTGTCTGTGCTGATATTTTTGAAATGCAGCCGACCCTGATGAATTTACATATTCAGGCCTATGGCAAAGTCAAACCCCTGAGGCCTGAAGCCCATCTATGGTGTGCCCCTGGGCAGAAAATTTCATCAATAAAGTTTGCTAGTTTTGGAACGCCGGGAGGGGTATGTGGAAGCTTCCAGGAGGGGAAATGTCATGCCCACAAGTCGTATGACGCGTTTGAAAAGGTATACTAAAATCTCTCTTCCATGTTTGTGCATGATCTATTAATGGTGAAAATCAAAGCAATTAAAAAGAAAATCAAATCACACTAATGAGCAACAGATTTACGTGGTTCAGCATTGTGCCTACATCCACGGATGAGCCGTGCGATTCACTATTCTCCAAAGAAAAAGAATACAATCTGTTACAACGATTTCTTTTTGCTTAACCATAAGTCTTTTCTAACTGAGAATATATATCTCATACAACCTATTTGAGTCGGATCCATGGGTGGGGTCTAGAGACACCTATCACAACAATGCTGACGAGAACACCCCAACAGCATTGTTATGCAGAATACTAGACGCCTATCACAACAATTACTCATCCAAGTCAAAGACTCAGCTCAAAGAAAGAAAATGTTCAAATTCTGCCAATCATAGAATCGAAGATGAATTCTATTTTTTCAGAGTACAACTAATGACTTGCATGAGCTTCAAAATAGACTCACCCAAGTCCAAATTTTTATAGCAAGTTTAATACAGGTTGCAAGTTTTCCAACTGTTAAGAAATATAGGGTTGTTTATTAAGGGTAGAATAGTCCTTTTATTTCCCTGCCTTTTCAGCTTCCGTTCTTTAGCCTATATATAGTCTCTTTGTATTTAGGTTAAATACTCTTTTAGTATTGGATTGTATTAGACAGCATCAATGAAACCCTAGCCTCCTCTTTTCTTATTTTTTGTGTTTCTCTTTATTTCATTGGATTGTTTAACACCAACCTCTATGGATACCGACGTGGTTCTCTTGCAGAATTGCATTGGTCAGCAATCGTGCTCGTTAATCGTAGCTCCTGAGGTTTTTGGAGGAGATCCATGTCCGAATGTCATGAAGAAGCTCTCTGTCGAGGCTGTATGCAGTTGATGGCCTGCAAAATCCAATGTAAATCCAATAAGGAATAAGGTCCAAGACGATTTCTTCTTTGGTATATAACTCTTCAATACATAATATATATATTTTTGGTAATTTAAGTTCACATATCCAAGGTCACCAAGGCCATTGGTTTTGGTTTTGGTTTTTGCCACAGGTGAAGTTGGTACAGAAATACAACACACCATTTGGTCAGAACCAATATTGATTGTGAAGCTTGCAGGGATTTCAATCTTCTTATGCTGCAGAACTTCCTTTCTAGGGGAAGCAATTGTTTCATTACTTTGTTCTTGTAAGAAGGAATTGAAATAGTGTTTAAGTTAGCTTATTAGAAAGTGTTTGTGTTAATTTCTATTGCAAAATCTTTTAATGTTGTAATCCATATAATGTTTGTTTTTTCGCTGTATCATTGAGCTTCTTGTCTTATGATTTCTACCTGTATTTCCAATTTCGTGTCCAAGGCATATTGCATACATTTATCACGGTGGCAATCTTGTAATTATGGTGTGTTGCAAAATTGCCCAGCTTTCAGTAATTACAAACGTGCCACGGTCATAGTGTAAGAGGGGAGCTCCACTTCAACGCCGTGAAGTAGAGCTCCGGCTCAAAATTAATCTCTACTAGAACAGTTTAAATACAAAGAGGAGATCTGCTTCACTGCATTGAGCGGCTCCCCTTTTTACACTATCATGGTGATAATCTTGTAATTATGGCGTGTTGCAAAATTGTCTCAGCCACTTTCAGTAATTACAAACATGCCAGAGTCAGTGTCAAAATGGGAGCTTCGCTTCAACCCCTAGAAGTAGAGCTACGGCTCAAAATTAATTGGTTGTTGAATTCAGACTACTAAAGTCTGCATTTAAATATCACAGTTGTTGAATTATTGGAGATCTTCAATCAAAAAACAAAAAAAAAAAAAATTATTGGAGACCAAGGGAAAGGGTGAAATGGGGGGGATGATAATAATAATACTCTTTTGACCATGGAAATATGGAATAGATACTCATCATAAGCAAGATATATTTCCCTACTAACCTTTTGTTGAGTTTCCTTAATTCAAATTTAACTAAACTTTTGTTGAGTTTTTTAATTCAAATTTAAATAACCTTGTGATGAGATACGAATATCACACTTTATTATCCTACTCTATTCTCTATCAATAGAGACATTAATCTAAAGGGGATTCATCTCTCTTGGTTTGCTCTTTGTGGGAGGACTCGCGGACAGCTTAGTGTGACGGTTAGAGGCCCCATGTGTAATAACCAAGCTCTTAACCTACATCTGCTAACCAAGATAACACCTACCTTTTTTTTTTTGGGTTAATGATAACACCTACCCAAAGTTAAAAAAAAAAAAGAAAAAAGGGGGGGGGGGGGGGTATTAGAACAACATTTCATAGAGATTGTTCAGTTCACTAATATTACAGAGAAATTACAAAGCATGCCTTGCATTTTTATTACCTAATAAAAAGGCATGCTTTTAACAAATTTATCAAATCAGGCATGCCTTACATTTTCATTATTTAAAAGGGTATGCTTTTGACATACTTATCCTTTTGTGCATATAAAAGAAAAACACTAATCAGGTGATTAGTAATATTGGAATACATACCAACTTTAGTAGAACTTTTCAAATCATGCCACTATAATATTTTTGGTGATGAAAAGGTACTTAACTCTTTTAGTAATAAGTAATTTTAATGTGATATTTTCAATATTGGGCTCCCTTTAAGATCCTGTGGGCCTGCAGGCGGTTCAAAGAACATTGGCCGAGTCAAGCGTAACCGGTTCATCTTGTGTTAGACATTATAGAAAGTTTAAACCAGACCGGTGAGTGGTTCAGACCCGAGTCAACTGATACAACCTGTCGGGTCCATCAGGATTTTAGAACATTCGGTGCCGACACTCGGACCTTGGAGCATGGTTGGATGCAAGTCCATGTCTAACCATTAAAGGTGTAGCTGCACTAGTACTTTTTCTTGTTTGCTGGTGCATCTGTTCATGAGTTGGGCCATGCAGGCTCACCCCACATTTCCACCTACAATGCTCTTTCCTGGTCCAGTCCAACTGTGGTTTTGTAAAAGAGTATGCTAATGGCCTAAAGCACTTCTGGCACTTAACTAGGTTGAGACATGAAAAAAACTGTATCCAAACATTCCCACAATGCTTAAAAGCAGTGGCAATTCTAGTGCATGGCCATAGCATGCTCCTTGCCACTTGATAAATGTCATAACATTTATGCCACAAGGCCCATAACATTTAACACAACCAGGGCCAGGGCCAAGACTTTCTAGTAAGGGGCATGCGATGGTTGATTGAAAATGGTAGGAATTAATGATTAATTTTTGTAAAGATTATTTAGACGAGTGCAAAATATTCCAAGTCTAAGGTAATGGAGGTTCAGGTTTATCATTTTTTTTTTTTTTTGACGACTAAGTTCCTGGGCCATTTCATCAATACATACCATACATATCTTACACGATTGTTTCTTCTTGTTTACGAGGTAGCAGTCCCCTTGTCCCATGGCTATGCCATGTTAAATAATTAAATGACATGGTATAAAATATACATTTGTTTTCAAACCCAATGGTTATGCCTTATATTAAATAATTCAATAATATAATATAATTTTTTTAGAGGACAACTACCCATGGTCCCATGAATCTGTCCAATTAAATAATTAAACAATTTAGTATAAAAATACTATTCTTTTCAAAAGTTTAGGGGGCACCTGCCTCCATTCCCATGACTATACTACAAAAAGAAAAGAAAAATCTATTGTTTTACAAAAGATGAGGGGAGGCACGTGCCCCTAGCTCCACCCTGAACACAACTCATATGCCAAAGATGATATTTGTGTAAAAGAGATGATGATGTACTGAATCTCTCCTAAAATAGTTTTTTTTTTAAAAGAGCTTCGAGTTGGATAATTATTGGCTTAAGTGATATTTATTATTAAGTCGACCCAATTAATATGAATTAACATCTATTTTATCTGGGGATATTGACCAATATATATGTAACTCACTTGAGTTGTTTGAAGATCATTTCTCAATGCTTAATGTTGTATTATAAGTAATCCAACTCATTGTGTTGGCCCGAGAAAAGACTTATGTACCCTCCGGGGGTGTAGCCAGTGGTCGGAAGATGAGCACCATAGACCTGGAGGCCTTGAGATTGAGTCTAGGTGCACCCGCATTAACGGTTGCCAGGTGGAGGGTATCCCTTGAAGCACATGGGAATTAATCGTAGTCTTGAGCTCTGAACACCCCACGTTTATCAAACAAAAAAAAGACTTACGTAGATTAAAGGGCATGTTTGGGTGCTTGTGCTTAGCCTTTGCTAGGGTCAATCATCTATTGGGCTTGGGAAAATTCACCTTTTCCAGGTGTTGAACTATCACTAATGCTTTATCCCAAATATTTGATATTGGCAACACCAATTCTATTTTAATATTTCATTCAATTTAAAATTTCAGATATATATATATATTGGAAATAGGATAACTTCATTGAACAGTGATATTTACAAAAGAAGAGTTGGGCCCTGTTCGAGATTGGGGAAGATCCGTGGGAAGAAGAGGTCGTCTGATACTCAGGTTCGGAGCTTGTTGAACCAGATCGTGGGACATAGAATTGGCAGAATGATTGACATATCTGAATTTAATTATCCCACTAGATCTCAACAGGAGATTGACGTCTTCCGAAATAGGGTCAACTTCTGAATGGTATTCCTCAGCGACCTCATTCAAAAAAATCCATAAGTTCTTTAGAGTCAAACTCTACCACCGATTGAGGCCAAAGATGCAAAGAAGTCATTTGAACACCCACTTGAATTGCTTCATCTTCAGCCTTTGTAGCTGTACCACATAACAAAATTGAGGAAAGGCGACAAATAGTGTGACCCTGAGGATTACAAGCAATGGCTCTCACATAAGCTGCAATCCTGCTGGTGACGGAAGGCCCATCAATATTAATCTTTATCCAGCCAACACAAGGAGGTCTCCAAAGATGATCGACAGGTTAGGATAACAGAAGGTCCACCTGAGTCCGGGAAGAAAATTCCAGGTTAGCTTGACTGATGGTAGACAAGAGATCAAGTATAGCCCCTTTAAAAAGCACATCATTCCTCATTTTCGAGATACACCATAAGATGGTGCATATACGGATTCCCAAGCTAGAGTTGAACTTTGCAAACTCTGGATGAATAACCCATCTATTCCACAACAATGGGGTGGGAGATGGAGGGAGAAAGGGGAACCAAACCAAATTCCACGGGAGCACTGGCATTCCAGGAACAAATGTGACGCCGTCTCATCCTCGGTCTTGCATAGGGGATACCACGCATCCACCATCATGTTCTTTTTTCAAAAATTGGCCACCACGACTAAGGCATTGTAGCAAGCTCGCCACACAAACACTTGAATTTTGGTGGGAATAGGGATGGGCCAGATTTTAGCCCACAAATTACCACCTGAAACAGAAGATGGGTTGCTTGTAGAAGGCCGACTAGAAACTTCCATATGTTTCATGAGATGGGTTGCCGAATTCACCTTAAATTGACTTGATTGAGAGTGGTGCCAAATTAATCTATTGGGAGTTTTAAGAACACTATGAGGAAGCTTGCAGATTTCCTTGATGGTCAACCTCTGAAGAACTCATTGAGCAGAGCAACATTCCAGCATATGTTGGCTGAGTCAATGAGATGGGCGACACACATGTCCTCCGAAGGTAGAGGTCATCGAACATGGGGTCTGAATAAATGCGGATTTGGCACCCACGGATCTGCTAGTATCTGAATGGAATCTCCATAGCCTACCTGCCACCGAAGTCCCTGTGCTAGTAATTCTCGACCCGCTAGGATGCTCCTCCACCCCCATGAGGGTCTGTAGCCCACCCTAGCTTCAAGGAAAGAGCTTTGAGGGTAGTAAAGTGCTTTACAAACTCGTCCCCAAAGGGAATTAGGTTGGTTTAACAGACGCCAACCTTGTTTACCTAGGATAGCCAAATTAAATGCTTGAAAATCTCGAAATCCTAGACCCCCATTGTCTTTACGGAGAGAGTTTATCCCAGCTGACCCAGTGGATTTTGTTACCCTCTTCACTGCTCCACTAGAATTTCTCAATGGCATAGTTAATTGCCGAGATCCAAACTTAGGTAATTTGAAACAACTCAATGCATAGGCGGGGATGGCTTGAACGATGGCACGAATGAGAACTCCTCTTCCCGCTTGAGATAATAAAAATCTTTTCTACTCTTGCATTCGACTGAAAATACGTTGCTTTAGAGATTCAAAAATTTGAGTTTTTGATCGCCCGAATTCAATAGGAAGGCCAAGGTATTTTGACTGAGGAATTACACTTTTGATCTTGAGGATCTTTGCAATCATTCGGCGAAACCTCCAAGGAGTATTGGTGCTGAATAATACTCCCGATTTACTGAAGTTCACTGTTGACATGTAGCTTCCCCAAATTTGGTGAGGATCTTCATTAAGGTGCTAGATAATTCATATGTTATTGAATCTCTCATTGTATCTCAGCTACATCATTTTATATTTTCTCCTCTTTTTTTTTTAACCTCCAACTTGCGTAAATTGGCTCATTCTCACTAAAGCATGAGTTTGTCATCCTTAAGCCTTCACAACCAGGTATAAAAATAATAAGAAAAATATTTTTATTGAAATTTTAGAATTTCATATTTTCAATCAAATCAATAATAGCCCAAAACAGTAGGAATATCAAATTTGGAGGGGGCTGTGATCGAAATTTTGTGAAATTTCATCAAACTATGATTTAACCTCATTAACTTTTCCTTACAAAACAATAAATCAAGGGAAAAAAAACTTTGGTCTAGGTAGGGGTGGCAGTCTGACCCTCCAATGAGGGAGTCCTACCCGGCTCAACCCGTAAAGTCGAGTTTTTTCCTTCCTAAGGCCTGTAAGCTAGGTAGGACCAAATTTTTGAAAGCCCTCTAACTTAGCCCAGCACTGCCCTCCTCGGCCCTCCACATGCTTTACTACCCCATAATCTACATATATAATATTGTATATTATATATAAGATGTATACTATATATATTAGTTATATATACTTTACATAGTAATACTTTAATACTATGCCTTATGTTAGTATTATGTTAAAATATCTTTTATGTTAGTACCGTGTTAAATTTATACACACACACATATATATATATGTATATTTGTACTATGTATTATGTCTGTACTATATCAAAATTAGATACATATTAGTGCTATGCATTATGTTATTCTATGTCAAAATCAATATTATAGCTTGTTTTAACACTTCAAATAAAACCTATGTCATACATATAAGATCTATATATGCCGGACTACGTAGAAATAAATATATTATAAGTAAAAAGTAAACAACTAAAACACATAACAAAATATATGATATATTATTTCAATATCATTATAAAAGAATAGTAAATACTTTATTTTTACATGCAGAAAATATTATATTCTGCCATTGAGGAAAAAAATAAAAATAATATCTCTATTGTGTTGCTCTTTGCATTGCATATCCCATCCTAAGATTAGATAAAGTAACTAAGTTTATTTTAGGTTAGTATTCAATGGCGGTGTATAAAAAAAAATTACTCTTCTTTTAGGCCCTAACCTGATTCGACTCTAGCCCTTGAGGTCTAACCAGTTGAGACACACCAAGGGCTAGAGCCTAGCCCTTATAGGTGAAGACCTGGGCTTAGTAAGACCTAGGCCTGCCTTTGACAACCCTGAGTATAGGGCATAAAAACCGTTTATCCAAATCCAAAATGGGTGTGAATCCATATTCCATAGTCAAGTGCCCCAGTAGGAACTATAAATTAATTTGAGGACCCTATTGAATAAAAAACTATCATTTAAGGTCTTCTACAATAATATTTCCCTTATGATACATCCACCACTTGAAATTATTATCGAGCAGAGCGGCAATAAGAAAATAAAAAATCTTAGAGCGGTTAAAAGGTTAGTAATAGAAATATATCAAAGCAAAAGGAAGAAAAGAGAGGGCTCTGTCCATCTCTGTATTTGATATCATTAGGTTGCTTTCCTCCTCCTCCTCTTAGCTCCAATCTGTTTGTTTGTTCTTCTGCTATTCTCACTCTCTCCACGAAAAGAGCAAACCCCATGAGTCGCTACGACAGCCGGTCCGGCGACCCTGGTTCGTACCGTGACCGGAGAAGGTGAGACCCCTCTTCAGAACTTTTAAAATTTTTTTTTAAAAAAAAAATAAATTTGTTCTCATTGTATATTTCGTTGAATTAGCGAATCGGGTTTTGGTGGGGGTGGAGCTCCTTATGGAAGTGGCGTCCGGTCGTCGTCGTCGAGCAAGAGGGAATATGACGGGGCTGGCTCGCCGAAGAAGCTGGACTTGGATGGGTTGACCCCTTTTGTGAAGAATTTCTATGCGGAATCTCCGTCTGTGGCGTCTATGACAGAGAGTGATGTCGAGGCGTATCGTCTACGGAGACAAATCACTGTTGAGGGCCGAGACATTCCCAAGCCGGTCAGGGAATTTCGTGATGTTGGGTTTCCGGGTATTTTATTTGATTCCCAAAGAAGCCCCTTTTGTCTTCATTTTATTTTCGATTTTACTTTATCTTTGTGTTTCACATTGCACGTTTATTGGGTTTGAAATTCTTGCTAGTTACTACAGCAGGATCCATTCATGGCGGAAAGTTGAGAACTTTTTGCGATATTTTGTATAAAAACTAGGCTGCTTTTAGGTTAATAGCTTAGTATTTGGTAGAGATTCACACCCATTATCTTGCTTCAGCTTTGAAGCATTGATTGTTGATGCATAAGTTACTTCTTCCAACTATCTGGTCAATTGTGTAGTTTTAGCATTTGAAAAGCCATGGGCAATTTCAGTGAACAAAAGTTGCATTTAAACATCATTGTTCAAAGGGAAATTTTTTCAAAGCATGAGCAATTCACCATTTTCTTTAGGAAATTGTATATATAACTTAAAAGAGGAAAGGGGAATAGAATCCGCCTTTGTACATTATTGCAAATGTACATGGGCATATTAATACCTTCGTTTGCCGACAAGTCCAGATCCTCACTGACCAGGGTTTGTTATTAGATTAGTTAAAGATGATGCCTATCTTAGTTTTGGAGAAGCTATAGTTGACACGCGAGAAGCATCTGTGAGGATCATGATGATTTGGTAGTAAACCTTTTTGTGGGGAAAGCTTTTTATAGAATGGAATGGCAAAATGAGATTCATGTTGCCAGTACCAAATATTTTGGATAAGGTACTGTTGATAATGATAATGAAAATTTTCGAGGAAAGTTCATGTTCAGCTGGTTGGTCCTTGTAAATGCAAGTTGGTCAGGGAGTGAGGGTGAATGGTGATATGGATGCTGTTTCTTTAGTAGAGTTCAGATTGTAATGTGCTGCTGCTTATGCAAAATTTCTTATATGTAAGGATAATAAGTTGAAAGACTAGAAGCAACAGTTAGATGGAGTTGGGACAGGTATGGGTAGCTAATAGACAGTGTAGTTAAGGCGTCCTGTCTAGGCGCTCCTCTAGGCGGGCGAAAGTCACTCGGCGACCGCCTAGGCATCTAGGCGCTGGGTGGTCCATACAAAATTTCCTCTAAAAACCTATTTTAAAACCATCTTTTAAACCCTACTTCAAGACCTTATTTTAAAAATCTCATTTAAAACCACTTTTAAACCATATTTTAAAGGGCAATGATTAGCCCACCACACATTTGACTATGTAGTCAAATACTGTGTCCACGTGTCCCTTTTTAAGACCCCTTTAACTATGATTAAGCTTAAGAAAATTAAGGTTAATATTTTTGTTTTTTTTTTTCTTTTTAAAAACTAAAGTTAGATTGGTTAACCCTAGGGGTGAGTGAATGAGGACAACACATTCCACTACTTAGTGGAATGCCGCATTAAGTTAAACATTTTCCATTTTAAAACCCTCTTTTAAAGTTTAAAAGCACTAATAGGTGGTGCATTTAAACCTTAAAAACAACATCCAAAGTCAACACTCAAAATTAACCTCAAAGTTAGAAAGTTTCAAACTAATTATATATCTATTATTTATGTAATATGTGTATATATTAATATTACATATATTTAATTTTTGTATATATAATTTAAATATTTTTATCGCCTAGGCATCACCTGGATGCTTTGACTACACTGCTAATAGGTTAAGAGTAATTGTGCATACCATGGTAAGATATACATCTAGTAGAAGATTTTTAGATATCAAGTTGGATTTCTCAATAGTCTCCTCTATCTTGGACTCATGATTTAAGAATTTTTCGTCTATTTAGGGCAATAGTTAAGGATATCAATTTGGCCCTTGTGTTTGGGTACCCGGCCAATTCTCCAAAGCTCGTAAAATTGAGGGCTTTTTCCACTCATAAAGCCCACAGGCCCAAGTGGGCCCAAAAAAATAGGCCCGCTAACATGAGGGCCGGGCTTGGGCAACCCTTTTAAAGCCCAACCCAGCCCTCATTATGTATTTATATTCTAATAAATATATATATATATATATATATATATATATACTGTAGAATATTTTATTTATTTTTACTTAAAACTACCTATATAACCTCTTTTAACAGAAAATATATATTGGGGTATGATAATTTTGCTACTCCCTCCTTTATTTTCTACTCTTAGTCTCTATCTTCTTTTTTCATTTAATCATAAGTTGGTTAATGGTGTGGATAATTATTTATCAATTTATTGTATGATTTCTTTTTCATTTAAGCTAGAAATAGCTTAATCTTTAGAAACCCTAATTAGTAACCTAATCTTTGTCGTAGCCTTGTAGGATTATCAATTTCTAAATTTCGTTATTGATCAGAAGAAATAATCAATGAGTGACTCTGTGACTATAAGGGTTAAGAAACCTTAATTAGTAAGCCATAAACACTAGCCCTAATTTCAGTGACTCATTAGAGTTTTCAAGCTAAACCTTCAATAAACCCCAACCTTACACCCATCTCTGTTAGAATTTTTCATAAATCAAAAGTAAACCCTGAATAAACTCTAAAATGTCCTACACCCACCCTAAACACTAAAATCCTAACATTTAATAAACCCTAACTCTCAAAACCTTAAATAAATCCTAAACTCTAATTTTTTACTTAAAATATTTTTCTACTTCGTCATAGCTCAATCGGTAGAAAAATTCAAAAATTTAACTTCGTCGTGTTGCTCTTTGAGTTGCAATACCGATCCCAAGCCCACATAAAGGAGGGGGTTGATGTAGGTTGGCAACTAGTGATGGTGGTTTAGGGAAAAAATTTCAATAAATATCATGACAATTTTTTTTCATCATCTTCTTTTCAAGCCCAGGCCCCAGTCCTAGCCCCGAGAGTAGGGTTTGGGCCTAGCTAGTTCAAGCTCTGTGAGGGCTTAGGTCAGGGCTTTGGTCGAACACTTATAAATAAGGGTTAGGCCAGGACAGACACTGGCACGGCCCAAGCCTAACCTATTGATATCCCTAGTGATAATATGATTATTTTGAGGGGATAACATTGTGGGGGGAGTTTTGGGACTATAAATTATGAGAAGATTGGAGAGTATCATACACAATAGGTGACTCTGTATATTGAAAAGGTGGTCAACTAATCTATACAAGTGCATGGACATGTTTACAATGGGAGCTATTTGTCAAGGAAGTAGATCATTTCATTATTTGATTCCTTAAAGTAAGATTTACACTTCATACATGGACTCAAACCAAGTTGCAGAAGATTGCAGTCATACCTTCCTAACTTGTTAGTGTATGATTAGTCATCTAATAGGATTGTTTCATAGGACTACTGTACCCTAATGTGCTCCTTGTTGATGTGATTCCAAATTTGTTTATTATCAGTAAGTGCATCCATCATTGTTTTTAATCATCAAATGCTTCCATGGTTACTAGTTATCTAGTAAAAAACAACTTACCTGTTTTTTCTGGTCGGTAAATATCGAGTATTTTAGAGAATCAAAAGAAAGTACAAGCAGTTTACGGGGAAGTAAACTGAGAAATAGAGATGTGATCCTTAGTAAATGTCTTCCATACGGTTTCTCAATTAAATTTAAGGTACTAATACCGTAATCGTCTCGAACTTTTTATGGATGACACTTTTTTTTGATTGGTAATAGGAGATATATATTAATATGAGAATGAAATACAAGGATGGCGAGGGGTCACAAGAGAGTGAGCCCATGCTCGGCTAGAGATGGAAATAAAAGCATTACAATGATGAAGTATAGAAGAAAGCTAGTTGTTACAACAAAAAATAGAGCCATGCTAAGTCTAAATTCTCCAAGGTGGAGCACCAAACACTTTAGTCCTTTGTGATGCAACTTGTCGTCAGTTGACTTATCTACAATGTCTACTTAGATGTTTTGAAGCAACATCTGGGTTACGGATTACGGATCAATTTGGCCAAGAGGGAAATTGTGGGGCTCCGGGAGGTTTCGAATATAGATGAGTTAGTGGCCCACCCAGGGTGTAAGTTAGGGGTTCTACATTTCATGTATCTAGGCATGCCTCTTGGGGCTAGTTTTAAATCCAAGACTGTTTGGGCCATTGTGGAGGAGCAATTTGCCAAAAGTTTATCAGGGTGGAAATCATCTTATTTATCCAAGGGGGGAGGGGGAGTTGACTCTCATTAAGAGCACATTGTGTGGCATCCCTATATACTTTTTGTCCATCCCAAGTTTGGGGGCTGCCAACTTAGAGAAGTTGCAGATGAACTTTTTGTGGAATAACAAATCCGATAAGAGGAAATGCCTTCTTGTTCGTGGTAACAGGTGTGATGTCAGAGGGAGGCGCCGTGCCCTTAAACCATTGGTGGAGGTAAACAAGGCCTTACTGGGCAAGTGGTTATGGGCCTTATGGTGCTTTGGAGAGGAGAGGAAGTGCTTTGTCGAAAGAAGTCATAGTCGTTAGGTATGGTGAGAAGTCTCCGTGGGAGTCTAGGGAGGTTAGCAGACCCCATGGGTGAGCTTTTGGAAAGGGATCTCGCATGTGTCAGAGTTGTTCGTGCAATATATTAGGTTCAAGGTAGGTCGGGGTTTGAGGTTAGATTTTGGGAAGACATCTAGTGTGGGTCGTCCAGTTTGAAAGACGACTTTGAGAATTTATTCCTTTTAGCCCTTGATAGGAGAGCCTTAGTCGCGAGTTAGTTTGAGTTGGTAGCTAGTGAGGTTGTGTGCTTCTCTAGGCTGAGGCAAGATCTAAACGACTGGAAGGTGGACTTCTTTTCTGAGGTGTCGTAGTGGTTTTTTCTTATGCGTCCAGGTTAATGATGTTAGAGTATGATCCAAAGATAACAATGGTCGATTTTCAGTGAGTTATCCGGCCCTCACTCGCTTTGTCTTCTGGTCTCTATAGATGTTGTCTTTCTTCCTTTTGAGGGCGATTTTGGGCAAAAATCTTATGTGCGATCATTTGAATAATAGAGGGTGGAAGTTGCATACTCATTGCAACATGTGCATCCATACGGAGGATCAGTAGACCATTTACTTCTCCATTGTCCCTATGTCGTTGGCATTTGGAATTTTTCTTCTTGTCCTGCATGAGGGTGGATTGGATGTTCCTCTCTTCCTTTCAGCACTTCTTATTGGATTGGTCATCGGTTTCATTAGATTCATCCCGAGCGGTTGTTTGGTCACTCCTTCCAGGTGCCATTTCGTGGTCTATTTTTGAAAAAGAGGAACATAAGAGTATTTGAGGACTCCTCATTTCTAAGGCTCGAGTGTCTAGAAAGGTTAGGTTTCTTGTTCTGGATTGGTATTCAATACATAGGAAAGAGGTGGAGGTAGATGCACTCTTGTTGTGATTAAGATATTGTTTTGGATTTTGGCCTTTCATTCCTTTCCTTCTCTTTGTATATTATTTTTCTTCTCGCTGCAGTTCACAACTTTGTGAGCTCATCTGTAATGTTTACCTTTTCTATAATATTTTACTCTTGCAGATATAAAAAAAGGTGTACTCAAAGAATGTGAATTCTACTATTTAATAATGATAATAATAAGAGTAATAATATGAGTCTGTTCTGAGCAGTTGCTGTGACATACTGCCTCTCATTTGAGTGAATCTTTCAGCAGGGACTTCCTTTTATTATCTGCCAAACATTTTTTGGTGATTCTAATCTTTTATCATCACAATTTCTTTCATTGGGACTAATATTTATCTGTGGGGTTAGAACATTTTTTTTCTTGTCTTTTGTGGTTCTTTCTATTTATTTTTTTATTGTGCTTGTACCAAAGCTGGCAGCACCTTAGGGGAACTTATCCGGTCTGCAAACTCCCGAAGCTAGTAGCAAAAGGGCGGGTGAAGAGGGTTTGAATTAAGCTTTTCTTCCCATTCTAACAAATTGGAGAAGGTCATATTATTATTATTATTATTAATTTAACCTATACTGTTGTTGTAACTTGTCACTATATAGTGGAGTCAAGAAAATAAGTCGTGGAATGAAGTCAAAAGTGTAGGTATCTGGTTTAGGTTTAAAGCTGTTTTATGCTTAATTTATTTGACTGATGACTTATTGGCAACCGACACGTCTTAGAGATAGTCTGTCAATACCACCTCTCATTTGCTACAGTGTCTTCTAGCTTTCCTCATTCACTTACCATCATTTATAAAATATCATGAGGTCTACTGTGAGGTTTGTGAATGGTCGTGGGCTTGTCCATGTGTTCAAATCTGTGGGTCATTAGAAGCTACATATTTTGAAAATGGTTTATGGCTAAGAGAAGGTGTGATTGATTATAGTGCGGCTTCTTGCCTTTTTTTGTCCTCTTTCATGGTCCTCATTTTATTAGGAATATCCTTAAAGATAATTACTCTTGGTTTACTTTGTGGAAATTTGATTATATTCATAGAACATCAGGTATCACTTGGTCTTTTTCTTTTTGGGAAGTCTGATGAGTACAATGTATTTCCTTGACTCTAGATTATGTTATGCAAGAAGTTCTGAAAGCTGGCTTTGTTGAACCTACCCCTATTCAAGCTCAAGGATGGCCAATGGCTTTAAAGGGTCGTGATCTCGTTGGTATTGCTGAAACCGGGTCTGGAAAGACACTTGCCTATCTATTGCCTGCCATTGTCCATGTTAATGCTCAACCAATTTTAGGTAAAAATGTCTTTATCTATTTACATCCTTGATTATGATTTCTCAATACTTATTATCTTTTGATGGTTTGGTGGGCTTACATTTTCTATCACCTTTATATTTTCAGCTCCAGGAGATGGCCCAATTGTCTTAGTTCTAGCTCCAACCCGTGAACTTGCTGTTCAGATACAACAAGAAGCTAGTAAATTTGGGACATCATCAAAGATTAAGACTACCTGTATATATGGTGGGGTTCCAAAGGGACCTCAAGTTCGTGATCTTCAGAAAGGTAGATGGCGGTTAAGTTTTATATAACTTTTATTTTTTTGCTACTATACAATGCAATTCTGATGGACAGACTGGATAGCTTGTGATGGAAATGCTTTTTTATCTTGTTTTATGGTTTAGGTGTTGAAATTGTTATTGCTACGCCTGGAAGGCTTATTGATATGTTAGAATCCCATCATACAAACTTACGAAGGGTTACTTACCTTGTCTTGGATGAGGCGGATCGGATGCTAGACATGGGTTTTGATCCTCAGATTCGAAAAATCGTTTCTCAGGTGTGCTTTTACCTTTCTCTATGCAAAATTGCGCCTTGATTAAATTTATTTTATATCTCAATTGTTTTTAATTTTCTTGTACTTTTTTTTTAAAAATTTTAATTTCTAGGCCTATATTATTTGTATTGCACTATCATTTTAATGATGATCGCATATGTGCGATACCAAGTGAGTATGTGATAGGTTGATATGTCTTGGTTCTGTAAAGAAATTTAGTAGTATAGACATGCGTGGGTCAAAGTAACATAAGTTTCTGGAATCCACCAAGAGAGTCCAAAGATGCGATATGGCAAACAGTTTCATCTGTTATATAGAGGACTTAAGCACCTGAAAATCACATCTTCCATAAATACAGCAATGTTGATTGACCCTTGGTAAGTGCAAACTTGTCGATGCTATAGAAAGTAAACCTCCAGGGAGTTTTGATTTTTGCAATTTGTAAGTTGAGTATTCATGTTATTCTAATTGCCTGGACATGGATTTATTGGTAATGGACATAGATATTGCCTGCCTATTGTTCTTTGCAAAATAGAAGATAGAATGCATTTGAGTGCTAAAGAAAGTGTTATTTACTCATTTAGTGAATCAAAATATAGGTGGTTAGAAGAAAGTCAAAAGAGAAGAAATTAAGTTGTTTCCCAATATCTTCTGCTTATCACTAGAACAAATAAATTCAGGATGCATAATAAAAATCTGACAAGCCTGTCTTTTGGTCAATATTCCATCTATTTTAAGTGAGACTATTAGGAAACATAATATTTTATGTCATACATAGTAATATGACAACCAAATCAGTTGTTGTGCTGTCTATGGACACTGGTATCTGATATAACACTTCCTCCAGGTGGCATGGCTCTGGATTTGGAGTACTGAGATAGCATCCATGCTGATTTGGATTATGGTCTTCCTTGGTCTGCAATTCATGCAATCGAGGATGGATATGTTTCCACTTTCCATTGTGTCAGTAATTCAGAGTTCATCATCATCAATAATGAATGCCTTCTATACTTATTCAAGTTATCAGCTGCTGGGAAAGCTTAACATAATATTAATTAGAGTGTTTTTCACTGTTAGTAGAGGACATTGTTGCTGAACTTCTTATGGGTTGCCTTTGCATCCAGAGTTTTGGGCTCCAATAGTGTGCGTATAGCCTGGATTTCTACTTCATGTGGTTTCCAGCTTGATTTTTCTAAAATTTGAAAAGAAAATACTTGCAGATTCTTTGAAGGCCAATCTTGCTTATCATGGTAGACATGGTTGAAAAAGCTTTCCTTTTTTCCTTAGGTGACTGCCTATTTGTTGATCCAATTTCCACGGACAGTGGTTAGACTTTTGCTAAAATACGAAGAAGTCAAGACAACTTTAGTTAAACATACAACATCCTAACTATCTTCAATGTTTTATGAATTTCCTATGTGCATTGGAAAATAACATGATAGTGGGAAAGACAGACTAAGTAATGCATATGGCGGTAAACATGTGATGGTTTTGTAAGGTGGTAACCTATCTTATAAGTTGGTGCCCTTGCAATGAGTTCCATTTTGAGTTATGTGACATATCAGTTATCACTCTCATCTGCCATACAAGAAGTGACCAGTGTATCTCTGATGCTTAGCTTAAGTTGAGGGTGAGTGTAAATAAAGGAATTCCATTTCAATTATTTTCCTTGTAACATGCTGAAGGCTGAACTAGGGAGGGTTTTAGTGTTCCTCATTGATTCTGCGTTTGCAGCACAAATTGTACCATACGGTTTTTATATTAAGGTTTTAAAGGTCGATTGAACCATGTGAGAGTACACTTATTTAGAGTCTCTTCTCTCGTCGTCTTTGATATCTTATTTGCTATCAAGTACAGAAGAGCATCACAAGGTTGAATCAAGCATTTCAATACCAATTGGTTTTATATAATGATTTACTGAAATTGCTAGGTTGCTTTTACATAGAAATTTAAACCCTGCTTCTGGAATAGGTAAGCAGTTTGCTTCCTGGAGAATTTGTATTTTGATGCTGGGTTTGCACTTAGTAAATCATGTTGCTGAGAACGAGTCAAATCAGATTCTGGAGTAGTTGTACTGGGACTAATATTAACCTTTTAACTGGCTACTCTGATCTGGCATCAATCTCATGGTTTTGTTGAAACCTAAACATGATTAGTCTTAACTCTTGAGCTCAAGGTTGTTACTCAATGGTTTGCTTTTGTGCAGATTCGTCCAGATCGTCAAACTCTGTACTGGAGTGCTACATGGCCCAAGGAGGTTGAACAACTTGCGAAGCAGTTTCTTTACAACCCATACAAGGTAAAATGCTCTGACCTGGCCTTAGTAGTGTATAATGGTCGTCTCCTGGGATTCCTTCTTAAATGACATGCATTTCATAATGGTTTAATTGGCTCCCCTTGGACTTGGCACAGGTGATTATTGGTTCTGCAGATTTGAAAGCTAACCACGCAATTCGCCAGCTTGTGGACATTGTTTCAGAGAATCAAAAATATAGCAAGTTGGGAAAATGCATATTTTCTTTTTATGGTGGTCAATTCCATTTTTCTTCGTTGTGTGGGATGGAGTGTACGAAATTTTACCAACTTTTGTTCATAATTTCAGATTGGTGAAGTTGCTGGAGGATATCATGGACGGCAGCCGGATTCTGATATTCATGGACACCAAAAAAGGATGTGACCAGATCACCCGACAGCTCCGCATGGATGGTTGGCCCGCCCTCTCAATTCATGGAGATAAGAGTCAAGCAGAAAGGGATTGGGTCCTCTCAGAGTTCAAGGCTGGCAAGAGTCCAATAATGACTGCTACAGATGTTGCAGCACGTGGTTTGGGTATGTAAAGTGCATTCATGCAGTATGGAATTTTATCTTTCAAATAGTAATTATATTAATAAACTAAAAGAGTTAAGAGTATCAATTATATCCCTGTGCCTTGTGACATCTGTGGCTCGAACTAGTTTACACCTAGACCCATACCCATATTCAAAGGCATATAGTACACGGACACAACTTCATCACATGAACTCCCCTTGTTTCACATTTGTAAATGTAGCATAGGTGGTATCCGTGGACACTAATATGTGGACAGATCCGTCCAGATTATTCCATATTATAAGGATACTTATTAAACTATAATTTAGTTTGTACAAGCATGCAATATGAACAAAATGATAAAGCAAAATTTTCAGAAAATGTAGTGTCCTTACATGTCCTCATTCCCTTATAATTTGGTTGGGGTGGTGGTGGCAGATGTGAAGGATGTGAAATATGTGGTCAATTATGATTTTCCGGGATCCCTTGAGGACTACGTACACCGCATCGGTCGAACAGGAAGGGCTGGGGCCAAAGGAACGGCATATACTTTCTTCACAGCCGCGAATGCCAGATTTGCGAAGGAACTTATTAGCATTCTTGAGGAAGCCGGACAAAAGATCAGTCCTGAACTGGCATCAATGGGACGTGGTGCACCTCCTCCAGCATCAGGTTAGTGGAGTTTCTTTCGCTTTACCTTATATATATATTTATTTGTTTATATATTGTAGCGAGCTGCATTATAAGAAAAATGCAA
This sequence comes from Tetracentron sinense, assembly GCA_015143295.1. Lineage (NCBI taxonomy): Eukaryota > Viridiplantae > Streptophyta > Magnoliopsida > Trochodendrales > Trochodendraceae > Tetracentron > Tetracentron sinense. The sequence goes on from CM026569.1 coordinate 4,011,658, forward strand.
CCTAAGGCTATAACCCCATGCTGTACACATGTTCACCAACTCATCCAGGCTATCCAACTGATGGGAATCTTATGGATAGACCATATCTAAGAGCATAGAAAGTTAACATCCTTTTCTAGTTTTTCTTTTTTGTTAATTTTTATTTCCAATTATCGTATTTTATTATTTTATCCTAGTTGCCATGGAAAGTTGTCTATAAATAGGACTATTAGAATTATCCAGTTGTTCCCATTTGAATCAATGATTTGGTGAGCCATGCTCCTGAGTTGGGACTTTTTATATGATGAAGCTGGCTGCAAAATTTACTTGCCATTTTACTAGTTATTTTTCTCTTTTGTAAAAGTTCATCTCCTCTCAGAAGTGAGATTGTTCTGTGTCTGTTTATCGTGAATCAGGTCATGGGGGCTTCCGTGATCGTGGGAGGGGTTTCGGCGGTGGTCGCACATGGAGTTAGTAGATCGGCAAATGTTATAGGCAACTGGAACACCCCATGGAGGAAAAAAAAAACGCCGTAGCGGGGCTTGTATTTTTGGGTGATCCTTGTAAAAAGAGTAATTATGTACCTTCTTGATATATCATCTGCATAACCATGGAAGACTTGTTTTAGTAGAGGGTGGAGCTTAAATATGAGTACCCAACTGAGCTGGGGAAGTGAATATAGAACAGTTTATGATGTAGAACAAGCCCACCACCAGCTTTTACAGGTCATGAAGGACAAAAAGAGAGAAGAAAAACCAACTTCCACCACTATTCATTTCTTCAAATGGTTGTAGTCTGACATTTATTGAGGAATCTGAAGGGTAACCTAAAGCTTCTTTCCATGTTTTTATCATTAGATAACAAACCATCATGTGAATTCTACAAGCTAAGAGATGTTTTTCACTTATTCTCTGTGGCAATCATCCAAATGCTTGATCGATTGGAGAGTTATGATTGTAAAGTCATGAACTAGTGTTTGAACTTGGTGTAGTAGTACATGATCTAGAAGAAACTGGATCACAAGATTCAGCACGCACTCTAGTAGGGTGGGCTTGGGATGGTACCTTGCAAAGTACTGTGATGCCTGTCTCATCACAGAAGAGTAGCTCCTGACTAAGGGAGTTAAATGTTTTTTCTATTTTTGGCGCTATCATTTACTTACTAATAGTAGTAATCATCGGTGGTCAATAATGTGGAATAGAACTCTTGCAAGACCATCACCCTTTAGGATTAGAGCGCAGCGACCTCTCTCTTCGCCATACCATTGGAGCAAGCGGTAGTGATGGGTAAGGGTGTCACCTGTTGATGGCTTTGGGTTTGCATTTTTGTTAAATTTTTAGTCAGTAGTATCGAGCCTATTCTGAGCCCAACTCATTTTTTTTTCAAATGGTAGCCCCAAATTTAACTGGTTGACACCACCTCAGCAGACTCGATATATATATATATATATACATTTCTTTTTCTTTTAATAAAAAAAGACAAAAACAAAGAAATGCAATCCTATGGTTAAACCTATGTCGTAAATAAAGTTTTTTGCTTTATACTTGATCTCAGGATCATCCTAAGAGGGGCACACCTTGCCATCTAAGATAGAAGGGCTGGTAAATTAAAGGGTGATCACAGTAGAATAAAGCTTTAACTTTAACTGTTGAGACATCTTCATTCCCTCGAGTAGATGTTGATAGGCCAAGGACTGGCCTGTCCATTAAGCCATCAAAGTTCGAGCTTGAGGCCCCAAAGTGTGGGTTTTCATGACTTTATGAACCTGATTTAGTGAAAAGAAACCCTAAAAAAGGTCTTATTTAAAAAAATTTTAAAAAAAATGCTTATTTTATATCTAGTCCAATTTTTTTTTTAAATGTCTTATTTAGAATTCTCGTTTTAGGCCTCCAAATGACTTGGGCCACCCTGGATAGGCCCACCATGTTTAGCCTTGCGTTCTAATAATATAAATGGCAATGATTACACCATGCTTGTCGCTTTGAACACTCCTTTAACTATGGTTAAGCTTAAACATTTATGGTTAATATATATTTTTAAAACCAATGTCAAATTACTTAACCCTAAGAGTGAGTGAGTTTTGACCGTTTAGATATTGATAAATGAGCAGCAACGGGTAGGCCAAGGAATTCTCTTGGCCTCCATTAATGGAACCTTCTCTGCATTCGCTGCATCTCCATTTCCACCTCCTCAGTTTCTGAAGGAGCCATTTGCTCTGTTTTACAAGTTCTTTTGTCCACTTCTCTTAACTGTAAATCTTGCTGTGGGAGGTCAGTCTATTTCAAATCCCTTTTATAGCTTAAATTCATCATCCTATTGTGAGCTTATTAACCTCTTGTTATTGCCTTTTAATCAAATAAGCAAAAAAAAAAAAAAAAACTAGGTTTTGAGATCTCTGTTCGAACAGGGATTATTTGAAATCTCTTCCGGAATGTTATTATCGTTGTTGTTTTGGAATGATTAGTTGCTAACATAAGAAGAAGAAGAAGGGATTTTGGTTCATTGAAGTAATTAGTTGTTTACAAGGAGATGGGGTTTTGGTTCCACTCTTGGGGTAAGAATGTCTTGATTAGGTCAACCGATAATTACATGTTTTTGGAGCAGAATTTTGTATTTTCTCATATTTATAATGAATCAGTGAGGAGAGAATTTGTTAGTTGAAGAGCTAATTTTCAAACCAGGTCCATCAAGAAAGGTTTGATTCCAATTGAGAAATTCGAGGAAACTCCCCTTGATTAGCCTTCTTATTCTCTTATTATTCTCCTCTGTTTGTTACTTAACTAGCGATAATTAAAGCTCATCGAACACACTAACCAGTCTCGAATATTTCGATGGGAATGTGGTAATCCTTTATAGGTAGACCTAATAGAAACATAGTGACAAAGTTGGGGTTTGGGAATAATTCGGCAAGGGTTAAATTTGGAAAAATTCGGGAACAATGTGGGAAAAATAATAATTATAAAAATATATCCAACAATTTGAGTCGATAATATACAAAATAAGTAGTTTACTTTGTTGAACTAAAATTCGCAACTAATTCGGAGAACAATTCGGCACACCTAAAATTTGCGAAAAATTCGTGATTTTTTCAAAATTCGGAGAATTTTGTTACTATGAATAGAAAATGACGAGGGAAAAATTACAATAGACAAAGGCTGGTGGCGCTTGGCAGTGTCATGGAAATTGTTGTTAATGGAATCAAACTCACGGAACATGGCTATATAGAGAGTCAATTCACACGAATATGTGTAGAGTATGGGGGTTCCCATATTAAGTGCTTTCAGATTTGGGTTTTCAGATTACATGACTAGAGTATCAAATGTTGGGTTAGTAATTTGAATTTTCATGGTTAGAATTAAGGGCTTTGGTGGAGAATGGGATGCTGTCTATACTAGATTTGTATGGATATGTAGTGCAATAATTTCAGAAGTCATCTCTTTGTGTCATACATGGGAAACTAAATTTTACTTTCTCCTTCCGTAGCCACCCAAAGAAAGGTTTTTGTTGTTCCTTCTATGATTATATTCATAGCTAAGTGGAAAAAGGTGGATGAACAATCTGAAGGCCTTAAAAGCTGAAGTGGTGTCGATGATGGTAAAGTTGGTCGCTCATGAATCACCTTAAACCATAAAAGCAGAAACTGTAGCTATCCTCTGATCAAACCAAGTCAAGTATATCTTCCTAGGTTTTCATTACTCCAATTATCATACTTTATTTCTACTTCTCGGGTCCGATGAAAATTACACTATATTTGTAGATCCCACCAGCCTTGTATTATAGGAATTTCAAAATAAACTTTCTCACAATTGCTTGAAATTCCTGTAACCACTCTGAGAGAAAAAAGGTTTCTACTTGGAAGACAATTGGTCTCCACAAATAGCATTGTTTATAAAGATGATCTGGGTGTCGAGCTATTCTGAATATTTTTAGAAACCAATGAGGAAATTTGGATGCTTGATTCATATTTATATAGAACGGGATGGTGTGACAAGATTCATGTTGCTAATCCCAAGTATTTGGGATAAGGCATAGATGATGATGATAATGATATGATACAGACTATCATAATCATGTAGATCCTAATCAATTCTTCTGGTTTCATTCTATGTAACGTTCATTACTGGTAACTGGTAATAGGAGGATCAAAGTATCACATGAAGATCCTAGTGATGATAATTGGGAAGTTTAGGATCTTGACATGATGAAGTGGTTGTGTAAGTCCGTGAATCCTTGGGTTTGTTTGGATTTCTGGAAGGAAGGACAATTTCTGGGGTCCACTTATTGCAACATACTCTAGGGGAAACACAACACTTTTAAGAGTTTATCTACTTCATTAGGAAACCACGCACCATTGTTGGTGCATTTTGTTCGAGTAATTGTTATCCTCTCCAAAGGATATAATAGTCGAGTCATTATCAATCTGTCACTGCTGCTTGTGCTGGTAACTCAGAAGTTCATGATCACTTATAAGATTTAGTGTGAGGAATCATACATTCCGAATGCTATGGTATATTCTTATAATGTCTACAATTCCATGTCAAATCCCTGACCATCCATCTCTTTTTATCCAGTTTCATAACCTTGCATCATTATAGGTTTCTTGTCATTGTTCTTCAAATAAACAACAACAACAAAAAAAGTGTTCATCTGCATCGAGAATAGATTAAATATCAATTCAGTATATTTATGTCTTTTTTACTTTCAGGCTATAAGGATAGCAATCATGTTGGGCTTTGGAACACTAGCTCTTGTTACCATACAGAAAAACCAGGTCCATATATCAAACTCACTCGTGTCTTGTTAATGTTTTCAGATTGATCTTTTGGTCGTTAAGATTTGTCCCATCTAAGATCACAATGCATGTATAGGTGCAACAATGATGAATGTGGCTGTCAGAGCCTCCAACTCCAGACATCGCATAAAGAAAAAGCACCTGGTGTTTGTGTTATGAGAAGATTGTTGCCTTGTGTTATAATATATTGATCTCACTTACCCTTCATGTTCTTCTTGGCAGTTAAAATATTGCGGGTTCTAGGTCTAAGTATCATCCTGAAGAACGAACTCCATAGGTATTCAAGTTCTGGTCTAGTTGCTGGAATTTTGGGTTCATCGGTCCTGAACTCCTGATGTAGAGTTCTCTAACAAATACTACAGGGAGGCAAACAAAGTGGCCGACTTCGTAGCCAAAAGTCTGGTGTAATAGATTTCCTAGACTATAACTGAAGACTGTACTTGAGGATCTGCTAGGGCGTTGCAAGCCGAAGACAGCTGTGTTATTTAGGTTTTTCTTTCACCCGCCAAAAAAGTTCTCTTAGGGTCCGTTCTTTTGCGGAAACTTACAAAGTCTGGCACTCTGCAAGTTTTATCATTAGACAATATGCATTTTCTTTTGAGAACTAAATGTATCGTGCTTTTCATCTCTTGAGTTGCAATTCCCATATGACTTCAAATGTAGCAAAATGAATGCTTTCAAGTCATAAAAAATGATGAGACTTGAAATCTCATGATGGTAAGAAGGACACTTTTGAAGTTTTGTCATTGGACAATATGCATTTTCTTTTGAGAACTAGATGTATCGTGCATTTCATCTCTTGGGTTGCAATTCCCACAAGACTTCAAATGTAACAAAATGAATGATTTTAAATCTTATAAAAAATGATAAGACTTGAAATCTTATGGTGGTGCAAAGTGTCAAGCTTTATAAGCCTCACCAAAAGAAAAGACCCTTAACAAATATGTTAGTAACAATTTTGAGTATGCCAAGAATTTAATTTGACGTTCAACTAAGTAATTTATGAGACGGCGACTCGTCCTTATGAGAAAGTGAGTGTTTAAATGCCCCGATTGCATGGTCATCTCCAAGTCATCTGGTTTGGAAATCATGATATCGCTTTGGAAATCATGATATCGCTGAAGAGGTGAATGACCTCATGATCATCAACTTAATATCATGCCCTGGAGCTATGAGCCTATGACATTCATGTTCATCTGAGAATACATTGTAGTCCTTTATGAGAGAAATTAGACATTATTGAATAACTTAGGATGATTTACACTGACCTCAAAAAGAGTATACAGATATTACATCATCTCAAGATAGAAACAATATCAAATCTATCCTAATCAAATCAAAATAATTCATCCTAATTTATTCCAAATACTCATCTAAGATTGTGGTAGCGAAACATGAGAATGATAAAGTGTATCTCTTCACTTTATTACAATATATACTAATTCCCTAATACTTTCTACTATGGGAAGAAATTGCTTTTTAGTTTTGATATTTGAAATAAATTTCTATTTTCAGAAAATACACAATAATGCACAACCATTCCCAATCATTAGAAGAGAAAAGAAGACCAACTTTAGTGAATAAGTAAAGTTTATTATAATCCTAATTACTCCAAACAGAGTGTACACGAATTGACGATAATATGATAAACCATTTCATGATTGATAAGAAAGAAAGAAAATACACCCAAATAAGAAGTCTTTTTCTTCTTTATCTTTCTCTCTTCCTTTTATATATCCAAATTCTGAGCTGTAGGCATGAGGAGTAGGGTCTCATGTTTCATATTCCAATTTTTTTTACTTGTTTTAATTGTGGGGTTGGGGGGAGAGGAGAAAGAACAAAAGCACAATGATTTAACATGGACGGGGTGTGCCTCTTATCGAGGGAGGTCTTAGGATCAAGACCTCGAGGAAGAAAACTGCAATAAATTGGTAGTAGTTCTCCACAGGTGATTTGGCTTGTGCTCACTCGCCTTAAAACTAACATTTACACTCACCACTAAAATAGAGAAATGATGCCTCAGACTCCTCCCCCCCCCAAAAAAACATGGACCACATTTTTACCATACAAATTTTGATTCTGCCCTCCCTGCCATTTGCCAACTCTTGATGTGGGTATGCACATAGAGGATGTTCACATCCTCTTTGGAAATTAATGTTTAATTTCATGAGAAGAGGGGTGTTAGCCCTAGTCTTAGGCCTTTCTACCTTCTTTCTAATTTTTTTTTTAAAGTGTGTGCTTTAGCGTTAAAAAGTGCTTTAATGAGATACTTTTAGATTACTTGGTTAGCTAATATTGAGAATAGAAAAAACCTGAGAGTAGGGCTAGCACTTTTCTCATGAGAAATGCTAGCCCCGGGAAATTCAAATTTTAGTAAATGAGCATATTCTCCTTAATTCCTAATTTAAGAATTGCACAGTTTCCCATAAGGATGTGAGCATCCCCATTTCCCAATGTGCATACCCACACCATGCAAGCTTGCAACATCAAACCTTAAACAACCACAACTACTAAAATGGGATATTTCCTCCCTTCAAAACCTAGATTTTTTCCTCCCTAATGTCCCTTCATAAATTAAAGACAAAATCCAAATATATCCCTAAACCTAACTAGAAAGATATGCACCATTTTCCATATGATAACCTAAAGAAAGATTTGGCAGAATCATCAAATGAAACCTACACATACACATGCCTTGAGAGAGGATATGCTCTAAAAGCTCAATAATTTGATTAAATTATGATATTTGACTATAAAATATCCTGAAAATAAAATATATAAAAATCTTAAGTTAGGTAGTTTGCGACAAAGAAATAAAGGGATGAAGAGGAATGGAGCTTTACTTTAAAAAAAAACAAAGACAAACAAGAAATGGGTCATTGAGAGAATTGAATATTAGAGAATAACAGTCAAAGAGAGATATAGAAAGTTAAAAATTTGGGGTTTTTTAAGCCTTCCAAAATTAGAGATGGGCTTGTATTTTGTTTAGATTATTAGTAGTAATTTGGTAAAGAGAAGGAGCCTCATGTGGCTTTACATATAAAATTAGAAAGGATGAGAGTGAAATGAGAGTGAAAGTAACATGAGGGGCTGTGGATTGGGTGATGATTTCAGTGGAGAGAGAGAGAGAGGTAGAGAGAGAGAGAAGAGAGAGAGAGAAAGATGGGGGACAAAAGGTCCTTGAGATGATGATGGAGAGTGTGTTGGATTTATTGAGTCTCACATGTATGCACGAGGGCACCAGTTGCACTGCAAGGGACGTTCAAACCACTGTGCCACCAGACAATCATGGACGTAGGGACGTCTCAAAAAACAAAAACAAAAAAAATCATGGGTGACCCGTTTGTCGACCCACCAAGAAATGGGCCTGCAATATTATCTACAGCCGACGGGGATGGATATAGGTCCAGTGGACCTACTAACCAGGCTCATTGGACATGACTCTTGAATGAGATCAGATCACATCCAATTGCGATTGAACTCAGGAAACTTCAATAGCATATGTGTCATGATTTGATTGGAGGGGGAAATTTTTCAATTTAAAATTATCACTTTCCTTTTTTTTTCTTCCAATCAAATCATGACACATATGCGATTGAACTCTCCTCAGTTCAATCACAATTGGCTGTGATCTGATCTCTGAATGAATACAGCAGGTCATCTCTAGGGTTGATCTATTAAGTTAACATGTCTAAACCCAAGTTAGGTCTAGGTAAGTGGGGTAGAGTCTGCCGGGTTCTAAACTCACTGGATTGTACCCAACTTGGAGGAAGTCCAATTATGCGTTAAGATGGGTGTAAACTAGCTAGGGCTGTCAATGAGCCGAACCACAACTCGATTCCTCTTGAAATGAGCTGAGTTTAAGTTGAGTATTTGAGCTCATTGGACCAAGCCGAGCTAAATGGTTGAGCTCGTTTGTTAATCAAGCCGAAGGCATACAACGAGCAGCTCAATTAATTTTACTATACTACTTATAATACTCTCATGATATTAGTTTTTACATCAAAGTTAAAGAAATTTAAATATAAATTTGTTGTTAAGGTAAAACTTAAAAGTTATGTTTTTTGAGAGGCGTGTGGTTGTGGGTTCGGTTGAGACTTGGTTTGTGTGTGAGTTAATATGTGTCTTAACCTATCACCAAAATTAAAAAACTTAAAAGGTAACATCACCTTTTCAGAATTTATAAATTCTCTATTATGTTTCTCCCATTTAGATTCTCGAGAACAGCTATGTTTATTATCTAATGAGCATGTTCAACTCTTAGGGGTGGGCCAGTGGTTCTTAGGCCTGTCCCCAGTAGGTGGTCCTCGATTCCATTTCTCACTCCCCCTTTGGGGCGAGAACTGCACGGGTTTACCCGGACTTATCTGGTGCATGTGACGGATTGCAAGCTCACGTCGCACCCTCAGGGATTAGTCCTGATCTAAAGGATTGGGGACACCCCGAGTTCCCAAAAACAAAAAAAACACTTAGGATTTTGTTTTAAATTGTTTTTGTTAATATTAAGGGTAATCAAGACTAAAATAATAGAGCAAACTCATGCGCTGGCTCGAGCTCAATTATCTATAGATGAACTGAGCTCAAACTAGCATTCGAGAGCTCAAATTGAGCTTGAGAGGAGCATGAGCCAGCATATGTATCTCACGAGACGATCTCTAGCAGCACCCAACTTGGCTTGTTTACACCCCTGGTGTAAACTGTTCAGACCCGGGTCGGGTCGGGTAGGCACAACCAGTATGACCCAAAACCGGCTTCCAATGGCTCATCCTCTGGATCATGCAGAGCAAATGTTTGTTAATTCTCCAATATTAAAAATGCCCACTCTCTCACAAACGCGTGCAAATACACAGACACTCATTCCATCACGATCATCCTTGGCCATCATGATTAACCATATTTAAGAAGCAAAGATAGTGGAAATTATCCAAAATGGACAATTTGTGGATTGTCTGTGTGACAGCAATATTGTTGTCTACCATAATTCTCTACAGCACTTGGAGAAGAATCAGATCCAGATACAGAATCCCACTTCCTTTAGGAACTCTAGGATGGCCTTTTATCGGCGAAACTCTCGAGTTCATCTCTTGCGCATACTCAGACCGCCCTGAGAGATTTATGGATAAGCGTCGAGGCAAGTAAGTACCATAGCCTTCTTCATCTAATATCAGTAGCAGTACTACCCAGATGCTTATTCTTTTCTGCACCATTAAAACAAGTAGTATTTACTGATAATTCAGCTCCTTTGTTCAGCTCAGTTATGCTAATTAAGATTGAATTATATGTTTTTTTTCATTCAAGTCAAATTAAGTCTTTTTACACTGTACCAACTTGATACTATTTAGATTTTCTGTTTATTATACTGAGGAAAACTTCAAATGACGAATGGTTTCCGTTAGATTAAAGACAATAATCAGAGTAGAACTTGCATTTTTAGTACTTTTCTTCTCTTGGTATTTAGTAGAAATTGTTGAGAATTACATGATAAATTCATGTCTCATGTTCATTGGATTGGATGAGTGAAACTCACTAGATTTTGGGGGTGTTTGTTAGGTATGGGAAGGTGTTCAAATCACACATATTTGGTAGTCGCACCATTGTATCGACGGACGCCGAAGTAAGCAAGTTTGTTTTGCAGAGCGATGCAAAGGTTTTCGTTCCGTCGTACCCAAAATCACTCACTGAGTTGATGGGCAAGTCCTCCATTCTGCTCATCAATGGAAGCCTACATAGGAGAATCCATGGACTCATTGGAGCCTTCTTCAAATCCCCACAGCTCAAGGCTCAGATAACCCAAGACATGCAAAAGTACGTTGAAGAATCGATGGAGGGGTGGAAGGATGATCGTCTCATCTACATCCAAGATGAAACGAAAAACGTCAGCTCTCTTTCTCTCTCTCATTTCACATTAGCCTAAAGAGTAAAGGGATTATTTGAATTCTACAGCTATCTTAGTCTTCGGTGGAAGATTCAGAGTGGGGTTCATAATTATTATTTTGAATCATATTGTCAAGTAAATTAGTTTCATAATCATTATGTTTTAAAGTCCCTTTTGAATGTTTCTAAGAATTTTCATTTGTTTCATCAGATCGCGTTTCAAATACTCGTTAAGGTATTGATTAGTTTGAATCCCGGCGACGAAATGGAGTTTCTAAAGAAACAATTTCAAGAATTCATCGCCGGGCTAATGTCTTTACCCGTAAATATACCTGGGAGTAGGCTATACAGATCATTACAGGCAAGTATATATATACAGCCCAACTAGCCATATTGACTCCTATATATCTTATGCATAACAACTCAATATACTGGTTTCAGGCAAAGAAGAAAATGGTTAAGTTAGTACAAAAAATTGTCCAAGATAGAAGGAATAGCAGCAGCTCTACCCTTCCAAAAGATGTACTCGATGTCTTACTGAACGACGCTAGTGAGAAATTAACGGGCAATCTAATTTCAGACAATATGATCGATATGATGATACCGGGCGAGGACTCGGTGCCTGTCCTTATGACTCTTGCAATAAAATTCCTTAGCGACTGTCCTGCAGCTCTCCAACAATTGACGGTAAGTAATTTCTTACCTCGGAACCATTAGCGAAAGCAAGTCATTGTTATAAATTATGTAGAATAACGGGAAATAACCAACACATTCGTTGGAAATATCAAGAAAATGTCCTTATAGTTGGATTATTTGGTTAATTCTAGTGTTAGAATGGCCACCTCGGCTTCTTATCAGCCGAATTAATTACTACCCATTTGTTTGCTTCTTCTTAGCTAATTAAACCTTGGTGAATTTCAGGAGGAGAACATGAAATTGAAAAGATTAAAAGCTCAACTTGGAGAGCCTTTGTGTTGGAGTGACTACATGTCTTTACCATTTACACAAAATGTAAGTTTTTAATGTTCTACTATATGATAAGAACTGAGTAGAGATTAAAAGAAAGTGAACCAACCTGATCCACCATGACTTTATGATGAGAAATTTTACATGAACAACAGGTAATAACAGAGACTTTAAGGATGGGAAATGTTATCGTAGGGGTGATGCGTAAGGCGATGAAAGACATCGAGATCAAAGGGTATCTGATACCAAAGGGATGGTGTGTTTTCACTTACTTCAGATCAGTTCATCTTGATGAACATCACTATGACTGGCCTTACAAATTCAATCCATGGAGATGGCAAGTAAGAAGAGATACATCTTCCTTTTTGTGATTTACTTTGGTTTCTTCTACTTTTTATTGACTATTTTAGCTTTTAACTTGGCGTTGGGAACCCAAAGGACAAAGACATGGGTACTACCTGTAACTTCACCCCTTTTGGAGGTGGACAAAGGCTGTGTCCTGGGCTTGACTTAGCCAGGCTGGAAACTTCCATTTTCCTCCACCACTTTGTCACTCAATTCAGGTAATGAAACCCTTCAAAACCTCTCTCTCTCTCAATAGTAAATATAGATATGTTCTGCCTTCCCTCCAAAAAAAAAAAAGTATAGATATGTTCACCCACCAGGGGTTGGTGCAGTTGGCTAGCGTCCCGAGTTTGCTCCTGTGGTCATGTGTTCAACTCCTACTCCTTGACTTACCCTGGTAACCATAGAGAAAATTCCAAGTGAGTTGGTGCAGATACCCGAAGGGACTAGTCTTTGGCTTGAAGGCTTTGGGACACCCTCAAGCGGAGCCAAGGATAACCGACCTGAACTTTTTTGAAAAAAAATTTACCTTTTATATTATATAATTTAATTACTTAACCGGGCATAGCTATAGGACAATGGGACAGTTGCCCCCTAACTTTTTTTCAAACAAATATTTTATAATATACGAGTTCACCTTCAATAAGAAAAAACAATCCATGTAGAATATGCACCAGATGAATCATGAATTTAGTCATAGAAATTTTTTTCCAACTAGCCCTCCTGTAAGAAAAGAAAAGGACTTTGCTACTGAGACCGCAAAGGGCCGAGATCACACCGAGACTGCACATGTGATGTGTGGATCTCAAAATTTTCATAAATCTAATTTTATTTTTTTGAGATCCGCTCATTACATGCGCAGTCTCGATGTGGTCTCGGCCTTTTGCGGTCTCATTAGGATTTTCGGTAAGAAAATCCTTGTTCCGCACTGACCGTGCCTCTGATAACCCAAAATTTTAGTAAAAGTCTAGGGTCGCCTCAAACATGTCTTGAGCCAGGCCACAAGGTTTCACCCTATTATTGCTGTGCCTGGTCTCGAATGCATATTACTTTTAGTACGTACTATTTACAAGAGATTGAATCACAGTCAATGACAATTGAACTTGGGGAGAGTACAATCACACTCATAGGTTAACACATGTCCCTTTTAATTTTTATTAACTGTTGTTAAGATTTATTAATCCTTAAGATTCAACAATATAACCTTAGTTGGTTACTAGAGCACTTCACAGGGGTGTATAAGGGACTAGAGATTCTCCTTTTGTCTGGCCCTTTTGGAGTGATTGTCTTATGGCACCTTAGCGGTTACCTTAGGTCCAATTATGTGTGTTTAGGAGTTACTTTACATATTCAACAAAAGAAAAAACAATATAACCTTGGTTTTTAGAAACAAAATTTAACTCTAATTAAGAATTTTAAATCTTATGACTAATATTTTTTTATATAATCTTTTTTAAAACTAAAGTGCAATGTTAAACCCTAAGGATTGGTGAATCTTAACCATGGTTAATAAGGGTTAAAAGGGACACGTGTTGGCTTGTGGGTGCGATTGAACTCTCCCCTAGTTCAATCGCAATCCATTTTACAATGATCCCAATCATAAATCTGACTTGCTTGTATGATCCCAAAAAAAAAAAATTTGACTTGCTTGTTTTACATATAGATGGGTGGCTGAGGATGATTCAATTGTCAACTTCCCAACTGTGAGAATGAAGAGGAGAATGCCATTGTGGATAAAAAGGAGAAGAGATCCTTAGCTTTTGCTGAGGAAATTTGAAGGCACAAGAATACAAACAACCGTGGAGAAAAAGTTAGTTTCGGTGCACACGTGTGGGGGCATCAGACACTGACACATTTGTCCATTTTCTTATATTTTCATAGTATAAATAAAACAATATAGGTAACATATTTTTTTGTGGGACCCAAAAGCATCCCTACTTTATGTTCAGTCATTCTTCCCCCCATTTACGGATTTACCTAGACTGTACAAATGCAATAAAAGGTGACCCAAATCTTCCCTTGTTAGGTAGACATTATGATTTGTTTTTATCCATGGTCCCTTCTCAACAGCAATGGCAGTGAGAGAGGCACCAGAACTAAAGAGAAGTTACTCACCCACACTTCGGTGGGAAGAATGAATTAGGTTGGATTTTGCTAGTCGCACTCTCCTAAGACAAGGATTTTGATGGGGCTTTGACGGATCTAACACGTAATCTTTGTCTTATTGCCCCAAAACGAGGAGAGTGCACAAGGGTAAAGTATGACTAAGGTAGCGTTTGTTAACACTAGTCTTAAAAGAAGTGCTTATTTGAAAATTATGTTTAGTTGGACTTTAAATTGTTAAGTTAAAGGTTAATTGCATGTCTACATTTAAAGATTTTATGGGTAAAAACCTTTACTTTAAAAAGTAATTTCATAACTACTTTTTAAAGTAGAGGTTTTAAAATCTCGAAAATATAGACATGCAATTAACCTTCAACTAAACAATCTAAAGTCCAACTAAACATAATTCTCATATAAGCAATTTTTTTTTTAGACTAGTGTTAACAAACGTCACCTAACACTGATCCCCTCCCATCCCCTCATATGTGTGACAACAATTTTTTGCAAATTTTGGAAAAAAATGAATCAAATATGATTCATATTAGTACACATAAAGCAGCATGTTAATATTATGAATATAGAGTCTGCCCTAACCATTGAGTTAAAGTCTGGTTAGTCACCTAAAAATAAGTTTTGATTAAAAAAATTTGACTACAAAGTCAATATAAATTTTGAATAAGGGAATTCTATTATGATTTTGATTTTGATTTTGATTTTGATTTTGAGAAGATGTTAGACATTTCAAATCACCTGGATCTCAAATCATCCGTCTCTTAAAAGTCCCGCTCAAGCCAAAAGCAATGTCTCTGTTAATTGAAGTAGAGTTTTGCTTTTTCCACAATCGTTTCATACTTTGGTTAGGAACTTCAAGACACATGTCACCTCCGAATTCTTGCTAGTGGATAGGCCGCCATTGACGACTGGAGGTGATCATATATATGTGATGCACACACATTTACAAGGTGTGGATGCTCACTTGCCGATTAGTTTTTGAATTATTGTTCACTCTCAATGTGGATTCCTCGGAGAGGCATGCAAAAAATAACTCAAATCAAAATTTTCTAGTCCATCTAGGAGTATCTCCAACACCTCCTTAAGCAATCATTCTTCACTGGTTTAGGGAGCGTGAAAGGCAAAAACACATGTTCATTAGACTCCTTGCTATCGCTGGTCATTTTAGGAAAATCCAAAAGGCTCACTAGATTTGGTGAGTCTTCAACAATCGCCAACCATTTTTTATTTTTTTAAAATATGATTATTGAAAGCCTAAGATACTTAAGAGGAGAGATAATATGAAAGAAATAAGAAAGAAATAGAGAGTGGTGTTGGAGTTGTACCTTAAAATAATGAAGAAAATTTTTAAGGAACTCTCCGTTTTGAAGAAAAAAAAAAGGTGTAGGTTTAGTGTTAGAAATGCTCTAATTGGAGGTAAAAAGTAAATTTTATAGCATTAAAATGACCAATTTTCGTCTGCCTCACTTGTATCGTGAGGCTCTGGAACTTCAATGTCAAATAACCTCCGTTAATGGAGTTTATTATTTTATATGGGGAAACTTCATTTCCGGCATAGGTAAACTCATGCCGTTAATTACACCATCTTGTAAGAGAGTCACCTCTGATTAAGAAGAATAGAGAGAGTACAGTAGCTTTCATTCATTAATGGGGGTGCCCAATGCCCCATTTGGGCTGTTACAGTTGCTTCAAAAGAGGACTTTCAAAGTAAAAGAGAGAGAAAGAGGAGGGTAGGCATTTTGGCCTACCTTGCTGCTTCCTTAGCTTAGAGCTCTTGCTTTGACTTGAGTTCTTCTTTTCTGTTAAGAGGGAAACTTCTGGTGGCTTCCATATTTAGATCTTTGGCTTTGGCTTGAGGTCTTCTCTTATGAGATTTAATTTCTCTGGGTTTTTCTTTTGGATTTGTAGATCTTCCATTCCCTTCAAATGGCCGACCTCCTTCTTCAGAGAATAACTCTCACCTTTTATATTGTGGGAGTTATTGGATGGAGTGGTTTGATAACCACTTCCTCTCTAACTGTTTTCTTTCTTGCAAATAGGACATCTGTCCATTAGTTGGAGAGTGGGGAGTTATTTTCCACCCTCTTGTTGGAGATCATGGGTGGAGAGATGGTAGTGGGTTTTACACCAACTACTGGACTATCAAATGGCAGTGAAGATGACCTTTGACCGTCTTTAAATTTAGGTGGCAAGGCTTAACCCTTGTTGCCAAAGTGGGGTCTCTTAAAAACCTCGTTTAAATTGATTTCAAATTGGGGTAGCAAGGATGCTCTTTGCTACCATGGTGGGGTCTGTTAAAGACCCCATTATTTTAATTTTAACTTGGGGCAGTAAGGGTGCTCCTTGCTGCCATGGTGAGGTCTATTAAAGACTCCTCTTATTTAATTTCAATTTGGGGCAGCAAGGGTGCTCTTTGCTACCATGGTATGGTCTATTAAAGACCCCTTTAACTTGATTTGAATTTGGGGCAGCAAGGGGACTTCTTACTGCCATGGTGAGGTCTATTAAAGACTCTTTTAACTTGGTTTCAATTTGGGGCAGTAATGGTACTTCTTACTGTCATGGTGAGGTCTATTAAAAACACCTTTGACTTGATTTTAATTTTGGACAGCAAGGGTGCTCCTTATTGTCATGGCAGGGTCTGTTAAAGACCCCTCTTATTTAATTTCAATTTTGGGCAGCAACGGTGCTCCTTGCTGCCTTGGTGGGGTCTATTAAAGACCCCTTTGACTTGATTTCAAATTTGGGGCAGCAAGAGTACTCCTTGCTGCCATGGTGGGGTCTATTAAAGATCCCTTTAACTTGGTTTCAATTTGAGGCAGCAAAGAGTATCTTGCTGCCATGGTAGGGTCTATTAAAAACCTCTTTTATTTCATTTGGATTTGGGGTAGTAAGGAGACTCCTTACTGTCATGGTGGGGTATATTAATAACTCATTTACTTTAATTTGATTTTGGGGCAGCAAGGGTGCTCATTGCTGTCATGGTGAGGGTCTATAATAGACCTCGTTTGTTTTAATTTAAATTTGGGGCAGTAAGGGAACTCCTTGTTGCCATGATAGAGTCTGTTAAAGACCCCTTTCATTTAACTTTACTTTGGGGTAGCAAGGAAGCTCCTTGCTACCATGGCGGGACCTATTAATGACCCTGTTTGATTTTATTTTACTTTGGGGCAGCAATTGGTACTCATTGCTGTCATGGTGGGGTCTATTAAAGACCTCATTTACTTTGACTTTAATTTGGGGCAGTAAGGGAGCTCATTGCTGCCATGGTGGGGTCTATTAAAAACCTCTTTTATTTATTTGAATTTGGAGTAGCAAGGGGACTCCTTGCTGCCATTGTGAGGTATATTAATGACCCCTTTACTTTAATTTGGTTTTAGGGCAGCAAGGGTGTTCCTTGCTTCCATGGTGGGGTCTATTAAAGACTCCGTTTGTTTTAATTTGAATTTAGGGCAGCAAGGGAGTTCCTTGCTGCCATTGTGGGGTCTATTAAGATCCCGTTTGATTTGATTTCATTTTGGGGCAGCAAGGGTGCTCCTTGTTGCCACAGTGGGGTCTATTAAAGACCACATTTGATTTTATTTTACTTTGGAGCAGCTAGAGACTCTTTGCTGCCATGGTAGGGTATGTTAAAAGACCCCTTTTAACTTCATTTGAATTTGGGACAGTAAGGGGACTCCTTACTGCCATGGTGAGGTCTATTAATGACCTTTTTACTTTAATTTAGTTTTAGGGCAGTAAGGTGCTCCTTGCTGCCATGGTGAGGTCTATTAAAGACTCGTTTGTTTTAATTTGAATTTGGGGCAGCAAGGGAGTTCTTTGCTACCATGATGGGGTCTGTTAGAGACCTCTTTCATTTAAATTTACTTTGGGACAGTAAGGGAGCTCCTTACTGCCATGTGTGGTCTATTAATGACCCCGTTTGATTTCATTTTACTTTGGGGCAGCAAGGGTACTCCTTGTTGCCATGGTGAGGTCTATTAAAGACCCCATTTGATTTGGCTTCAATTTGGGGTAGCAAGTGTGCTCCTTGTTGCCATGGTGGGGTCTATTAGAGACCCCTTTGATTTAATTTTACTTCGGAGTAGCAAAAGTTCTCATTGCTGTCATGGTGGGGTCTATTAATAACCCCCTTTTGACCTGATTTTAGTTTGGGGCAGCAAGGGTGTTACTTGCTGCCACAGTGGGGTCTATTAGAAACCCCTTTGACTTAATTTCAATTTTGGGACAGCAAGGGGTGTTCCTTGCTGCCAAGGTGGGGTCTATTGAGGACCCCTTTAAATTTTATTTCAATTTTAGGCTGCAAGGGTGTTCCTTGTTACCAATGTGAGTTATTCCTACATCAATAGCACATTTGCTCGATGTAAGGTAAGCATAACAAGAGTCATGCACCAGGACAATTTTTCTTTGGGTGAGATGTGAGTATACTTAAATTGATACAATCCAATAGAATTAGGTGTTGAAATTTCGCGGCCAACAAGCTTAATTTTGGTCTAGTGAATCTTAGAGATTAATTAGAGGGTCTAGAAATATCTTATTGGGCTGATTTTTTGTCATGTGTCTCTTAAGAGACCCACATTGAGATCAGATGGTCTAGTTGAAAAAAAAAACATATGCCACATGTTGAGTTTTTAGAGAAGGGTGCCTATTAGAACCATTTACTACATATTCATGTATAAATGCTTCTAACATTTGTTGTGACTTTTCTAATACTTGAGGGCCGAGCTTGGAAACACTTGACCCAACTTGCCCCGGCCCTCCATTATACCATATATAATATAATAACTTAAAACTTAACCTTAGAGTCTACGGCTTAGTGTAGTATCTTTCTAGAATCCTTATAATATGGTATCATGTAACGTTCATTTTAAAAAAGTTTAATAGAGGCAAAGACTTATTATGTGTATGGGTAACAAACTTATAGTATAGTCTCTTTCCAAAATATTTTTATATTACTACTCGTAAGTTGTAATGTCTTTCTTACGAGTAGTAATATAAATATAAAAATATTAATACTAACAATTTAACGGTAATAATTAGGGAGTGTACTAATACTAACAATCTAACTGTACTAACTCCTTACGTTGGTCCAAATACGGAATAAAGGAGTAGGGTTGTACCCAATCAATGTTGTAAAAAAATTGCTAAAACATGACATTTTTTTTTATTCTTTCAGCCCTGGCCCAACCCTAGGGCTGTAAACGGAGCGGATATTGGTATATCCGAATTCATACCGATTATATATATCAGGATATCCGAATCCGAATAAATATCCGGCGGATAGTGAAATATGATATCCGTATCTGACTCCGATTAAAATATCCCAATTCAAATAATATCCAAATTATCCGATTAATTTTTTTTTAAATATAAATTAATATTTTAAAAATGTAAAAATATATAAATTTTATTTTAAAAAATATATTTTAAAGGTTATACTAATTTTATAAATTTAAAATTTATTATTTATATATATTACATAATCGGCCGGATATTTATCGGATCGAATATAACAGTATCTGAATCCGTATCCGATTATAAACGGATAGTATTTTACTATCCGAATCCACTCCGTCAAATACCTATCTGATTAAACGGATTCGGATACGAATCAGATACGAATCGGATACGGATAATATCTGCATCCGTTTACAGCCCTTCCCGACCCTGACCCTTGAGGGTATAGCTTGGGCCTAACTAATTTAGGCCCTTTGAGGGCTACGACCTCACCCCGTCAAATGAGGGTTGGGCCCGATACGAACTAAGCCCTGCCCTAGCCCCACCTTGACCCTTGAGGGTATAGCTTGGGTCTAACCAGTTCAGGCCCTTTGAGGTCACCCCGGCGAATGAGGGTTTGACCCGATAAGACCTAATCCTTGCCCTGGACCGACCCTTTGATAACCCTAGAGAGGAAGGGAGAAACTGGATGTATATGGTGTAAGACTTTGCCAAACATTATTTCATAAATCCTGTAGGCGTTGTTTCAAGATACGACTCTTGAAGCAGGATTCTTGTTGTCGACCCAACTAATTTTAAGAAAGCATTGCTCACGATAATATATATACAACTTTACAAGATTATTGATCATGATGCGTTGACAATATTACATGTAATTAGATCTTTAGGTTTGAGTTATTTTGGGCTAGGCCCAAGCTGAAGTTCTTGTCGAGAGAAATATAAGACAAGACTACTCACGCCCCGACCATGCCAAACTCCCTAAGCCTGGGTCCAATAACTGCTTAAGGCCACCATGATTTCCGTAGGCCTCTTTCTGCTCATGGCCCAGCCTAGATACCACCCACATGTCAAGTTTGAAATAACTAGGGGTGTCAAAGAGCCGGGCCATGCCTGATATTAGACAAGATTAACAAACAGTTCAGACTGGGCTCAGGCTAGCCCGACAAAAGAATGAAGAGATAATTTGCTTATTTTGAGTTTTTAAAAATAAATAGGCCTTTATGGGCCAGGCTCAATTAAAAATGAGTGTGTCTATGGGTACTCTCAAATATACTCCCTAATCCTAATAGTCAATTACTATCAGGATTTGACTTGACTTATTTTGTCTTTTCTAATGCTACATCAGCTCTAATCCTACATCCTACGTGCTTAATAACTGAGTTAACAATTAGGATTTAAGAATATATTTGGGAGTACACTTTAGGAGTACCAGTAGATCAATTCATTAAGAATAGGCTAAAAGGGCGACATAAGGCCTTAGTCTTAAGGGTGTAAACGAGCTGAGCCGAGCCGAGCCGAGCCGGGTGCTCCTCAAGCTCGGCTCATGACATGTACATATATATATGCAGGCTCAAGTTCTTCTTGAGCTCAAATTGAGCCCTCGAATGCTAGTCGTCTATAGACAGTCCAGCTCGAGCCGGCTTGCGAGCTAACACTATTATTTTAGGCTCGTTTACCCTAATTTTGATAAAAAAAAATAATTCAAATCAAAATCTTATGTGTCAAACATGCTCATTAGATTCTCCCTCAAACAAAAAAGAAAAAAAAAACAAACAAATTGAACATAGTTATTCTTGTGAGTTTAATTGAAGAACCATGATATAAAGAATCTATAAATTTTGAAAAAATGAAGTTAGTTTTTAAATTTAACCTCAACAAAAAATTATATTTAAGTTTCGTAATTTATTTGTAAAAAATAAAATTAATAGGGTATTATAAGTAGTATGATAAAATCAATCGAGTTGAGCCGAGCCAACTGGCTTGTTACTTGTATTCGACATGATTAATAAACAAGCTCAATCATTTAGCTCGGCTAGGCTCAACGAGCTCAAATATCCAACTCAAGCTCGGCTCATTTCAAGATTCAACCCTATAATAAGACTCACACAACTATTTAATCGGGCCGGGCCGCAGGCCAACCTTGCCCATTTCACACTAGGGGTGTCAACGAGCCGAGCCAGCTCGACTGGACTCGAAATAAACCGAGCTTGAGCTTTTACTTTGGGCTCATTGAGCCAAGCCGAGCCTTAAAAGTGAGCTCCAAAAATAAACAAGTCGAGCCTAAACAATAGGTGGCTCAGCTCGGCTCGGCTCGGCTCGATTATTTTATAATAATACAATTTAAATGTTAAATTTATATTATATATTTAGTATACATTTTTTTTGGTAAAATATATTTAGTATACATTAACATAATTATTTCTGTTTAAGTTTTAACTCAAGTTTTCACGTGAGTCAAATGACATCCCCAAAAAAAAAAACCATAAATTTTTTTTTTTTTAAATTTAGTGCTTATCAATGTATTAAAAAGAAAAAAAAATTATCAAGCCGAGCTCAAGCTCAACGAACCGGAGCTTCTGTAAAATTCCAACGAGCTGAGCCGAGCCTAAGTATCTGTAAAATTCGCAGTGCCCAGCTCGGCTCGTTTACACCCCTTTCGAGATTGGCTTCGGATTCTCTCTGGCCCGTGCCAGAGAGTTGCTCTCTAGCAACCACAAATGAAATACCATGTGGCACAAAAAAGGGGAGAAGTCATTTCATTTTCTCCCCTGATTTTGACTTCTCCCCACTTAATATCTCCTTCCCTTTATTTCACCATTTTCTCACCATGTGTCATATAAAGGCTGCAGAAGTCAAAATCATGGGGCCCATGAAATGACTACTCCAGCTCGAGCTTCATTTGTAGTTGCCCGAGAGCACGTCTCTGGCACGGGCTAGAGAGAATCCGGATCCTCCGAGACTATTAATTAAACACGTGTACCACAAGGAATTTATAGACGCTTGTTATGATCTAAGAATAGTAACCTTTATAAGTCCTCGTTGGAGGTAACTCCAGAAGGCAAAAACCCTCGTAGTCCCTTCTTCTTCAGCACAACAAAATCCATAGAAAATGGCTCGCAGTCTCAAGAACCCTAAGAGAGAGAAAAGGAAAAACAAGGTTCCTTTTCCTTTTTCTCTCTCTACTCCTCATTTTAGTTAGTTAAGTTAGTTATTTAGGGTTTTCAGTACCACCATTTCTTATGCAGGGATCAAAGAAGGGTGAAGGGTCATCATCATCTTCTTCAATACCATCCATGCCAGCCAAGGTTTGGCAACCAGGCGTGGACAAATTAGAAGAAGGAGAAGAGCTTCAATGCGACCCTTCTGCGTATAATTCACTACACGCCTTCCATATCGGGTGGCCCTGTTTAAGGTCTGGTACAGACGAAAATCGTTTTACTTTTCTTACTTCTCTCAAATATACTGTTTTTATATCAGAATTTCATCAATGTCACAGCTTTGATATCGTAAGTGATACACTGGGATTGGTTCGGACAGAGTTTCCACACACGGTGTATTGCGTTGCAGGGACTCAGGTGAGCTGCATTGCATTTATCTCTTGTTATATTAATTCTAATTTTGATTGTGAGTCGATTGTCAATTTCAGTTTGGCAAATTATATTTTATTAGATGGGTAGGAGTCAATATGGTTGTGTTTGTATTTTTTCTGTGGGTAATGATTTCTGGGGCTAAAAGGGGTTGTTGTCGTGAAGATTCTGTTAGTCGGATATGCAATGTAGATTCAATGAGGAGGTGGGGAATTGCAAGTTGACTAGAAACCTGGTTGAGTGTTCAATCAAAAGTTCAAGTCCTTAAGTTCTTAATGTTCTTCAAATATTACCGATCATAATAAAAACAAAAAACAAAAAATTGTTATTTGGGTATTCAATTGAGATTAAGTTTTTTTTTTTTGGATTGGTAAATACGAATCATATATTTACACACACACATGAGCAATAAAGAAGTACTAAAGGAGGGGTCACAAAATAGTGAACCCGCCAACCCGGACATGAACATGAAATTAAAAAAACAGAAAGGAAAGGAAAAGCATACCCTCCTCCCCAAAATATGAGGACTACAATAATCTCTTCAAATATTTTAATTAATAGATAGCATTCTTTTTTCTTTTTACAAAATCCTATGTTACCTTCTTAATTCGATCAAGTTGACATGACTTAGTAATGTAGTGCTTGCAACTGTTTGTAAGAAGTAAGAACTACCATGACTCACATGAGAAAGTTAAGCTATTTAAAAGCTGTTTAAACTCTTCTGTTTACATTGTTCCCCCATCATATCTTGATGGTGCATTTCATGTTTCACAGGCAGAGAAAGCTTCTTGGAACTCTATAGGAATATTTAAGCTATCGAACATATCTGGGAAAAGGCGTGAGTTAGAACTTGATCGGTCTGCTGATAATGACTCCAATATGGACAGTGATAGTAGTGATAGTGATGATGACGATGACGATGATGAGCATGGCAGATCTGGGCCACCAGTTTTGCAGGTTCCTTCACTTAGTAACTTTCTGAAATAATCTGCAGTTATGCACTACAATCTTGTCATGACATAAGCATACTACTATTACCTTTTAAATATATTTTTACCTAATATAATTATGTTTTATGCGTCTACCTTGTAACAGCTACGGAAGGTGGCACATGAAGGATGTATAAATCGCATACGTGTAATGGCACAAAATCCCCATTTATGTGCATCCTGGGCAGATACTGGTCATGTGCAGGTCAGGCATAAGTTTTAATTTTTATCTGTCTCTTGAAAGTTGAAACTAACCTTGGTCATATTATGGAATGTGTTCCACCTTGATATTGGGAATAATGCATTTTAGAATGGTTACAAAAAAAGTTGTTTAAATGTTTGGCTGGTGACTAGTTTACATTTCTACGATTGTCATGGTAATAAATATCAACGAAATTGTTACGTAATAGCCATTACGTAAATGTTTCAATAATACTTGAACCGATACGAGTCTTGTCACCGGTTTTTTAGGGTTTTTTTATTTAAGATCTGTTTAAGCCATTACATATTAGAAATAACATTACGTGATGGTTGTTTCAAATGTTACAACTGTTATACTACATAATGTGGGTTTTATAAATTCATTCCAACTTACTTCTTTTGAAGCTTTTCACTTCTTCTCCCTCTAGTGGAAATTTTTAAAAAAAAGAAAGAAAGACCACTCCTATCTTTCTTGGGATCAAAAGCAAGATCTAAGTTACTAATTGACGGATCAACACTTCAAAACCCACTTTATGAAAAAAAAATCATAAGTTTTTTTGTTGATGAAGATTTCTCAACCTTTTCCAAATTATTGTGTGTTAGCTGGTGCATATTTGCGAATTTTAACATAGATTCAGCCTGGTCAAATGTTTTGGGACTATCAATAATAAAGCTTAGATGTGAATTTCTCCTTTAAATCAATTTTTTTTAAAAAGCATTTTATGAACTAGTTCATTCATAGATAGAAATGAGATGGATTCAGAGTGAAATCCATGAATCTATGATGATTTGGTTTATGTCTTTTCATTTTTATTACACGGGTTAATTAAAATTTTAAATTATTATATTCTTGCATAATTGATAATATGCATTTAGTGTCAATGGTTTTGTTTGTTTATCAATTTAAAGTTTTTAACATTTTCTCTTTTATAGTTTCGGAGTTTCCCCTAAAATATTGGTGTTATGGGTTTCGAGTGTAATGGCTGGAGCCTGGAACTATTACTAATGGCGTACATAAATATTTCACTTAGTCCCGGTATGCACGCCAAAATGGTTATTTGAAACCTTCGACATTATAATACTGAAAATCAAACACATGTAACTCAATAATCTAATGGATTTGATGCTTAATTTGTTCAACATATTTAAACGGCTAGGTTTACAAATAATTTGTTGAGAAATAGCTAGCAATTTCTTTGGAATTGCGATGACGACTAGAGGACAATAAGCATTAAGACATCTGTTGTGGGTTCTTAGCTTTTATAAAACAGAATGGTGGAACAAGATTCGTGTTTCCAACCCAATTATTTGGGATAAGGCATTGGTGATGATGATGTAGGTTTTTAGTGTAATGATCACAATATTTTATACATGTCGGGTGCCATGTATGAATGTATTTTGTGAGCTTGAATGTTATGTATGCAGAATCTTACATGTATATGAGCTTGTCTGGTAAATTATATCGATCCTTGGTTTTATAATCAATATTTTTTGGGGTAGAAACTTAACTCTATTTATTTAACCATAGGTGAGTTATGGGGTAAGGTATGGGTATCAGCTCTAGTATAGAGCCTATAAGAGTATTTCAACACATTGATATGATGCTAGGATGCCACACTTCAGTTGAAACTAGTCTTGGACAAGGTTAAATTAGGATGTCACTCTATAGTGTTTGCTTATTACTAATCCATTGTGATTATGCTAGATATGCTTCCTCTAGCTCTCTTCGGTATGCTAATATAAAGAAAATCATTATTGGAAACAAAATTTTCAATATCTATATGTATCTCAATCTATGAGGTATCTATTTTAGTGTAGAAATGCTTATTTTTCCACTTACAAGTTCATAGTTGCAGTCACCGATGGATATGGGGCTGTTGGGTGTGTTGACGGGAAATGCTTACTTTTGAGAGTTCATACAGTAGAAATGCTTACTTTCGAGAGTTTGTGGTGTGTGATTGACACACTTGTGGTTGGGACCGCATGGTTATTAAATGCTGCTTTTTAAAAGGAAAAATAGTTTTCCATGGACCGGCTTTATATTCGTGTATCATCATTATCATCGACGACTTGTATGAAATATCTGTGATCGGCAACACGAATCTTGTTTCGTCATTTTGTTTTATTAGAAGTCATAACTTCAAATAATTCGTGTGTTACTATTTTTTTGGTGGGTAATTTCGTGTGTTACCAAATCTTCTTATAACTCCATCTACGTCATCACGTCACTTTGGCCTTTCTCTCCTCCTTTTAGAGCCTTCAACTTGCACCAATTTACTTTGTCTTACTGGAACCGTTAGTGGTCTTTGCCGAATGTGTCCAACCCATCTCAATTGATTCTATTAGTGTCTCTGTGTCTCAAAAAAGAAATTTTTATGCCAAGTAACTAACACCATTGCTAAGGAGAAAAATTGGCAATAATTATTGGAAATTTCTAAATCATACAAGTTCTGGTATAGCATCGTATTGGACTCAAATGCAGGCGAATTGATAAAACCCAAAATCTCATACAAGTATTGACAAATACCACGAAAGAAACTTATTTAAATATACCTATAAAGATAGTATAGTTAAAAAAAAAAAAACTAGAAGAAACTCAAATAATATAATACTAAAAAAATCTATAAAAAAATTAGAACAAAAGGATATGTCTTGAAATAACAATTTTAACACTTAAAGTTATGGGTGCAAGGGAAACTGTAAAATATTAAAGTCTAGTCATAATCATATATGTGCAAGCTTTCTTTTGCTCAACTCTAAGTTAGATCGAGTTGAATGGAATCAGTTGAGTCTAGACTCTAGATTCCCTCACACCCAAGGTTTCAGTTGTATCACACAATTCTTAAGAGCTTCAATAGCTTGTGGAAATTCCGTGAATTGATCTTTTTTTTTCCTTTCAAAATATGCCAATAGGCAATAGACCTTATAATATATAGAATTATAGACTAAGGGGTCGTTTGATAAAACTTATCAAATAAGTGCTTTTTAATTAAGCTCTAAAAATGAACATAGTGACAAAATCGGGGTTCGGGAATAATTCGGCAGGGGTCAAGTTTGGAAAAAGTAAGGGAACATCGAAAAAAATAAAAAATAAATTAATAAATATAAAAATATAAAAATATACCAAACATTTTTATTAAAATATATGCAAAATAAGTAGTTTTTTGCTAAATTTAAGGGAATAATTCGGAAAATTCGCGTATTATTCGTGAATAATTTGGGAATTCAATAATTTGCGAATAATTCGGCAACCCAAAAAATGTGCAAATAATTCGCGAATTTTTGAAAAAAAAAATGGAGTTTTTTGTTACAAAGAAAATTAAGAGCTATTTATAATGATAGAATGGTCCGAAAATCAACGTTGTCCGTGTAAGTAAAAAAAATTCTTTTTCAAAACGTAGTTTTAGATTTTTAGGGCCCATTTGGCTCGGATTATTGCAATCACAATTGATTATAGCACATGAATAAGAATTATCGAAAATAAACGCTGTCAGCCTATCATGAATAATCTTGTTTGGATAACACCCTCTCTATAATTGATTATTTGTAGATAATCGATTTTGTTCAAAATAATCATGTTTGGTTCATCCTGAAACATAAATCTGATTACTGTTTTGAAATTTTGAAAGGTTTAATACAAAAAAATATAATTCCTTCTTCTAAAAACTATAACTAGTAATATAAGCACAAAGTATAGTGATAATGTTAAACATTCGACATTCTTTTCTCCAAAATAAATAAATAGGCCTCTAGTGTAATATATAATTGCCACTGCTATATGCATTCCACATTTCTTCGGTGAGGTTATCCCTAAAGGCTCCCATCTCCGGTTGTTGTTGTTGATGTACTTGTTCATCGACATTCGAAGTACTTCTATGAGATGATGTGTCGTTGTTAACTAACAAATCATCTACTTCATACTCTTGGAATAAATCATCTCTCTGAGCCTCTTTCCGAATGAAGTTGTGAAGAACACAAGTAGCAACTACAATATCTCTTTGTCTAAGATATTGGTATGGAGTCATACGCTTTAACATAAGAAATCACGCTTTCAATATGCTAAAGCAACGCTCTATTACATTCCTTAATGAGGAATGTGCATGATTAAATAGTTCTTTAGCATCAGTTGGACCCTTACCACCTCTATAGTCTTGCAAATGATAGTGTGTTCCTCGATGAGGTGCAAGAAAGCTTGTCATATCAGGATAGCTAGCACCGACAACATAATATTTTCCTGCGATAAAATTTATATTTAATTTAGAATATAACAATATATGCATCCCTAATGTTCTCTTTTAAAAGAAAATTATTACTTGAAGGGGCATGCGGGAATTTCATTCTATTGTCGTGAACTGCATCTAATAAAATTCTTGAATCATTTGCGGTTCCTTCCCACTCAGCAAGAACATATGTATAACGCATATCAATGGAACAAGCGGCCATTACATTCTGTGTAATAATTCCCTTCCTTCCACGGTAAAGAATTTGTTAATCTGATGAGACTATTGCTTCAATATGTGTTCCGTCAATTGCACCTATACAATTCTAAGTAAAATACCAAAATTTGTTATGTTATACCTATAAAAAAAAAGAATATATAAATAACATACAATTAAAGTGTCTTACCTCGTACCACTTATTATACTTTAAATTGTTCAAGATTTGAGGTGGAATGAAACTAAACAATGGAGGAGTTATTATTTCACGAGAGAATTTAATCATAGCCTTTAGGACTTTATGAAAATGTCGACTGATTGTCTCTCCAGAATATTGGAAACGTTCTTGCATTAGCCGATTTCTTTCATTATTCCAATAGTTAAAAAAATGTGCCACGCCCAAGTAGCATAGCAAAATAAATGTTTCACATTCAAGTAGCATAACAAAAAAAAGAACAAAGGTCTATATTGGCCTAACAATATCCATGTTCAAGTAAAAGAAGAGAATACCAAATATAAAATATATTTCTTAAAACAATAGTAACCATGACACTTGCATCAGCCTAAGAGTCAGTGATGTCAGAACCGGACCGGTCGGTGGAACCAAGAACTGGAAATCGACCCCCTCGCCGGTTCCTAAAACCCTCAAAACCCGGAACTATTAGAGAACCGGTTGGGAACCGGTCAGAACTAGTCAAAACCGGGAAAATTAGCAAAAAATGAAAAAAATTATTTTTTTTGGCAAAAAGTACACGGTTGAACCGGGAACCGGCCACTCTACCGGTTTGATGCCCGGTTTGGTTATGAAAACAGTGCTAAGAGTGCTCTAATAACTCCAACCATGCTAAACGATGTTCAAGCCTCATGTTTATAAATGCTTTCTTCCAATGTTCGTTGCCTGATAATATCCTTATAGACTTGCTAATACCATTACGGGAGAAGTTAGGATCCTCAATTCCATTTATCAAGTGCTTACAATTTGTCATGAAATAAAGTTCCTCTAGAGCCACAAGTAATGGAGTTACTCTCAAGGATACACTTTGTTCCATCCTCTTCTACGTAACATCGACCAAAGTGTCTATTGCTTTAACCAAATGGTCACCCTTCGAATCTTTCTTCTTCTGCTTAAGAGTTGCTGCATTATTACGTCGCTTACAAGAAGCAACAAGGTCATCTTCTCTTTGTGTCGCATCCTCTTCAAGATACCACCACCTGCAGGAGTCTGGTGCAACGGCGTGCATGGAATATCATCATCATCACTAGCCACATCCAGGCTCTCACCCGTCGCAAAAGCATCTCAGTCAGTTGCACACGTATCTCCAAAAACTGTTGTCATCTCCTCATATATTAGGCATGTGGTGGTTTAAACTTCTCAGATGCTGGATCTACCTGTATTGATGTATATAAAGTGATTATTGTCAATAATAACATTCCTCTTTAAATCACCAATATTAAAATTCACTATTATTTTACCTTTATTAAATTAGCCCATCGTTCTTCATCTACAGCTAGCATATGAGAAGTTTAAAACCACCACATGTCTAATGTATGAGGAGACGTCTGACAACAGTTTTTGGAGATAGGTGTGCAATTGGCTGGGCTGCTTTTGCGACGGGTGAGAGCCATGATGTGGTCAGTGATGATGATGTTATTTCATGCATGCCATTGCACCAGACTCCTACAGGTGGTGGTATACTTGAAGAGGATGTGACAAAAAGAAAAGATGACCTTGTTGCTTCTTGTAAGCGACAAAATGATACATCAGTCTTAAGCAGAAGAAGAAAGATTTGAAGGGTGACCATTTGGTTAAAGAAATAGACACTTTAGTTGAGGTTATGCAAAAGATGATGGAACAAAGTGCATCCTCGGGAGTAACTCCACAACCTGTGGCTCTAAAGGAGCCTTATCCCATGACAAATTGTATGCCCTTGATAAATGAAATTGAGGATCCTAACTTCTGCCGTAATGGTATCTTCAAGACTATAGGGATCTTATCAGGCAACGGACATTGGAGGGAAGCCTTTCAAAACATGAGGCCTGAACATCGTTTAGCATGGTTGGAGTCATTGGAGCACTCTTAGGCTGATGCAAGTGCCGTAGTTACTTTTGTTTAAAAATATATATTTATAACTAACCTTCTTTTATTTGAACATGTATATTGTCAGGCCAATGAGGACCTTTTTTTTTTCTTTTTCTATGCTACTTGGATGTGAAACATTTATTTTGCTATGTTACTTGGGTGTTGCACATTTTTTTTAATTTGGCTTTACTACTTGAGTGTGGAACATGTTTTTTTAATTGTCTATGTTACTTATTTACCTTGTTCATTTATACGTCTCTTTAAAATTGAATAGGTAATATAAATAACAGCGAGGATGAATGACTCGTCAATTTAACTGTAGTATGTGCGCGCAACGATATCATTCACTATACATGTCTAAAATCCCATACAGAGATTCAATCCTATTAGGATATGGCTTCTTACGTGAAATGCTTATGGGCACCTGGTTAGGTGTTACGAATTGTTTCAGATGGATAAAACCAGTGTTACCTAGGCACGTGGTATAAGTGCCAAGTGTCTAGGTGTCTAGAGGTGTTCGACACAGCAAGCTCTGGAAATCCTAATACGTCGACACGGACGTACAATTTTTTATCGTGATTATATATATATATATATATATATATATATATTGTAATTCAAATATGTTAAATAATAATAATAGAAAGAGAGAGGATCACCTGTCCTCAATTTTTTTTAAAAGTATATAACTAAGTTATAAAAAATACTCATATAGAGAATAGAAATCAACAAAAAGAGAGAGAAGAACGAGAAGAGAGAGAGAGACATACATATTGATCGTTGTTGTTGCCACTGTCCTTTTAGTAAAATTTCCTCTATGTTTTCGAAAAAGCAACACAACTTGACAAAAAGGTCCTAACAATTGTATTTTTAAAATGACACGACATACTTGATGCACCACATGACTAACCATAATATTAACGTCACCATGACACAGTATAGACACGTACCATGGAGTATCGTGTCGTGTTATGGAGTGTACGACAAAATTTAGGAAAAGTGAATTGCCTAGGTAACACTGATAAAACAATATTTTTAAGATTGTGTTCAACACTCCAAGGAAAGATGATGGTTGAAAGATACAAGGAGCATGCCTGTTGAAGAAGAAGTAGCCATATTTTTTTTAACTCTTGGATATAATGAAAGAAATTGGCTAATGCAAAAACGTTTCCAACATTCTGGAGAGATAATCAGTTGACATTTTCATAAAGTCTTAAAGGCAATGATTAAATTCTCCCATGAAATAATAACTCCTCCATCGTTTAGTTCCATTCCACCTCAAATCTTGAACAATTTAAAGTATAATCAGTGGTTCGAGGTAAGACACTTTGATTGTATGTTATTAATATATATATATTTTTTATAGGTATTGTGAGGGATTTTTTCCCGGGTTCGATGCACATTGATAACAGTTCGTACCTGCAAATAAGAACACAAAAGGAAAGGAGGGGGCGGGTTTGCACCCTGAAATAACTCCGATGGTAAAGTCAGTAAACGAAGAAGAAGGTGAATAGTAAAATCACAGATGCACTAGAACATTGAGAGCTTAGAACACTAAGACGAAAATTATGGCACTGATATGACATTGGTAAATATTTTTAATTCCCTTAGTCAATTCCTTGATCGATCCTGATGCACTGGGTCTCTGGGGGGTATTTATAGGTTTAGCTTGGGATACCCATAGATGACCACCAATGACTTGGATGACCATGTCATAAGCTTAACACTCATTACCAAATATGTCAGACATATCTGATGACGAACGCAGCACACGCGGGAGCTTACAATCTCTAAGTCGGTTTCTGCGTCGAAAACCCACCTGAGATGACTAGCAATAAATGCTAAGACAGTGCTTTCCACCTAACGTCAGAGACAAATGATCACCTCCTGAGGATCGGGTCTTGAAAGTTGGTCTCACTGTCGACATAAAGCGCGGGCTCGTTGTTCACAACAATGACGATATCGTCGTCTTGATGACCACGAGTCCGTTGTCTAGATGACAACGTTCCCGTTGTGAAGAGCACAACGAGTTCGTTGTCATACACACAACGAATACGTACTCAAAAACACATATAAGCTCGTATCCCCCGTTTAACACCGAAAACATGCTTTTTGCCACAACATGATTAAATTACGAATTTTGTCCCTTACAGGTATAACATAACAAATTTTGGTATTTTACTTAAAATTGTATAGGTGCAATTGACGGAACATATATTGAAGCAATAGTCCTCAACACATTCCTTACCGTGGAAGGAAGAGAATTATCACACAGAATGTAATGACCGCTTGTTCCTTTGATATGCACTTTATATATGTTCTTGCTGGGTGGGAGGGAACTGCAAATGATTCAAGAATTTTATTAGATGCAGTTCACAACAATAGAAGAAAATTCCTGCATGCCCTTTCAGGTAATAATTTTGTTTTAAAAGAGAACATTAGGGATGCATATATTGTTATATTCTAAATTAAATATAAATTTTATCTTAGGAAAATATTATGTTCTTGATGTTGGCTATCCTAATATGACAGACTTATTTATATCTCATCGAGGAATGCGCTATCATTTGCAGGATTATAGAGGTGGTAGGGGTTCAACTAATATACTAAAGAGCTTGCACATTCCTCATTAAGGAATGTAATAGAGCGTTGCTTTGGCATATTGAAAGCGCGATTTCCTATGTTAAAGCGTATGACTCCATACCTTTATCTTAGACAAAGAGATATTATAGTTGCTGCTTGTGTTCTCATAACTTCATTCGGAAAGAGGCTTAGAGAGATGATTTATTCCAAGAGAATGAAGTAGACGATTTGGTAGTTAACAACGGCGCATCATCTCATGGAAGTATTTCGAATGTCGATGAACAAGTACATCAACAATCGAAGGTGGGAGCCTTTAGGGATAACATCACTGAAGAAATGTGGAATGCATATAGCAGTGGCAATTATGTATTACACTAGAGGCTTGTTTATTTATTTTGGAGAAAAGAATGTTGCATGATTAGCATTATCACTATACTTTGTTTTTATATCACTAGTTATAGTTTGGAGAATAATGAATTATATATTTTTTTTGTATTAAACCTTTCAGAATTTCATAACAGTAATCAAATTTATGTTCCAGGATGAACCAAACATGATTATTTTGAACATAACCGATTATAGACAGGGTGCTATCCAAGCAAGATTATTCATGACAACATTTATTTTCGACAACGCTTATGCTATAATCAATTGTGATTGCAATAATCCGAACCAAATGGGCCCTTACTAAATGAGAGTTTAATTTAGTAGAAAAAGTCAATAAGCTCTTATTTTAAGTTTTATTAAACGCCCCCTAACTAAACTTGGGGAGCAACTAAACTTACAAGACATGCTAACTTGGAACCCAAGTAACCTTAGACTAGACCCAATAAAGCTGGCCCAACTAAAGGAAAGCCTACAAAACAAAACAAAGCCACTACAATAGCTCAGGCTCATAAAATATGAAATTTCCAAAATATCATCGACTCCATAAAACTTAAATAGAACTTAACAATTCGCATATGACCTTAAATAAAATACAAAATAAGGCTTGACCCCAACTAAACTCAATTATGCAAGTTCCCAAATGGACCCACATCATCTTACATATGCCAAATCAAGGATTGGACCTTAGAACCTTCCTTTCCACTCCTTTTATATACACCTTTAAAAGGGTGTTGTCATTGATCTCTATCAATTGGTATACCCAAAATCTCATAAAAGTATTGAAAAATTCCACCTAAAAAAACCTTATTAAAATATACCTATAAAAGAAAGTATAGTTAAAGAATAATAAACAAGAAGAAACTCAAATAAGATAATACTAAAACAAATCTATTAAAAAAAGTTAGAACAAAAGGATAGGTCTAGAAATAGCAATTTTAACACTTAAAGTTATGGGTGCATCATGCAAGAGAAAGTGTGAAATATTAAAGTCTATTCATATATGAGCATGCTTTCTTTCACTCAACTCTAAGTTAGATTGAGTTGAATGGAATCGGTTGAGTCTGGAGTCGACAAGAACCCAGTACATATGGGATTTGGGGATATTTCCTCTCCCGGTTAGGACTGGATTGGGTCTTCCCTTCAAAACTTTTTATCTTTTTGGGCGAAGGTGAAGATGGACGATGCCCGGGGGGTGATATGGGCCGTTTATGTGAGGAGCTATCTTATGGTCGATCTAGAAAGAGAGGAAGTCTAGAGTCTTTGAGGACTAACATTCTCTTTCTTCTAGTATTTGCTTGCGTATTAGGCATCTCATCTTACATTGGTGTTCGATCCGTCGAGGAGATATGGTTATTTTTCTTGAGTGAGATGGGTCTTATGCTTATTATGGTTTTTTGTTGGTAGGGATATTGTACTGAGTCCTTACAGTTGAGTTTACTGCTCAGTAACTCTTATGTATTATATCCTATATGCTTGATTACTGGGGAAAAAAGAGCCCGGTGTGAGCTTGTGAATAGTCATGGCATGAGCTTAATCCTTCAAAATTTGAAATCACTTTTAATTATCTTATGAATAATCATGAAATGAGCACCACATTTAAAATTGATTGTTGAAATTTGAATTATATTAGGATTTAATGAACATGGAATGAATAAAGCTATTTCAACATATTCTGATATGGTTTTATGCTGCTAACTTCTATGCAGATCTGGGACTTCAGCTCTCATCTAACTGCTTTAGCAGAATCAGAAACAGAAGTGAGCAGGGGAGCTTCTTCAGTCCTTAGTCAGGCTCCATTATTTAAGTTTAGTGGGCACAAAGACGAAGGCTATGCTATAGACTGGAGTCCTCTTGTTCCTGGAAGACTTGTAACCGGTACCGTTTAGAGTATCTGTCATTTATTCGGTTCAATTTTTTTCTTGAGGATGTTAAATTGGTATTTCTTAATGCAAAGAAACTTTTCTAATGCTTCGGAGATTTTTTTTTTTAATGTTTGAAGGGGATTGCAAGAATTGTATTCATCTGTGGGAACCTACATCTGGTGGAACATGGAATGTCGACAATAATTCATTTATTGGACATGCTGCGAGTATTGAAGATCTACAAGTACGGATCTGATGTGATGCAGTAGTTGAACCTTTTTAGGCTTTAAGAATGTATTTTCCTAATGACCATTGTAAATGGATTTCTTGATTGGAATTTTCTTTTATAAGTGAACATTTGTCTACTTCTGAACTCACAGTGGAGCCCTACAGAATCTGATGTCTTTGCCTCTTGTTCCGTGGATGGGAATATTGCAATATGGGATACCCGTTTAGGGAAATCACCAGCAGCTTCTGTAAAGGCTCATACTGCAGATGTCAATGTTATTTCATGGAACTGGTACTTAAGACATTAATATTTCTCTGTTCCAGTACAGTTTGAATCTCATTTATGCTATCCCTTTTATAATGACCCACTTGTACTTGTACCATTCTGAATAGGCTGGCTAGCTGTATGTTAGCATCTGGAAGTGATGATGGCACACTTTCTATTCGTGATCTTAGGTTGCTCAAGGTATGTTTTTGTCTTATATAGGTGTTCTTTAGATATGGACTCTGCCACAGTTTGACTAAACAAGATTGATGCTTTCTTATGTAGAAGTTTCAGATCTAGAAATATCCCATGTTGAAGCATCACTTTTCCAATCCAATCTACTGCTTTATGTGACAATTTGCTCTTTTATCTTGTTGTGCAGATAATGTTTGGCTTCTTTATTGTATCATTCCTTGGTTGCATTTGTGATGTTTCATTTCACATTCAACTCTTATCGTGGAAAACGTTAAAATGCTGGTTGAGATGGTGTCATTCTTGTGAAATTTTATTTTTATGTGGGAATATATCAAATCCATAATGATCTCTGTTTTTCTCCATCCCCAGCTATAGTATTATCCTCAAATTACTTGAAAGTTTACTTGTTAAGGATATTGTAGATATACTCCACTTATCATCTCAAGCTCCTTGTACAAGGCTAGATATTGTTGGGGGGATGTTTCTATCATCTATTTTTCTCTGCACATATTAGGGAAGCCATCTCATTTCGAGCTTTGGATCAAAGGAAACTTTTGAAAGTGATATTATGGGAAAATTTTACTAAAGTTTTTGACATCTTAAAAGATCTATGGAGATTGTCATATGGTGTCTGACCCTTCAGCAGGTCCTTTTCAGTGACTTGTGAGGAAGCAAATGCCAGTTCCAGTTTCTTATCTACTTTGGGGACAAGTTTTGTGTCAATATGTCAGTATTTTCACATCCTTCTTGCTTTTTCCCCACTGGTGCTACTTGCTTCAGTTTTTGGTGTAAATTTTCGTGATCCTAGTGAAGAAAAATAAATGCCTGTTTCTGGGAATTTCTAAGAAGAGATTGATAAGAATTGCTGTTCTGTTGTTATTCTAATTCTAGTATTATTAGTGAAGGTTTATGAATTCCTAGGTATACGAATATTGTTAATTCTTGATTGAGTTCTCCTTACCTTAAAGGACGGAATTACATTTTCTTTCTCAACATCTTCTGACTGTAATGCTTATGGTTCTTTGCATTTTCCATGAGCAGGAAGGAGATTCTGTAGTGGCACATTTTGAGTACCATAAACACCCTATTACATCCATTGAATGGAGTCCTCATGAACCTTCAACCTTGGCAGTTTCATCATCAGACAATCAGCTCACGTAAGAAATATCTTACTGCTAAAATCCAGACCAAAATATTAAAGAGAAAATAATCCAATAGAAGGATGAAGTGCTTTCTTTCTTCTTTTCTCCTCTGTTTGAGGAAAATTTTGTTTGGCTTTCATTATCAGGATTTGGGACCTTTCACTAGAAAAAGATGAGGAAGAGGAGGCCGAATTCAGAGCTAGAATGAGAGAGCAAGTGAATGCCCCTCAAGAGTTACCTCCACAGCTGCTCTTTGTTCATCAGGTTCTTTTTTTTCCTTTAATTTCCTGAGTAAAATGATTATAGAGTTCTGATGTTTCCCTGCTGAACTTTTCTTGTGAGCATATATGATATAACAGGGTCAGAAAGACTTGAAGGAACTGCACTGGCATACTCAGATTCCGGGAATGCTCGTATCTACTGCTGCAGATGGTTTCAATGTCCTTATGCCCTCAAATATTGAAAGTACTCTTCCATCAACTGATGCTTGAAATTTTCAGTGTACCGCAGTCCGGGCCGCTTGGTACCCACCAATGTTATCAAATGGCATTGACACAGCTCCCTTCAGAGTTCCAACCCACCTTCCAGATCTGAAATATTACCATTTGAATGGCACTCATATGTTGTCAAATATAGACTACAGATCCAGTATGTATTTTACTTATATGGATCTGAATTGGGAGTGACAAGTAAATTGTTCCAGAAGTTCTATTTAATCACAAGTTCCATCATTTTTTTTCTTTTTATGTCAAGTGTTGTGAGCGCTCAGTCCTGCTGCGCTATCTGAGCAGCAGCTATTAGCCTATTACTTGTGGGAAGGCCTGAATGAATCTCTTGGGTTTACTTTTGTCTGCAATACAGCTTGAAGGTTCATGTGGTATTGATTGATATTGTATTTCCCAGTCTTCTCAACCCCATGGCTTTATGTTTAGCATTGTCTTGGTGAATGTTTCTAAATACTGGGATTGATTGCTTAAGTGGAGCTATTCTCAGTAGGGGGTAATGCTGCAATTCTTGGCGAGAGTAGTGTATCTCTGTATCCAAGCACCTCCCAGTAAAAGCCTACTTCAAGTCTTGCTGACTAGGCCTAATGGAATGTAGCCGTGGCGACACTTGACATGTGCCAACCCAGGTTTTGAGGGATAATAGGTTTGGCGAGTCCTTCTAATTGGTCTTTTGAGCTATTTCACAGCGAAATTATGCTTTGAATGGATATGGCTGAATGAATTTTGTATAGGCTTCTTTCTTATATAGCTTTTGAGCTAGCTGAAATGAATTATGAAAAAAAATAACATAAAAAACTAGCTGAAATAAAGTGAAACTATAGATGTTTTTTTTAATCGATAAATATCTAAGTATATTCATATAGAGAAAATAAAAGTCACAAATTATAAGGAGATAAACTGAGCAATACTTTAGATGTCTTCAAAACAAAGGGAAATCATATTCCCTCCCCTAACTAAAGCTTTGGCCGTGGCAGCTTTGGATGAAGACATCACCTTAAAACAAGCCGCCTAATTGAAAAGAGGTCTAGAATTAGCGAGCACCATTTTTATTTTACGTATTGCATATAAGTGTTTAAACCCTAATATGCAATGTGTTTGGGCTACAATAGAGTTGTTGCTAATCTACACTCTTAACACACTAATCATACGCTAAAAAAATACAAGTATATAATAAAAGGGTAGCATTATGTGCATCTCAACATTTAATAACTACACTCCACTATTAAAAAATTTATTTACACCCCAAAATTATAATAATGTCATTATCTTCAACATTTATTTTTTCTATTATCTCTGAGGACCTTGATTAACTTTCCTTCTCTCATCTTGTACCGATCTTCTTCACTTCCTCCGGCCATCAATGCAACTTCGGTGCACATGTTTTAGTTTTGTTTTGATTTCTTGATATTTATAGCTATTAAAAAAAAAAACATGCTCAAAGAATACCCTTATTCCATAAGTTACATACATTTGTTTCAGAATTTTTTTAAAAAAGAATTCTTGCTTGCTACTCTAGATGAAAGGCTATTCTAGTTCAAGTTGAAAATTTAATTTTAATTAAGAGAGAGAGCACCATAATTCCTTTCATTTTTATCTTCAAGTGATACATAATCAACCCAATTAACTACAAGAGCACTGAAAGTGTAACAGTGTTGATAGCAACCAACTAGAATAGGTGAAAAAGATTAGCGCTGAGACAGAATAAAGTCAAGCGAGGTTCTTAGAGAGGAGGGACAGAGTTAAAAGAGGAATATTGAAAAATGACATTATTATTTTCCCGGACTTACCTGGTGTGACGAATTGCGGGCTCTCGTCGCACCCTCCGGGAATAGTCATGACTCATGACCCAAAGGGTTGGGGACACCCTGAGTTTCCAAAAAAAAAGAAAGACATTGTTGTTTAATATTTTTTTATTCTATAACTAGCAGGTGGCACGTGCGATGCACATGAGAGCGGGGAAAGAGTTAACCACAATTAGTTAATAGGAGTTAAAAGTGACATGTGTTAACCCCGTGGGTGTGATTGAACTCTCCCCGAGTTGAATGGCTGATTGACTGTGATTCTTTTCTTTAAATAGATAGTTAAGGGTAGTTTAGGAATTAAAATAAAACATTAAAATAAAGTTTTGTTTTATATAAAGGTAGTTTAGGAATTTCGGAAAATTGAGGCTACGCCTGCCTCTCCCATTATCATTCTACTAATAAAAGTACAAGGAGTATGCAAAACTTTATTTGGACGAAAATACCCTTTAATTAATAATATTAACTTACTAACCTATGGTATCTATTAAAAATATTAATAGAGGTATAGTTTGTTTATAATTCTTAGATGTTAAGTGATTGATTACAAGTATTTTTTTTTCACGCATGACTCTCCTCTCCACAAGAAATTCCTCTTTTCTATCTCTAAAGTAAATAAGATATATTCTCACGTAAGCAGTACTCCCTCAAATAGAAGTATATTAAGCTACATTCTCCTTAGTCTATATATAGTAAAGGGAAAATCTCAGTTTCTCTCATCCGTGATCCTAAGGAGACAAGTAAGAGCTCATTTTCTTTTGTGTTATTCTTTTGTGCTTGCTCTCTCCTGTCATGGTTGCTTTGTTTCATGTTCTTCGCTTTTTACAAAAATTGGTTAATGAGTTCTTTGGTTTTTACTGGCTCTATATTACTCTGTTGAAAGTGTTGATTTTTTTTAATTTATTTTTTTTACATATTATTCTTTATTTTTTCAAAGAACTTTGTATCCTCAGATCTTGCATCCAATGGATGACTCCACATCTTTCTAACTTGATCCCAATGGACGGTATATATTATAAGGTATTGGGTACCCATTGACACTCTAATTGTATTTATTCATAGAAACACATATGCACAACTACATATGCAAAATACAAATTTCAGTTTAGTTGTTATATAAGTAAGAATGTTGAAATAAAATATATATTGATGTCTAATCTAATCCACCACAATTTGCCAGAACCTTCACCTTACATTAATGTTTCCCAATGTACAGTTTATTAGAATACTAAGTTTGCAGTTTCTTGCAATAATCCATCCTATAATTAATATATTTCTTGCTATAGATATAGGTCCCAATTTTAAAGCTCAGTGAAATAATCAGGACTGGGAACAAGATAAGGTATAACCTACTTTGCACCATCACTACTGACCTTGCGTTGCCTAACAAAATTGCTGATTAGATGACAACAACTGTCTGATCGCTACTTGTCATGCCATGGATAATGAAATTCACATCTCTATTCTCATCCAGTGATCAGTCATTCCCATTAAGAAGATGAGGCACTTGTTAAGAATGTTACACTTCGTAGCATCCCAATGTATGTTATCTTGATCAAGGGAAAGTCATTTGTTGTATGCTAAACATAACTCTAAAATCAAAATGGCAACCAGTGTTGGATTTGAGTTAAAATCTTCTAAAGATAAAAACTTCATCCCAAATTAAACTTCCTCAGCCTTTATGTTTTTTTCCTCTCCTTCATCTTATGTTGTCATAGGTTCACTTTATCCTCCACCTTTGTTCTTAAATTTTAGGAAGGGTAATTTGTAGAAATCTATTCCTGTGCACACTCACACCACTCACCGACTTTAGTAAATCCATGACGAAAGTATTTGAAAATACAAGTAACTTTAAAAGGATGTGCATACATATCAATTGTAACTAAACAAGTGAGGATAATAAAGCTTATTGTGACTTAAGGTTCCATAGCTATATCAGAGAACGAAAGAGTTCTATTTGCTGATGAGAAAACAATGCTTTCTACTTCTTAGGGTCAACAATCTTCTTCCCATCTGCTTGCAGTATAAGCAAGTCTACTTCGTAGTTTCCACTTTTGTTTGCTGAAAATTGCTTGTAAGAAATCTAGCATGTAGCATATAATTAATATATGGTTAGACTTCTGTATTCAATGGATAGATTGACTATCATCAAATATCAGAACCAGAATATTCCATAGGTGAAATCTAAGGTTTGTAGACATTCTACATATTCCTTACTCCATACATGCTAACTTCGATCATTGTATATGAACTTTTGTTAGTATTTATTCTATTTTTCAGAATGGACTCTTGTGTCAGTTTTCGATCGGTTGCTAACATTAGTGGGTTTCTCTAACTATAGGTCATGTTACAAGGGAAGTGTGATTGCATTATTTTAAGCTGTGAGAGTTGAATTGGTATAATAATATTATTTATCAATTATTAAAAAAAAATATTATTGGAATAACTAATGTTTAGAATATTATTAAAACATTAATTAAGTCATTAGATAGGTAAATACATAGAATAAACTTTACTATATATAATTAACTCTTCAATTTAATTATAAAGTACAAATTTTTTTATTAATTTTATAATATAAATAATTTACTTACTAAATACATAAAATAATTTTGAAATTTTTTTAATGAATATCTAATTATCTAAAGTTAATTTTTTTTAATTAGTAAAATATTAAATAATAATTCACTAGAGCCTCAATTAACTATAGTAACTAAGAGTTAACCATTTAGATAATTTTTCTATTTAATTTAATAACTTTCGAAAATCTAAAAATGAAATAATTAAATCGTCAAGTTTTGTCTAAAGACTTCCACTAAAAAAGTTAACTCAAACTCGATAAATATTCATTATTAAATTTTAAAGTTAATGTATCTTTTACAAATTTTTATTGAGTTTTTTAAAAAATAAAAATTATTATTGAAATATTTACGTGCGTTGCACGTACATTTTTACTAGTAATAGTAAAAGGAAGAAAGATAAAGAAGACACAGATAAATTATAATAATTGGGTGTACTGTAGTTACCAAATATTGGGTGCCCTAATTTCACCCT
The DNA here is from genome assembly GCA_015143295.1 of Tetracentron sinense. Lineage (NCBI taxonomy): Eukaryota > Viridiplantae > Streptophyta > Magnoliopsida > Trochodendrales > Trochodendraceae > Tetracentron > Tetracentron sinense. Next base: position 4,054,281 of record CM026569.1, read on the forward strand.
AAAGTAAGCATTCCCTTTAGAATAACTCTCTTCAGGTCTCTAAAGCCATCCCTCAATCGAACAAGGGAAGGAGCATCGTCACCATCACCTTCAAAGGTCCGTATCGTTTTTTGGTATAAGAAAAGTTAGGGTTTTTTTTTTTTCTGGGGCATTCTATGGTTCACGGCTTTAACTGTAGTTAGATTGTTAGGGTTTGTTCAACATCTGTAAATTGGGGTTTTACCGATTCAAGAACACTTATTTGGGGTTTTATTTTTCCTCGTTGTTCACCTTCTGCTTCTCAACTATCAAGATTATCTATTCATTTATGTTATAGTAGATAGAATATATTAATTCACTTATATAAATTTAGGGTTTTCTTCAATCTAAGGTCGTGGGTTTAATCCGTAACAATCTGTTCTTCTCATATGGATGTAATTTCAATCGCATGTTTAGTTCTCTATATGTTTGTAGAAATACCCGAACAATTCAAACACGATTTGCATCGAACCTTCTCAATGGAAACATTGGTAGCTAAATTTGAATGTTCCACCGATCAAAACAATTTAAGACTGATCTTTATTGGTATTGAATGGGTAATCTAAAGTTCTCTTTGTTATATATTTTTTTTGTAGTATAATCTGTAATGGCAGGGAGAAATCGTATGCCTCGCCATGCTATGAATGATGGTCGGCGTGGGTACCCCTCGGAAGGCCCATATGCTCGCCCCCCTATGCCTCGGCCTCCCCATCCCGCGATGTTGGAGGAAGAACTGGAAATTCAGCATGTTGAAATGCGGAGCCTTTTGGGTGAAAATCGAAGGCTGGCTGAAGATCGTATGGCTCTGCAGCGAGAACTCGGTGTTGCAAAGGAAGAACTGCATCGCATGAATCTAGCCATTACCGATATTCGTGCAGAGCAAGAAGTACATTCTAGGGAGCTAATTGAGAGAGGCTTGAAGCTGGAAGCTGATCTACGGGCAACTGAGCCTTTGAAGAATGAGGTTATACATCTCCGTGCAGAAGTTCTGAAACTGAATAACCTAAGGCAGGATCTGACTGAGCAAGTTCAGAACCTCAAACAAGAATTAACTAGGTCACAATCTGATAATCAACAGATTCCCTCTTTGAAGGCAGAGATTGATGGCGTGTACCTGGAGCTTGTGCGTGCTAGGTTTGTGCTTTATTTATTAATTAATTATGATTTGGTATTTCTTATGCTGGACAATGCCCTTTTGTATTACAAAACATACAGTGTTAACTTTTTATGGGGTGGTTGTAATAGATTGAAATTTTAAATGCTAAATGAAGATCTTCTTTTGTAGAACCGCTTTTGACTATGAGAAGAAGGGAAATATTGAGCTGATGGAACAGAGACAGGCAATGGAGAAGAATTTGGTTTCCATGGCACGTGAAGTTGAAAAGCTACGCGCAGACGTTTCAAGTGGTCACAGTAGACCATGGGGTGCTGGTATGCCCTGTCTCATATCGTACTTATGTCTTTTAAAGGAAGTTTTTTTTTATATATGCTGTCATTGGATTGCAATGTTATATTACTTCACGACTTGTGTCCTTCTTTTCCATACTCTCTAGTATCTAGCAAACTTCTGATTGATTTTATTTGTATTACTGATTGGAAAAACCAAAAGTTCCCTGCTGAAGCATCTCTGACTGATGATTCAGCAAATAATATTTGGTTTTCAATCATCAATACAGGTACAATCGATCTGCCATTTATCACATAGTTTGACACTATTATATTTCGTTCCTTTGTTGGATGATCATATTTATAGTAGCATAATTGAAAATTGATCAATACTAAACAATTTAATATGAGATGAAGCCTCTTAAAATAATATTAAATTGATGCAAGTTGAAGGCTATAAAAGGGGGAGAGGAATGTCAAAAATGATATGGGTGGAGTTAGTGAGAAAAGATTTGATAACACATGACCTAATCAAAACTTTCTTTCTTTTTTTATCGGTAATCAAGATTTCATTAATAGAAAAAGAGCAAAAGAGAGAAAGAGCAAAGATTCACAAATGGTGAACCTAAACGATATACCACATAGAACCAAACAACTAACAAAGTAAAACCTAAACCAAGCTACCCATCTCAGGGAGCCCACTCAAAATTAGACAGAAAGAATTAAAGCCTTTAATTCCTCATAGTCGTCCCTGATTGAGGTCCAATCTAGAAGCAATGACTTTAATAGAATGGAATGATGGCACAAGATTCGTCTTGCTGACCCCAAAATATTTGGGATAAGAGTATAAGACATTGATGATGATATGTGATCTGTATGAGCATTTTCATGTATCTCATGTTGTAAGGGTACATGTTTCTTTTTTTCTCTAAAATATTCTGTTTATTATGTATAGTCCATACTTATCCCCACGGAAATGCCTGTGCTTCCTTCCATATTCTTGCTTCTGTTTCTTTTATCAGCATGACCACAACTCAAAAGTTGTAATTTGTAAATAATAACATTTCATTATTTCTCTACATGGAAATCATATTTCTGGCCCGTTGCATCATGGATGTCATACAGAAAATATCATATTGTTCCTTTTACTGTTAGGGTTTCATTGTCTTGTTCTGCTTCTAATCTCTCTGTTGACGTCTTCTGTATCAAGGTGGAACATACGGGATGAAACACAGCAGCCCTGAAGGGGGTTTTCCTGCATCTTATGGGGATGGATACGGTGTTCATTTGGTATGGATGCTCACATAACTGGGAGTTTGATATTTGCTTTTGAAGTTTTCAATTTACGGACCTTAATTTTCCCACTTGGGAGTACACTATTGTATTGTTAGCTCATCTTCTACACTATGTTGTGCCCAGGGTGCTGCTGATAAGGGTCCTCTGTATGGCACGGGGTCTGGTTCATGGGGAGGACTTGAGAAGCCTCGCATTGCTCGTCGCTGAAATATGGATGGTTTGCTGTTTAAAATGCAAAAAGAGCTCATTACTTTTCTGATTGCTCATTATTCAGTACTCAAAGGGCTAGATGTGTTGGATTCATAAACGCGTGCACGCTGCACAAGTAATGTTATAGCTGCAAGTTGTTAGTCTTCGTAAGCTCTACTTATATAGGAGTTCAAGTATAGCTTTTCTTCAGTTGGCTAAGGACTCTGTTGTTTCTTATGTTTCCTTTTATTGTTTAGATTATAGAACTTATTTGGGTGTGTCAATTTCTGTTGAAGGCTATTTTTATGTTTGTCATACTTCCATTTTGATTTTCTTGCTGGTTTCCTTTATTTAGGGTACGTTAAGTAGATGTTATGTATCTTGTTACTTCAGATATAACCAGTGTTACCTAAGCACGTGGTATGGGTGCCAAGTGTCCAGGTGTCTAGAGGTGTTCGGCACGACAAGCTTTGAAAATCCCAATACGGCGGCACAGACATATTTTTTAAAATTATTATATATATTTATATTTATATATAATATATTATCTCATTTAAAAAAAAATAATAATAAGGATAGATAGGAGGGATCACCTGTCCCTACTTTTTATTTTTTAAAAGTATATACCAAAGTTATAGAAAAAATACTTGTATACTAAATATAAAGGGGTAACAAGAGAGAAGGAGAGACGTCCCTTTTGATCGTCAATGGTGTCGTTGCTCTCCTAGTAAGTTTTTTCTCTATGTTTCCGAAAAAGCTACACAACTTGACAAAAAAAATTCATAGCAATCCAATATATTGTATTTTTAAAATGACATGACATACATGAAGTAACACATGCCTAACCATAATGTTGACGTTACCATGGCACGGTATAGGCATGTGCCAAGGAGTGTCGTGTCGTGCCATGGAGTGTCGTGTCGTGTCCAAGTGTCGGCACGGCAAAATTTAGGAAAACTGAAGTGCCTAGGTAACACTGGATATAACTAACTGCATTTTGATCTCTTATAGTCTTATGGTGAGTTTTCCGTCACAAACTTTTAATGTGTAAAAGTTTAGTTTTTCTATTTCTCTCACTTGTGGCTATCTTTGTTGGGATAAATTGAATTCTCCTTGACTGTGGCATATGGAGGTTTTTTAACCAGTGTATGATATTGGATTCAACTATAGAAGCAATGTTGTGATGCCAGAATGAATTCCAATAGTGAAAGATCTATCGTTTCGATGAGATGTGCTTGTTAAAGTAGATGTTTTAAGCTACGGCGTTGTTGCTTTACGCGTATCACATTTATAATTCATGTCAGGTTTTCTGAGTGGAATATATGTTTACTTCCATTAGATGGTAATCAATTAATGGCATGAGGGCTTACTTTGAATAATTTTTTAAAGGATATTTGTAAGTGGATGTTATTGGAGTGGGCTGCTGTATATGTGTGACTCAGTAGTTTTGTATTCACATGGTTGTTATAAAGTTTCATTGACCACTTTGACCCAAAAAATTGCTGAGCAAATTTATTGCTTTGAATCTAAGTGACTGATTTAGTTCTTACGCCGGGCGTTTTTTACTTTGGTGGCTTTGATATATGAAGTTTACATTCTTCATTAATGAATCTTTTTCAAGATGTGGAGCAAGCTTGTGGCATACGAGCTAGACAAGGAGCAATATTATCAGGAATATAGAATGTTAAGAAAGTGTACTTCTTGAAGTACTCTGTATGGTTAAGATGCTGATATGCCCTCTTTTAGGTTGGTAGGTTGGAAGTTGTGGTGCATGTCTTTGGAAGCATGATGACTAGGCTTCTCTTGTTGGTAGAAGTTTCTACAGAGGGATATGTATATCTTTTTTCTGATCGGAAAAAGAATAAGATGTACAAGGAGCGTTCACAAAAGGTGAAACACAAAGAGCATTAAGGCAGTAAAAAAATGCATTGGATATACATAGCTCTTAGCCAAATAAAGCACAAACTGGGTCCAAGCCATCTTGGATAGATTTTTATGTGGTTCTATCCTTTGGGTCATATATGTTGCATATTCATAATGGCTTTTTATGTATGGAGCCTCAAAGAGTGCTAGTGTCCTTTGAAATAAGGGTCCGTGAATCATCCCTTATATCAGAGTTGTATGGATCGTAATTGGTTGCTCACACTTATGTGATGGTGGCAGTCTGCATTGTGGTAGCCTCTGAAGAATGAAATTGTTATTGGGCTCTTTGATGGCTTCTTGCATTTTTGTGCATCTATGGTGATATGCCATTCTATGTGAGAAAATCTTAGATGTTGGTGGTGTACTTAAGGACTTAAGGTGATCTCTTATGGTTTTAAGTTTTATGGGGTTTGAATGGTGCTGGCTTGGATGAAGAAAAAGTCCCTCTAGATTTACTTTATAATCGATTTTCTGGTATTGCTTCTGAGTTCTGATGGTCTAAACCATGATGTAGGCCTTTAACTTGGCATTTTTTTTAGATGTAAACCAATTCCAAGAACATGGATGGGACTGGGTGAGATATGAGGTTACATATGTGATATGGATCAAGATATGTTGTGATTTTGGTACAAATTTGTTGTTTACTTTTCAATGTACCTTGTTTCTCGGAAATTGGATTTAAGGCTATCTTATTCTTACTCATTGGTATCATCATAACTTTGGGAAGGTTATTCTCCAAAGCTTGTCCTTTTTCTGACTGAGGGGTTAGTTGGCTTTGATTGGTTGGGGGCATTCTGGAGACAATCTATACGATTGATTCGCAGAGGACGTGATGCAGATCCTCCCCGTATCATGGTTTGTATATTTTCTTTGTAAACGTGTACAGTGGAGCTTCGAGATTGAAAGTGACTTCCAAGACTTTCAGGATAAAAATTCATTGAAGGGTCTGCCCTATATACAATGATCAAGTTTTAACAATTCCGTTAATGGTTGTGTAGTGTCCTCTAGGTTTCATGTTTTGCTGCAAAGTTTCTAATTGCTCCTTTTATTTGTAGTTTTGCTATATCATCCAGTGGTCAATATAGTCCGGCCACCTGCATGATAAACAGGTTGCTCCTGCATGAGTTGAGATGATCCTGGAATATCTGAATTCTGAAAAGAGGATGTGGGCATGCCGTGTGACGAGGGGTTGACAACTACTTATCTGAACTTCATAGGCAAGTATCTTGTCTGTTGTATGGATTCTATCATCTATGTACCCTCTAATTTATGTTTGTTTTTCAAGCTAGAGTTTGTACTTAATGCGCTTATTGTTGTCCCATGATATCCCGTAGATATTTAGAAAATAATTTGGGTTTCATGAAGAAACATTTTTAATGACTCACTTTGCCCTCCAACCTACAACTTCTGGAAAAAATGAAATGTTTAGAAAACTATTTTTGTTCATGTTTGCTTGAAAGGCGTACACGGGTTATTGTGAAATATCATGCTAAGTTTTTGTATTAGCTTTGCATTTTATATTGGCCAGACTGGTGGAAATATGAAGTTATGGATGCTACTTTTTGGAGTAATCTCTTTCAACAAAATAGCTGGTAAAGATACACATAGTGTAGTGGTATTGTAGCTTGCCATGACATTGGATTATGTTGCAAAAGGAAGCCTAAGTTGTTGCTCCAAAGGGGGATTCTCAATTAGCTTAGTTATACAGTAGCACTAGACAGACTTGAGTATGGCATTTATTTTCAAGTCTCTTGTTTCTGGATCTTAATGAGATATGAAGGGACTTTGAATATCAGATTGTTCAATAAACCAAGGAGCAGTGAAGCTGAAACATCACATCTCAAGGATAATAGGAGATTTAACAGGGTTGCTGTTAAACAGAAGTTTAAATATTTTTGGATATGAATTTTTGGTTTTGTAGATTTACCTATTGGTCCAGTTGGACAATTAAATGACGAGCATCTCTTGAAAAGGTGGGTTCCTTTGAGAAACTTTCTAGGATTAGGCAGACTATGTGCAAATACTTGTTCATGAGATACGCACTGGAAGATTTAGGTGATTGTGATTGTTTATTCTATCGGTCATTCCTCATTTTGCAGGATATTTCCCATAAAAAACAAATGATCTCATTGTCTGAGTGGAGCCACCAGACAATAGCAGAATTTGGAAGCGCTGTTGGAAATATCAGTTGGCTGCATAAATTGTTTACAGCTTGTTGCATGATTGGAGTTTAATTGTTCAGATAGATTCTATATTTCATATCACAAAAGAAATGGTTGGAAGGGGGAAGCAGATTTTTATTCTTACTATACCATATTACTATAGGGTATAGGTCAATTATAACGGCAGATCTTTAATGTGGCACTCTAGTTGGACAGAGAACTGATTACAAGCACAACACTTCTGTCTATTCGACAGTCTGAACATATGGACAAAAGAAAATCTAATCTAATTATACATGCTTGGTGCCATGCCTCCCTAGTAGAGTATGAGAAAAAATCTTAATTCCGTCAACAGTTCCATCCACTTGGATTGGCTGGGTAGTCGAAGCCAATTTCAAACCATGAGCTAGTTGTGTTTTAGATTTTCCTCTGGATGTCAGATATATGGATGCCATTAAAGACATTATGAGGGAGTGATGACTAGTGTGAGAGCAGCCAGAGTAGAGACAGATGTGTTTCCAGTTACAGTTGGCCTTAAGTCTTCTCTTTTGCACTAGTTGGGAATTGGGATGAACTAATAGCTCATATGCTAGATGAGATTTGTGGTGTGTTTTGTATTAAGATGATGTGTTGATTGATAACAGGGGGTGAATACAAAATTCGAACTTTGGGGGGATGTTTTAGAGTTCAAGGGTTTCAAAATAAGCAATATAATAGTAAGACATGCATAGAGATGAAGGGTTAGATAAAATTGATGCCAGGAGATACTCCAAATCAACCAATTATGTTATCTTGGATTGATTGATTATACACAACGGGGGAGAGATTAAATGGGACGTTTCCCATTGAATTAGAGCTGAATGGCTGATTTGAGATGTGCCTCCAGAGCCTAGTTACCAGATCGAGAAACGAAAACAAGAAGCAGGAGGTGACACTCAAGTTATCCTTAGGAAGCGAGAAATGAGACACGGGTGCTTCATTCCCATTATATTCTTATGGGCAATCATACCTTAGATTTCGACTTACATGAGATATGTGTGGAAGATTAGGTGCCTTAGGTTCCAATTCCATGATACTAGCTCAGAGTTTACACCCTAGACTTTAGACTTGGGTATATTCCACACATACCTCTCTTTGACCACTAGATGAGACGTGATGGAAGCGAGCTTCCTAAGAAGCGAGTATCCCACCTTGTACATAGCTTCTGTGCAACTATGTTCTAGAGTATTATGTCCCAAACCATACCAATCAAATTAGAAGGAAAATTTATAGCACTGCAATAAGACCAGCCATGCTTTATGGAGCAGTATGTTGGCCAATTAAGAAAATAGTCATAGATTTGAGTGTTATTTTAGATGAGGATGTTAAAGTGATGAGTGGCAAGACTAGGAAGGACAAAATTAGAATTGAGTGCATTGGATAAACCTATGAGCAGTCCTAATATGTGATAAATAAGGAAGAGCCATTTGAGATGTTTGGTTCATGTGCAGCAACGACCTAAGACAGAATCAACAAAGGTTGCTCTAGTACATGTTTAAGCCTCTAAAAGGATAAGGGGATAACTGAAAAGGACATGGATGTAAGTAGCTTTGTAGTCTAACAATCGAGCAAAAGATTTGGCTATAGACAAAGAGAAATACCTGAAAAGGATTTGAGCCAAGGATTAAAAATACGGTTTCGGGGGATGTATCGGTCCCAACCAAAACCTATATGTTGCGGTTTCGGGCTATACGTATAAAATTTTCCATCTTAAGAAAAAATTATAAAAAATTAAATTTAAATTTAAAAATAACAAATGAGTTATAAGGACAAATATAAAGTCATGGGAAGCGATTCAAAAACAAAATAGCAAACAAAACTACAATTACACAATAAATTAAAACATGAATAACTAATCAACGATATGTATCGCCCGTTTTGTATCAGTATAAATATCATATAAAGGACTACTGATACCTATACGTACCACCTACTTCGTATCGGTTTCGGCGATTTTTATTTCCATGATTCGAGCAGCCAACCCTAAATAGTTGCGATAAGGCTTGGACGATGACGATGACAAACGGGCAGGCGATTATTGGTAGTGGTGACTGAACAAAGGTAACTTTTTTCCATAGGTTGGATGGCAATGTTGAGTGGCTGGCATCATGTCAATAATGTATGTAATGTAATGCATTGCCTCTGCATAGGACTACATGTCTGAAACTAGTATAACAAAACTTAGATTTGTATCTTGTATTGCCCTATGTTAGCTTGGTTTTAAAAAGAGAGGTAGTTTAAAGAGTAAGGGAAATGGGCGGTGGAATATTAAGTTTTTGAAATTCAATAGTCATTATGCCATTGAATCTCACCACCTAGAGTAAATATTTTCAATCAATGACAAAGTTTCTATGTTATAATTATATTGAAGCAAGGAAAAAATGTACTTGGAGGGGAAGATGTGTTCCTTAAAAAAAAAAACATCAACAAGGCAAATTGTTATGTAATTATATAATTTATATTTTCTGCATTATCTTTTGCTTCTATCTGCTGCTAGGGCCTACTATTGTATTATTATTATTATTAAGATTTCCAATGATCACTTTTTGGTTAACATAAAGTGATTTGCTGTTTATTATACATGTCTAATCATTGGGTCTCTGAGTCTTCTTTTAATCAAATTTTTAGTTGCCGATCTTTTACTGTTCTCCCCCTCATCTTTCTTTCCATGTTCTGCAGATGGAAGGTGGTTCCTCCTTTGTACAAGAGCTTAGGGAAGCCAAGAAAGAAAATCAGGTCTTTCTCTTTTCTGCTATGGAAAATGAGCAAGGTAAAAAATTACCTGAGCTGCTAAAGGTGGAGAAAAAGAAAAAGAAGAAGAAACCATTTAATGAGTAGCTTAACACATTTTACAGGTAAAAATATCTTATGCCTGAAATTGAGGGTGATGATTTGCTGGGCTTGGGTCTGAATTTTTGTGATTTTTGAATAGACCAGACTGGGTCTGACACGATTACAAGAGGATTTTAGGGCCTCAAATTTGGCCCGTTGACACCTACACCTGAAATTCACCCTATCAAACGATTATGATGATCCAATCTACTTACATTTTTTTTCTTGGAGTGTGACATTATATGTGTTAGTCCTTTAATGGAGCTATAAGTTGGAATATTGGCACATACATTTTACATGTGTGCAACTAATGGCACTGCACATGGATTATGAAGAGAATGTACCATGGTCTAGTTCAATTTGCTGGTGGTTTGGGAGTGGGGGTGGATCAATAAATTACTATTGTAGAAAAGGTTGTTTTAAAATCTCATGTGGACAGACGATTTAACTGAACTATTTGTTTAGTTAAGCACTTTCTCAGACCATTCAAATACATGTGATGGATGATAATCTGGTAATCCGGTGATGGAATATCTGTTTAGCTTGGCTATTGACAGGAGATACAGTGGGATCCATTAGAGTGGTGGGTCTGAACCAAAATGCACATGCCCCCAAACGTGCCTTTTGTGTGTGTGTGAGAGAGAGAGAGAGAGAATCTGCAAGTGGGTTATTTACCTAAGCCTTGTTGGTAAATGGTTTTAGCCCCAGGTATTCCACAATCAGACCTGACCAGCTGGGAAATCACCGGTTGGTTAACAGTCCAAAGCATCTAGTGTATACATTGAGAATTGATTACTTTGTATCCTAATGATCATATCAGCTATTTATAATCCATCATTAGTTAAAAAACAAATAATATTTAGAGAGTTAACTTCCAAAAAAAAAATATTTAGCGAGTCCTGAGAAGGGGAACTTGCCCTTCTTAGCTGACTGCATTGTCCCTGTGTCCCTTTGAACTCTGGTTAAATTTAATTAAACTATGACATTGAGAGTAAATATTGAAAAATCCTGGTGGTTTTAATGGAGTTGAACAAAGGATGTAATCATAGTTAAATTTCCAATGAGCCATTTTTTATATTTTTAGATTGGGTTCCAGTTAGCAGTAAGTACTTGATTGCATCTGTTTGATTTGCAGGTCTGGAAACGAAGGGTTTGCTTCAACCTAATGCTGTAACCTAAATTTGCTCAAGATAATGCGATGGAGCCCCCCAAAAAGGCTTCGTTTGGTTAGCAAGAAAGCACAAGTTAGGAGAGGAGACCTTTAGTTAGTACGAAATTATGAGAAATTTTTGGGGCCGTTTGGATATATTGCCGTTTTTATATTTTTACTAGTTGAGTTGCACGTGCAAGGCTTTTTAAATAATGTTATTTAAAAAATTACTCAACACAGTTATAAAATAAAATATACTCACAATGAATGGAAATATCCCTGACCCGCCACCCAACCTTGGTAATACATGACAAAATCTATTCTATTACCATAGTAATACATGACAAAATCTATTCTATTACCATACTAAGACAGTTTCTCCTCTCCTTCTGGCATGTAGGACAATCCCTTCATGCCACTTGTCAAGTCACATAAGATTCCAAATTCCTATCATTCCATCTTCCCAGACAATCTATACGCCTTTTCACGAACAGTCTTTACATTTTCCAAAAACGTTTTTTTTTTCAAAGGGTTAGTATTAACCCTTAAGTAAAAAAAATATCAACTATGGTTAAGATTTACTAACTCTTAGGATTGAACCATTTAACTTTATTTACTAGAAAAAAATATTAACTCAAAGGGTTAAAGTTCTTTAAAAAGAGTTATTTCACAAGTAAACATCTGCCTCTCTCCTTAACTCATATTAACTACGGTTAAGATTTTCTAACTCTTAGGGTTCAACAATCTAACTTTATTTATTAGAAATGGTTAATTTTTATTTTTTTTTTGAAGAGTTACCTTTTTTTTTTTTTGAATATTTAACCCTTAGGGATGGTTTCAGTTTTACTAACTCTTAGGGTTCAACAATCTAACTTCATTTATTAGAAAAAAATATTAACCCTAAGAGTTAAAATTTTTTAAAAAGAGTTATTTTCTTTAATATTTAACCCTTAGGGTTAGTATTAACCCTTAAGAAAAAATATTAACCCATATTAACTATGGTTAAGATTTACTAACTATTAGGGTTCAACAATCTAACTTTATTTATTAGAAATAAATATTAACCATAAGGGTAATTTTTTAAGAAAAAAGATTTATTTTTTAATATTAACTGTGGTTAAGATTAAAAAAATAAATAACCCTTATGATTAGTATTAACCCTTAAGAAAAAACATTAACCTCTAACTTTATTTATTAGAAATAAATATTAATCATAAGGGTTAATTTATTTTTTCAAAAGAGTTATTTTTTAATATTAATTGTGGTTAAGATTAAATAAATAAATAACCCTTAGATTTAGTATTAACCCTTAAGAAAAAAAATATTAACCCATATTAACTATGGTTATGATTTACTAACTATTAGGCTCCAACAATCTAACTTTATTTATCTAAAATAAATATTAACTATGAGGGTTAATTATTATTTTTTTTAATATTAATCCTTATGGAAAAATAGTAACTCATATTAATTGTGGTTAAGATTTTCTAACTCTTAGGGTTGAACAAGCTAACTTTATTTATTAGAAAAAATATTAACAATAAGGGTTAAATTTTTTTAACAAGATTTAATTTTTTAATATTTAACCCTTAGGGAATAAAATATTAACTGCGGTTAAGATTTTCTAATTCTTAAGGTTCAACAATCTAACTTTATTTATTAGAAAAAATATTAACCCTAATGGTTAAATTTTTTTTTGAAGAGTTATGTTTTTTAATATTTAACTCATAGGGATGGTTCTTGTTTTACTAACGCTTAGGGTTCAACGATCGAACTTTATTTATTAGAAAAAAATATTAACCCTAAGAGTTAATTTTTTTTAAAAAGAGTTATTTTCTTTAATATTTAACCCTTAAAGAAAAAATATTAACCCATATTAACTATGGTTAAGATTTACTAACTATTAGGGTTCAACAATCTAACTTTATTTATTAGAAATAAATATTAACCATAAGGGTTATTTTAAAAAAAAGATTTTTTTTTTAATATTAACTGTGGTTAAGATTAAAAAATAAATAACCCTTATGGTTAGTATTAACCCTTAAGAAAAAATATAACCTCTAACTTTATTTATTAGAAATAAATATTAACCATAAGGCTTAAATTTCTTTAAAAAAGAGTTATTTTTTAATATTAACTGTAGTTAAGATTAAAAAACTAAATAACCCTTAGGTTTAGTACTAACCCTTAAGAAAAAAATACTAACCCATATTAACTATGGTTATGATTTACTAACTATTAGGGTTCAACAATCTAACTTTATTTTTCAAAAATAAATATTAACTATAAAGGTTAATTTTTTTTAAAAAGAGTTTTTTTTTTTTTTTTTAATATTAACCCTTATGGAAAAAATAGTAACTCATATTAACTGCGGTTAAGATTTTCTAACTCTTAAGGTTCAACAAGCTAACTTTATTTATTAGAAAAAATATTAACCATAAAGGTTAAATTTTTTTAACAAGATTTAATTTTTTAATATTTAACCCTTAGGGAATAAAATATTAACTGCAGTTAAGATTTTCTAACTCTTAAGGTTCAACAATCTAACTTTATTTATTAGAAAAAATATTAATCCTAATGGTTAAATTTTTTTTTGAACAAAAGTTTTCTTTTTAATATTTAACCCTTAGGAAAACAATCTTAGGGTTCAATAATCTAACTTTATTGATTAGAAAAAATATTAAAAAAACATTAACTTTGAGGGTAAATTTTTTTTAACAAGAATTATTTTGGGTTAATATTAACCCTTAGGAAAAAATATTAAAAAAATAATTCTTATTAAATACAAATTTAACCCTTAGGGTTAATATTTGTTTCTAAAAATAAATAAAGTTAAATTGTTGAACCATAAGAATTAATAAATATGGGTTAAAAAGGACACGTGTTGATTTGTGGGTTTAATTGAAGTACTTGAAGAGTTCAATTGCAATTAATTAAAAGGAGTTGGTCACTTGATTGACAGAGAGGAGAGAGAAAGGGGACAACGTACTTTTGTAGAGAAAATGAGATGAGCAAATTTTTATCTTTGGAGCATTATGCAACTCTAAGCTGAACAAGGAAGGAAACAACCGACTCAATAGTTTTTGTCATTCAACGTTTGCAACGGGCAAATTTTGTATACATCTTCTATTGAAGTTATATTTTGTTACTATTATTACTTTTTACGAAAACTATTTATATTCTTATTAAGATACTGGGTGTATTTTATTAATGTTTTAAGTTTTATTAAGCTCTTATTATTCCAATATTTTACGTCTGATCTCAATTTTGTAACGAAATGATCGGGCCTTATTGGTCTATGCCCCAATTTTAAATACTCATCAACTATGATTAAGATTCACTCACCCCTAGAGTTAAGTAACCCAACCTTAGTAATATGTTACAAAATTATCACTATTGATGTCTAGTAAAGAGTGTATGGACATGTAATGCTAATCCGTCTAAAGTCAGGAAAAGTGTTTGGGTTGTCCTTTTTAGGGATCGAAGATGTTTTGATTTGATTCATTTCTTTTTTTTTCAGGAAATGAGTGGTAATAGTTAATGTTGAATATAGACTTATTTTATTAAGACACAAATTATCTTTTGTATGTCTTATATAAGTTGTGTCATGTTAATCTTTGTATCGTTCCAATTTTCATAAATGTCTGCAAATCCTTTGGATGGTTTAAATTTCACACAAATACTCTACTCAGATATATTTGCTATTAAACAAGCTCTAAACTCATTCTTCTCCAATTACCAAAAAAAAAAAAAAAATCATACTTCTCTACTTTTTTACAATTTCATTCACGTGTAGCAATTATTAATTAGGGTGTAAAAAGGTTGGGCTTAGGATTGCACTTTTGCAATTTTTGAATAAGCCCGTGTGTTGTCGGCTCGCTTACAAGATGTTGACCTGAATTTGGCCTGTTGACACCTCTAATTATTATGTAACTTAAGAAAATTTTATTTGTTTATTGTTATGGCGGCATTTATTTGTACAACCATACTTCTCGGTATTCTAAATAAATTCATAATAAAATCGATAATTCAAGTCCTAAAGCCTTCCCTATTAGAGTTATTCAAAATCGAAATAACTTGATTATAGGCTCTCTATTATTCTTTATAGCTAATTTTTTTGGATAATGCTAGCACTTCACTTTTGATGACTCACTCTCTTTTTGATTGGAGAGAGAGTGGAAAACATGTATCCTTCTCTTAATAGAAGATAACACATGTTTTTTCCATAAAGAAAGTGAGTTTAAAAAAAAAATCTTTTTTTCTAAATTAAATAATAAGACTTCCATTTATTTTTTTATTCTTTTAGGGTGAGTAAAATATTTAAGACTTTTGGTGAAAATGAAACTCATGCTTCTATTTGCTTTCCGGATTAATTAAATTTCTTAAGTTCTCAAAATCTAAATTAATCAAATTGTTATTATTTTTTGTTCTTAGAATCCTTAATTAAAATCATTATTTTTCTACATTAAATAACAAGATCTCTACTTAATTAAATGCATTAAATGATACTTTTTCCATCACACCTCTCTAAACTTTAGACACTCTTTCTCCCTTATTAATTGACCATCCACTTAATAAGTTATTAATTGAAATAAATATTTTTTTATAATTTAAATAATATGACCTACATATAATTAAATATTAAATATATTAATTAAAATCATTATTTTTTTAAAATTAATAACAAGACTTTCAATTAATTTTTTATTCTTTTAGTATGAGTAAATATTTAAGGATTTTGGTGAAAATTTGAACTCATGCTTCTATTTACTTTCCTAATTAATTGAAATTCTTAGGTTCTTAAAATCTAAATTAATCAATTTATTAGTATTTCTGACTCTCCATAATTGTCATAGGTTAGTCACTTCTCAGTTCTAAGTAATTTTGCTCTAGCTATCTCAGTTTCTGGGAAAGCAAGTCACATGTGTTAGTAATAATTTGTACTACTCTAAATAATTGGATTTTTCATGTTTAAATTATAACAAGATAGAGTGTAATTTATATTGTTCTTTAATATTATTTAAAGTCATGCTTAATCTCGTGCATTGCACTGCATGGGGTATTTGCTAGTACTTGTATGGGGAAATTGGAACACAGGCACCCGGGTATGATGTATGTGCAAACGGGTGCTACCAGCGTTGCTTATAACGGGTCCCACCAGCGTATGATGTATATGCAAACGGACGGGTGCTACCAGCGTTGCTTGTAACGGGTCCCACTAGCATATGATATATGTGCAAACGGACGTCTACTACCAGCGTTGCTTGTAACGGGTCCCACTAGCGTATGATGTATGTGCAAACGGATGCTACCACCATACCTATGTGCTATGTGCAAGCGGGTCCCATCAGCATTGCTTCTAACGGAGGTCAACGAAATGAAATAGAGGGTAAATTTGGAATACAAAATTAGGAGAAGTTAGAAAGTTGGATGACACCTATTTGGTTAACTCTCTTTTATTAGAGGGTATAGATTTTCTATTTTAAAAATTGGAAACACTTTTATGTTTTCAATTTTTTTAAAAATAGGAAACACATTTGGCATTACTAACTGTAATTTGTTTAAATGGGAAAAATAAAATGTGTTTGCTAAATTAGATGAATATAATTATGAGTAAGTAATTTCAATCCATGGTGGTGGTAGTGGCAGGTGGTCATAGTGGAGCTTAGTGGTGTTGAGTGGGGGGTTTTGGTGGTTGTGTTTGTGAGTGGTGGGTGGTGTTGGTTGTGAGTGGGGAGTGGTGGTAGTATTGTGGTGGTGGTGGTGGAGGTTGTGGTGGTGGTGTAGTGTGGGTGGTGGTAGTGCTGGTGTTGGATTGTGTTGTGGTGGTGGTGTGACATTGTTTTCTATTTTGGTTTTTTTATTTCTAAAAGCAGAGGTAACAAAATTTTTGTTACCTTATTTTGATTTTACAAAATTTTGTTACTTCCATTTAAAAAAAAAATTGTTACTAATTTTAAAAAATTAAAAACAGAAACATGTTTACCAAACATGTTCTTTTGTAAGATTGTATAAATTTTTATTCATAAAATTAGAAAATGGAATTGCAATCAAATGGGGCCTTAGTTTGTTTATGTTTCGTTACGTTTGGGAGCAAAAAAGGTGATAGCAAAGGGAAAAAAATTAAAGAATTGGAATTAAGAGTTTTTTTTTTTTTTAATGAAAAGCCACTCAGTGGAGTGGAGATTGAATCACAGCCAATTGTGATAACTGGGGAAGAGTTCAATTGCACCCACAGTTCAACACATGATTGAACTCTAAGAGAGTTCAATTGCACCTACAAGTGTTGACGTGTCTACTTTAACCTCTATTAACCATGTTTAAGATTCACTAACTCTTATGGTTCAACAATTTAATCTTGGTTTTTAGAAAAAAAGTATTATAAAAAATTTAACCGTAAGATTATGGAATTTTAACCTTAGGGTTAATTTATAAAAAAACAACAAATCTCTGAAAACCAAAGTTATATTGTTGAACCCTAAGAGTTAATGAATCATAACTATGGTTGATAGAGGTTAAAAAGAACACGTCCATTGAGTGTGATGGAATTCTCCCCGAATACAATGGCGATGGCTGTGATTCAATCTCAATGGATTGGGGGGTTTTGGCAGACCCCTACCGATTTATTGATGAAATCTAAAGGGGTCCATAAACCTTACCATGACAAAAGATTCAAATCATTGAAAATATCAACTTTTTAAGAGTTATAAGAATTAGAATTTTCTTTTCTTTATTATCACCTATTTTGTCAATAAACAAAGAGGGGATTATTGCTTTTTTTTCTTCTGTATCTTTTCTTTCTTGTAGACCAAACAGAGCCTAAGGGTTGAAGGCGCTCACACCGTACATGAATTTAGGCTTGCATTAATATGGTAAGATGAATCCAAATAAAAATCAAAGATATTTAATCAATTTCTATAAATGACAAAGGATTCTTCATTCTTAGAACTTAGAAGAGTTGCCCTTGGTAGAGCGGTATATTAGAAAGTTGGGTGATACTCTTTAGTACAGTTGAGCTATTTTATTGGTTACCAGCCCCAGTCGATCATGATCAAGTGGATTAAACACCAAATTGTCATGAACAATGTGCTTCTCCAAGTGGTAGTGTATATCTCCTTTGGGTTATGAGTTGTGGAAGACTCGGGTTCGGTGTGGCGGTTGAGAGGCCAATCCAATGTTCTAACCTGATTCCTAACCAACATACTAACCTAAATAAATACACACCTATCCCCCCACCCAAAATATATATATAAAAAAAAGTGACAATGGAGTCTCTTTTCAAGGAGAGGACATTATAAAATGAGCACTAAAGCTTATAATATGGTAACTGTGCCCTAATTTTATCATGAATCTTGACAGTGGACCCAAAATTTTTTGCTATGCGAACAAGGTGTGCCAAATAGCTCAAGGCCTGGTTGGCATCACTCCTAAGAATAATTCTCTATTTTCTGGAAATAGAAACTTTTAAAATGTTAAACCCTAGTAGTTTAGGAGTAATTGACTTGGCAGTTTCAAAATGGGTAATGGAAAATGGACCCGTGATCTCGATGGTCCACGCCCCCTTTTTACCATCAATCAATTGTGATTAGGATTCACTCACCTCCTAGTGTTTAGCAATCTAACTATGGTCTTTAGGAAAAACAACAAAAATAAAGGGGGAGTGGACCCGGGCCTTTACTAACACTGACGTGGCTTTTCAAGGCTTGGGCTCAATCCTATTTGTCCGGAAGCTATCTCCATAGTATTTTCCTAATGTACACATTGATATGATACGGTCAGATTCTCAGTATCTCTCTCTCTCTCTCCCTCTTTTGGTGGTGGCGGGTGGGTAAGATTCCTAGAAGCATATTAGTATTCAATTTCTTGACTAACAAAAGAGGAAAATTCAGCTTAGAATAGGTGGAGAACATGATGAACCTATTACTACCCAAACAGTCCCTGTCTTTATGTTTCAAGTGGCTTCAATACACATCAACGCCAAACAGTTTCAACTGAAATTAAATATTATCCTCCCAATTTAAACGACAATTCTCTAATGTGTATGGTTCACATATATCCCATTATCTACGTGCTTTGCAATTTGACAGGCCCCTTCAAGGCCATTGAAGGGCTAGGGTTGACCCCTGCCCAGCCCCTACCCGGCCCTTTGACAGCCCAACCTTTCCTTGTTGGCCCATTTCCTTATGGTCTGTTCTTGTACCCAAACACTGCCAAAATGGCCATGGTTGCCCTCTTTGTAATCACAAATGGGTTTACACAGTAAGAAGTAATATAATTTTTTTAAGTGGCTTTTTTTTGTTGTTGTTGTAACGAGGGTGTCCAAGCCTTTTATAGCGCCTAACTAATCCCTTGGGTACATGCAAACCCCTCCATCCACACGCACCGGACAAATAAGGATAATATCCTAAAGAAAATCGAACTCAAAACCTCTCCTTCAACAGCCCTGTTGATTAAGTGATTATTATGGGCCATTAATATCATTTATTTACAATGATTATGACATTAGTGGGTATAGAATGTCTCTCATTAAAAACTTCAAATAAATTCATTTAAATCAATTCAACAACTCCTAACAAGAAGCACGGACAGCTAAACAAACCTTAGCTAGAGTATAGAAAACATCACTAATTTGGCACAAATATAAAAGAACCGAGTCCTTGACTTAAAAGGGTAGCAAGGAAAAACACTAGCAGCAATTTCCACAAGAAAACGACAATTTTTGGATAGTTAAGGAAAATTCAAAGATCTGAAATTCATTGCCTCTAATCCTAACCTCAAATATTTGCTGATTAATCTCCAAATCGTCAAAGAAAAAGTGACTTTTAATTTTGTGAGGTGGGAGAAAGCGATAAGCATGGTGTGGTGAAATAGCTCTCCTCCTATAGGAGAGAGAGAGAGATCTAGAGTCTAGAGAGAGAAAGAGAGGCCCAGTTTGGTCCATTGAAACTCCATCTTATCTGCTGCAACGCCTTCCATTCATTCATCAGATTTCCGATCTTAGGACTTAGGAGGCAACGCATTTGCCACGTTGTCCGTTATATCCTCTAACCTGTCTTTTTCCCTTAACATGCGCACTCTCTTTAACCTACGCACTCCTCCACCACCCACCTACCCACCCACCCATAAGGCCCTGACCCACTCACCCACCCCCCACCAGATTTTCCCAATTTTTTTCTTTGAGGTAAACCATGAACAACATATAACCGAGCAACCCAATTTTTTTTTTTTAAACTATGAACAGGAGCTCCGTTTCAACAATTAATCTGAGCAACCCAGAAAAAGTCTTGTCAAGGGTATTTTTTAAGGCTTCGGTTTTTTTGCGGGTCATTAAAAAGTCCGGAACATTAATATTTTGGAACAAGAGGTAAGAGTCTGGGATGAAAAGGAAGAAGGTTTTTCACCCTTTTACGCAATGGTATTTCAGATTTATGGAGTTTAAATTAATTAGAAGTTCTACATCCATAAAACTTAATAAATCCAAAATTTTTTGTGGAACTTCAAAGGCTCATATTTGTAGAACTTTTGCACTTTATGATATAATATAATTCTAGACATTAAGTAAAATTAGGCATGAAACAATAGAAGTTTTAGAATTTAAAAATTTCACAAAAAGAACGGAGCCTAAAGGAAATTGATTTAAATATTTGATAGTAGGTACCATCGAGAGTTGGACCGTTAGATTGAACATCCAATAGCACCTACAATCACATGCTAAATGATGGGTCTCATTTAATGCTTGACACCATTGGATGTTTAATCCAACGATTCAGCTCTCAATAGTACCTGCTATCAACAATTTTAAATCACTTCCCTTCTTAAAAATATTAATAATACAACAAACAAGTGTTTTGAAAACCAAATCAGGCCTCGAACCATCAAAATTCCAGTTCTCCATTCCATCGGTTCAATTATGTCCTTTATTGTAAAATACTCATTTTTTCCATTTCCCTTTCGCGACTGATTATATTAGTTTTTAACTCTGATTTCCTAGTTGAACTGGTCGGATCTGGATGATTATACTGGTTTTTAATTACAGTTTTGAAAACCGACGACTTGGTTGGTTCTCAATTTTACTAGTTCAACCGGACGATCCGATCCGATTTTAATAACACTAAAACAAACCCTTCTTTGTGTTAGTTATTACCATACTATCATTAGCCAAGACATTTTTTGGGTTACTCCTGTTCACTTTTCAACCCGAGCTCTGGTTGATAGTTAATTTAAAAAAAAAAGAACTTTGATTGGGATGGTTCGGAAATTGCATAAAAAAACACCCTTCTTTATATATTTAATTACCAAACTACCACTCTTATTTTTGGAAGAGTTTCGCCTCTCTCTCTTATATATCTCCCTCCAAAAAGCCTAAGCCACCCACCACCACCACCCACTCATTCATGGAGCGTGCTCGGCGACTCGCCAACCGGGCGATTCTCAGGCGCCTGGTTTCCGATTCGAAACAGCAACGACCGAGTTCTTCTTCTTCTTCTTCTTCGCATTCTTCTCCTGCGTTATACTCTCCTTCGAGGTATGTCTCATCGCTATCTCCTTCCATTTTTCCAAGCTCTTCTTCCAGATCAGATTCATTATCATCAAGAAATGCTTCGACCCACATTGGATTCAGTCTCGGGTCACAGTCCCGGTCGATTTCTGTTGAATCTTTGAAACCCAGTGATAC
This sequence comes from Tetracentron sinense, assembly GCA_015143295.1. NCBI lineage: Eukaryota > Viridiplantae > Streptophyta > Magnoliopsida > Trochodendrales > Trochodendraceae > Tetracentron > Tetracentron sinense. The sequence goes on from CM026569.1 coordinate 4,075,951, forward strand.
TTTTCCTCGCCGACACAACTCGGCAACCCCAGAAGAACAGATCAAGATGGCTGAATCTTGTGGGTTCCCGAGTCTTGATTCCCTTATTGACGCAACTGTTCCTAAATCGATTCGAATCGAATCGATGAAACTAACAAAATTCCATGAGGGGTTGACGGAAAGCCAAATGATTGAACATATGAAGAAATTAGCTTCTAAGAACAGCGTTTTCAAATCCTTTATTGGGATGGGATATTATAATACCTTCGTTCCTCCTGTAATTTTGAGGAACATAATGGAGAATCCGGGTTGGTATACCCAATACACTCCTTACCAGGCTGAGATAGCTCAGGGACGGCTTGAGTCTCTGCTCAATTACCAAACCATGATTTCGGACCTTACTGGCCTACCCATGTCAAATGCTTCGCTACTTGACGAGGGAACTGCTGCTGCGGAGGCAATGGCGATGTGTAATAACATTGAGAAGGGAAAAAAGAAAACTTTTTTAATTGCCAGTAATTGCCACCCACAGACAATTGATGTTTGTAAGACTAGAGCAGATGGATTCGATATTAAAGTAGTTACGATGGATCTTAAGGATTTTGATTATAAATCGGGTGATGTTTGTGGGGTTCTGGTTCAGTATCCGGGTACTGAGGGTGAGGTTTTGGATTATGGGGAGTTTATAAAGAAGGCTCATGCAAATGGGGTTAAGGTTGTTATGGCAACAGATCTCCTGGCGTTGACGGTGTTGAAGCCTCCTGGTGAATTTGGGGCTGATATTGTTGTTGGGTCAGCTCAGAGATTTGGTGTTCCATTGGGGTATGGAGGTCCTCACGCTGCATTCCTGGCCACTTCCCAGGAATACAAGAGGATGATGCCTGGAAGAATCATTGGTGTGAGTGTTGATTCTTCGGGAAAGCCTGCTTTACGTATGGCGATGCAGACGAGGGAGCAACATATTCGGAGGGACAAGGCGACCAGCAACATCTGCACTGCTCAGGTTTGAGATTATTCTCCATTTGATCAATCTTTTGGGTTTTACTTATATTATATGGTTATGGATTGAGTTGTGGGCTATACCTTGTGCTGATATGCAGGCATTGCTTGCAAACATGGCTGCTATGTATGCTGTTTATCACGGACCCGAAGGCCTTAAAACCATTGCCCAACGGGTCCATGGTCTTGCTGGGACATTTGCAATTGGGCTGAAGAAACTTGGAACGGTGGACGTCCAAGGGCTTCCCTTCTTTGACACTGTGAAGATTAAGTGTGCTGATTCAAAGGCAATTGCTGATGCTGCTTGCAAGAGCGAAATGAATTTGCGGATTTTGGACTCAAACACTGTAAGCGTGATTCTAACTATTTAAGCATTGATTGATAAACTATGATTTTTGTTATTAGATCTGATTCCGATTTGGTGGCCTTTAAGATCACTGTTTCCTTTGACGAGACAACAACCTTAGAGGACGTGGACAAGCTTTTCAAAGTGTTTGCTTGTGGCAAGCCTGTGAGTATTACTATCTCTATCTCATGCTGATGATGTTCGAAATTAGTCATGTTGTTTGACAGAATAACTATAATCCTTCTTTACTGTAACTGTCAGGTGACATTCACTGCTGCATCTCTTGCACCAGAGTTTCATTCTGTGATCCCAGCTGGGCTCGTAAGGGAGAGCCCATATTTGACCCACCCAATCTTTAACACGTAGAGCCCTTTCCAGTCAACTTAAACCTCTTATAATCTACATTCTATAAGCCATTCTGACTTTTATTTCCTTGTTCTAGGTACCATACGGAGCATGAGCTGCTCAGATACATTCATAAGTTACAATCAAAAGATCTCTCGTTATGCCACAGCATGATTCCTCTGGGATCTTGTACAATGAAATTGAATGCAACTGCGGAGATGATGCCAGTGACATGGCCTAGCTTTGCAGACATGCACCCCTTTGCCCCGACCGAACAGGCTCTGGGTTATCAGGTAGTTAAAAATCTTATATTGCTTGTAACCGAACTTCTTATTTTTTGTTTTGCATCTGAGAATAAGGAAAATGCCAGATTGTTATTATCGGCTTATGGATTTCTCATTCTTTTAGGAAATGTTCGAAGATTTGGGTGATCTGTTATGCACCATCACTGGATTCGACTCTTTCTCTTTGCAACCTAATGCTGGTGCTGCTGGCGAGTATGCTGGGCTGATGGTTATCCGTGCATATCATTTGGTTAGTTGATCCAAACCATGTTTGGTGAAGGGAGTTTTTTGAACTTTTATGTGGCTTATTCTCAGACTGATTACCATGATCCACCCGTGGAACAAAAACTGTAGGCAAGAGGAGACCATCACCGCAATGTTTGCATTATACCCGTCTCGGCACATGGGACCAATCCTGCAAGTGCTGCTATGTGCGGAATGAAAATTGTTGCTGTTGGAACTGATGCCAAGGGAAACATCAACATTGAAGAGTTGAGGAAGGCTGCTGAAGTGAATAGGGACAACCTATCTGCTCTTATGGTATCATATTTTCTCATTTTGAATCAGAAGTGTAATTTGTGTTGAAGGAAGCACTTCTAAAAAAATATCACTTGTGCAACATCAGGGGCTTGGCTCTTTCTCTTCTTCAGTGACTCTTAGTTGTGATAACAAAATGGTGATTCACTGTTCAGGTTACGTATCCTTCAACTCATGGAGTCTATGAAGAAGGAATTGATGAGATATGCAAAATAATTCATGAAAATGGCGGTCAAGTTTACATGGATGGGGCTAACATGAATGCGCAGGTTATTTCCCTCTCTGTCTTCTCATAGACTTTGTCTCGTTCCATTTGTTGAAGTTATAGTCCTCATTTCATGAATAAGAATATGAATAGATAGTCTTTTGGTTGGGGATTTGATTTATTTAGCCTTGCATAATATTGCTGCGTCTGCATGTAATAGAAGAGTTGGGAATCATTTTACAATAAACATTAAATAGAAAAGTTTAATTCTATGAAATCTGAAGAAAAAATCATACATAAAGTTTCATATGGCTGAAGGGCTATGTCCTTTTGTTGGCTGATGTTTTCTGTCATTACCAACATTCCGTGCTGCGCTGTTCATCCTGCTTCTGTTCTGACACTTAACTGCATATTTAATCAAGAAAGTAACTGTCTTTTTGTGCTGTACTTGCCATGGGTGTTGAACAATAGATGTCTCATCCAATTTTGCAATTATTGTATAGGTTCCTGCATTTTGTGGTGGTGCCTATGATATATTAAACCTCTATCCTTGGGTCTCTCCCTTGGAAGTTCTTTATCCATGCTTTAAGTGGTGTACAGAAGATGTAATGGTGTTATCTACTCTGACAAAGTGAAATTTCTTTTCGTTTATTATTTCTTGTGATACTTGATATAGTGGGGGCCTTGTTTATCTGTTCTAGTGGTGTTTTTGATGGTCTTGCTAAGCATGGGGACTTGCTAAATTGTACTTACCCATTCTGGATGCTATAGGGTACGTCTCTGTTTTCATTCTCACAATGGATGACACACTTTTATCTAACTAATCTCCTTTAACTTAGTTCTATATTTGGTTTACTTGCTTAGAAGACACTGCTCAGGCATCCTGTAAAATGTAAACCTTTAGTTGAATAGAATGTCAGCTTCTGTTATAATTGTTACTTGAACATTTCTGGTTGGAAAGCATAATTCTTTCTTTTAATGCCTTTTTTTTTTTTTGTTCTCCTGGGTAGTTCTTCTATGAGTTGACATTATTCTGATGAAAATCATTATCTCACTACAGGTAGGTCTGACAAGCCCAGGTTGGATTGGAGCAGATGTTTGTCATCTCAATCTACATAAAACATTCTGCATTCCACATGGTGGAGGTGGTCCTGGCATGGGTCCCATTGGTGTGAAAAAACACTTGGCACCATTTCTGCCATCGCATCCTGTGGTAACACTCTTTTAACACCAACTATGACTGCAGTGCAATCTTAAAACCAAATACTCTCTGTTTAGGATGAGTAATGATGATCGCTGAAGTATGTTACATCTTTTTTGCGCAAAATATAGTCTCTCTGAATTTAATTGATTTTGTAGTTTGTTATATATATATATATGTATATACTCATTAGATTTCTCGTGTTTGTATCAATCACACAAGAAATGAATGTTCCATGGAGAAGGCTGTGTATGTGTTGTTATTTCTGATTTTGGACTGGGATATTTCTTTGGGAATTTGTTTCTCCTGTCTTACATTTCTTCATGAGTCGTGATCTAACAGGAATTCTAGCTTAAGTAGCAATTTATGTACACACGAGCACACACATATAAAGAGAGTAGTATTACCACTTAATCTTAAAGTTTAAACCATTTGTTAATATGTATTGTTGGGCGCATATACTGGCACACACACACAGAGCCAACGAAGAATTAAAGTCAAATAGCGAGAAGATCTGCCACTTTTTCTATGGTGGGGCAATACTGAAGAGGCCAAATTGAGGATTAGAGAGATTCATTTTATAAACAGATGATTTGTTGCATACTTGTTACAGATTCTAAATAGATCATTTGTTGGTCCAATCAATGGACTCTCTTAGGGTCGGAAGTTCATAGATTGTCTTTAGTTCTGTTGCAAAAAAGGAAAAATCTTCTGCTTACATCTTTATGTCCTGGATCTAATTTTTTCCTTATCATGTTCTGAAGGTACCTACTGGTGGCATACCAGCCCCTGACAAGTCCCAGCCATTGGGTACCATTTCCGCTGCACCTTGGGGCTCTGCACTTATTTTGCCAATTTCCTATACATACATAGCTATGATGGGGTCTAAGGGACTCACCGACGCTTCAAAGATAGCGATCTTGAACGCAAACTACATGGCAAACCGTTTGGAGGTATCTGAATTTTCCGTGATCATTGTTTGCATTTTAATTTTTCCAAAAATACACATTATAATTTAGAATAGACGAGTCCCAGGCATCCTAGCAAAAGCTATCCTCAGAGAAGGTGACAAAAGGTGATGCACAACAAACTCCTTTAACTAGAAGTATGACCTGTGCTTGGCATGCATGTTGAAAGAGATGTAGACTATGTTTACCTTTTTATCAAAGTTTAAGTTGTGAGGGCTTGCTCCCATTTGAGTTACAGTTGTAGACTATTCCATTCTTTATTTTAATTTCTTGTATTTGACTGTGTTTCGGTTTTGCAGAAGCATTACCCCATTCTTTTCCGTGGTGTCAATGGCACAGTCGCCCATGAATTTATTGTCGATTTAAGAGGCTTCAAGGTACTTAGACCCACACATTCTTGTGTAATTAATTCATTTATTAAAAATCTTTTGTTCGTGGGACCAACTGTTGGATTGTTGTTTCAGAATACCGCTGGAATAGAGCCTGAAGATATTGCTAAACGTCTTATGGACTATGGATTTCATGGACCAACAATGTCATGGCCAGTTCCAGGCACACTTATGATTGAACCCACCGAAAGTGAGAGCAAGGTATACTCATTGAAGGAGACAATGTTTCTTTCTCTCGTCTTCTCATCTTCCCTTTTTTTTTTCCTCTGGTTGAAGTAATGTCAATTTCTATTGCAGGCTGAGTTAGACAGGTTCTGTGATGCTCTTATATCTATTAGAGAAGAAATTGCTCAGATTGAGAAGGGGAAAGCTGATGTCAACAACAACGTCCTTAAGGTAAAGAAACTGTAGCTACGATTTTTTCCATTTAGAAAAAATTGTTATTCACTGCAGCTATGACCTTTTCCATTTGGAAAAAAAATTATAATAACATTCCCGATGATTTCTGTACTTGCACACTTATGGATGCATATTCACTTGTGTGACTGCTGGTATGGTTCTATTCATGAAGAACATTTTAGAGAGATTAACCGAAAACTGCATGTACAGGGAGCTCCACATCCAGCAGCGCTGCTCATGGGGGATACATGGACAAAACCATACTCACGGGAATATGCAGCCTTCCCTGCCTCCTGGCTCCGAGCCGCTAAGTTCTGGCCTACAACAGGTATTATATATATTCAATCATATCCATTTGCATTCAATTATATAGACCTAGGAAGCACGGATACTTTGAAAATGGAAACGTATCGTATCGCCGTACCCGTATCGCCGTATCGGATACGGCATTTCTAAGGTAAAACTTAGCTGTTTTCATAATTTCTGCCGTATCGCCCGTATCGCCGTATCTAAGTATCGCCGTATCCGTGCTTCCTAGATATAGACTAATTCAACCATTGTACTGAAGATGCCACATACTTCTCTATGTTACCTTTTCTCTTTTTTCCATAGATGGAAGTTTCCTTTGTTTGGACAGATCCTTGAACTTTTATAAGAGGTCCATCATAGTAGACCTTTCTCTTGTCGTCTTGTTTCTTGGAGCAATCAACTTGCACTTGCCCTTGCCCTTGCCCTTGCCCAGTCTGATCAATTTTGCGTGATCACTTCTAACCATCCTTCTGATTTCATAAATTTGCAAACATTTGCCTTTCTCAATAGCTCTACTTGGATGGGGCCTTCATTTATAATCAAATAAATCGGGTTTCTAAGTAACAAAAGCAACAATATAGCAATATGCATGCCCATATGTTCTATCATTTCAAAAGTGTTAGATTCCAGTCCATCTTCTTCCATTGCTGCTTACAACTTTGAGCCAATACGAAAACAGTAAATAGGAGCCTGTAATTTTATAACTATTATTTCTTTGATGGGAAACTGTGCCTGTGTAATGAATGCATTGTGAACGAACATGTATTTTAGTGATTCTCTGGTTAATATAAATAATAATGGGATTTTGGTTGAATGTTAATCAGGACGTGTGAACAATGTGTATGGTGACCGCAACCTCGTCTGCACCCTTCTCCCGGCATCACAGGTTGTTGAAGAACAGGCTGCAGCTACTGCTTAGTCTTTAGCTGAGTGCTTCATGCTACGAGGTCTCGTCAAAAACATGAAACTATCTTTTGTTCCTCATAGTTGTATATAAACAGTCCATATTCATACGCTCTTCCTGTAGCTGATTCTCACCTTCTCAATATGATACTCAGCTGTTTTAATAACATTTGTTGCTGATTGCAACTCATATGTTGTAATTATTAATGTTTCTTTCTTTCTCTCTCTCTCTAGATCATCCATCTTATCAACCATATCTTTGATTAGGGGAGGGGAAGCTATATATAAGTACTTATCTCAAAGCTTTGCTTGTGTTCAATTCAAAAAAAAAAAAAAAAACTATGCTGTATATAACCAGTCATCTTCATACAAATCATTAAAGCATTTGTGTATTTGAGATGATTTGAGGAACTACCAAAGTTCAACAGATTTTTACGAAGAAACAGCAGATCATGACTGAATTGGGCATATCGATCACTTGTTTTGGCAGAGCCGATGAGGCAAAAACGTGTTGCAGGGCCGGTGCAGTAAACATAGATCCCACACAACTCCACATTTAGATACATACTGAGCACTTCAATGGCATATCCTGTCTGTCTCTCATGAATATGAGACCTTTTGATGCAAGAGATGGCAGCTTCAGGACAAATTCAGATTGCCTTGGCTTTTCTAAGCTGCATCTGCAGTACAAGATCATAGCATCAGGCTATTAACAGGATTATGAATAAAAGATCTTGGAAAATACTAAAATCTGATGACCCAGATTTCTATCATAGGACTTGGACACAAACCATGTAGAACTGGGGTTGTATATTCAAAATTGTTAATATTAAGCACAAATGGTTTCATAACTGCTATAATTGGTGGCGTTTGGCAATACTACTATTAGGTGCTTATTTACTTAATAATAAAAAATAAGTACCTATTTATAAATAAGTTTGTTTGGTAAAAAAAAATAAGCAATAAGTAAAAGTCGTTAGGAGCCCAAAAAAATACTTATAAATAATTAGCTCCATACCTACTTATTATAAGTAATTATTTACAAAAAGTGTTTATTTTAAAAAAGTACTTATTGAGCTTATAGTAGTGTTGCCAAACCCCAACTGGATTCTGGTGGGTGTCTCCTCTTTTCTTCTTTGCAGTCCCCTATTATCCCAACTATTAGGGGTCGGCAACACGAATCTCATTCTCCTTATTGAGTCATACCTTAAGTTACATGAATATTATTAAATCTTTTCTTAAATCTACACATTTTTTCTCATTTAGAGACCTTAGTTAGTACTAATTCACTGTTTGTTTGGAGGAAAAATGTGGTGGAAAAGAAAATACTCAAAAATAAATTTCGATGTTTTCTATAGAGAAATTTTTTTTCTCAAGCATAAAGTAGTATTGGAGAATTATTTAAATTAAAAAAATTGTTTTTCAACACTCAAAAAATAGTTTTTCTCTTGAAATAATTTCATCTACCTATTTTCCCTCCAAACAAGCCTTCGTTGTAACAATTTTTGTCTCAACTATCTTAATTGATTCTTCTTTATTTTATTACTAGCATAGACCCATGCGATACACATGTGTGAATTAAAAAAATAATAATAATAAAATAAAATATATTAGAACTAATCACTCATAAGACACACTAAGGAATTGTTAAGAATTAATTAAAAAAAGGAAAATCCAATACGTCTCTACACTTTCTCCTCTAATCAAAATCTCCTAAAATCCCTCTAATAGATTAATATCTCTACATTTTCTATATCCCTCTTATCACAATTCCCTAAATTCCCTCCACTATATTTCTATATTCTCTTTCTACCCTTAAAATCACTCTTGCTTTTAGAGGTGTCACATCAACACATGTAGAATTCAAGTAATTATAGTTTGGAGATTAAAGAAGAGATTCTTATTTATTTATATTATAATAAAGATTTAGAGCCACGGTTAAATTATGTCCAATATATTATGTTTCTTAAATTTTGTTTCTTAAATTTTGACTCCTATATCTTAGCATTATCATCTGGCTATACTCATGGCATTACCCTAACATGGACGCAAAGTCCAAGCGTTTGCTCCATCTATAAGATTATGTATTTTCTTTTTTAGGATAAGACTCGTATTCGAGTCTAGCGGTATGCCTATTAGGATTTTGTGCCCCGGGTGATCCAACAAAAGTCTTTTTAAAAGCGAGCACAGTTACATACCGTATATCAAATGTAGGGGGTAGAGAACGACTGCAAGGAGACCAACATGAGAGACACCATTTTCCTTGGTCTACGGCATGGAAATTGTCATTCCAACTGAGATCAGCTTACCAACCACCTAATCTAAAGTGGCGGACCAACCCGAAAATCAGGAACTCATGATAAGCCTGGAATTGATAAACGAGAAGCGTGAATTAGCCGCTATCAAGGTGGCGTTTGGATTGATTTTATTAGCCAAAAATCAATTCTGATAAAATTGATTATGTAGAAATTAATGATTAAATAATCATTTTTTCAAATAATAGTGTTCGGAGAATATTTCACCACAATCAATTTTATCATAATTGACTTTTGGCTAATAAAATCCAATCCAAACGCCCCTACAAGATAGTGGCATATCAACAACAATTAAAAAAGTCATATAACTGTAGAGTCAAGACTCATACATTGCATATTGGAGATCTAGTGCTGAGGAAGGTCTTCCAGACCAGCCTAGACTTCTTCAACCTTGAAGCCTTAGTTTGTAAAGGTGGAAGTTGGAGCCTGCCACTCATATTTATAAGATCTTTTGGTAGAATCTTGTCGGCTTCCGCAAAAAGTTTTTTTACGAGAGATCATGCTAGGACCTGTTTGACATCACTCCTAAGAAACAATTCTCTATTCCCTAGGAATAAAAACGCAAGAATTTCTATTCCCAAGGAACAAAGAAATAATCCTTGGGAGTGATGCTAAACGGACCCTAAAGAACATGCTTGGGAGGGCTCAGGAGTCAGGTGGAGTGTCAAGATTTTTGACAAAAGTTTTTGACAAAACTTGGTACAAGAGGGTAAGTGGAAAATGTGGGTCCCACTGCTTCCATCCCTTCGCCATTACGGCCACAGACGATTAAGATCGATACTTTTGCCTTTACCCTTACCATGAGTAAAGGATGAACAAGTGTTACCTAGTTCACTGTTTACTTGAACGAATCGTAAACTGTATCAAAGCAAATTAGTCTGTGCTTGGATTCATTTGGGTTCGTTCATATAGGCAAACTCAATACCTGAACCCAATAGCTTTGGTTTGATGAATTTTTTGTTTAGGTTCAGATGAACTTGTTATTTACGTCCGGCACACTTATACTTTGAGTTTGGTGAATTTTGCTTATGGATTAAAAACCGGCTATAAAAAATATTTTTTCATGTTTTTTAAAAAAAAATAAATGTTTATAATATATTTATTTAGTTGGTTAAAATATATATGTATTAATATTATATAAGCGAACCAAGCTAAATAATCAAAGTGAACTGAGAAACAAATTGTCTCATCCTACCCCTAATGAATCGGGTTCACTCTAGAGTGGCGAATTACGAATTGCGAACCCAAACTCAAACCGAGCAAAGCGACAAACTAAGTAACATTGGGATGAATTATAAAAGATAGAATCTGGAGGTGTGGAATGATTTGGCATTGTGAACTGTCAATCCTGTGTTGGAGATCTCCCGATCTTATCAAAGCCCGTACTAGGTGAGAAGTTTGAAGAGTAATGCTATGTCCACTTTTTGGTTGTCCACTCTTTCCTATTTTTGTAGAAGAAGCCAAAATTATGTTGACACTATTTTGTGAAACCCATTATTTTTATTTTGTTTTTTATTTATTAGAAAAACTATGGGAGAGTACACAACTGGAAAGTAGACATAGCATTACTGTTATACTTGTATGTTTCTGACCCAGGCCCTCTGGTTAAAGAAGGCATTGGCATTGGCATTGGCATTGGCCACCTTAAATAGGGCTCGTCCCAGATCTTCCTCAAAATAGTGGCTGGGCCAACGCTAAAATATTTGGTGGGGGCAATACCTCCTCCTCGTTTTTTGTCTCGCTTCTTGTATGAAGTTGTACGAGCTTTCCTTACTCTGAAGAGGCTCTCTTTAACATGTTAGGATTGAACCCACCACACCAAATCACCAGATCAGAACCTAGTGGTTTTGCGCCCTAATTAGAGCAATAGAGGAACGAACTATTGCTCCTCCCTCTCACAAAGCACCCTTCAAGCGCCCATGAGCTCTGGTTAATTATTTAATCCTTGTGGTTAATTTTTTTTTCTAAAAGTAAAGGGTAATGGATGATTCTTAGTTGTCAGTGAATCTTAACCACAGTTAAAGGGAGTTAATATGGATCAACTGCCAAAAAAGGGGCCCCAAGTCGCCCTCACATCACCCATCAAGAAGGTTTTTTTTTTTGTAACTCTAGGTGTCCCCAACCCTTCCGGTCATGACTAATCCCCGAGGATATGACGTGAGCCCACAACCTGCCACACCGGTTAGTCCAAGAAAATCCTGTGCAGGACGCGCCCTGCACAGGTTGTTGGCTCCAATCTCAAATAGTCGTGCCCTTCATCCAGCAGAATTTCCTGTTTTTAAGAGAATTGAGACTGATCAAGTTCAAACTTTTATCCAAGTCAGTTACGATTGAGGAGGTTAAGGAAGTAATGCTTTCTTTCAACGATGACAAATCTCCGAGTCCGGATGGTTTTAATGCTTTTTCATTAAAGCTTGCTGGGATATTGTTGGCTTTGATGTTATTAAGGCAGTCTTGGAATTCTTCATATCTTCTAAACTCCTTAAAGAGATTAACTCAACCTTGATTTCTTTGATTCCTAAGGTTCCCCGACCCAATGAGTTTCGGCCTATCTCTTTATGTAATATCATTTGCAAGTGCATCTCGAAAATTATTGCTAATCGTCTTAGAGAAGTGGTTCCTTTCTTAGTCAGTGAGAACCAGTCCGCTTTTGTGAAGGGACGTAATATAGCTGATAATATCTTTCTTACCCATGAGATTGTAATAAATTATCACCGCAACAAAGGTCCTCCCAGATGTGCCACCAAAATTGATCTTGCAAAAGCTTATGACTCCATTCATTGGGAGTACTTATTTTTGGTTTTGGAATTAATGGGCTTTCCTCAAATATTCCTAGATTGGGCCGGTGAAGCTGTGTCTCACCACTCCGAGATTCTCTATCTCTATCAACTGTGAATCAGTGGGTTTTTTTAATAGTACCAGGGGTCTTCGTCAGGGTGACTCCCTCTCTCCTTTCCTGTTTGTTATGGTCATGGAAGGATTATCTTTGATGCTAAATTATGCGTTTAGAAAACGCCGTATTGCCCCATCCAAGGTGTGCTTCTCCTCTTGTTTCACACTTATATTTTGCTGATGATATTTTGTATTTCTCAAAGCAGATAAGAACTCTTGTGAGGATCTGAGTAGAATTTTTCAGCATTTCTCTTGCTTATCTGGCTTATATGCTAATGCTTCAAAAAAGTCAAATGTTTTTTGCGGGGGTCCCTTGCTGTCAAACCAAGCATTTTCCAATGCCTTAAACTTTATTCATGGAGCTCTCCCTGTGAAGTATCTTGGTCTCCCACTATTCTCGGGGCGTCTCTCAACTAGGATTGCCAACCTCTTGTGGAACGTGATTGTCAATTTATTAAATCTTGTAATAGCTATAATTTCGTAGAATAGCGACTAGTATGGGGTGTCGAACCACAGAGGACTATGCTGATTTAATTGCATTTTTCTCTAGATTAATTCTAAGTCAATGAGTAATAAGATTGATTGATTTGATTAGATTTATTTTAACTTAATTAAACTATCAGATTTTATTAATCTTAATTAACTAAGAGCTTTTGGTTATATATCGGTGAGAGAATATCTAAGGCGTTCGAATCCATCACTAGCCTCATAATTACATTAATTACATCCACAAGTATTTATTCAAGCTTCTCCAATCATAAACAATAGAGATAAGATCGACTACAAGTTTCAACTCATCAAAATTAGAATAATTCGAAGGATCAAACCCTAGATATATCCTATCTTTGGTCAGCATGAGTGATACACACTAAACTAAAGTTGTGACATCACTCATTTTCCTAGGTATAAAATATCCTATAATTTGATTCCTCGACAATAAGATTCATTGCATAAAATTCATACCAACAATCGCAGAAAGAAGATATGAATGAATTCAATCTCAACACAATAAAACCTAAGATAAAGATAAGATCACTTTGAAATTGAGTATAAACTTGAATAAACTTGGTTGTAGAACAACCCTCTCATTATGCAATCTTTGTTTATACACGAAAGAAAATCTAAATAAAATACAAATGATACAGTTACTTGGCTAGGGTTTCATCTAAACCCTAGAAAAAAAAATTAGTTAATGTTGAAGGCGAAGGACACCGCTTTCAACGAAGAACGCGAAGAACCCATCCTCCAACCTTCACAGATCTCCAAAGCTTTCTTCCTTTCAAATTTCCAAAATTTAGAACCCTTTTCAGTTTAGGTAGCTTTTTCATTTATGGAGAACCCTTCCTAGTTGCTAAAATAAGGTTTTAGAAACCTTCAAGAGGCAACTTCTAACTTTTGCGCACTGGTTTTATGAGGCCAGAAAATGTCGATGACGATCGATCGTCAAGTAGGGATGATCGATCGTCCTTTCCTGAGATTTCTTCTTTGGCTACTGGGTCGGGGACGATCGATCGTTAAAGGTTCTGCAATCGATCGTCACTGTTCTGACCTGCGATCGATCTTTCTTTAGTAAACGATCGATCGTTCGCTTGTTTTCTTTGTTCTCTTCTTTATTTCTTTTGTTTTTCTCCTGAATGAGGTTTTTTCTGTGGCTTTTCATCTGCTATATTATTTAATTTTTCTTCTTTTTCTCGCATGACCCTGAATTACACAAGAGCAACCAAGTACCGTAATATTATCCAAAATAGAGGCATAAGGTACTAACAAATATAGTTCAAGATGCATAAATGTGTAACAGTTAACACCGATCAGAATGGGTTCTCAATAAAATTTGTATGTGGAAAGGAAAATCTCTATCATATATCGGTAGATCTAAACTTATCAGTTCAACGCTACATAGCTCGCATATATTTTGGTCTAGCTACTTTATGATTCCTGAGAAGATCATCAAGTCTATTGACAAGCTTTGCTGTAATTTCCTTTTTGCTGGAGCTGATCTTAAGAGGAAGAATCATCCTATTAGTTGGAAACGTTTGTGCATACCTAAAGAAGAAGGAGGTCTTGGTCTACATAAGCTCACGGATTGGAATAAGGCTGGTATCATGTGTCAAATTTGGAAAATTATGGGCTGGTGTTGCAAGAACTTACTTAGAGTGCGCAATTTTTAGAAGATTCAAATTCCGGTGGACTGTTCATGGTCATGGAGGAAGATTCTTAAGGCTAGAGATGAGGCTAAAGGGTTCATTCGGCACATCATAGGGGATGGAGCAAATACGTAAGTCATTATGGTACCATCCCTGACATCCGCTAGGCATCCTTCAAGACGTGTTTGGAGATTGCATTAGGCTTGAGTCGGGTCTTCCTTCTTCGGGCATGGTCTCAGATTTTATCTATGGGGGCATGTGGAACCCTCCTCCTGCTCCCTCGTCTGATCTCATGGAATTATGGGCCCTCCTCCATACTATCCCTTTGGATAATGTTGAGGTTCAAGATGAGATTATTTGGACTCCAAGTGTTAGTGGAAAATATACTATGAAATCTACTTGGGAAAGTGTTTGATGTGAGGGAATTCGAAGTTCTTGGTGGCCTCTGGTGTGGTTCAAAAGTCATATTCCTCGCCACAACTTTATTTTTTTGGTTTGCTCTTTCGGGTGCTCTTCAAACCCAAGATGTTCTTTGTAAGGGATAAAATTCGTAATTGAATCTTGTGTTGTGGCAAAAAGCTTGTTTTCGGTGTTAAACGTTGGATATGAGCTTATATGTGTTTTTGAGTACATATTTGTTGCGTGTATAACAACGAATTCGTTGTGTTTCTCACAATGAGAACGTTGTTTTCTAGACAACGAACTCGTAGTCATCAAGACAACAGTATCGTTCTCATTGTGAACAACGAGCCCGTGATTTATGTCGATAATGAGACCGACTTTTAGGAGCTGATTCTCAGAAGGCTATCATTTGTCTATGACATTAGGTGGAAAGCACTGTCTTGACATTTATTGCTAGTCACCTCAGGTGGGTTTTCGATCCACAAACCGACTTAGAAATAGTAGGTTCCAGCGTGTGCTGCGTTCGTCATCAAATATGTCTGACATATTTGGTAATACGTGGCAAGCTAATGACATGGTCATCCAAGTCATCGATGGTCATCTATGGGCATCCCAAGCTTAACCTATAAATACCCCAGACTCCCATTGCATCATGATCGAAAAAAAAGGAATAGTTGAATATAATATCTTAAGTTTCACCTGTGTTCTAAACTCTCAGTCTTTTGGTACCTTTGTGATTTATAAGTTATTTTTCTTCGTTTAACTGACTTTAGCATCGGAGTTGTTTCAGGGTGCGAACCCGCCTCCTCTTCTTTTGTTGTTTTTTTTATCTTACTTTAAGAGAAAAGTTATTTTAATTGCTCTACCAGCCCAAAAGGTATTAACATGCCGAACCCGGGAAAAACCTCCCCCACATTCTTGTAGCTCATAACACCCTCACCCATTCAAAATGTTCCTTTTGTAGCCAATCTCCAGAAAATCGAAATCACTTATTTTTTGAGTATGCCTTTCCTAAAGATATTTGGGCCTCTGTGCTCAAAGTTTGTGGGTATCGGCATCATGTCATTATGGGCTGGGATGAGGAGATGGAATGGGCGCTTCAAACGTTCAAGGGTAAGGATCTAATTTCTTCCATTAAAAAGGTGGCTTTGACTGCTGTTATTTATCACATTTGGTTGGAGAGAAACTCTAGAATTTTCAGTAATAAGTTCAGTCCTCCTAGTGTCATTCTCCAATTGATTCTTCGTGATGTCCGTGAGAAGTTCTCCTTTGAGTTCCTGCATTTAGAAGATTCAACAACTTCTCTGGATTTCTTACTTGATTGGAATATTTAAGCTTCTTTTTTCAACAAGGATCAGTGAAGTGAGATCCACCTCCCATAGGACAGTAATTTTTAAACATTGATGGTTGGATTGGAGCTTATGGTCTGGTTATGGTGGTGTCTTTCGTGATCATTTTGGGAATGCGATGGTTGACTTTGTGGATAGCAATGAAGAGAACAACATTCTGACCCTTGAGTTAATTGTTGTGAAAAGAAGTTTGGAGATTGGAAGGACTTTCATTTTTCTTCTTTAGGGATTGCTTCAGACACATCTTGGAAATCACAAGGCTAATGCTCAATTTTGAGTCTTGTTATATCTTTCATTCGAATAGGAAACAAATAGAGTTCCTGATTTTCTTCCAAAATTTTCTACCTCCTTTGGTGAAAGGGTTTTATATCCTGCTGAATTTCCGGACATTCTTCAGAGTTTCTTGTCCGAGGACAAAGCTGGGTGTAAATACCTTCTAATGTAATTTCTTTGTGGTTTTAATATATCAAGTCTGTCTTAACCCCAGCTTACCTTCCAAGAAAGGCCTCGGATTGTCTTTGGCGAAGCCAGAAACCCCTCTCGGGGTTCCATACATTGTGCAACAGTTGGCGTAAAAATGGGGAGAAATCATTTTATTTTCTCCTCATGATTTTGACTTCTCCCCATTTGATATCTCTCCCTCTTATTCTCACACACTTATCGCCACATGTCTTATTATGTATGGGAAGTCAAAATCATGAGCCCCCTGATTTTGACTTCTCCACCACTTGTCCCCTATTCTATGGAACCCCGAGACAAGCCCTTTCTGGCCAGAGACAATCCAAAGCCTCCAAGAAAACAAAAAGAGAGTCTCGGTAACCTAATTGTGATTATTTCCCCCCTAATTATATCCTAAAGGGTACTCAATCAGTACGGTCCTGGTTTGATTTGTCTTCTTTAGTGTGCGGTCCAAAGCTCATGTTGTTCGTGAAACTGTGGTCCATTCCACCCACTTGAAGAGAGGAGGGTCAAAACTCAAAAGACTCCACAAACCGAACCGTCATTAATCACTTAAATTAATTAGAGCCGTGCTAATACCACGTTCAGGTATCTCCACTATCTTTGAAAGAAAAGGAGTCAAATCCTCTACGGCAAATCCGGTTATCACCGTTTGAGGTGGCCACGTGTCCCTTTGATCATCCTAGGTTTTTCGAAAAAAAAAAAATTATTTTATTTTTTAAATTTATTAAAAAAATCCTAAAAACAGTCTATAAATTTTAAAACCAAGGATGGAGGTACTTGAACCTGAATACAAATCCGATTAATTATATATCTGTCCTTGCTTTAATAGGGTTGGTTTTGGCTGGGAGTAGGGTAGCATGACTCAATTAATTATATAGCAGAGATTAGGCGGGAGGTTCATGCACCATTCCTTCTTTTCGTCCAAACAAAAAATAAAAAATCCCAAATTTGATTCCATAAAGAACCAGGTTCTTGCTCATGATTCTTCACCGTCTCGAACATGAAGCTCGGAGGAAGAACTTTGATCTGATCTTCTTCACAGACTCGAACTTCCATTGCGTTTTCAAAAGCCGCTTGAGATCGGTATCTGTTTTTGTTTTGTTTTTTTTTTTTTAAATGAAAGATCGGTATCTGTTCTGTTCCGTTCCGTTTCTCTCTTTCTATTACTTATTGTTTACTTCTATTATTCATATTCAGATTGACTTGGCTTGGATTATGAAGATGTTTACTTTTAGATCATTTCCATTTCTTGATCAGATGAAGAACTATTTGGATTTGTTTATTTAGTCTTATGCACTGCATTTGTTTTATGTGAGGGATTGATCAGGATTTAGGGCTTATTCTGATTCATTAATGGTTGTTACTTGTTATCGGTTGTTTAATTCAGTTAGTTCAATGTAGATCACAGTAGATTAGATGTTTGATCATTGCGTGTACGGTAGATTAGATGTTTGGATATTGCAATTGAAAACCTTCAGTAATGATATTATTATTGGATCTCTTGAGCAATGGTTGAGAAATTTATTCGAGAATTGTGTAGATCCTTTTGATTGGGGTGAACTAGAAAGATCCTTTGTTGGATTGATAGTAAAAATCTGTTGCATCTTTTCTTTTACTCCATTGATTTAGTTAATGAGTAGCAATTGTTGGGAAACTCTGGGTGTTCAACAATCTGGATGTCCTTGTTTAATTAGGTGTAGAAACTTCAGTGTCATGTTCTTTCTTGGAGAATAAAGCAGTAGAAAATACAGGGGTGATCATACCCAACCTATTTTTTTTTTCTTGGTGGCATGGGTCTTGGATCACATCAAGTATGGACAGATTGTCTGAGGTTTCAATTGAGTTCTAGGAGAGTAATGACTTGGCTTAACTGGAAAGACTCAACCTTAAACTTTTGTAGACATAATCTAAGAAGGTACTGACAATTGCCATTTAGAGAAGATCTCATGAAGCTGCCACCTCTTCAATTTACGTATAGTATGCTTTTTTTTTTGTCATTAAAGGAGCTCTAAAATGGACCAGGAAGGTTGTTGGCACTCGTGTCTGGAAGGCTGTTGATTTGAAAAGATATGGCTGTTCTGTACTTAGTACTGTTGTCCAAACATGACCCCCTCTCTCCATATAGGAGTGTGCTTGTAATTAAAGGCTCAACCAAGGGTTGAGCATCTCTAGATGGAACTTTTGGGGGGCAGATTTAAGGCAACGTAGTTTCTCAAGCAGAACAAAATTACATTATTTTCCTGTCATACGACCATTATCAGAGGAAGAAACTTATTTCAAGATGCAGGTCAATAGTTAGCACTTAGCAGTACTAAGATGGTGACATTTTATGACAAGAACTATTGGTTAGTTTTGAAAAGATCTACCAGTTTATTTGACTCCACTGGGAGTTTGTCCATTTTACAATGATGTGAGGCAAGCTACTCTTACCCCAATTGAGGGCTAAGGCTATTGGGATTTATGTTATTTCTTTAGCCGGAAACATTCACTTGGAAATTTTGTTTTGTGACCTAAAGAGATTTTTTATTAAATGGAGTACCTCCATGTGCATTTGTTTATTGTGATGAATAGTGGTAGAATGTTTGTTTTGGGTTTTAGTGTGATGAATAGTGGTAGAATGTTTGTTTTGTGGTCTACGCATTTCATTCCCCCATCACCAATTAGGTCCATATTTAAGAGACCAGTGCTTCTGGATTATAGAGAACCAGTTTGAACAGGTTTCTGATTGTGTACACTTTTTGTAGGAAAAAAAAAATACTGCCTATATAAAGGAATTATTAAAACCTTAGAAGGATCTATTATTACAAAAATATTGAGGCAGACTATAATTTGCACGTATTGATAGCGAATTGAAAAGGTAAGGTGGCAAGCAAAACTTATCATTATCCATTTGGTTGCTTGAACTATGGAGATCAATTTTAAATGAGATGTTGTGAACTTAGAGAAGGAATGGGCTATCACCGTGCCTTGAGCAGAGGCTTAACTTATAGTGAATATTGTACCGTTATCGTGAGATGATTCATGAATTTGTAATAGATCTATGGGGTAAGGGGTTGTTGTTGAAAAATCTGAAACTGGAAAGGAATTTTAAAATTCCTATGGAACCCTAGTCTAAATATAACCATGGTCTAAAGGTACTAATTAACCATTGTCTGAAAAATATAGATCCTAAAAAAATGTACTTCTATGTCAGAAAAGTGTATTCGTTAGCTTTTTTGTGCGACAAATAAATAAGTAACAATCAAGGGTTAGAATAATTTGAATCGATCTGACTCGATGAATTGGATAATTTAATTTATACTATAAGATGAATGATTTACATTAACTAATGTTATGAACTGATCAATATGAGATAAAACTCGTTGTGTAGAAGAAGAATTCTTCTTTTTTTGTTAAAAAAAATTAGTTAAGCACAAGATACATGGTTTCACTTCTTTTAGTTTTTCTCATTTCCGGGATGGGGATTTCAATTTTCCCCATTGATTCACTTTTCACAATCATAAAAGTCCTTTTTTTTTTTTTCTCTCTCTCTCTCTCTTTCCATATTCTTAGCGAGCGGATATAAGATTTTTAGTCAAAATCAATGGATCATTGATGCCCGTTCTGCCATAAGTACCTCCATACTACGCTGAGTAGATTCGACAATGGGTTTAAGTCAGTGATTTGAAGAATTCCTTTCCTCGATCTTGATTTGCGTAGACTTTCGGGAACTATGATCCTAGTTGAACTGGAGAGACTCGAATTTTTACGGGTATCATATAATTACTTAGCTTAGGTACCGTATGAGCACGCCCAGTAAAAACCTTGTATAGCTTCTTCGACCTACATGTGTAGACTTCAACTTAACATTGCACTTAGGTCTGTGCATCTTTGCTTATACGATACATGTGGCTTTTTCTGAATATTTTTTATTTAATACATTATGAAAATTATAAACAAAAAAAAAAAAAAAAAATTGGATTTTGGTTATATTTATAAGACTAGAAATATTTATAATTCTAGAATTTGATATACATTGGTCGTACCTTAAGATTTGGCAAGTGAAGGTTGTGACACCTCTACACAAATTCTGTGCAGCATATTGTTTCAAGTGTTATTTTTATTATTATTTTTATTGAATTTCTAGTGTTATTTTAGCTTCCCTCCTTTTGGAAACTTACTGAGATGTCATCTTCTGACATGCAGAAAGACTCTCCTTGTACTTGGGTTAGAGAAAATATAATTTGCTTGAGAGCAAGTTCATTGTGTATCACCCTGGCGATGTAATAGTTTGACATGATCATCTTTCACCATCAAAGTTGGTGCAAAATTAGATGTCCTAGTAAAGAATTTCTTTAATGGAACTGAAAGGAGCTGATGATGTTACGAATATTTTTTCTGATGGACGAATGCATCCTGGGTTGTGGCCACTTGATGAAGTTGATCCGAAGAATGCAAAATTTCCGTGCTGTATAGTTTGGACACCACTTCCCGTAGTCTCGTGGCTGGCGCCTTTCATTGGACATGTTGGCATATGCCGGGAGGATGGGACTGTCGTGGATTTTTCAGGATCCAATTTTGTGAGCATAGATGATTTTGCGTATGGTGTTGTAGCCAGATACCTTCAACTAAACAGAGAACAGGTACACCTATGTGAATGCCTTATTTTCTCTTAAATTTCATTTTTTTTTTCTTCAAACTATGATCTGTGTGGTTTCTCAGCATTTTTTTTTTTTGGTCCTTTTGTAGATTTCTGTTGCAATAATTCTATGAGTTTGAAAAGACTAGTTTGATTATTGCAATGGCTTAGAACTATTAGTTGGGGGCATTTGATTGATTATTTTGTTTTGGTTTCTAAAAACATTGGCCAGTGCTGTTTTCCTCCAAACTTGTCCGGGCACACATGCAAGCAGGGGTACAGACACATGGAGCATGGGTCAGCAATCACATGGGATGATGCGCTGGGCTTGGGTATGCATCACTTCGAGCACAAATCCTACAACCTCTTCACCTGCAACAGCCATTTGTTTGTTGCCAACTGTATGAACAGATTCTGTTATGGCGGGTCTCTGGGGTGGAATATGGTTAACGTGGCTGCCCTGATTCTGTTAAAAGGGCAGTGGATGGACAGCATGTCAATAGTGAGATCCTTCTTCCCCTTTGCTGCAGTGCTCTGCATGGGTTTAATGGTGGCAGGATGGCCCTTTTTGATTGGGTTGGCATCCTTCTGGCTACTCCTTATTGGGTGGTTTCTCTTGGGGACTTACTGTGCCAAGCATCTGTTTGAATGTTAGAACCTAATGTCATTTTTGCTAATATGCTTCATTGAAGAACCAAATGGATATGTTGCTTCTGTTAATCCATCGTCGAACGTCTTCCGTAGTCATGATACAGGAACAAATTGAGAGTCGCATTAATTAGATTGGAGAGAGCAAAAGATGGGTGGATTCTAGCAAACATAGAATTGAATTTAGATGGTAAGTTATTGATTTGGGAAAGCAAAGAGGACCTGTTTTTTGTCTTTTTGGTTTTAAAGTTTACTTTCTTGAGAGGGAAATGTGTAGCTCTTAGTTAAACTTGGTAATTAAAGTTGAAATGAGATTGGCCTAAATGGAGAACTTAACATTTTCGTCTTGATTTTCAACCTGCCAGTTGTATGGATGTCATTTACCCAAGTTAGTGGTTAGCTTGGGGATTGGGCTTCAACCAATTTTTCATGGTGCCTGTCACATGTTTCATGACTAAGAGCTGACTTACTGACTAATTCAAAATTCACTCTGTTTGTTTAATCCTATTGACAACCCAAAGCAGCGAAGAACAAATAGAATTTGTTATGAAAGGCAGTTAATACTTAATAGGGGTACTCATTGCCCAAGGGGATTAGATCCCGAGACCTCTTACTAGCTTGGGGTGCCGTTCTACTTGCATTAATCTTGACATTAATACAAAATCTGTGCATTTTTTCAAATATCACTTCGAGGCACGGAAGGAGACGGTTGAGCATAAAGCAACGCTTAGGCGAAGTGTTGAATTCCAAATTTTGGAATAGATGTCCATTTAGACCAATTATAAGGGCAAATGAGTAGTATCAAATTATAAAGAGTATAGAACAGAGAACCCAGGGCAAGACCTGTAAAAGACATGTTACTTGGCAATGGAAACCAAAAAAACAGAAGAAAATAATTACTAGGATTCAATTAGAATTTCTCAAAGCAAGAACAATCTTCAGTTTGGACATGACTACCGGTGTGCATTTTGGACATGACTACTAGTGTGCATTTTTTGTTTTATTTTTTGATGTAGGTAAGCCTAGTCGATTCCAAGGAATGATTTCGTTAGAACAATCTCGACTATAATACGGCAAAACGATGGAAAGGTATTCAATTCGGAAAAGCCCCTCATTTCTGGTTCCCTTGACAAGTTTCTGCTCAAGCAACTGGATATCTAAGAAAAGCTACCTCATGCCCCCATATTTGGGGGCCTTTCAGACTACAAAAGCCATCACCACCTGTTCATGCTCCATATTTGGGGGCCTTCCAAAGCTTAAATGCCACCTCGTGCAGGAACCTGTCTGCCGGTGTGGTAAGATTTCCACCGCGCTGCATGGTAAACGAAAATGATATGCATTAAAGAACAGTGAAGCCATGAAACAAGTATTTGTGGTATGAAATTGACAAAGTGAAAAACTCAGGATGCACTTTTTTTTCTTTTTTGTCTGCCTAAGTAGTATCACCCCAGATAAGTTTGTCTCTTATAATGGAGACAGCTCCTGCATGCTGATACATACAGACAAACTTGGCTACTTTGAAAGGCCTGAACATGAAATGCAAGAAATGGGGAGCTAAACATTGAACGCTTGAAATAAATTTATATCCAGAAAACAAACTATGCATTTGGAGGCATGGAGAACAAGGCGAATTGTCTCTTGGGGTTTTAATGTCTTTCAGATCAAATCACTCAGACAATCGAGTTTTTGAGTAACTCAACAAAAAAACCTAGCGAGACTCGGGCAATTTTTCTCAAGTTGATTAGAAATTGGGTTTAAAAATCGAGTTAAATCGACTAGTTTATGTAATAAGACTCAATTTGTAACATGACTTAAATCTTTAGGGATCATGGTCTAAATATAAAAGTCATTATGCTCATTGTGATACACAAATTAAATAAGTTTTAAGAACTATCTGAATGGTAGGAAATATTAGTTTGCAAGCTCTTCTTCCTGAAGTTTTTTTTCTTTTATTTCACCTTTCTTATGAAAAATCACCAATTTTGTCTTGCTCTGATTTGGTAGCAGTGCACTTCAATATTATGATCATGGACAAACTTGCAAAAAGTTAACGAATTCAATGAATTTTAAATCATTCAGGAAAATGACATTATCTGATATATTGTAAAGCCAAATAAGTCAGTATCAAGATTCAATAACCTGATCCATCTGAACAAACTTTAATAAATGATAAGTTACCAATAATAAATGTCAAGCTAATTATCACGTCCTCATTTCAGGCACCTTTTGCAAAAAATTAGTGCAGATATGCTGCGTTAAAACTTAAAAGTACGCATGTGCGCATAGAATGTTAGATAAATCACATTTTACACCCTATGTGTAGGTAGCAGAAGACCTTGGTAACTTGTATGAGTTTCCACTTTTCAAGCTTCAATTTGTGCTCATGCAATAACTGATTTGATTTCAATTAAAATGCTGAATCCATTAATTCCATCCAGAGAGTTTCTGGTGATAATACCTAAAGAAACTGTTTACGTATCAGATCCATCATGAATATTCTTTTTCAGTTTTCACTCAACCACAGATAGCAGATGAATCAAAGAACATCTAGAAGAGTATAAAATGCAAAGATTAGTTTTAGTTGAAGTAATACTGTTTAAGGTAACTCAAGTATTACTCATCTACTTGAAGCATAAAAAAAAGAATTAAGCAACATCAATTAGGATGACCATAATAGTTAACTCTAGAGAACACAAAGCTGTTACTATGGTTTTATCATCTTAACACAAACCTCCTTAAATTCTTTGAAAGAAAATGTCTCCGCCAAATCCTTGCGGGTTACAGCCTCCTGCCACTGTGCAATCAACATTGGAGAATGGTACCTGTAGGGCGGAAATTAGATGGAGCTGCAATATAGGTTGAAAGTTGCAACAACTCCAAGAAATTCATCAGATCTACCTTCTACTTACCTAATGTTGTTGAGTAAATTCCCTCCTTTCATTGTGAAACTTTGACGAGGGAAAATCGAGGAAATATCGAAGTTTTTCTCCTTTTGCGATATCAAAGTTGATAAACTGGAATCGTCATTTTCAGACACAGCCCCGTAACTCATTACGAGAGAGAAGTGTAAACGAGAACCAATTTCTGATCCAGGCTGAGTTACTTGTATTATCTCACCAACCAACCCATTGATCCAGTCTAGTTCATTGCCAATGATCTTGTCTTTCAGATCATTTTCCTTTTCACCAGCTCCAATGTGCACAAACACTAAATCAAACTCGTTTGCTTCTAATGTCTTCCCTCCTTGAAATCCAAGAAACTTCAGTAATTCAGAGACGACAACATCTTGTGGGGGTTTGCCAGGGGAATGATTGTTTGTACTCAAATCATCAAATTTTAACACGGTGAAACCAAGATTTCTTCCAAAAGATTTGACATTCATATTGTTTGTGAAAATAGCAGCTCTGAGTCCCATAAACCTGAAATTTAATAAAGAAGCAAACCGATTCATAAACAAATTTTTTATTTTAAAAAATAGATTTCTCTGTCATTTTCCAGTCATGCAGCCTCTTGTTTGGAGAACGGGGTGGAGAAGAAAAAATTTGATTGTTACATAATTCTATTATCGGCAGTACCAAACCGTACAAAGACCATGACCACAAACCTCTCTGATATGGTTGGCACCATGGGCTTTTTCAGACATTCTAATGTAGCAGCATTTTCACCATTCTGAAAAACCGAGAACATCAGATAAAATAGTTTATTACATCATGAAACCATGCCTTATAATACCTACTAGCTTATGAATCTATGGATCTTACCCTCTTTATATAAGCGTCATATGCATCCAATAGCTGTGCTAATTCTCCAACCACTCTCTCGTCCTTGCTTTCTGCAATCTAACTTCAAGTTAATATCAAAAACAGTGATGCAGAGGTGATATGAGATTGGTGTCATCCTGTGAGCCAGATAGTCTGTTACCTTTTAATATTTAAAGCAAACAGGATCCAAAAAAAATAAAGCAAATAACCACCATTCCCTACTTTTCAAAAAAAAATAAAAAAAATAAAAATAAAAACTAAAAACTAAAACTGATACATATCTTCTCTGAGAATCCTTTTCTCAGTTTAACTGATTAGAGATATGTATCACTTTTCCTTCTAGGGTCCATTCTTTTGGTGAGACTTACAAAGTCCATCACTTTGCAAGTTATGTCATTTGACAGTATACATTTTCTTTTGAGAACTAGATGCATCGTGCTTTTCATCTCTTAGGTTGCAATTCTTGTAGGACTTCAAATACAGCAAAACGAATGACTTCAAATCTCATAAGAATGGTAAGACTTGAAATCTCATGTTGGTAAGAAATAATATTGTTAGAAACTTTGACAAAGTGACTCAAATTTCCTGAAAACTACAATGACTTAAGTCTCAGCAAAAGACCAGACCCTTAACCCAAATGATTGAGAGATTAGAATTCATGGATTTTCCTTTTAATTAATTTTTTAGGGCAAGTGTTTAACTGTTTGGTGTTGTTTGATCACCATCAGTAGCATTTTCCAAACTGTAACAAAGATAGATGCCTCAAATAGACTTCTGGTACTTCATCAAGTATTACACAGATTATCTGACGAATCCGTCATCCGCTGGCAGGGAATGCCGGAAAACCCACCTCTAGACCACCTTCCCCTGATGAGACATCAATTGAATTGCATAAATGTGTGTGTGTGTGTGTGTTTTATAATCTATTCAAAAGTGATGAACATCACAATTCACAAAAATTTTAAGTGGATCCCGCCAGTGTAAGATGTACTATTGAGTTTAATGGCACCTTTCAAGTCTTTAAGCACAATCCTACTCAAGAGTGAAATAGCTTTTGGGCTTTTGTTCTTCGTTTATCAAAGGACTCAAAATTCTACTGATTCTAAAAGAAAAAAAAATCAAAAATTCATACTGGGGTTGCTGAGATTTAGAGTTGGATGGAGTTTTGAGAAATTAATGGTTTTTCAAAACAACCCAGATTGCACATGGAACTGTTCTGGAATTGAACATAAACATGTCATAGAGTACACGATCAATTTGCAGTAAAATCATGGAGTGTTTGTGGGATGTTGTCATTTGGTATGATCTACAAGATTTCTAAATAGATTCCAACATAAGAAGCAATCAATAGAGAAATTTGGGAGAGAGAGAGAGAACGGACAAACCTGAAGGAGGAGGGTTTGTGAGAGACAAGAAGCCACAGGAACCTCGAGATGCGAGGGAATGGAGATGGGTATGAGAAGGAGAGATGAAACGGACCAACCCATCACCGTACAGCACCAATCCTCTACTCGGCTTGTCTGCCATTTCTCCCCCCCAGAAACCACAAACAGATTACAGAGAGAGCGAGAGACTCGCGTAGCATAGACGCTGATGAACTATGTACATGATTCACGTGGCGCACATGCAGAGAGAGAACAGCCAAACCCTGTGATCTAGCTCAATAGGTTTCACCGTGATGATCAATGTAGTAGAGCATTCTTATTTAGGTTGCAAGGTTAGGTCTGCCCGGTTAGACGTAAACCAAGAGATGCAATTTAGCACCCTGTTTGGTAGCACGGGCTAAAGAAGTCAAACTTCCTCTTACTACCGACCTAAGTAACCAGAGCACAGAGCACAGAGCAAGAGCAAGAGCAAGAGCAAGAGCAAGATTAGGAGCGAGAGTGCATGAAAGTGAGAGTGCAAAAGTGTCAATTTTAAACAAAGCATAGGGTCGGGACTCGGGAAGAGTGCAGAGCGGGAGTGAAATTAGAGAGCAAGAGCGCAACAGTATTGCAAGGTTTTGGTTACTAAACATCTAACCATCATTAACCATCATGATTAATGCATGTACATATATATCGAGCTATATCAGTCGCAACTTTTGCAAGCAGCATTGCAACCCTCCGGGATTTATCTCTACTTATCGAGTGCGTGTTGTTGGAGGGATCTGCACATGCCCGGGGATTAGTGGGGTGCTCTAAGAGGCCTAAACACCTTCGTCGCCCAAAAAATATGAAAGTATTGCAAAATCACATTCCATTGAGCTAGTAAAGCCAGGGAGTGAGCATGGTTAATTTCCCCTTCCATCTCCCCCTTCTCCATGACCTGTTGATGGGGGAATTTGTCAGAGATCTGGTCATTATTGTTTCGCTCAAGATTTCGGAGTAGGAGCAACACCCGAAGAGGAGGTTTCAGGCACCAAGGTTACAACTCATAGCACACAACCAGAGCTGAACAAAAGTTGTATTATATGCCCACAACATTCGTAGTTATAGCGCTGTAGAAGTTCCCCTCCATCAGTATGATGATTACGTTGTAGTGGAAACATAGGCAAGTAAGAGTAGGAAAAAAGCAGAGACCAGACCATCTCACCAAGTCTTACTAGTAATTTCAAGATCCTTTCTTGAAGTCACTTCTGAGTAAATTCTCAGTTGCATTGCACCAATTTATACAGGAGACATTCAATTCCTATTACTCAAGCTGTCATCAATAAGGCTATATGCGAACCAAAGATCCAAACCATTCAATGTTTTGCAACTAGATCTTTATGGGCAAAAAAAAAACAACTATTTTGACTGAAAAAACAGAATAACATAAAAATATTTCAAATGGTCCCCAGAAAATATACAGACCAAATGGGTTATAATTCATAGTGCAGAACTACTACACTAACATGGTGATGTAGCACAGTAATAAATCATTCCTACCTGGATAAGTATATGTTATTACATCAGTGCTGGAAAAATCACAGCATTCAAGCCAATTTTCATGTCCCCTAACAGAAGCCAAATGGGCCAAGAAAAAATTGGGCTTGAATTACAATATCGTACAATGAACTCACGTCGTTGTCAGACTTGCGCATTTTTATCTATAAATAGCCTCCCCGTCTCTAAAGACTTCTTATGACGCACTAGATTACCTATGAATTGACTGGCTTGCCATTTAATTTGGGGAAAGGATCTTGCTTGCTGAGGACCACCACTTTGCTCTTGTGAGCAAAGTACCCTTTCATAAGGTTCTTGTATATTAGAATGGCCATTATACACTCCACCTACAAAGTGTAGCAGAACTCCAATCAGATGGCCAAGTTAACAAATATAGCAAAGTGATAGAGAAGCGGGTGGCTGGAACCATACATAGGAGGCAACATTTAAATCCCAGCTTCCCATATACACAGGGCTAAAGGAAAAGGAGCATTAAAAAAAAGAAGAAAAAAAACAAGTACCTCATCAACATCCATGTCCATATCAAGCCATTTCAATGCTTTAACAATTACTTCCAATTTCACCTGATGTGCTTTACTAGGGTCCCTCAGTTTTTGGATGTTGTAGCTGCAAGAACAGAATGTGACATTCGTGAGTATTGCTTTCTTTGTAACTTTTTAGACGAATGTGGAATACATGCAGTTTTAATGCTACATAGGAACTTACATCTTCTTTACCAATCTTTGGTAAACTTGGAGCTCTAACTTCTCCAGGACAAGATATACACCTGATCTTAAGAATCTGATGACACAAAGGGATAAAGATGGAAACTTTCAAATTACAGTCTAGATGTGCAACATTTATGGGTTAACATACCGGTCTTCATGCTCTTGGAGCGCATGTCGAAGAAGTCGGAGGTCACCTCTTTTTAGTGCTTGCACAACATTATTGTACTGAAGAAGCAGAAACAATCACCTTTTAAGAAAATAGAGGATCCTAACTGAAATAAAGAAGCATATAAATGCTCGTAACAAGTTGAAAAATTGTTGTTCAGAATGAGTTGGATTTACTATATGCAAGTAAGCATGTGTACGTGTTTGCTGCTTCTTTTTTCTTTTTTCTTTTTTTAGGTCACACCGCTATCAAAAAATTGTTACATTGCATGAACAACAGAGCTTAGAATTTAGATAAGTTCAACATTTTAAGTTACTTAAGTAGTTCAGTAAGACCACCACCAAGTTGCTAATAACATCCAATTTGATAATTGTGCATGAAAAAAGGAAGCAGGGGGTTGGAGTACACATAGGGCAGCAGAATAAACATTCTGGTCACCACATAAGGGGTTAGGCACTTGCACACAATAATATCAAACCAGAGGACTCGACAGTAATGACAAAACGGGATCGATGTGCCTCTCATTTCCAAGCTTCCCTTCTTTTTTGATACACTGATCTTCCAAAGCAACTTTTAACATGATATTAAATCAAACAAAGCATAGATAAGACCGAAATGTTAATGTTAAATAATAAAATAAAAACAAACAAACAACATAGTTTCCTATCGAGTGCAAGTAGATATGGCAAATAAAAGCTGTAGACTTTTTTGTTTTTGATCGATAAAAGCTGTAGACTTGGCTTCACCTTATAGGGTATATGTTCATCAGGGGCAATGCAAATTTCATATCCACATATGCCCTCAATAAAAGGTGTATACTGAACTCAGCTCATTGGGGTGAATCTCAAACTAATACCAAAAGACTTAGAGGTGCCTTGGAACCCTGCTGATTAATGAAGAAAGCCCAGCATGTTGTTTTCCTTACTAAGGTGGTAATATAATTATGGTCGTCACTTGTCGCCATGCAAGTATCTCTTGACACAGACTCATTCTAAACTTAACCTTTAACTCCTAGTGCATGTCAGTGTTGGCTCCGTAATTTTTTTCTTTTTTGCAAAAAATCAATACTAGGCAGGTGTACAGTGGATAGATGGGGATACCTCCAATCATCAATACGGTGGAACATGAGCAAACTTAACACACTAGAAGATAGAATCTCTACAAGCCGTCAAGCACCCAACCAAAAACATAGCAGCCTGACATGCATCACATACCATTACCGGGATGATCTACTTGGGACAAAATCCAGCTTCAAGATTTGGTGTCTTAGATGCTCGACCCTAGGATTATTTTATTTTATTAAACGCTGCTCTTATCGCGTCTCCAAGCAACTCTAATAAACAACTTCGGGATGATTAAGCAGTTCAGAAGCCAAAATTAAACTACAAAATTAGTTATATCAATAGATCTATAAAGCTAAGTGTAATCTCTACCTGGCCCATATAATTTAATCTACATATGCAGTCTTAAACAACATTAACAAATTCCTCTGAAAACGTGTCAGACATACAAGGATTTCTCATTCAGAAAGGTTAGAAAAGAAGTCAAAGATTAGGCCATACCTCAACCAGGTTATACTTCTCCAGGAGCCAACTTTTAGGTAAAATGCCTATTGAAAGCTTCACAGGGATGAGGTATTTCAAGATCATCCTGTTTCCATTAGACAGACACACAACACCAACAAAAAATGTCATGTGAATCACATAATACGAGAAAGAGATAGCATAATATGAATCTCATTTTTGACCTTCATGTCATCCAGGAAAGACCATTGAAGGTACAACCGTGACAAGTTTTATAATGAGTAAGCAACAAAACCATGAGGAAACATTGGATAGGCTCAGGCATTGAAAGTTGAAACCATAACATCAATGTTGCTTCTGTTCACCCTACAGCTAGAGAAAAGACCCGCCAATTGCACCATTCCTCATCCTTGGTAATTCCTTACCAAAGTATATCATTTCAAATTGCTTTTTTTTCATTATTAGTTTAGTATCAATAATTCTCAGCAGTTTCCCATTTGATAGAACTTAAGAAGTAATAGTTATATATGTCCACAAAATTTAATTACTTAAGTAAATTATTGTTGAGAGGGAAAGCTGGAAAGGTAAGGTTTATTAGAAACTTGGTCAAACTAATATCAATATTTATATGTATACTAGTCAAAAAGGAAAACCAAACACAGAAACAGCAAAACTAGCAACAACGTTTGTCTTCAATAAAAAGTAACTTGATCAAAATAAAAAGTTCAGTTTGAAATTTGAATGTTTTAGTTATACTACCCAAATTGAAAAGCGACTAATAGTCTAATACCACTGATTCTGAATAAATATCGATACTACAACAATTATGTGCACCAATGGTATTGTTTGGTAAACATAGTAAAGCTGATATGTAATACAAAGTGGCAACTCAGCTAAATTATCGCGGAGGAATGCTGCTACGGACCCGATTCAAGTATACATTTCCTGTGGTCAATATCAAATGTCTCCTAGAATAGTGAAAACTTCCTAAGGTTTCTCCAGGATATAGATGGTAAAAATTGCACAAATATGCAGCAGGCACACCTGAACCAAACCTTATATTTGCTTCACTCTGAGGGTTGCAATGCATGAAGGCATATGTTAGTTTTTGATCAGCCTGTCATAAAATAAGAATTCGTAAATAATAGGCCCCATAAGAAATGCAACATATTAATAACACCAGATATTTTGCATGCATAGATAAATTTTACATTAATCGCACATCCAATGGAGCAAAAGGCCCCGGTAAGTGGGCTATTGTTTGCCTCCCCCCTTCCACACACACACAATCCATGATTTGTTTTCTAGTATCACGTCAGATAATTAAAAAGAACATCGGGAAGATAGAATACAAAGTACATACACGGCATGGTGCTGAGACAGTCATATTATCCATGTTCAAACAGTAATTTTTCCCCAAAATTGCACATCAGCAAACATTGGAAGCTTTTCAGATAAAGTAATCCCATGTTTTTTTATGACTCAGGGTGTCTCCATCCACTTGGATTGGGACCAATCCCCAAGGATGCGCGTAATATCCCACAAACCACGCACATCAGAAAAGACCGGGGAGCGGGCTCCAACTCAGGGTCAATGGGAGCATCTAGTAACCCATGTTAGTGATGAAAATAATGTAACACTAAAAAAAGCCAGGAATTCCCAACTTCTTGTGAACAGTTGAAGTTAGACACAAAAAATGCTTAAAGCATGTGCCAAGAAGACATTTTGAGGCATATGCCCAAATTGAGGCCGGCGGACATAAAGTTCACACATCATGGATTATGCGACTTGTCAAGAACATATTGAGTTGTCAAACTATTATGTTGCAAAATGCAAACACAAACTGTTATGAACAATTTATTTATGCTTTTATATAATGTATCTGCAAACTTGTTAAGTCAATACATGGGTCGTGGACAATGTAAAAGCCAAGTTAGGGTCTCAACGGACAACTCAAATGCGACTAGAACCGCCTACTTCACAATGTTCATGCAAGATCAAGGTTTTTAATTTCGAAATTTTTGACGATTTCGGCCAGCAAACCCGAACCGAAATCCCAAAAATTTGCGGGATTTCGGCGAAATTTCGAAATCCGAAATATTAATATTTTATTAATTATATATATATATGTTAAAAATAATAGTTTATTAAAATTTTATATATTTATATAAATATTATTATTTTATTTTTAAAATTAATAAATAAATTTTCGAAATTTCAGTAAAAAATTTCAAATTTTAATTTAAAAAAAACAATTAAAAAAACCTATTTAAAAATAAAAAAAATCAGATTTCGGCCGAAATTCCGAAATCCAAAATTTCGGCCAAAATCTGATTTTCGAAATAAACCCAATTTCGATGTCGTTGGGGTTGGGGTTGGGGTTGGCCGAAACCGAAATTTCGCGATATTTCAAACCTAGCTATGCATGCAACTTTAGTGGTAGCTAATGGGAATGGAATGTCCTCTGATGGTGGCCAGGAATTAATATGGTGCATTCCTCAATATGGAGAACCAATTATCCTTGAGGTCACAAGCCTAGATCCATTTATGCATAAAGGAATAAAACCTAATATTTGCAATGGACTTATGGAATGAAAATGCAATCAGTACTTTTATTGATACTTATGATGATCTGAAAGAAGTGTCAATGATAAGTCCCCTCGGAAAAAT
Source organism: Tetracentron sinense (assembly GCA_015143295.1). Taxonomy (NCBI): domain Eukaryota; kingdom Viridiplantae; phylum Streptophyta; class Magnoliopsida; order Trochodendrales; family Trochodendraceae; genus Tetracentron; species Tetracentron sinense. The sequence continues at coordinate 4,109,399 of CM026569.1, forward strand.
TGTGGGATTCCAGTAGAAAAAATTGTTTCTCTTAAGCTTCATCACTATCTAGGTTTTGATATTTCTCTTCAAGAATCCCAATAAGCTGTTTCCATTCAAAGAATTCTGTCGCAGCATTGGGAAGGGTCCATTGACCAATCCATCCCTAAGCCTATAATCTTTGTAAATGGTTGTGTGCACATGCAATAACCTCTCAGTGGATTAGACAAGACTTATAATTCCTTGTAATTTATGGTTTCAAAGTGAAACTGGATTCCCAGCCATGGATATAAAGATAAGTTAATATTTGTCTTTACAGCAAGATTTATGATTTAACATGATACTGGATTCTCAGCCCATGAATTTAAAATTTAGAGAAGTTAGCCACAAGTTCCTTACATGGTCAAAAAGATGGACATACACACAGTCACACACAAATGTGCATGTTTATATATATATATATATATATATATATAGACAGACAAAGAGAGAAAGAGAGAGAGAGATGCACATGCATAGAGAAAAACTTATGAACTACACAGTCAGCAGTTTTACCGGTAACCATACACCATCTTCCAAACTATGTTGTATCAAACAAGTAAACTGGCTTAACATGGATGGATAGTGTATATCATGTATTCAAGTCTAGAAAGGTAAGAAGAATATCATGGAATTCTAAGGAACTAAATTTACTTACAGCAGGAAAATTTTCATTATATACTTCCAAACGGCCTGTATAATACATGTAGGTCACCTGTGATAAAATAGCATGAGTAAAACAACCTTGGAGAGAATTTCAAATGGAATAGCTAAAACCAGAGTAAATGATAGAAATAAAATATCCTTTCTGTTGAGTAAATAAAACTCATTTCTTACCTTATCTCTTACTGGAAATTCCTCAAAATCAAAAATCCGAGCAGTTTCAATGCTTCTTATCACACTTCGGCAAAGATGAACTGTACCAAGCTGCAAAGTAGTAAAACTAGACTTCAACATGTAGGTTAGGATGCTTGTGCTTTCCTAGCGTCTCAAGAGAGACAGGCTTCTACACTAAGTTGCATAAACCTTGAAGGAACAGTCTCAACGAATGGCAATACTGAGTAAGTACAAACAAAGATAATTACCTTGAAATAAACTTTGAACAACTGACATGTCACATATAATGCTCCAACCCGTTTGGGGCCTTTCCCCTACAAAATGCAAGCCCACTAGTGAGTAGTTGGCAAAGGCAAAGTAGAAATTTTTTTAATTAAAATTCTTATATGTGAATGGAATAAAGTTAAGAGGATCGATAAGGTGACAATTGCATATGAGATTATTTCAGTTATTATCCGTGCCTGTCTTTCTTTCCTATAACGGTTTGAAACCACAGAAAGGATAACCTCTTTTTGTGACTGGTTCTATCATCCCCATTATTGTTGTCCAATCTGATTCCTCTGCATGACTGGATGTAAACAAGATGACATATCGAGAGGAATAGGATTAGCAGGAACAGTTCCAGCTCTTAGAAGTTAGAAGGGATATCCACATGATTTATTTATAATATGTCAAATGAACTAAGTGCAACTTGAAAGTTAAAGGTTTAGTTAGGGCTGCACTAAAGCCGAGTTGGCTTGACCATTCGGCTTGGCTCATTCAAACAGGAACTTCAGGCTCAAATGAGCCAAGCTTTTAATATAGCTTAATGTCTTTAACGAGTCAAGCTCGAGCCAGGCCTTGTTTGATTAGGCTTAGCTCAAAAGTGAGATTGTTCAAGGCTCGGCTCCTCTCTCTCTCTCTCTCTCTCTCTCTCTCTCTCTCTCTCTCCACCATAGTCACAAAGTCGGGGTTCGGGAATAATTCGGGAAGGGTCTAGTACGGAAAAATACGGGAAAACTTCGGGAAAAAAACGGAGAAAAAATTTATAATTAGAAACGATGCTAATTAATATATCAAACAATTTGGTGAGATAATATACAAAAAGAGTAACTATAAGCAACAATAATAAATTCATAACATTATTTTAACATCAAATTCATTCCATCAAGGCATTAAATTTCATTAAAACATCAATTATCAAGATTATAAACAAAACTAAAATACGTATATTAATAAAAACACTCATTTATATTCATCAATCGCTCAAAAGCGCATCAAAGTCATCAATATCTACATAATCTTCATTCCCAAAAAATTTCGAGATTATTTGTTTTTTTCGAATTATTCATTTTAAACGAGTTTTTTTTTTTTGTATTATTAGTTTTAAACAGGTTTAAAACTATAATACGTGTTTAATTCAAAAAACGGGTTTTAAACGTCGTTTTTACTACGGCAAGGTATTAATGCGCGTTTTAAACGGGGTTTTTTCAAAAAAATGCAGTTTTTGTGACTATGTTCTCCACTGCAACTCACTCTGTAATTTTTTTATTAGTAAATCATCAAGCATATATATACGCACACACACACACACAACAAAGAAGCAAGAAAAATTGAACCAAAGACAGCAACTCACTCCGTCATTGTTGTCGCGGTTGATTTCTCTCACCAGTAAGTCACTCAATATTCTTCTTGTATTCTCTCTCCTACTCTCTCTCAATATTCATGCTTGAAGGTTCTATTGTTTTGACAAAACCCTGAATCTCCTTCCACTTGTACATTTACCTTTCATCCATGGAAACACCTCTATTCCATGTTTCAAGCTTCTTCTTTTGTTTCGGTGGAAACAGAAACACCTCTATTCAATGAGAGATGAATCAACTTAGGGTATTTTCAAAAACGAGCCGAGCTTTTAGGATGTTTTGAAAATACCAAAAATACATTAAAAAACGTTGCATTTTAATAGATATACTTGTCATTTATGGTTGAATTTATTATATGTTAGTGTTCTAAGGGTGATCTATTAGATCCACTTTAATTGCCGAGTGCTTCAAGAGGATAGCTGGTGAGGTAGTGTGGTGTCCAAAGATGAGACAAGAGTCAAATGATTAGGAAGTAGAGGACATTCTTCATCAGTCGAGGCGCTTGCGCGACTTTCCCCCCTTGTCCCTATATTAGGGATACTAGTATCTAGTCTAGAGAACAACAGTCGATTTATGGTGAGATCATCAACACTGTCTTTTTTGCCAAGGCCACACTCAAAATTTCCCCCTCGGAGTATTTGGAAATTGAAATTTTGCCAAAAGTATCTTTCTTTCTTTGGATTGCAGTTTTAAACAAAATCCTTACATGGGAGCATTTGAAGCGTAGAGGGTGGAGGATGGCTAACTATTGTTTTATGTCACAAGGAGGAATCAGTAGATCATATACTATTACACTGCCCACTCGCATCTGCTATGTAGATACATTTCCTTTCCAAGTAATGGGTGTGTTGAGTCTTCCCTTTTAAACTTCTTATCTTTTTTTTTTTGGAAGGAAAGTTGGGTTTAGGCAGACCCCAACCAGCAAAAAAGGAGCAAACAATTACAAACGCATGTAACCAATCCCCCTCGCATCATTATACAATATCCGAGCAAGCGCAAGGGGAATATTACTCAAACAAACACTTCTATAACTAACTGTACAACACAATTTGGATAAATAATCCGCTGCTCTATTAGCTTTTCTATGCGTATGCATAATAGCAAATTCATCTAGAACTGCCATGTAATCTTCAATTTGAGACAGAATGTAGGCACATTCCCAAGGCCAAGAGCACTCCCTCTTGATGCATTTTACAGCCCACATTGAATCAATAGCCACTTGCACACGCCTATACCCTGCTCTGATTGCTTCCTCCAAGCCACGTTGAATGGCCAGGACCTCCATAAAGATAACAGACCCATGCATCCTTCCCCCAACCAATGCAAAGCTGGGCGTCCCATGCTCATCTCGCAAAATAGCACCATAGCCACCCTCATTGCTTCTAACCACGCCGTCTGCATTAAGCCGAGTGCAGCCCGCATCAGGAGGAATCCACGAAACCCATCAAATAAGGGGCCTCTGCCATTGAACCTTGAAGAACCAACTACGAACTAACGATTGGTGGGCATCGTTATCAGCAATACGCATGTGCTCAAAACTGATTTTAACAGTTACATCAGCAATAATTCTCCTCAACAAATTCTCCCCGCTGAGAAACTCATTCTGAAAGCAATGTTTATTCCTCTTAGCCCAAATGTGGTACACAAAAGCTCCAAAGGTCACTTTACAAACGGCCGCACGGAAACCTTTTCCTCGAGCTAGACAAGAAAACCATCTAACTTTATCATTCCATTGGATGAAGGAACGAACCTGGATGAGCAAGCGTTGACATAAGGCAGTCCAAATGGCAGAAGAATATACACAATGAGCAAAAAGGTGATCGTGACTCTCAGTACTACATCTGCACAAACAACAAGTATCGTGAACCATAATACCCCAACGCACCAGCTTATCTTTCGTAGATAAGGCATGCTTAATCGCCATCCAAGCGATAGCTGCATGGCTCGGCACTGATTGAGAGAACCAAATTAGGTTGGACCATGTGACTTTTGGTTGACAGCTCCTCACAATATCCCAAGCAGACTTTAGGGAAAATGAGCCATTGTGCTCAGGGGTCCAAATTATGTTGTCCTTCTTATCCCCCAAAATTTGCACAGAAGAGATCTCCTCCCACGTATCAAACAAAGCCGGGCAGCGAGGGGGGGTAGCCCGCCAACCATTCCCAACACGAATAGAAGAAACAAAAGCAGCCCTATTTAGATAATTGTACATACTAATAGCTGCAGCCCGCACCAACTTCTTGGGAAATTATATGATCGTTCCTTCCTAGGACCATTTCATGGACCCTTTGGAAAGAGAAATTTGAGGGTGTTTGAGAACACTTCCTCCCCCAATCCCCATTAGCCCTCTTACATCTAAGGGTTAAAAGGATAGTATTATTTTGGGGCTCCACTCATGGGACGTGAAGGATTTTGTTGACTTGGTTTAATGTAGTCATGAGTGAGGAGGATCTTAAATTACTTTCTTATTATGTTGTATAGGATAAGGACGGCGTTGTATTTTGAGGCACACATCTTGAGTTTACTCTCTTGGAAACTCCATTTGTACATTTGTTTTCCTTCCTTGTTTTTTATAATATACTTTTATGAATACCTATAAAAATACAAACGAACGAAGATGGAAGCAAGTTTCAAAAAATCTTTGGAAAACGAGAAGTAAGAAATGAGATATTGGTGCCTCATTCTCATACATTAGAATGGGCAGTCATACGTTTGATCTTGTCTTACACAAGATATGTGTGGGGAACTAGGCCCTATAGATTCCAATCGAGCGATACTTGATTAGGGTCTACACCTTAAGATGTAGAGCCGGGTCTATCCCATCACATCCCATATATAGCCCTCTTTGACTATTCAATGGAATGAGATGGAAGTGAGCTTCCTCATAAGCGAGCTTGGGAGAGAAGTTTCCTAGAAAGCGAACATCACACCCTATACATGGTTTCCCTATAATTATGGTTTTAGCAATATTAGCATATTGTTTGAGGCTTCGTATAAAGCACACACATAACCAATTAACAAAAATGATGCGTGAATGATTGTGCGATCTATGTATGAATCAAGAACCACTGGTGTCTCAGTAGAACAAAAGTCTACCGTTAATTTTTATACAATCAAGTGACTCACAATAGATTTAACTCAAATGGGTTGAACAGGAAAGCAATCACATAAGGATTAGAAATAGAAAAACTTACAGCAAGCGCCCCAAACACTTTCATCAGGAATGAACCAGCTCCCTTCAATTTCTCTGGATTTTTCCCGAATGAAGCCAGCTCTCTATCAGCCTGCAAATGCATTCCATAATCCTCCTTATCACAGAAGAAGTCAAATTTTAAAGAAAATAAAGAGAATAATAAGTTCAAAATTGTGACCCCTTACCCTTTCTGCAAGAACCCTAATTTCGTAAGCAATCGCATGCATTGCTTCCATAGCCCACGCTGTCTCCCAATTCCGGAATTCCTGAAGAAAAGCACTGTAATTCCACCATTAACCCATATCTTTCTTCACCGAGTCTATCAAAACTAAACTATATAAAACCCCCAAAAAAATCAAATTAAAAAGAAAAACGGGGGAAATACTTTGCAGATTTCTCAAAAGCGTTATACGCGTCAACCAAATGGCCAATTCGATAATTCTGCAAACATCGAAGAAGAGGAGCAACGATTTCTCCGAGCTGAGAGTATCTATCAGACTGTTTTATCAATCTATTTGCGTCCTGTAACCAAGAACAAACAGTAACATGAGATCAAAACCCTAATTCCTAAGAAAAACAAACGAACCCTAAATGTGAGACCTGGAAAACGTTGAGGGCATCGGCGAGGGCAAGGAGATTGCGGGAGTTGGAGGAGACGCGAAGGAGCTGCTTTAGAGAGCTTCCGTCTTGTAACGAAACAACGTCGGAGAAGCGGTTTAGGTATTCGGTGATTCTCCTGTGTGCTTCTCCCATGCTTATGTACGCCATTGCTGCAACTCTCTCTCTCTCTCTCTCCCGATGCTTGTGTTTAGTTTTAAGGGTAAACTGGGGAAGATGACTGTTGCTTCGCAAATTTGCCTTGGTTACGCCCTTGAGGTCAACACGTGTCCCTTTTGACACCCCTTACCTGTGATTAAGATTCGGTCACCCTTAACCTATGTTTGCTTGTCGAGAAAATAAGTGAAAACATGAAAAAGAAAAAAATTTATAGAAAACACAACTAAAAATTGTATTAGAAATATGAAATTTTCTTTTCTTTTCAATATTTTCACCTATTTTCTCATCAACCAAATATAGCATTAAGGAATACCCACCTATTCTTGTTTTCTAAAAAAGGATTAAATTTAATATTTTTCTAACCACAATTAAAAAAAAAAACAAAAAAAATTCAATATTATTTTTTCTAAGAACTAAGGGTAGGTGCACTTATCAAAAAAAAAAAACTAAGGATGGGTGGGTGAACTTAAAGGGTGAGTGAATTTTAACCATAGTTAAGTGATGTTAAAAAGGACACATGATGACCTCAAGGGTGTAACCGTACTCCTCCGAGAATCCGGTTATAACTATAAAGGATTTCATTCCTAAGAATAAACCACGTACTCATTCTAAAAGGGAATAAGCTTTGGTTGTTTGTTGGTGTTTCAGTGAGGGATAATTTTTTTTTTTTTTTTTTTAAGCCTCGAATAAGTTGCCAATTTATTCACTGATTCATTTACATTTTTTTTTTAAAAAAAAATGTCTTATCGTTTTTTTTATCAAAAAAAAAAACACAAATTTTGTGAATTAAATACTAATTATTGACAATTTATTTTAAAAAATAAATGTCTAACATATGAAATATATCGTATAATTGAAAATTTTATTTATTATTTTTTCAGCTCTTAACCGACATTTTCTAATTTTTTCTTATTTTTTTCTTAGCTGAATAGTTTCCAAATTCAGACTTTGTAACTGAAAGGGAAAAAATCTCGTACATGCCACGCGTCTGTAGCTACTTAGCTGGTAGAGGAATGATAGCACAACTCCACCTGTGAATGAGTTTGAGGGGGCGGGTGTGCACCCTGAAATAAGCTCTGATGATAAAGTCAGTATAAGGCACCAAACACATGATAAGGCACGAGCACGATATATGGCACAAGCACATCAGTATAAGGCACAAGCACAGTATATGGCACAAGCACATCAGTATAAGGCACAAGCACAGTATATGGCACAAGCACATGAACATAAAGCACATAATAGTATAAAGATACTTATCGTGAGGTCACTGGGCATATGCACTTGAGGACGAGCTCTGGTGTTATGCTCTGGAGATTGTAGCTCAGGAGACACAGAGAATATGGCTCAGACAACGTAGCTCTGATAACGCAACTCGGACAAGGCACTGACAACGTAGCTCTGATAAGGCACTGGCAACATAGCTCGGATAAGGCACTGGCAATGTAGCTCGGACAACGTAGCTATAGCTCGGACAAGGCACTGACAACGTAGCGCTGATAGGGGCACAGACACGGATAAGGCACAGACAACGTAGCTTGGATAACGTAGCTCTAGCTCAGATAACATAGCTCTGACAACGTAGCTCTAGCTCGGATGACATAGCTCTGACAACGTAGCTCTGATATCGTGGCTCTAGCAACGTATACGTTGTGCATCCGTTGTGCATCAGACAACGGGTACGTTGTGCAGCAGACAACGTGTACGTTGTACAGCAAACAAAGTGTATGTTGTACAGCTCACGACGGGTACGTTGTACATCAGACAACGGACAACGAGCTTAGCACTATGCACAACACAACGTGACAACGTATTCGGCACTATTCACAGCAGGCAACGCGACAACGAGTTTGGCACCATTCACAGCACAACGTATTCGGCACTATTCACAGCAGGCAACGCGACAACGAGTTTAGCACCATTCACAGCACAACGTGACAACGAGTTTGACACCATTCACAGCAGACAACGCTACAACGGGTTTGGCACCATTCACAGCGTCAGGCACAAGTACATGTGTGATTGCACTCATCAGATGATCAACTGCAAGGCCGTGCAAGTGGCAGTGTGACCATTCATGGAGAGCATCAGGCGGACATGGTCTATTTGAGAGACTCCGGTGGCCATAAACGATTGTGAGGCCATAAAGAGCATCAAATAGCCGAAGAACACCAAAGGAAGATGAGAGAATCAGGTGAGTGGCCATCTGCACAGCCCTTCGGGGTAAGAATGTGAATGACTCAAGCTTCTCAGATCTTCCTCTTCCTCTTCCTCTTCCTCTTCTTCTTCTTCTTCTTCTCTTGATCTCCTCTCTTGCCTTTCGCACCATCCTCTTTGGCTTTCACACCATCCATCTTTCTTCTTCTTCTGCCATTTCTCTCATCTCTTGCCTTTCGCACCATCCATCCTTTCTCTCTGGTGATTCTTGTTTATTTATAGGCATTTTGAGTCATCATGACTTGTATAGTCATGATGAGACCACCTGACAGACAACACTCAAGTGAGCCAGCACATAGCCCAAGTGGGCTTATGTCGGCTAAATTGTCAGAATTTGTGAGCATGAGAAATCCCTATTTTACCCCTCCTTTTTACTCCTTTTTACGAATTTTATCCGTTACAGTAACTATGATTAGAGGTGAGGCCGTGAGGGATAGGGGTTGCACGGAATGGAGAGGTATAAATGCTTTGGATATCCGGCCTTATCCAATTAAGGAATAATTTAAGGGACTTTGCTAGCAGAGTTGCACAGTCCCAAGGTGTCCTACGGTTTTTGCCAGTGTTATCAAAACCGGACCAGACAAGATGGGCCAATTGAATCAGAAAAACCGGAACCGGTTCCCAAAACCCCCAAAACTGGAACTCTTTAAGAGCCAACCAGAACCGGTTTGAGTGCTGGTTGGGAACTGGTCAGAACCGGGAAAATGGGAAAAAAATTAGTTTTTTACAAAAAGAAAATGTAGACGGTCGAACCGGTGGAACCGAGAACCGGCCACTATACCAGTTCGAGGCCTAATCTGATTCCGAAAACAGTGGTTTTTGCAGACCTTGTATAGTTGTATTAGAAATTTTAATTGACTTGAAGAAAGTTATTTTATATAATGCACATATTCATCCATCAGTCATCCATTGTACCCGGTTGCGCTCCAATATTGGTGATCTCCAAGCAGTTCATGGTAGGGAGGTTCCTGTTCCTAAATTCTATAGGTGCTCCTTGTAAAAATAATATTCATCTGAAGTGCTTATTCTGCATCATTCTTATTATTATTTGTTCTGCCTGTAATGTATTACAGAATCTAACTGGACAAAGGAAATTCCAGGATCTGAGTATTTATTTAATGGTAACTCTTTTTTTCCTTTGTTCCCCCATAGGCAGTTGGTCATTAACAATCTCATTGGGGTATTATCCATGATAGTTTTTGAGCAACCAAACTTTGGAAGGATGACACTTGCCCATTGGTTTGAATGGCAGAGTGTGAATGCCCCGCTTGGGTGATTAGGATCGATTCCTATAAGTTAGTGTAGTAATTGAAAAGTTCATCATTTGACCAGCTAATAAATACTAATTTATTACCTATTAACTTAGATAGATCATGCCTAAAAAAAAAAAGGATGTTAAGTAATGTTTTCTTTATATTTGGATTTGAGTCTCTGGTTGATGAAGTAGTACCTCAATGTGAGAAAATTTTCTCATGTGCTGCTGTCAAGGATGGATCATAAACTCTTGCTCAGGATTGAGAGATCTCTGACATTTCTCTTTCTTCTCAGTTATCAAATCCCATTTATACAAATGAATACCAAATACAGAACACGAGCCCGGCTGGGTGGTTACAGGACTTGATGGAAGAAAATGGACACGGCTGAAAATCATCGATGAAAAAATTTCGTCTCTTCCCAACTTGGTGCCAAAGCTGCTTTGCTGTTAATTAACAGATTGTCATATTACGAAGTAGAAAGTGGGAGGCATTCAAATGCAGTTTGTGCACATTGAAATAGCATCCACTATATTCTGGGGGTCCGTGTGTCTGAACTCTGAATATCTCTTACAGTTCTTGCAAAAAACACACTAAACAAATTTGTCGATCATTGCTTCCTTATGAAGCCAAAAAACACACTTGGGAGATTGGTTCTATATATATCATGCTATAGTCTATGGAAAGAAATAAATGAGCTCATATCTTTGAAAACATATCTACACTCTTAAGAATTTAAAAGGGGTTCAAGGGTTGACTCCTACTCGAACTGGGATGATATCATCCAGATTAGATTGATATCACTTGAACATTTTTTATTTTTTTTTTGAGAAACTCACTGTAAATGATCCTTTATGAATAGTAGCAGCAGCTACTAAGGCTGATTGTACATGGGGATAACTCCCATTTCTTTTCATTAATATAATTTTAATTTGCTCCTAAAAAACATGATTGTTTATATTTTTATCTTAAATTATATTTCTTAATGGATGTGGACAGGGAAGGAGAGATTTAAAACTGCAACCACACTCCCTGTTGAAGCTCAACAGACCACCACCTACCTACCTGTGTCGTTAGGAAGGGGAAGGCCTTGGCTGGAGTTGGCCCATATCCCTTGGTCATGATGTATAATAATAGGAAGTATCTTGTAGTGAGAGTTTCGAAAAATTAATATTTAATAAAAGTACTGATATCAAAACATTATTCACAAAATAAATACAATGCTACTTAAGTAAATAGCAAAATATTTGCTTTTGTGGCTTAAAAACTAGAGATTTTCCATAGAAAAGAGCTGAAAGATCCTGCCTAAAACAATTAAAATCGGCCGAAACCTTGTTGCTAAAAGTGAACATTTGATCTGCAGTTGTGGACATCACCAACCTAGCAGCTAGTAGATCACAAAATTGATACTTGTGAATTCAAATTGTTGGTTCAACTATTCATCAATCATTACTGGTTAGAAAATGCTCCTTGTACACCTAGGGTCTTCGCTCTTCATAGCAGTATCTTTATCAACCTACTGCACGTTGCGATGAACATACTCATGTTCTGCTTTGGCCATACGACTTTCTAATTCTCTCCATTCAGCATTGCACCTTGCCCGAACCTGAAATTACTTTACGTTAGATTGTGAACAACTCATTTGAGATTATAACGGAGAGAGAGAGAGAGAGAAATCGTGTAACATGAAGAGAATAGATGGTGTTTGATTGATAAATTGGTGTTTATAGACAAAGCAAACCATCTTGGTTTTCAGCCAAACAATGCTAACTTGTTCGCCGAGATTTCATTCTCTGACATGTAGGAAGAGTGAGATTGACAAAAGAAAGTTAAGCTACTTACTCCTTCCCATGGTGCCCTCCCATCATTGGCTTCACCCTGTAAGTGTACCAAGATGTAATTATTTAGAATTGTGTTTCTATGATGAATGGGTAAGTAGATGGGTACCTTAAATCACGTACTCCGCTAAGCTAAGCAGTCCTTTCTTTTTAATGTTGAATTGAAGAACAATGCTTACCTGGTCTCCTAGCGAGGGCAAGACCATGTGCTCTATCCATTGGGCATCAACAACACCAATCTTCTCGTGCGGTGGCTGCAAAATTCGCAAATCAAAAGTTTAATGTTTCAAACACAAACAAAATACATTGTCCGCATACAGTTGTAATTGTAGTATGTTTTAGGAGCAAGAGGGCCTAATGATCACGCAATTTTCTACTATCTGCGATTCTCCTCACACAATTTTCTACTATCTGCAATTCATTTCTCTACCTATGTTAAGACTATAATCTAAATTTAAAGAAGCACTTTTCTTCTATCTGCTGCAATTCTCATTTCTCTACCTATGTTAGTACTATAATCTGAATAGGTTCCGTGGTTATATGAATAAACATACTTCAAATCTTCATTTTCAATAAAGATAATGTAGGACTTTGACTTAAACCAAAAAATTATAAAATCTGATCTACTTCATGACTGTTAATGTGATGAAGTATAATTTTTTTTGAGTTGCCCAACGAAACAACAATTTGATACAGCTGCTTGCAAGAAAGATTAATTCATAAGAGCTAATCGTCATAACTGTGGTGAAAACACAATTAGAAGATAGACATGATAGTGAACAAAGAATCAGGCAGAGCTCTGTCCCATATTGAAGTATATAGGAATACTAACTTACTATTTTTATTCCTACCTTCATGCTTCCAGGTTACAAAAGTTCAATAGATTCAATTCAGGATAATATCCAGAAGGTTTCAAAAGGGTGTCTCAAGAATTGATTGTACCTCCACGCATCTCCGCAGTGCAAGATCCAGACCCCACCCATGCACCAAATCATTCTGCAACATCGCAGGAGTGTAAAAGGCTAACAATTATTGAACAAGCAATCATATTTCATATCATTCCAATGGCTCAAACAAAAATCATTGCTTCCTCCAGGGCCATTGACTAGAATGAAAATACCTGAATCATGTGCCAAACACAACGCCATGATTCTCTTGAGAAAACAGGAGCCATTATCTCAACAAATCTATAAAGTTCATTTCATCATTAGTATTTATGCTCTGTAACATCAGAACTCCATTTGGAAAATAATTGTAATTAGCAACTTTAGAATGCTTCGGATTAAATTGTAAAATGTTCTCTTGACTAACTTTCCAGTAAATTCAAGTATCAGTGTATCACCATACCCTGCACAGGGTGGCAAATGTGGGTCATGGCACCAACCAGGTCTTTCCTCTGTAACCCTGCAATAACCAAGAATGTGACTAAGAATTGGATTTATACTGTGTATAATTTCAATGTAATTTGAGTTTTACTTGTGGACTTCAACATCTTCCCTCCTCTTTGTCATCATCCATGTCAAGAAATTGTTGGCCTCTAATCCAGGCTGCGATATCTCTAAACCATGTTTTCTGACAAGTTTAATGTACCTGTTTTGGAAACACAAAAAGTCAACCATGCTAACTAAATTTAAGAGAAACTAACTATTAAAAGGTAATAGAAATACTAAAGTGTGGCAAATTCTAAGGGGTTTATATATCAATATGACAATATAAACCAATATAGTACTCTCAATGAGAGAAAAATACTTTGTTAAATGTACTTACTCTTCTGCGTTAAAATGCTCAACACCCAGATCTTCATCCCAAATAAATAGGTATTCATATGGAGCTACAATATCTGGATGGAGAAAGCGTTTGGCATACCACCTGTAAAGAAGGTAAGCAGTTCTAAGAAATTCAAACCAAGAAATGGAAGAAAATAAATTTTCATGGCAATATTGAAAGAAAAGCAACATGGTTCCTTGAAATATCTGTTGGTAACATAGGGAACTGGACAAAAAGAAGCAATCTAATAAAATTAAACAAGAGAACAACATGCCCTTTGTGTAACTGGAGCATCTAGTCTTTTGCAACCACTGCCACCTTTTTTTTTTAGAACACCTACAAATGGAAAGAATAACAATACTGAGAATTTCTTACCACTTTGTTTGTTTTCTTGCACTGATATGAATTGCTCGTTTCGACCATTCAAACTGGTCCCACTCACTTGTCCTCCCATCATAATGGAACAGTACAAATGAAAAATCATCTGAGAACTAGAACAACAAAAGATGGATAAAAAATAAAATAGAACAATAAATTTGTTGACGCTGCATTTTGGGAAGCATGCTGGAAAATTAAATTACAAATTACAAGATAACCATTGAATTCATGGCTGTATAATTTACAAACCTTTGAGATTGTAGTATTGATAATGTTCTTTTGATTATATCCAACAGTTAAGGCCAGTAGGTACTTCGGCCTTATTACCAAATCCTACAGAATTGTAGTAAAAAAAAAAGAAGTGAAAAACAGAAGTTTTATATCATGTAATTACTCTATTGAAATTTGGACAATGCATGGAGTCAACAATGTTTTACTAAATTCAGGCAGCTACAAGAATTTAAAAAATCTACCTCACTAGGATTTCCCTGCAAACTATGTAGATAGAAGTCTGACTCAGATTCAATAATTCCAGGAGGCAACGACTCCGCTCCACGTGGATTTGTTGTTACATATATCTGCAATAAGAGAATTTTAGTGTATCAGAAATATTAAAATCATCAATAGTTCCACTGACAGGGGAAGGCCAAACGAAAAAAAGAAGTGAAAACCAACCTAAGAAAGACTCATTTTTCAATTTTAAGCAGCAAAGAAATCATAGAATTAACAAAAAATGGAACCTTAAAATCAAAGAGCTCCCCTAGAAATGCTTTTTAAAAAATCTATGGCAGAAGAAAAAAATTGACAATAACATGACTTTACCAGTTCCATTCACCATATCATTATCTTAAACAAACCAGACATACCTTAGTATCGTCTCTTGATTTTGAATTCAAGAACAAATTTGTACATAAGGCTGAATTGACCTTTTCCAAATATTTTCCATCTTCTGCATTCGGTGTAAGCCTAGGCAGCTCAACCTGAAAAAGAGAAAGTTTGTTTTAAATGACAGTTTTCCTCTTGGATACCAGACCATGAAATAAGCTAATGTTTTGCATTTCCACATACAGCATTCTAGATAAAGCTAACCTTCATAGTTGCAATCCTTGGAAATGAAGAACCAATACAATATCCCGTAATAACACCAAATATTGCCACTAGGATTAGCTTAAGTCCTGTTGATTTCCCGTAAGGTTCAGCTGTTGTTCTGAAGTAAATAACAAATACAAAAGTCAAAGAAGGAACTACCACAGGTAAGGTCCTAAGTTACAAGGGGATCTGAACTTGAGCCGGGATTATATAAGAAGATCCAAATTTAGAAACAAAAACCTGCTCATGGTTCCTGTCAATATTGTGCATATCCAGTATAAACCTTCATGTCTCAGATCAACAATGCACGGGTACGGTAAACATTCGAATAGTTGCAGACTTTGATTGTTGTCTATATTTCAGGGGTGGTCTGAACATGTTCCAACATAAAAAAAATATTTTATTTAAAAGAAAGATGAAGAAAATGAATACTTCAAAAGATAAAAAGAAAGCAAATTGCTTCACATCGAACAATCCATGTCACACAGGAACCTGTTAATACATGAGTGCACGTGTAGCTTCATACTGCAATAATTGAATACCAAGAACAGAAAACAATCAAGGATATATATATATATATATATATATATATATATATATTATTTATTTATTTGTTTTTTTTCTTTCCCCCTTCTCTTGGTGGTCAGAATCAAAACATTAGAAACCAGTGCAGATCTTAAAACAAGGACTAAATGTTGACTAGTTGCATGGCAGACTCAGAAACATGAATTATACAAATAGACTAACTTCAAACCATTGTTTTTAGGCATGAGCTGAAACAAATTGGATGTGATTAGTAACTAAATGTGGTTTAAAATGGGGTGAAAGCTTTTGATTTTGGTGACTTGATGTGTTTATTGTGGAAAATATCCAACAGAGTCTAGGGTTTCATGGTTCACAACTGCTCATAACTGATCCATGATCGAAGAACTGAATATATACAAGATGTTCAAAAGAAATTAAGATTAAAATACCCATGTAAAACACCAAAAAGAAAAGGAAAAAAAATAAAATAAAGAGAAGAAACAGTGCCATTCATGCAAGGCATAAGAAATAAAATACATGGGGATGATCTCTAATCATTCAAAAAGAACCCAAAACATGAGGTGCTACAATCATCTGATTATGTGTGACAAGTGTATATCTATGCCATTTATATAGCATGAAAGGTCTTCCTATGATCCTATGTTTCTAGTTCAACTACAAGCTTCCAGTTCATCAACCCCAACATCCCAACTTGGGTAATGCATGAAAGTACCCATATATATTTCTTTCAACTGATCAAACTCAATAACCCATCTGCCACAATCACTATATATATATATATATACATATACAACTCACACACAACATAGATATTAACCAACAAAAAAAGCAGAGCTACTGTTACAAATACCATTACCAGAAGCTAAAGCTTTTCTGGAGAAAGGAAGAAAAGCTGTTGTGGTTGAATAGCAAGTGGATGGAGTGGAAGAGAGGAGAGAAACTGAAGCATTAATCTGTAATGAAATTTAATGGCTGCCATTAAATCACAGACTTTAATTTCATTCATATCTTTATTTCAATTTTAAAACCCACTGTCTTCTTATCTCTCCCGCCATCTTCAGTAAGTGCAATTGTACGGGCGTTTTTTTAAAGGAGCGAAATCATCTACGGTGATAATCGGATTTGGCAAATCCGGTTATCACCCCTAGAGGTCGCCACGTGTCTCCTTTGACACCCCTTAACTGTGGGTAAGGTTCACCCACCCAAATCCATGGTTTTTTTTAAAAAAATATTCATTCTTTTTTTAAAATTAAAAAAACAATTAATTTTTTTTTTAAAAAAAAAAGAATGGTTGGGTGAACCGAACCCTAGGGGTGGGTGAATCTTACCCACTGTTATGGGGAGTCAAAGGAGACATGTGGTGACCTTGGGGGTGATAACCGGATTTGCCAAATCCGGATTTGACTCCTTTTTTAAAAGGGGGGCTAGGCCCACCCCCCAACATTTGAAGACTATACAACCAAAATCAAAACTTAAAATTTACCAGCCAAATGGGACACTAATACCCTTGAACAACAATAATGTACTGGTTGTGATTGCCACCTTAATAAACAGTTGCAGGCAAGGGCAAAGCCAAGATTTTCTTGTTGAGGACAGCTATGATTGGGAAGCTATGGTGGATTGTTAATGTTAGCAATTCCTTATGGATTTATGGAGAGGGATTTGGAGTATAAATATTTTGGGCTTTAGGAGGGGTGTGAGGGTCCAAGGGCATAACATTTGAGAAATTGTTTTGAGGACCAAGTCCATGAGTACTAACTATCGTTCGTGCATTTCATACATATCTGCCTTTGTTATTGAAAGTGCAATAGCTCCCTTGCCTATGATAAATAATTAAATAACTTAGTACAAATTATTCATTTTTCTTGTCCTGTCTCATGGTTGTGCCCTATTAAATGATTATCACGTACTCTCCCCTTGCCTCCGCATGCAGCCATTGCAAGGTACTTTAACGACAACAAGAGAACAAAAGGTTAAATACAAGGGTATTATTGTCTCATTTGGTATTTTGATTTGTCATATATAATTTTAGGACATAGTCATCAATTGCTAGAGTGAGAGTAGCACCACCCATTTTTATGCCTTCCTTTAGTTCTGGTTTACATTGCAAAGGAAAATGTAGTGAACTTGTGATACTACAGGACAATATTTAACTGTAGAGCAATAGTCCCCTCCTCGGCTGAGGGGACTATACCTCCTCTTGACCATTTAACTCTCATTAACTCGGGTTAGTTTTTTTTTAATCCTTTAGTTAAATTTTTTTTCTTCTAAAAATCAAGGATGGATGGGAGAACCCTAAAGGTGGATGAATCTTACCACGGTTAAATGGGTTAGAATGGGGACACATAGCAAGAAAATGCGAGCCGAGATGCCCCTCCTTGCGTCATCGACCGGGGAGGTGATTATTTTCCAGCAAAGAATGGTGCCCAAGTGTAATACTCGGGTATCCAGAGCCAATCCGTTGTAGGGTTGTCAATTGACCGAATCAGGATCCGGATCCGAACCGATCCGTTTAGCCAGATTCTGGACCCAGGTTTTGATCCGCCAGATCGGATACGGATTGGAAAAGTAGAATCCCTGATCCGTTTAAAGTCCGATCCAATTAGAAACTAACTTATTTTATAAAAGCTAATTTTTATAATGACTTATATGTAAATATAATTAAAAGTGGACCCTAATACGTAATTTATAATATCTTTTCTCTTCCAAGTTTCAAACGAATTAAACTTCAAACCCTTTTTTTTCTCTCTTCCATGCTGCATATGGGTATCCATGCAGCCATCCACTTAGGGCTTGAAGACCTCTGGCCTAGAATTCCAACCGATCTCCGGCAGCAACCAAGAGAGGTATGAGTTATCTCTCTCAACTCTTCTATTTTTTTCCTCGATCTTGAAATTTACATGAAGAGGTCTGGGTTTATTTCCCCTTAATACAAGTGTTTTCTTTTATACAACATAGCCGCATAGGCATTACACGAAGATGGGTTTTTTTCCCCTTAATTTCTTATTGATCTCATCTCATTTTTTCTTTTGAGGAGGGAAGAGGGTTGAGCACTTGATCTGCTCTTTTTTTTCCCCTTAATTTCTCAGCTGGTTTGGAACGCAATGATGTAGTTATTTATTTATGATATATGTTAATATAAACAGTTAATTGCACAGAAAAATATAGGAATTTATGAGTTGATAATCTAGCTTTTGAGTAGACTAACCTCATTTTTTTTTCAATTTAAATATCATGGGGAGTTCTACTTCATGCGGAGCTCCCTTTTTACACTACCCAGGGGCAAATGTGTAATTATGGAGCGGAGCTCCCTTTTTACATTATCCAGGGGCAAATGTGTAATTATGGAGAAATTAACATTAATTAGAGCAAAAAATGTTCTATTAGGTTTTTATATTATTAAAGTATATTTTTTTTAAAAAATTCAATCGGATCGGATCGTAAATAAATTATCGGATTGAAACTCGGATCGGATAATTCATAGTCCGACGGATCTCGGATCAGATTCGGATATAGCCGGATTCGGTCCGACTCCGATCCGTTGACAGCCCTCCGTTGCCCTTGCTTATGGTCTACCCCAAATGTCCCTTGGGTTTTGAAACGGAAACCCTAAAAGCGTTTTTGCAGTACAGCAAACAGAAACGGAGCAAAGGGTGGTGAAAATGACGAGCTATCTATGGCGGAAATACGCAGACCACGTGTACTCCAAGTGGGAAAAAACGTTTCTTTGGGACATGATTCAGCCTTACAGGCGTCCCAAATCCTTCACTCCAATTGTAACAATCTATGTTGCAGCCTTTTATACTGGGGTCATTGGATCTGCAATCACAGAGCAGCTCTACAAGGTAATTTCTTCAATCTTTATGAACTTTTAGTTGAATTTAATCCCATATCAGTGATTTCTTTCTTGAATTGTAGCATACCCATTAAGGAATTTGCTTAGTTTGATCATGGGTCTGTTCTGGATTGCTCATTAGTCAACGTTTAGAACTTTGATTAATAGTTTCCAGATAATATGTTCATCACAAATTTACAAAAGAAAAAAAAATCTAATTTTCAGATGTTAATGCCCAAAACAAATGAAAAGAAGACTTTGTGTATCTGTATATTGTCTTTGTTGCCTTTTGCATTCTCCTACAAATCGGATATATATTTTTGTAAAGAGATATCAAATATCTGATTAAACATGGTAGCAGTATTCCTATGTTCATTGACAATTGTATCGGAAAGATGGGAAATAGAGCAAACACATTTTGAACAATCAAGGGAAACCTTATAATCAATTCTAATTCAGTAATGTAGTATACCCATGAGAATTGAGAAGGAAGCGGATTGTTTGAAATGCTTCAAGAGTGCATGTAGGTGTTTAAAAGGTTCTTGAGGCTTGTGCCCTTTTCTCTCCAAGAAAGATGAAGCCCTTTACTCAAAATTTTATATATTATTTGGAAACTTGGAGCAAAGCAAAGTGTGATCTCGAAACAGAATAACTCGCCATGTAGTGTGATGCATAAGCTTCTACACTTGCATATCTGATAATTGGAGTCTTCTAACTGTTAGATCTATATTTAGTCGTCAGTCAATCAATACTTGCCGTGGTGGGGTAAATTTTGGGGGTTTGCTTTCTGTTGAGTTGTCCTGCTCAATTTGGCAGGAAAGGAACTCCAGGGTGTTCGAGGGAGCAATCTCATCAGCTTCTCAAGTGTGTTTCGAGATTGAACAGTGGTGTTCTATTTGATATAGCGGGTTTATACTTTATTTTGTAATTTCCCGGCTTGCTGATATTTTTTTCTTCTTTTCGTTGTGCTTTTGTTTCCTCTTGGTTCATTTCCTTATTACTCCTTTGGTTCATGTTATTCTTCTTTTCCTTCTTATACATATATATGTATGTATGTTGTTTTTTACCGATAAAAGAAATCAATACTTGCTGTAGGCTATGCATCATCACTCCCCTTTCATTATGTTGGTTGCACCAAGGGGAAAGGTGATGTGCCCTTCTCAATCAATGATGCACTAAATAAGGTTGATTGCTAGTTAGGAAGTAGGAACCTAGGAAAAGGGGGTGAGTGAGGGGGAACAGGAAATGAGGCCACAAAAGAGGATAAGAATCTTTCTCATTGTATATTTCTTCCTGATTGAAGTTGTACAGGGCAAAAAATAGACACTTTTTTTTAATTGAAGTGGCATAGGGTGAAGAATCAGACAATTTTCTGTGCTAATTGTTCTCTCACACATTCGTGTAACCAAAGCTCAATAACATTTTGCAGGGCTTGCTTGCTCAGGGAAGTTGCAACAGCTCCCTTGAAGGGGCATAGGGTGAAGAATCCTTGTTAAAGCTTTTACATTTTCTATTCCATTAGATAAAATGTGCCAATATGTATATGACTCACCAACTCATGTTGCAGTTTAGAATTTCATTTTTTTTTTACTGATTGTAACTAATAACACCGTCACCTACTCAAAATGAGCTTATTGTGTCATATGTTATCCAACTCTTTTATCTTTATAGCACTTGTGATTTAGAACAAACATTTTTTTTCTCTTTTGTTTCCTCCTTTTAAGGAGGCATTTGATTATATGATTGTAAACTATTTCATGGAGTATCTATTTGAGATAGAAATGAAAGTGAATTGGCTTTATGTGCTAATTGCTTAAGGAAATTTCTTTTTATTCATTTCACCATCAAATTGTGTTCATTACGATAAAAAGTTCGTACTTAAGAAACATTGATTTTGAAGCAACAATCCTCTGGTAGACTAAGATATCTGAGTTGTGATATTGAGCAGGAGAAATATTGGGAAGATCATCCGGGAGAAGCAGTGCCACTCATGAAGCCAAAGTTCTACTATGGCCCTTGGAAGGTACAGAGGGTGGATTTCCGCCAACCCAATCAGTGAAATTCATTCACAACCAAATGGAGATATGCGTTGGAGTTCCTTCCTTTTCACATCATGTTATGTATATATATTACAAGCTCGGCAATACCAACGAACATGGAGACTCGCAATTGCCTGGGAAATGAAAATATCAGAGAACATTGTAGTAGCACTTCTTATTTCTGCCCCATTTGAAATAAGAGATCTAGACTAGTCTCTCTTTAATTTCTGTGTGCGTTTGAATCAGATTAGAGCAAGCCGTTGGTGTTTATTGTGTTGGTTGTTTCCAGGAAGAAGTTGATTAATGAAATCACCTAGGATAACATGATAGATATCATTCTGATTTTCAGCATCTTAGAAAAAACCACGAGACCCAAGAGGTTTCTGCAGATTGTCAACAGACACCATGAGTTCATGATTGTATCCTGATCTTCTTGCAGAGTAAAACTCAGGTAGATTTGATATGATTGGGTCATGTTCTGGCCCACTTTTTAGATTATCCACACACTTGGATTCATTGTTTCTCTACCTATATCTGGGATTTACGAACATGTTCACCTCTTGCCGATGGAGATAAGGTGAGTAATGCTAGTATTTTATCTTCATTACTGTTTTTTCTTTCATAGAAAAGCAAGTCTATATAAAAGCTTGATATTTCCACACAAACTAGAAGTTCCTGCAATTTCCTAGTATGGCAATGCATCTTCTTTGTGTTTTCTTTTGAAATCGCGTTCTCTTTTGTTTGATGAGTTTGATTGGAATAGAATAGTATTTCATGCCTATTATGGGGTTGGTTAATTTAAGATGAGGGTTGATTAATGAAAACATTCAACTTGTGGATAATATAATAGAAAACATCTTGAAATTCCATCTCGTAGAGGTAAAAGGGGAAAAAAGGAAAGAAAAGAACCATGAGAATTGAAGGATGCTTTAAATGACTAGCACCATAGATTTGATGGTTAAGGGTCACTAGAGCGAGTAATTTCAACCCAGGAGATCTCCTTGATCAAACCCATCTAGTTGTAACTTGTAGGTCCATACTCCCCGGGATGTCTGCCATATGCACTGCAGTGGCAAGAATAACATATTCTTCACATCCTCCAGCCTGACATGAGATTCCTTTACAACAGATGAGATACTTATTAGGACTTGAAATGGAAGCAATTACTGCATTGGAGCTCACACAAAGCAATCATTGAAGTGTTGGGTGACCCAGCTGCTTTGCCTAAAGAAAGGGTGAGGAAGGAAAGCAATGCTAAGGTGAAAAAACACAAACTTGTACTTTTGAGTTCTTTGTAAAAAAGTTAATAAGCATATTAGCTCTGCAGTCTGCACTTATTGTATTTTCTCTACACATCCATACAAAGTTCACAAATATTACGGATTTGATCTGATTCAAATAAAATGTATGAAAGTTTGATCCGCTTTCGACCTTCTCCATCTGTTCCCACGCACGGATTCTGCCACTGAGAATCTTTCCAGTCGTATTTAACAGTGACGAGAGATCCCATCATCTATGTGTGGGTATATAATTGTTACTATGTTGTAAAAATAGGTGGTAGGACCTTCGATTTCTTCCCTTTCACAGGACTCGTAGTGTCGGGGAATATATCGCCACCATCTACAAGGTCCTCAACAGAACCATCCTTCAGCACATTCACAGGATAATTCACTAGATGGACACCTTCCATGTCTACTACCTCTTCTCCACTGTATACACTCCACATCTCCTCTCCTATTGAGCGGATCCTCTGTACACATTCCAAACTGTGGGGTTCTTGGAACAATTCTTCAACACGCCCTGTATGCTCATACCAGAGTGACATACGGTATGCATGAACATCCCCATAGCTTAATTCTTTTCTGGCATTTTTCGAGTGGTAGCATCCTATTGCAATCTCAGTGTCCCGTCGTCCATCCATTGATCGTTGGTTTATGTTGGCTGATCCTATTAAGATGTATATGTCGTCCACTGAAAACGGCAAGAGCAACCCACAAACAACAAGAATTAATAGGTTCATCAACATCAAAATCAAAGTGGTAATCATATTGTACTTTGAGGACGAATACTTGTACCTATCATGAGCTTGGAGTGGACATAGATCATGAATCTCCTATGCTTTTGGGCATTCCAATACTGGGTTGTAGGTTGGGGAGAATGTGGAGGAACAAACTCCCCTCTACCCTTCGTCTCCCTGTTGGCGAGGCAGAAGAAGTTCAAGTAATCTCGGGGGTGTGCCGCCTCACTGCTCTCTTGAATTGCTTCTCCGATCAACCTATACATCATAGCCATTGTTTGTCTAGTCCAATGCAATATATCCTGAACTGGTTCACTCTCAGGTACTCCTTCCGGCCACATTGGTATCACGATATACACAGCAAATCGCTCCTTTGCTTTAATCTTATTCGCCACCTTTAGTGCAATCTCAACAGGGATCAAGTTGCTACATCCAGAATGTATATCCTTCTCCCACAATTGGCAACCTCCAATAAAATACTGGTTTTCGATATAAATAAACCTCTCTGCACGCCTAATTGCTTCTACATAAGCTTCATGGATACTGCGCTCAATAGAAAAGCTATTTGACGAAGAGCTTGCCGATACATGGTCGATTGATCGAAAGACTTGAACGTTCCAATCCCCGGAAGAAGACATGCTTGTAGAAGGTGGCCGGTGAGAAAGATTTGTGATGGTGCTAACTGGAATGAGCAAAGAAGGATCACATTGCTTAGTCCACCGTTGCTCAAAATTGGTTAACACATCCCAAGCAGCTTCCCCGGTGATGCAAGCATGAGTATCATGCCATGGCTCTCTCGGCCCGCCTTTGTGAAGACTAGCTCCAGTAATGTTGATCTGATAGAAATCTTGAGCATGTGATTCAGCTTTGAGTGTCCGAAACAAGGAATGCTCCTCAGTATCATAGCGACCATCACAGAGATCCAGCCCACCAATGAAACTCATGATTTCTCTACTACTACTATTACAGTTATAATCATCTCTGCTAATTGAGAGTTTTTGTGCTTGGATGTCCACAGTAATGGTCTTCTGATGGTGAGTGAATAGTGTTGGGAACTTGAGGTGTAGCCGGGGACACAATCTGCATTCCACCTTAGTGTGCTTGAAGTAATTAAAGGCATCTTCATCGTGGGTTCTCATTATTCCTTTGTTCTTGATAATCGGTAAGGATGTTTCATCGTTCCAAAGCATGATTCTCACAGCTACACCTTCTTCCGCTTTCCGTTTCAGCAATTCACCAAGTTTTACTCCTCTTGCATATGGAATTTCAGTTTGAGGATCTCGGACCTGTTTGAGAGTGCATCAGTGTATGGAAAGAAGACAATAGTGAAGCCAGCAACAGGAATGAATTGCCACTTACCAGCACCAACTTAGGATTGAAAGACCATCCAGCAATGTATATCAAATGCTTAGCACCATCTATGGCTTTGTACACATCCTCCCATAGTTTTCTTGGCCCTCCATGAAGATAAAATGGTGGTTGGAAAGCAGAGTGATGGTGAGCATCTTGATAAAGTGTGACATTGCAGTTAGATCGTTGTGGAAAGGTAGCATTCTTGAGCCCCTGGAATTTACCGTGCTTGATTATTCTTTCCCAGCTTGGCTCAGATTCTGCCTGTTTAAACCATAGTATGAACCGGAGTTTGAGCTCGAGATTTGGCTTTCCTTTCTCTGTGAAGAGAGGAAAGAAACCATCAATCAGACTCTCTTCATTTATTATTTGATGCGCAGGGATGTGAATCTTTCCCAAGACAGACCACTTGGTCTTCATTGTAATGATGATAGTCGAACTAGACGGATGGGCACAGAGGATCTGGAAGGTTTGGTTCCACACACGCTCGCAGTCATGGCTCGTCTCTGCTACTTTCTTATGGTCTATCTTGATGGTCACATAGGTGGGCTTTTCTTTTCCAAATATGCACTGTAAAAAAGAATTCCAAACAAATGCTTAATACTTCAAAATTTTGAAGTATCAGAAAAAAATAACAAATAGTGGGAGGATTTCCATCTCCTCTTTTTTATTGTATAAAGACAGGTGCATGAGAGTCTTACAATATCTTGTATCCCACATCTGGATCAAATTAATGTGAAAAAATACGATAATCTGCTTGATGTTGGAGAGGCATTGATGACAGTTATTTGTTTTATCTGACAAATTAGAGCTCACTATACCATTTAAAATGAGCTATGATCCATCCAAGGAATTCCAAGTCAATTAGGAAATCCAACTTCATGGGCATCTCTCAAATTATCTGGATATTGGTTTTTGCATGCTTATTGAACTATTAATTGGTACTTACATTGAGTGGAAGAAATGGTGTATAAGGTGTGGCATGGAAGATGGTGGCTTCAAGTGTTCCATGGAGGAATTTGTTATGCTTGCTTTCCATTGCAGAAGTCCTAGAATCAGTATTCGAAGTCGGTCTCGAAATGATAAGAGTTGGAAGATGAAGTTAGCCTTGTTTTTGCAGAAAAGGTGTGTATCCTATCATGTCTAGAAGCAGGTAAGCTTGGCTTTATATATATAAGAAGACAGCTCTACAAACTTGGAATGCAATGAAAGGGGTCGGCAGTTGGAAAATCTTGTGAAAATCCAAGTTTCTGTCTTAGAGGCAATGTTGAAATCTGTCTTTAGTTATTCCTTTAAGTTCAAGTTTCTGAGACTCAAATCACACTTTTCCTTACCAAAGCAGGTGTGTCTTTCTTCCATTTAGAGGACCCCCCTCCCCACCATTTTTTCTCAGGTAAATGATCCCTCCCCGTCATTTTGATGACAGGTAACGATTATCCGTTTAAGCTATATAAACTAAAAAATAAGTGAATGAGTACAGGCTCAATTATTGAAATTAAAGAGGTTTCAAAGTTTATTTTCTTCCTTTGGCAATGGCAGGTGATTTGGATTTTACTCGAATAAATATACAGAGTCACAGACATATACATCTTTGTGGCCGCCTGCCAATTTTACTCGAATACATATACATCTTGGCCGATACACGGTTGTATCTAGATTCATGTGTATTTTTCATCAAGAATATGTGAAGTATTTAAAATGAAAATACAAGATCATGTGGGCCATATGGTATGTGCGTCTTAACTCCCCAGTCAAGAGAATTACAGAGGTATAGACAAGGTTAAGTGGATAACAGGAAGAAAGCTAAAATAGAAGCCATTTAAACTTCTAAATTAAATTATAATTATAAATTTATCTTTCAATTGTGTAATCAAAATAGGGTGTGTTTGGCAATGGATTTCAAGTTAATTCCGAATAAACTCCCACCTCCAAAGAAAATAATTCTCAGATTAGCTTGCACGTTTTATTTGGAGTTTGACCAAATTTTACACTAGAGAAGACTTGAAAAGTTGCTCCTTAGGGCGGAAAGTAATTCCAAATTTTACACTAGAGAAGACTTGAAAAGTTGCTCCTTAGGGCGGAAAGTAATTCCAACAAATTCTTCGAATCATTCTGTCCTGTATAAAAGTCTATTCAGATACGCATATGGAGGCGTACCCCCTCATTCAGGGTGGTCTTCAAATCAAGTCTTGTAGGGATAAAACTCTCAATAGATTACTAGAAGTTCTCATAGATTGCTGCGGGGATAGGCCACTCACCCCAAAACTAACCCTAACAACACTAACCAGTATTGTAAATAAATTATGTTTCAACGGATAATTAAAAAAAAAAAAACCTTGGCTAACAGTACCTCACTTGCAGTTCTAGGGTGAAGCCATCGTAATGAAAAATAGTTGCAAGGTTTTGAAATAGCAAGCAAGCATGATTCTTGAGTACTACGCGGTAGTGAGAAATTTTTTGCCGTATTGAACCACATAAATGGTTTTTCGAAATTGAGTATGGATTAGCAACAGGCCCTGTTGTAGCCCAAAGGGCAACCCCCAGTAGGGGAAGGTCTTGGGTTCAGAACCCCTCAGTAAAGAATGTAAATAATAGGCAAGGCTTCAGAATTTCTGTACTGAAAAAACAGAAACTCCATTTCATGACATCTCTAATTCATGAATGAACTTGATATTTTGTTATCCTTATTTTACAGTTTTACAGTTCACATTTTTTTGGGTCTTTTTTCCTTTTCTTTGTTCTTCATAAAAATTACTCATGGCTTAAGAAATGATTGAAACCAGAACCCTTCCAAAACACATTCATTCATTAGGTTAAATTAACCAAAAGGTGAGAGATGTCCTGCAAGTAATGCATATTCTGTTCATGAGGCTACTTAGCCTTAGGTAAAAAAAAAAGAGGGGTAATATTCCTTTATAAATATTAACTGACTACCCCAGTCTAAATGCAATGCATACTCTCTAAATTATCAGAGTGCTCCTACCACCTCTGTCTTGAAAAAGATTAAAAAAAAAAAAACAAAACAAAACAAAGTATACTCATTCACATACTTGGATAGAATGAATTCTAAACTCTCAAAGACCATTTTAGAATTGTGAAACCTCCTTTGATGATGAACAAAACCATTCTCATGTGAACTTTCATATGGATAGCTCAAAAGACTCTTTAATGAGTGAAATAACAGAACGCCATTGACAAATCCCAGTTTCTGTTACCAAATCTTTACCCATTTAGTTGACTTGACATAATCAGATGTCCCTGAAAAGACCAGCTTTTACCCCCTCTTTTCACTTACATTGCACATGCCACTCACTATTCTTGCTGATGAACTTCAAAAGGACTCCAAGAATAAGAAAGAACAGCAATAAAGGAACATGTTGTCAAATTTTCTAGTTATATTGCAGAACTTGTCTCTCACTCAAAACAACAAAAAGTGAAAATCATAAGTTTGCATTGTGAAATCTCAGCATGCCCCACCATCTGCCAATCATCACATGACACACAAATGCGGATCCGTCGGCAACTACAGTTCAGTAATTGATACTGTATATTAAAGCTAATCTTAAGGAAAAAATAATCATGCTCTTTTTGGCATGTATGTATTAAAGAAAATGATTAGCGACCGTAATATCTTTTTTGTACCTAAAATGCAATTTTATATACCAAATAAGTGAGCCACAACGGCCAGATGTAACATAACACTATTGGAAGACACAAGCATGGTTTATGAAGCCCATCTGTCATCATTGAGATGACATAATCAAATAATTACCAAGAAAAGAAAAAAGGATAATCTCTATCAAAAGATAATTATCGAATGCATAGACTTCTTTTTCAGAGAACTAAACATTCATTAGGTTTAAAGAACACTTAACTCGTTGTTGGGCATATCGAAAAGTCTTCATGGTAGATTTTTATGGATATTTTATGAACAAGTTTTTATCAGAATAAAGCATAATCTCATGAGCCACTGAAATCTGTTCGAATGGATATAGTTAGTGAACACATTTTAACCTATACAAGTATATAAGTTAACGAGCTATCGCCAAGTTCTAAATAGATTTTAACTTCTTTTTATCTTGGCAGTTCAAATTGTGAGAAACATAGACTCGATTTTTTCATTGTTTACTCTACTGAATTATCCTCCTTACAGAGGTTTTTAATACTTCTAAGTACAGAGGATAGAACAAAGAATCAAAAATGCATATATCTGAAATGAATAACACAAGTCCTCAAGTGAGAATCAAATAAAAGATTTCCAAAATACATGATGTTGTAAAGTGAATTTCTATCAATTTATTAAATCACCAGGAGGAAAAACAGTTATCATCAATCCCTCACTTTCATGTTCTATCATCAATCATCAATAATCTCAAATAGTTCTAAACACAAAAGTCATGACCAACTAATAACATCAAGAAGAAGGCTTTTTACAGTTATTCGACCCCGAATTGCAATTGAACACGCGAAAATCACATTGCGGCGATACCGAATTCAAAAGTAGCCGTGCCGTCCCCTCCTGTCTCACCACTGCACCTTCCTTCTCCACCAGCACCCCCACCACAATCTTATCATACCCATCACCTCCACCACTAGCCAAATACCCCACCAATGCCGCCTGTACTGGTCCCAAACTTGGATTATACGCCGCTGATTCCATATAAGACCCCTTATAGATCTTACCCTCCAAATCCATAAGCGCAACTCCTGATGGGCACCCGCTATACGGAGCATGTGACCTGTTAGCTGCCTCAAGTGCTGCAAATTTTAACTCAATTTCTTCCTGGGAAGCCTCAGAATCAGCAATACCGTTGCATAGATTTTGGGGATTTGAATTGGGAATGTTGCCGTTATCATTGAGAATTAGACCGTTGTGATGGGGCTCTAAAAGCAAAGGAACGTCCTTACCGAGGAGATCGTCTGGGCCGAAACGATAGGGAAGAAAGTGGGATATCGGGCGAAAGACGTTATCTTGATTGTCTCCCTCGTTTTCAGTGGAGGTAATTAAGATCTGGATATCCGAAGCACTGCGAATTTCTTGAAGAAATTGGCGACAATGCCCACATGGGGCAGAAGAAACTGCGATGTATTTGAGTTGGGTGTTGGTTTCGCCATTAATGGCGATGTTGGTTATCAGGAATTGCTCTGCGTGGACAGAGTGATGGAGGGGTAGGCCTGGGAATTCGAGGTTTACGCCGAGGAAGATCCGGCCGTCGGAGCTTAATCCGACGGCTCCGACGTGGTATTTGGAGATGGGGGGTCTTGCTAGTTTTTGTGCTGTTTTGACTAGTGATGGGAGGAGTTGCAGGATTGAGAGCCCTGATTTCTTGGCCATTGATTCGACCTCCGATGCTTCGATCACGAACTGGGGTCGCTCCATTTTGATCAGATCAGCTCTCTCTCTCTCAGATCAAGATGAAGAAGATGGAGAAAAGGTTGAAGTTGAACAAAATTGGGTGGCAATTAATAGAGAATCCCTAAAATGGGGAAGAGAGAGAGAGGGGTGGGGGTTGAGTAACAATATAAAACATAAAATGAGTCTTGGTTTAGTTTTTTTTTGTTTTGTTTTTCCTGTTTGGGGATAATGAGAGGAATCTTCCTTTCCATTAAAATAACAAAAAAGGACTACTTCTTGAATGTGGGATGCAACCAAACAGTGTATCCTCATTTTCAACATGGTATGGGTTTCAATTCAAACACCCCCCACCCAATAAATAAATAAATAAAACATTTTATTAACAATTGATAATGACAGCCCCGCCTCTTGCGCCATAGGTGGGGTGTGGCCTTTCCGTTGAGAGAGGTCTGAGGATCCAATCCCCAAGGTGATGAGTCCGCAAGAGCTCCAATCACCCAAGCTAACCACTAATCATTATTCTACCCATTAATTATAGTTAAATGATACTCTCAGCAAAAAATAATAATAATTGATAGTGAGGATCTAGAGATGCTGATGGCTATCTCTAAGGAAAAATTTAGCTTTGATGGATGCTCGAGCTCAAGAGCTCGGACATCTACAAAACATGCAGCACCTGGCGATAATTTGGGGGAGAAGTCATTTCATTTTCTCCCTATGATTTTGACTTCTCCCCAACTGGTATCTCTCCCCTTTAAAACGTTAGACATCCGCTCAGGTATCCACCAAAGCTAATCTTTTGCCCTATCTTTAAGCAAAAGCCCCTAGGGTGCATTTGGATGTAGGGTACTATATAGCCAAATGAAGCATTATTAACTCATGATTGGTTTGACGTTGAACGTGGAATCAAGAAAATGTAGAGAGAGAGAGAGAGAAGTGAGCTTGAGCAACAATCTACCTTTAAAGAGAAATGCTAGCTCAGTAGACTTCCAAGGTCTCAGTGTGATAACGACAAGTATTCCTACTTTTTTTATTACTTTGAGAATTGGTGCAAACTATTTCTTCTCCCTTTCGAAAAAAATTGTTTTTTTTAACAAGTTGAAGGATTAGCAATGTCACATGTTTTGCGTCCATATTGAGAGTTGGAAAAAAAAATTTGAATCCTGCAATTGGGACTAGCACTCCTCAACTTTAACCTAACATCATTCGAATAAAATATAAAAGATTCTAAACTGACCAACCATAAGGATACCTATCCTTGCATCCCACCACTCCCTTGTTGTTTTGCTTATGTAGCAATTGGATTTTGCTAGTTCTATTCTCCCAAACCCCTTCCCCATTTTTAAGTGGAGGTGACAATCCAGTTTGGGCTTCAAAACCTATGTAAATGTGTCTAGTTTCAGGTTAAAATCTAAGCACATACCTGGTCCATTGCCATCCCTATTTTTAAATAATAAAAAAAGTAAGGAACCTACAAGTATGAAATTATTAATATTTTTTTCTCCAAAATAAGCCCATGAATGGGAGGAAAGTAAGCTAGCAACCCTCATAAGAATTATGAAAAAAAAATGAAAATTAGACCATGTTTGTTTGGATAGTGGATGCTTGTGGACCCAGCTTTGCCACTACTTTTTTGTGCACAAAAAATACAAGCCCAGTAGGTTAGCTCTTTCACAAGCACTAGCTTTGCCACTACTTTATATGCTTTAAAAAGGATCACTTTTTTCACATGCAAAAGAAGTATATATGCTTTTGACAGTACATATTACATAATGACACTTACCTAGAATGTAGTGGTGGCGGTGCAACCTTTACTTTTATCGGGTGATGATGGTATAGGCCACTGTCCAAGGATTAATGCCTTCGACGGCCGTTGGACCCATGAGGATCTCCTCTTATCTACCTTCGCTTCCTCTTTTGCTATATTTGGAACTTTGCTGCACACAACCATCACCAACCTACCTATGATCACAACCAATTTCAATTGAACTCGGGGAGAGTTCAATCACACCCATGGGCCAGCACGTGTCCTTTTTAATCCTTATTAATTGTGGTTAAGATTCACTAACCTTTGGGGTTCGACAATAAAACTTTAATTTTTTTATAAAAAAATATTAACTTTAATGGTTAAAAATCCTTAACTAGAGTTTAAATTTTTTCTTCTTCTAAAAACTAAGTTTATATTAGTGAACCTCAAGGGTTAGGAAATCTTAACCATAGTTTTTTTTTATTTAATGGTAAGCTGGGGTTAGGCGGATCCCGACCAAATAAATAGATAAAGGAAACGGTTACACTCTGATATACTTCTTATGAAACCTATCCTCCAAGATGATAGTTTGGAGATCAGAAGGGAAGGCCCCGGAAGAAAACGAAACAAAAGAAGAAGTACAACTCTTAGCAAGCCAATCAGCCGCTCGATTGCACTCACTCCAAACATAAAAAACCTCAAGGTAATCAAAGGCGGTAAAGATTCTGCTAGCTACTCTCAACTCATTTTCCTATCTCCATGGCAGATCCATTTTCCCTTTCAAACAATCGACAACCCACTGCAAATCAGAATAGATGACCAACCGAGATATCCCTAGCTCACGTGCTATCTTGAGACCCTTAAGAAGAGCTTTCATTTCAAGAGAGTCAATGGGTTCTAGTACACACCTAAGATATAATTATAGCCAATCACAATTAAACTCGAGGAGAGTTCAATCACACCCACAAACCAATACGTGTCTCTTTTAACCTCTATTAACTATGGTTGGTGCCCTTGGCTTTTGATTTTTTAAAAAATATAATTTACTAAGGATTTAGATTCCTCTACTGCTATAACTAGACTCCTTTGAGTCGGTTACAACCCATAGGTCAACACATGTCCCTTTCAGTACACTTGATTGTGATTAAGATTCACTAACCCTTAGGGTTCAACCACCTAACCTTGGTTTTTAGAAGAAAATATTAACTCTAAAACGTTAAAGTTGTTAGTTAGAGTTAAAAGCGTTTTGGTCACGGGTTAGTTGTCGTATTTAATTTTTTAAAAAAATCTTTTAACTATTTTGTTAATTATTAATGGACAACTGTTTTGAACTTTTCAAAAAAAAAATAAAATTATATTAGTGAATAGGGCATTGTCATAGGATAAGGGGACAACTGCTCCAATAAATAAGGAGAAACAATATGTGTCGGATAGGACAACTGCTCTCATAAACAAGGAGAAACAATACGTGTAGGATATGTACAAAATGTATGGATGAAATGACCCACAAACTTAGTCGTCAAATTTTTTTTTTGAGGGCTCTGCCCTCGAACCCCCGTCCCTTAAACCAAATGTACCCCCCATAGTAAATTTCTGGCTCCACCCCTACCTAATTTCATTTTTTTTGGGTAGTGGTGGTTGTCATTCTTCCTATTTGTTGTTTACGGAATCTGGTTCTTGAGGCTTACGATTTTTTCAATCTAATCATAGATATTATGTCAGTCATACTTGTATTCTTTTTCTTTTTTCTCTTAGCCTTTGTTTGGCAAGCTTGCCTCTTGGGGTTGTAGCATGTTCTAAGGATCGGGTTGACTCATTAACTAACAAGGGAGCTCAAGGAGAGCTCGGCTCGAGTTTCATTGTTCTTGTTCAAGCTTGGCTCATGAACACAATTATTAGCACGAGCTTGTTTACCTAAAGGACTTTGCTACTAAGATCCCATTAGGGTCGAGACCATGCTCTAAGAGCATGGGATTTCAGGTGGGGCCCATTTCACATGGTAGGCCCCACCTGAAATCCCATGCTCTTAAAGCATGGTCTTGGTGGTCTTGGCCCTAAGGGGGTCTCAGAAGCTTTATCCCTGCCTAAATGAAACGGGCTCGATTATAACATTTGATACTTTTTATATTAAAGGTCCAAATTTTTTATTATTGATCCATAGACCACTTTAAAACTTAAAACATGTGTATTATCTTAAATCCGTAACATACTTATATATATAATAAATAGATACTTAACTCAATAATTATCTTAACGTAGTTAAATACATATGCTAGTTACTTATATAACATTAAACAAGTTGAGTATACGCATGTTTGAGCTCAATTTATTAACCAAACGGGCCCTTACTTACAAGTTAGCATTCCCAATTGATACATTAATCTTGATTAATTATGTCTATCATGGGATGTTTGGTTATAGTGATATACATAGTTGAGAAGAATTATTGTGGCACTAATTCCAGCATTTTGGACTGGAATTCATAAATCACAATCCCATTTATCTATCAAGCCAACTTAGCAATAGCTCTTACAAGTTACAACCAGGGGCATGCCCCCCTGTTGAGAATCTCGTCTTTTAGCAAGTAGGTAGATGAACTAACAATTAAAAAAAAAAAAAAAAAGTAGATGAACTGATCCTATTACACAGGGAGATAGGATCACAACCAATTGCGATTCAACTCATGGCCACACCCACAAGCCAACACATGTTCCTTTTAACTTGTAGTAACTATAGTTAAAATTTACTAACCCTTGAGATTCAACATTATAACCTTAGTTTTTAAAAAGAAATATCATAAAATATTAACAAAGAGTTAAAATTCTTAACCAGAGTTTAAAAAATTAATATTTTTTCCTAATTATTGTTGAATCTTAACTACAATTAATTGAAGTTAAAAGGGACAAGTGTAGGTTCTATCCAAAAAAAATTATAAATATTTTATATGTATAAACATAAAATAGTTAATTTTTTTTTTATAAAACGGCTCTATAAAAAAAAAAAAAAAAACCTGGGGGCGTAGCCCCCAAACCCCCACCCCATAATATTTTGTGACAATTTTTTTTTAATACATATACATTGACCCCCAAAGGAAATTCTTGGCTCTGCCCTGCCTATAAACCAAAACCCTATCATAAGCACATCAAATAGTCTGGGTTCTTCCTTAGATTCTTTCCTGCGGTCATGAGTGTTTGAAATCCAAGATCAAATCATCTGTACGGATTTTATAGCTGTTCAAGAGGTCATGACCTTCAAACACTCAAGTCATAGGGAAGAACATAAATAATTTGCTTCCGGAAGAAATAGGTATGCCAGTGGATTGTGGCTAAGCTTGCAATTTTTTTTTTATAATTTTTAAATAAGTTCATTCTAAGCTCGGCCAGAGTTTGCAAGAGGTTTTTGGGCCCAAATTCGGCTCCAACCCTAATCTGAAGGGAGTTACTTTTGTCACCGAACACCCCCGTTAATGCGAGATTTCTTTTAGACATGAAAGTGAAACAATTGAAATTGAATGATATTGGTCAGAAGATTGTGAAGCTGACCCGTTCAACGATCACAACCATCCACCAGTGGGTCCCAGAATTTTGCATTTGTGCCACGTGTAGTCAGATTTTGCACCCTGTTCTAACTAACAGACACATTGCCACGTAGACCCCATATGCATCACTAACAGTAGAGCTACTTAGGACCGATTTCATACCAATCAAGCTATTGAGTTAAATAGCTTACGGATTACAACGCCGTCTAATACTTCGGTCATTCTGTCAACACAACTAAATAACGTTGACTACCTCATGATCCATTTTATTACGGTAGCTCGCAACTTCTTCAATGGATTCCCTACAAATATAAAGATATCATATAATATAGTAGAGGAGGGAAAGATAACGATATTATGGCTCTTCGTTTTGGATTCACACTGCAACAAAGGCTACCAATTTTGGCGGGTGTTTCTCATCCTTCTTCTACAGCTTCTGTTCTTCATTTCTCCAGAAATCTTAAAAAGTTGAGCAGTAGAGTTAGAACACCTCGTCGCCTGTTAATTGGCATCGGTGCTTCATTTTTGGCTCAGTTTCTGAAAATGGCGGGCAGAGGTGGAGGCAAATCTTTCATAGCCTCTGCAAGACAACAAGGTGTTTCTCCGGTTGAACAGGTGATTTTTCAATTGGCCCTTGATTTCCACATTTTTTGAATTCATGATTTTGTCTGTGATTTGGATTTCTGGGGTTTCTTAAATTTTAAATTTTGATGATGGGTCGGTGCTAAATTTATAAGATATAATGTAGATTGGACTTAAATTTCCGCATAGAATCAAAATTTCATTATGGGGATTGAATATTATGGCTAATTATGTTTTCTTAGTGTTCTTTTGCTTTCTGGGTTTCTCAAATTTCGAGTTTTTTGATGATGGGTTGATTGCTGAATGAATGTTTTATGTTATAGATGTGAGATTTTCCATGAAAATACTTCAAAATTCCACGATTGTGAGTGAATGGATTTGGATCATATAATGTTATTTACTACTTTCTTTTTAAGGGATTTCTTGGATATGGATTTTGATGTTGGTTCTATACGAATTAGATACAAATTTGGCTCAGTTATTCCAACTTTTGCTATTTTTACCGAAATTGTGGAAGTCCTATATGAAAATCCTCAACAAATAAAATATTGTAACCTAAATCTCATATGATTAAAGTCTCAATCAACTTGTTCAAATCTCCAAAATTTATTCATACCCGTTCCCTCCATTTCCCCTGCTTACCAATAGCATTATTTTCCAACAAATCTGGGTAGTGGACTGGGGTGGTGAATCCCACTTCTATCAGTTCTTTGTTTTTGCCAGTTCCTGGATCTGCATTGATATGGTAATATGCATTCCATTGATAAGGATATACATGTGTTACTTTGATCTTTCCTCTTGAAAAATTCGATGAATGGAAAAGGATTTCGTTACTCAAAATTGTTTTTACGCATATGGTTTACAAACTCTAGATGTCTGATCGGGCCCGGTTTTGAAAGAAGAGGAAACGAGGAAACATTTGGGATAGACAAAACAAAGCTCACATGTAATGCAAAGTTGCTCGGTCAAATCCTGTTGACCTGAAGTTTTTTGGGAAGAAACCTGAATTAGTTATCGTTTACTTTCTGATCAAGTTCCTAATTATGCTATGGTTTTCATTTAAGTTTTTGAAATGTTCAATGCCATACCGAAATAAAAAAATGTTCCTGATCTCAATGCCACTATTAGTTGCTTGGAATTTGGAATTCCTTTCATCCTGACTAAGATGCCTAATTTACTATTTGGTTCCGTCTCAAAGGTATTGAAGAATGCGGAATGGCCAGCAGAATTTCCTTTCAAGGAGGAGGATTTCCAGCGGTTTGATGAGTAAAGGCTCTAAATTTCTTACTCGTATTGGATTCTAGATTCTTTTTTTTCCTGAGCTACCTGCTTTGCTTTGATGAGTAAAGGCTCTAAACCTGTTACTCCTATTGGATTCTATATACATTTTTCCCCTGAGCTACCTGCTTTGCTTTCCTTCCATGGATGTGTCTTGTTGCATTTCTGATTTCTTGAAGCTGCTTTATGTATCTGGCCATATATTGTGAGCCCATTATGCATGACATATTCCAGGCCTAATCACTTTATTTCAGAGGAGAAATACAATCACCAAATCATCCTTAATGAACTGCGACGAACACTTAGAAAGTCACTGGTAAATTGTAATGTTCGTATTTCTAAAGTCGCCGAACATCGCTCAAGTTGGAACATTTAAACTCTGTCTGAAATTTATTTATTTTGTCTTCCAGTAACTTATGATTCCATACTAAAGGAAGATTCTCTTTTGCATGTTATACTGTTTCCAATATATTTACATGTATAGAATATATTCAGTTGTACACATAGTAAGAATCATTCGGCTAGGGAAAAAATTCAGGAAAAAATGTTGGGCAAGATATAAAAAATGGAAAATTAGATTAATGTTTTTTTAAGCCGAGAAAAATTCCCATTTAATTCATGAAATTCTTGTTTTTTTAAGTCGCAATTTTTTCAATAAGTCGTGAATACTTCATTTGACAAAAAAGGCACGTATTATTTGGGAGTTGGGACTTATTTAAAAAACTAGAGAACCAGGGTGGAACTAGGATTTTATTGTAGGGGGGCACACAATGGTTGATTGAAAATATTAGTAATTTTTGATGAATTTGTGGAGAATGATTACGTGGGTACGAAAGGCGTAGCCCCCGTTTGTTACTATGTTTATACATTTATGATTTGTTTATTATAACTCTTGTATGAGGTGGAAGAAGAATGGATACAAATAGTATGAGACTACAGTGAATACAAGTACAAAGTCAGATTCAGATTTGAATAACTGATACGTAGATTTAGCTTAATCTTTTGTTTCGAAATTTTGTATCTCTGAAGCACAATAGTTTATTTTGGTAGGTCACCAGATTCTCAGTTTTACGAGGCTCCACGCTTTGTGACACATATTGATGATCCAGCCATTGCTGCACTTACCAAGTATTATTCAAAGGTTTTTCCTACTAGTAACACTCCAGGAGTAAGTCTACTGGATTTATGTAGCAGTTGGGTAAGACATTTCTGATCTTTATTCTAAACTTTCTCCATATCTAATGTTCATATTACCCTTGATTCCAGTGATTTTTTTTTCTCTAAATCTAGGTAAGCCATTTTCCAGCAGGATACAAGCAAGATAAGATAGTGGGCTTAGGTATGAATGAAGAAGAACTCAAGCGGAATCCGGTATGTTTTGTATCTAGAGTTGCCAATTTACATGCATAGCAGAATACCATATGTCAAGCATGAATCTGTTAATAATGATCTCTGTGGGTCTGTGTTAGTTTATATATTGCATTCATTAGTCTTAGGTATTCTACCTCATTTATTTTTTTAATCCATTGTAATTTTGCAGTAAACTGCATTAAGCATGCACATATGATCTTACTATTGACGAGATAAAGAATCGTCACACAAAGTTTCATTTACTGTGATTGCAGGTTCTGACTGAGTATGTCGTACAAGATCTAAATATGAACCCCAAACTTCCATTTGAAGACAATTCCTTTGATGTTATTACTAATGTGGTACATGCATCTCTTTTAATATGTTTTAACAATTTCTGGTCTTTGTGCGTTAACTATTATGATAAGTCATAAGTGTATCCTTTCCATACTGTTTTTTCTAAAGTTTGTCTTTATAGTGGTAACTTCTGCAATCAACAGTCTGCTGAATACAATTCTTGTATTGCTTACTATTGAGGCTTCCTATTGTAATGATTTTGGAAGCATTCAACCTTAGTAAAACTCCAATATTACTGATGATTCCTACAATCATGCCTACTAAATATATCTATATGAAAATTACAAACCTTCATGAATATAGTAGCTAATTGTTTTATAGTGATTTTCAGGAATGCAGTAAAATTGAAAGGGAAAAAAAAAAAATCTTTAAATGAATTTTTTTAATAACATGTTAGTCATAGTGGTATTTTCTGATGTGAGATATCATATTAGTAAATAACCCACCCACGCAGTTGTTTGGCAGTCAACTGAGAGCACTATAACAGACTTGACTGAAATCATGACATCCACTTGTTAAAGAAACAATATTTTGAATGCTCTCCTGTATGGAATTTTATGCCTTGCAGGTTAGTGTTGATTATTTGACAAAGCCGATGGATGTTTTCAAGGAGATGAGCCGGATATTAAAGCCAGGAGGTCTAGCTATTATGAGGTGATAATTCGTGCACTTTCTTATAAGTTAACTAGAATCTGTCAAGTCTAACAACCCATGTAATCTGTTAGAATAACATTTTCCGGAAGTGATTCCTTAAAGTCTGCATTGGTGTCCCCGGATTTGTTTGTCTTTGTTTTATCTATTCGTAATGGCTTGGATAATTTCGGACTTATAAGTGACAATCTTTTTGACTTGGGCTAAGATATCAGTCAAACACTTCCTTATTCCCGTGCCTCCTTTAGTATAAATTGATGTGATGTCTCGCTGCTAATCTTTTTACTGGGGAAATTATATCTGGATCTATGATATAAAGTATTTGTAAGATTTCCCTATTCAGGTTATGGTCTGGACCATGGTTGTCAACGACTAGGTAACTAGAGGCAATAGACTTCACGGACGCCTGAGTCGGTAGCCTGAGGCGTCGCATATGAACTCTTTGCAGCAAAATTTCATCCTAATATGAGATTTATGTATGCTTCATTTCCTTGAATAAGAGGCCCTATAATTCATATAAATTGCAAAATCTCCAATATCAAGATGCACTATGATAGAACCACCTTGGAGAGAGTGTAGGACTAAATAAAATATAGAAAAATAGTCTGATCATCAATGTGATCGTCAATGTGACTGTTGAACTAGGGAGAGAGAAGAGAGGGGGGAGAGAGGGAGAAGTCGTACCTCACTCTCCTTTCTTCTCGATTATGCCAAAAAAATGTAATAAAAACCTTATAATAAGTAAAATATATATAGTTATGGAGCCCGCATTTATTTAAATTATTAAAGACCTCTTTAAAGATGAGTTTATGAGAGTTTTGAGGACCCTTAGAGGGGATTTGGGGCATTTAAATGTTTTTTTTTTTGTTATTGTGCCGCCTAAACCCAACAATCGCTTATTAACAACCGTGCAAAAAACAGAGGGAATCATATGGTCCACCCACAAATAGATGGAGAGAAAGAGAGACCAATTGGTCACTCATTGAGTGAGAGAGATTGAAGATTAATATGAGGGAAATATACTAGACACCGTTCATCTATTCTTTCTTCTATCAGGAAACTTTTTTTGTTGGATATATAAACCCTAACATATATAGTAAAAGATTTTGAGAAACATATAAAATAGCATGTTTTTTTGTTGACCAAACTATTGTATTTAAATAAAATAAATATTTATACCTTTAAACAATAATAATATTACATATATCAGATTTTTACTAATGACTGCCTAGGCGGCCAGTGGCCTAAGCCCAGCAAAGCGCCTGGGCGACCGCCTGAGGCGACGCCTTTAACAACTATGGTCTGGACAATGTCATTGTCCAAAATCTGAATTAAATCTACTCTAGATTAGTGATAAGTCATATCCAAACAATGGTGATTTTTGCATTAAGTAATTAGGTTCTAGTTCTACCGGGTTTGTGATTCCTTCATGGGTTAGGAGATTGTAATCACCTACCCCATATAAAGTAGTTATGCAATCGGTCCTAGCTCCACCTCCTATGCAAGCTTTCCATTATGGCATCTTCTCTGTCGAGAGAGAAAAGAGGATAGGAGTTGAAGACCGTGCGCATTTTCATGATCGATAAAACAGGCGGATACAGGTACACATGATTATAATGTTGATTCTAGAATATGGTTGACTAGATCTATCTGATTATGTTTATAGAATCTCATTTTTGTTTGTGTAGCATTGTTTGGTTATAACTTTTAAATTTACTTTAGGCATGAAAAATAAAGGAAAAGTCGTATGTCGGAGAGAGTTTATATTGTTGTTAATTTTACTTCTCCCCTGTTTGCTGATTTCCTGGACTCTTTACAAATCAGCTTCTCCAACCGTTGCTTTTGGACAAAAGCAATCTCGATATGGACATCAACTGGTGATGCTGATCATGCTTTGATTGTTGGATCCTATTTCCATTATGCTGGTGGCTTTGAACCTCCTCAGGTACTTAATTTCTAAGATTTTTTAATTAGTAATAGCAAATCTGTATTGCTGTAGTTGTAGAACTTTTTATCCTCTTCTGCATATAACATTGTATAGTTTAACTTCATATAGAGGTGAGAATGTGAGATAGATAACCTAACGACTAGTAATCATTTAGACAAATATCAGTGCAAAGAGATACCAAATGGCCTGAAGTCATGGCATCCTTGCATCCTAAAACTTCTGCCGATGACTTGCATATAAAATGACCATCAAATTTCAGGGTATCAAATGGTGAACAAAACCTCACATCTCTTTTGCTTCTCTTCCCTTCTACACTTGGAGAGAATTATTCTTTGCCATTCAGGTGACTAGATGATATAGGTTCTTAGAAGATAAGTGCTTTGTATTTAAGCTGATTTGGACCCAAGATTGAGAGTGAACCATTTATTTGAGTTGTATTCAATTAAAATTATTTGCATTTTCACTTGCAGGCTGTCGATATATCTCCCAACCCTGGACGTTCAGATCCAATGTACATTGTGTATTCTACAAAGGTACCTACGGCCTAAGTATGTATCCTCGAGATATTCATTTTTCGTATGCATAAATAGCAAAGCAAGTGCTAAAAAATGTAGAAAAGTATGTGGAGAGTTAGAGAATTTCTTTTTTTTAATTGAATGGGGAATTCTGGGGAAAAATAGTCATACTGGGTTCAAATTTTGTACTGTAATCTCTCTCTCTCTCCCTCTCTCTCTCTCTCTCTCTCTCACACACACACACACACACACACACACACACACACACACACACACACACACACACACACACACACACACACACACAGATATATATATATATATGGACCAGACCCCCTGGCAATGCTCATTTCCTGCAGTCGGTGATGCTTTCATTTATGGTTTAAATTTATACACTCAATGCATATTTTAAAACACTTGTTGAGCAACACTATGAAAACTCTCTCTGAATATAAGTATTATATATAACAATGGATGCAACAAACTCACATTATAAAAAGATGCAACCCAAGAAGCAAAAAGCCAAAAACAGCCACTGAATTAGAAGAATCTATTCTTGTAATCAGAGTTGGTTATTGAGATGCTACAGCATT
Source organism: Tetracentron sinense (assembly GCA_015143295.1). Lineage (NCBI taxonomy): Eukaryota > Viridiplantae > Streptophyta > Magnoliopsida > Trochodendrales > Trochodendraceae > Tetracentron > Tetracentron sinense. The sequence goes on from CM026569.1 coordinate 4,152,090, forward strand.
TAGAAAGTGCATTCCTCAACTTGTTTCATTAATTCCAGAAACTCTAGATAGAGAATTATACAAAGGAATATATACACTAACTCAAGTGATAAAGAAAGCTGCATAAAAGATGAAAGAAAAACCAACCCAACACCAATAATAATCTGAAAAGCAAAAGCAGTAATGGTGTTGCCAAGACTAGGCCCAACCCTCTTTGTAACGTCTGAAAAGATCCTCAGTTTGTGCATTCTTGAAGGCGCTACAGGCAATGAGGTAGACCCAGATCAAGGCCACCACCGCGACGATCAGAATCACGTTCGCCTTCCTCCATTCCTTCCGCAAATTCCCCAACAGACCCGCCTTGCAGGCGTTGCATCCATAGCACAATTGTGACTGGTCATTGCTCCACATGTAGCAGTCCGGGTCAGCTGCCGGGTTCGCTGGGTTTATCCACAATGTCGGGTTCACATACCCGTAACCACAAACCGTTGGAGGCTTACAACATCCTGACTGTATCATGAAAAAAACAAACACCCCCACCAAACAATTGTTAGGACAGGACATTATGCCCAAGCTGGCTCCCATAACCTTGCTTTATGTCTTCTGCACTAAAGACGAGCTACCAACCGGGTGGGCACCACTATGATGGGTCATGCTCCCCATACACCCTTTACATATATGGATCATCAATCTAGACCGTTCAATTTGATTGGTTTTAAACTCTTGATTATTACCTGCTTTATATACTCTTTAGTCAGATAAATTTAAGGTATACCTATAGATGCAGGAAGTTAAAAAACAGTTTTTTAATTTTAAAAAAAGAATTAATTTTTTTCAAAAAAAACCAAAAATGGGTGGGTGAACCCTAGGGGTGGGTGAACCTTACCCACGGTTAAGGGGTGTCAAAGGAGACACGTGGCGACCTCTAGGGGTGATAACCGGATTTTCCAAATCCAGTTATCACCGGAGATGATTTGGCTCCTAAGTAAGGTGTTTGCCCATTTAGTGTTCAAATAGGCTTACTAGGGAGTGTGTATATTTCATTTATCTATTACATTTTCCTAGGAACTTCTGTTGGGACCTAAGAAGATTTAGGCCAACACGTATCTTTTTAACCATAGTTAAGAAGTTTTAACTCTAGGATTTACACTTTTAACCTTGGTTTTTAAAATAAAATTATTCAAAAACAATGGGGTGAAAGGCATTGAAGTTTTCTCTAGCTTGTGTTAGAGAGGATTGCTAACAATGAGGTATGAGAGTAAGGGTTGATTGAGAATAGTGCTAGCATTCCTCAGTTTGCAATATGTGATAGAGTCAGGGAGGTGTGCTAGTCCTACTCTCACCTAAAAGCAAACACCTATTAAAAGCAAGGACAGGTGTGGTTCTTGAGTGAAAACATAGAACGTAACCGAGAGTAAGGCTAACACGGCTCAATGACGGTGAGTCCTTAATTTAATAGAAAAAGAAACAATTGTTATTTTTATGATCAGAGGCGAAACTCCCACTGAGAACATTTTGACGGGATTCCCTTAAGAGTAAACAGCGTGGCAGGCTTGTAATTCCATTGAAAATATCTTTAAAAACTACCCCTTTAGATCCCTAAATTTACAATCCTACCACACTGTTTACACTTAAACAAAAAAACAAAGGGATATAGAAGTGAATTGAACTTGCCTGAAGAGGAGAGATATGAGCCAAGAAAAACTGATCAGCAGAGATATAATCCCCACTAAGCTTAGAACAAACATCAGACTCAGAAAGACACGTCCTGATCTTACCCCAATTCCCAGAACCAGTAACGTGATTCCTCAGCCACGCCGAGTACCCTCCCAGCCGGTACTCCTTATATCCCCGTCCGGGAACACCGTACCCGCCGTCCGGCTTTGTAACCACGAACGAGAAAATTAACAGACTTATGAGAATTACTATGAGAACGGCCATGCAGAAGAGGTGAAAGGCCAAGAGACACTCGCGGTTCCAGTACGCCCCCACGAATCCGGCCAGGGATACCAGAAGGATGAGAATTCCGAGCAGGACCACCGGCCACCGGAATAGGTGGATGCACTCGTTGTCCGGTTTCGAGGCCAGCCAGATTCCGGCCCCGATTATCGGAATTGAACATAGGAGAGCTATGAAATTCAAGACTGCTGTGATGTTGTTGCTCACTGCCATGGTAGAGAGAGAGAGAGAGAGAGAGAGAGTGAGGAGAGAGATCTGGTTTTAGGGGTGAATGGTGATGGGTCGGTGGGGGAGGGCTTTTGCTTTTGTTTTTTTTTTTTTCTATTATTCTGATAGAGTAGAACAAGAAGTCGAGTCAAGTGCTTGGGACTACCTTTAAACTAGTGGGCCACCACCTATATTCAAAAGTAAGCTTTTGAAGGATCTTAACCGTTGGTGAATGATCTAGGGCTGATATGCTAGGGTTACCAAGTTCGCTACATGCTACCGCCAACCGAGAGAACCCAAAATGGTTCGTGGTTCGGTTCAGATTAATTCATGAAATTGAGCAAACCACCTAGTGGTTTCAAAACAATCTTAATTTGTTAAATTTTTTATTCAATTTCACTTATTTTTTTCTTTAGATTTGACAAATTTATAATTTGAGTTCACAAATCATTCATAACATTACATTTTTCTCAAATAAGCATTTGTAATATATTATTTACATGCTAATAAGATATTATTTTATAATATAATATAAAATATATATTTTGTTTCACTTGTTTAAGTAGTGAACTAAACTAAAAAACCTAAACGAACCAAAAAATTAATGAATTCTCTCATCCTATTCCTAATGAATTGAGTTCACTCTAAAGTGACGAACTGTGAACTACGAACCCAAATTCAAACCGAGTGAACCAAGCTAGACCATATGATAAATGGCAATGTATTGTGGTCCTTGGAGCATCACATCTTTGTCTCGGTAGAATTTCAGAAATATTTAATTACCATTTTTTTGCCGCTATTATTACAAGAAGTTTGTTTGATATAATTACTTTTTCTAAAATTAAAAGTATTCGTTAATGGGGCTAATAATAAGCTATTAAAAATTGAAAGGATATATATGATATTTAATAAAATTATTAGAAAGAAAAATGTCTATTTGAAATGAATTTCTTTTAATCGTCTCTTTAAAAAAAATTATTAAGATCACTGTTATTTCGAAGACCTAATCATTTACTTATTAATTATTCATATTTATCAAACACCTTTATTTGTAAATAACTATTTTTTTTTTATATCAAATACGATTGGGCCGCAAGGCCCGAAACCTCAGTCAGTAGTATTGTTAGTAACTATTCATTAGTTGGAAGCTAAGCTAAAAATGAACATATTAATAGTCACACACTCACACCATTACTTGTGGTAATGCAGCCAGACTACCCATATCAGGGATACACACTGTCACCGGTACAAACAAGTGTAACAAATAAACTAATAAGTGATTTCCCGTACACTCCTTTCAAAACTTAAAAGCAAATGATAGATATGAAATAGGTTTACCCAGCCGGGTTAGGCTAAGGTTCTGTACTGAATTCAGTTTAGATGGGCAACAATGTTAGTTGTTGTTAGTTGTTGTGTTGTTGCCCGCTTATGTCTTAAATAGAGAGGTCTTAAATTCAACAGAAGGTGAATACCATAATATTAGACACAGACGATTCATGTGTCTGTTTTTCAACCTATTTGTGGATTGGTCGCATTCGGATTAAAAGATGGAATCACAGCCAATTGTGATTAAATTTAGGGAGAGTACAATTGCTCTCACAAGTCAACACGTGTCCCTTTTAACACCTATTAATTGTGATAAAGATTTTCTAACCTATCTTGTTTTTTTTTTTTTATTAATATTAATCCTAAGAATTTAAATTTTTTAAACCAGTTAAATATTTTTGTTGGATTGAGTCAGCTTTCCCACCTGACTCAATCCAATTGCATAAAAGCCAAAGTTAGGGAAGGTTTGGCAACGAGTTCGAAGAAATGATCCTGACAAATCAATCATTTGAGGAAGCAGTAAAAGAAGGAAAAGAACTCACCTCGTTGCTTGGAACCTTCTCTCAAGTCAAAAGATAATGGAGGTATGGGGTTAGTAAAGTAAACATTATCTCTAGGGCTAAACTCAGGTGGAAATTGTTGACTGCATCACTTTGGAACTTGATTTTTGGGGGCAAATATCTCAAAAGCTCTTCTATTTTGGAATTCAAACCGAGTATTTTGTCTTTCTATACATGGAGAAGCATCTTAAAATAACAAATTCTCTTAAAAGGAAGGCATCAGATGGATTATTGGAGATGATAAGGTTTTTTAATTTTGGATAGATAATTGGGTGGGGGATTGCCCCTGATGGAGGTAGCTATAACTCACGTACAAGTCGCCGACCTCACCCAAAAGGTTTGAGACTAAATTGATGGAAATGAAAATTGGAAATGAGGGAAGTTTACCATCTGCTCCCTACTGCAGTGACTCTTGGCATCAGAGCTATTCAAAGTTTTCCTGATGGTAGCATCCCGGATTCCGTGGTTTGGAAAGACTCTTTGAATGGAAAGTTCAAATCTAAGGCTGCTTATGCTCTAATTGATACTCAATCCTTGAGAATTGATGAAAAAAATGAAAGACTTATGGAAGTACAAGGGTCCCAAGAAACATAAATTTTTCATGTGACATGCTAGACAAGACAAATTACTCACTAACAAGACTGACTTTAGGGATACTCTTCACACTCCAAGAGATTGTCCAGTAGCTAGGGTTATTTGGGCTCAATTAATTCCGGTGAAGCATCATCATCAATTTTTCTCAAGTAATCTCAATGATTGGATGGAAGTGAATCTAAGTTGTGGGGCTCAAGCCTCTTATGAGAATCTGTCTTGGCAAGCTATTTGGGCGTAATGGACATGGCGTAATAAACTTATATTTGATCATATTTTTGTCAGGCCTAATGATCTTATAGATTACATCTTAGTCAAAACCCGTGAGTCCGCAGAAGTCCTGAAGGCTGAAAATTTTAATCCTTCAAAACAACTGCGACTCATCTAGTGAACTCCTCTTCCAATGAGATGAATGAAACCTAACACAGATGGAAGTTCCAGAGGAAATCCACGAGAGGCATCTGGTGGTGACCGGATTGGCGGAAATGATGGTAGGTGGTTGATTGGTTTTGGGCACAATATTAGTATTTGCTCGGTCATTGTGTCTAAACTTTAGGCGCTCTACCATGGGTTAACGTTGGCTTGACCCAAAGGTTACAGGAGAGTTATTGTTGAGGAGGCTTTAGTGAACTAAAGATCTGGATAGTTCTAATCCCATGGACCCCTCATTAGAGCTTGTAGGCGCTCTTAAGAAAACCTTGGGAGTACAAGATTGAGCATGTTCCGTGGCTACCTGTATCTCCTGATGATTTGAGATCGAAACTGGGTTTATTTCAAGAACTTCCCTCTCTCTCTCTCTCTCTCTCTAAAATTTCAGAGAGGGAAAGTGAATGAGAATGGAAGCTTGGGTTCCTCTATTTGACATATTCCTCAACTCTCCAACGCCCGAATTAGAGGCATCTCTGTGGCTCCAACACTCATTCGACGCCTCTGCAGCAACCACCACCATTACTCCAAGCTCTTTCCTTTCTCTGCTCTTCAATCCCTCCAATGCCCTTCTTCTTCCATCTTCTTCTACTACACCTTCCTCTCACAATAAAAGGTAACCCCACTTCCATATCTCTCCTTATTCTTCTTTTTTCTCCCATTTCCTTTCTCAAATTTGAAATCTTTTTGATGGTGTTCAACAGAATTATGTGGATTCAGACTCTCCCCAATGCGGTTCAATCCCGAATTCTCTCTTTTCTCAATGTCGAGAACCAGAGATTCTGCGCTCGAGACTTGTCTTCCCTTGCCATTAATATCTTGCGAGGAAATCAAGAACTTGATTTTTGGGTCAAGAAAGCCGCGCACAACCTGCTTGATACAATCTCTGACTCAAATTTTGATCCAGTTTTTAGTTTGAGCTTTGATGGCGTTAAATATGGAGTGGAAGAAGAGTTTGAGGCTTTACCCAGTTGGCTCAAGAGTGCGACGAGTACCTCTGATTCGCTTCTTCCATGGCTACCTGTATCTCCTGATGATTTGAGATCAAGAACTTCAGTCAATAGTTCTGCAGAGGTGAATCAAGATGATAATTCAATAATCCAAGTTGAGGATGATGATGAAGAAGAGGAAGGGGAAGGGGAAGCAAATTTGAACCAAGTTGTAGCGAAAATTGAGATTGTTTGTTTGGCAGATGCCCCAATTGACCCTGAAATTCAAAAGATGGCAGCTTGTTTGAAATCTCAGCTCTTAGTCTTTGAATCTACATCCAAGACTGTAGGTCTAGCAAATGAAATTCAAAAACTTTGCTTCAACAAAGGAGGAGGAGATCCTTTTGCGGTTCTGGGTCTGATTGAACCATGGCAATCAGATGATGAGACTGCTTCAATTCTGCTATCTCATCTTTTGGCCGGGTGTGAAGAAGATTTTTCATGGCCAAGCCAGGTTCTATGCTCAGTCATTCTTCCCAAATTGTTAGTTCTGAGGGAACCCACTTCTCGTGTGCTAGTCACTGTGATCATTGAGTACTGCAAGATCCACCAGAGGGCCACAGTGGATGCATTACTCTTTCCGTTGATCCTTCACGTGGAAGGGATCAACACACCTATCTGTGATGTGGTTACAAGAATCATTAGGGAGTGCTTGCACCCGGCTCATGTTTCTGCCTTCTTCCAGAAGCTGCTATGTGGAGAAAAAGAAGCAAAGAGATTCGTGTGCCTTCCCTACCATGAATGTCTAATAGCCAATGAATTGGTATGGACAGAACCCTTGTTTACCCTGCTACAGAATGTCTTGAATCATAATGTCTATTTAACTCAAGATTCGGTTGATCATATTGTTTCCGTGGTCCAAGAATTGGCTGAGAGGTTTTCAAAATCTCTGAAGTTTACGAACTTTTTGTTATGTTTTGTCACCAAATGTGCTCCATTATTGAAGTCTCATAAGCTTTCATTTACTGAAGCGGTTGAGCGAACCAACACTTTCATGACCAATTCTATATTGTCAAAATTGGCTGGGTTATAACTTGCTGTATAATCTGTTCTCTCATTCTTTAATATCTTTTATCAAGAATTTTACAGGTAGGGGTCCGTCATCTCATCTCAGAAGGGTGTTGTTCCATCAGGGGGGATTTTGAGGACTTACAGGTTTCATCATAATTTCCTTTTGTAGATCATTAGTAGTATTTTACATGGGTTGGTAATTCTCTGTAGTCTGTTTCCTTTGTCTTTCCATTTTTCCTCTTTTTGCTGTTCTTCCTTCCTTTGTTGTTTCCTTTCTCTTTGGTTCACCTTCTCTGAGCCTTTATCTCCTTGTAATATACTTTTGCTGGTTTTAGAAAATTTTGATTATTGTTCAAAAAACAATTACAGTTGATGTTGTACGGTTGTAGTGACTAGTGCCTCACTTGTAACATTCAAACTCCAAAACTGGTGTGATCTAACTTCTAAACCATTTGTACATCAAGGAGCTCAGACCATTTGTGTAGTCTTGACTGACAGAGCTTGTTATCGGTGCAAATCACTTGTTAAGTTTTGAAGCTTGATTATAAGGACTATTTGTGCTGAAGTTGGTACTTCCATAGATACTTCCATTGATTATAAGGACTATTTATGCTAAAATATCTTTGTTCATATTCTGAGCAAATTTAGATGGTTTTATATTTGGGTAGAGATTTGTATGTAATAGTTTAAGACTTTGTCTATGCAATATATGCTTGTAGCAACCCAAAAGTTAATAGATATGAGGAAACCATCGGAGGGCAGTGTTTTTCAGATGAAGGAAACCTATGGTTTTGATAAACCAAGCGATTTTCAGTGTTATGTATGCCAGGGGGAACAGGACCCACCATTTGATGTATCCCATCTAGGACATCTACACCAAAAAAAACATTCTGAAAAATTACGGTGACTTTTATAGATCGCATGGTCGAGATAATCCAATAACTTTCAACCTAGTTGATCCTGGTTGGATCCATAATGTATACTAATCCCCTAAAGATGCCCCATTTTTATAGCGACAATGTTTAGGTTGAGTCTAATATACTTAAGACTATACCGTATAAGGGAAATAACTAGTGAATATTATATGCGATAATAATATGTATTCAAATTAAAAGTCGAAAAGGATTCTTTCAATTGAAATAAGCTGTTAAAGGTTTATAAACTGCTTCAACCAAACAGTAATGACAACAGAAAAAGGAACATAAAGAGATCAACATATATTAGCTGTCTCTAGAGATAAAAATTACAGCACTAACACAACACACAAACAAGCACGAGTAAGTAATACATAGCAGTAGTTACTAATTAGTTCTTCTAGACAAGAAGAGTACTGGAGTGTCCAACGGCCATTTTCTTCATGGTTTCAAACCTGGGGCCCTTATCTGAGAACTTGGTTTCGGCATAAAGGTTTAGGTAGTCTTGGAAACGGAAGTGATTGGGATATAGGAGCTTGGGAGCTGGAGAAATAATCGCATCTCCAGAAGGATTATAGAAGGTAGCAATGGAGAGTCTGCTTCCTTTCTTGTCAGCCATGACGCGGTGCAAAGCACTCCTATACCTGCCATTGCTCAAAACCTCCACCTGATCACCCGTGTTTACGAAGATAGTGTTGTTCCTAGAAGGTGGTATTTTTACCCATTCTCCATCCTTGAAGAATTCGAGACCTGGGACTTGGTCATCTTGAAGCAGGAGAATGATCCCACCTGCATCTGTGTGTTCTCGAAGTCCTCTGACAAGTTCTGGTCGAGGACACTGAGGGTACTTCGCCACCTTTGTCCCCACAGAAGGACCTCCAATTCCTGAGAATGCTTTCTTTAGGTAGTCCTCCTCCAAACCCAGATTCTCACACATGAGCTCAGAAAGCTTCTCTGCTAGCTTAATCAGTTGGCTAATGTACTCCTCCATTGTTTTTCTGCATATGTTCACCATTCCTTGGTCAATATAACATAGTTATTTTAGTTATAAAAAAAACTATATACACCGACTATCCGGAGAATAATTTGCAAAATTATGCTATAAAATTTACATTGCACATGCTCATCCATCTGGACCGTCCGGTGGACGAGGAACCTCTTGGATGGGTTAGTGAGTAAACAATTAATTTTGATGTATAATCTGTAGCAAGAGAGTATAACATATAGAATTATCCTCCACTTTTAGAAGACAGAGAACTAAAATTTCACTACCGACTCACCGTAGATCCTCTGTGAAGTGAGTAAAGCCGTCGATGTTAGAAGTTGGGCGATGCCAAATGAAGAAACTGGATTCCCAGTCTATGTTCGAGGTTGCACCTTGGTTCTCCAAACCCTTAGCTATCTCCAACTTATAGAAACTTTCCTTCATGCACTCCTCATAATGCAAGTTCACTAATTGCTTCACCTTCACGAGCAGCCCGTCATCGATTCCATGGTTTGCAATCTGCATATAGTAACCATTATCTTATCAAAATGAAGTTTACGACAAACCAATCAAATGGGGCAAAAAGAAACTTTGATTCTGATAACTACCTGAAAGAAGCCCAGCTTCTCACAAGCCTGGTGCAGATTCGCCATTGTTTCACTCCTTTTCTCACTGTTGAGACCATTAAAGTCTATTACAGGGACCTCCATGATCTTTCCTTCTCTTACTCAAGATTGAAGATAATGGAAACTTAATGAAGTATATATAGGCATGTAAAGAGAAGAGGTAAATATTTATATTAATATGGTTAATTTGGAGGATAGTGAAATGTGGAAAGATGGTAGTTGCAGTTTAACTATAAGCTTCTTGGAAGGAGGATTTTTGGGTACCTTGAGAAGAGCAAGTATGGATAATAAATTGCTCCAAGTTCAACTCACCACCACCATATGAGTCAGTAAAGCTCCTTCTCTTGTGAATCTGACTTCATTTTTTTAATTTTCTGTTACAAATTTTCCCCTAATTGGTTGAGTCTTGCCTTGTAATTCTAACCATTGACTCACCTCTCTCTTGATACAAATATATCAATTAGACTATTCTTTTGTGGAAAACCCACTCTAATTGGTTGACTTGGATTGTAATTTTCATCATTTATTACATAAACCAGGCTAGTGTTGCTTTGAATGAGTTGCTTCTAGAACCAGAGGTAAACGGTTGCCTTTCTTCCAAGTTCCAATGGGCGCTCTTTTATATTTTTTAAGTAAAAACCACCAGTAAGGGGTTGAGGGTTTGGCCGGACTCTTACCAAACTTATTAAGAGAGTGCTAGCCTCACTCTCTCTTTTTATGGCGACAAGAAGACAAGAATTTTATATTAGAAAGTTGTGAGGAGGGGTGTATCCAAGACGAGCTAGCTTGAAAGCTCAGCTCAATCAAGCTGAGCTTAAGCTCAAAAATTTGGCTCGATCGAGCCGAGTTGATTTTTCAAGCTTGGAATGTGTTCAAGCCAAGTTTGAGCCAAGGCGTTTAATTCGGCTCTAAGCTCGGCTCGACTTGAATATTATATAAAAAATTAAAAAATATATTTAATTATTATGTATATAATATAAATTTGAGAATAACTATAAACACGAGCTACGGTTGAATAGTTAACTGGACCAACCCAACTTTTGCCTTGGGAAGATGTATTTATGGGAAAAAAAATCTTGTTAAATAATATACCACTTCACAAGGCAAAAAAGTGGGTTGCTCCGATTTACCAGTTAACCGGAGCTCATGTTGATAGTGATTCTCTATAAAATTTTAAAAATTATTTTTATTAAAAAATGTTTTTTTAATAAATCAAACTGAGCTCGAGCCAAGCCGAGTTGGGCTCGAGCTTGAATCAATTCAAACTCGAGCCAAGCTATTTGCTTTCGAGCCGAGTTATGAGCTGATTTTTTCAAGCAACATTTCAAGTCGAGCCTAGATTTAAAAAGTTCAAGCCGAGCCAAGCTGTCCCAAGCTCGACTCGAATACACCCCTAGTACTATTTGTGAGCCCACCAGAAAATTGAGAGTACAATAGAAGAAAGTGTAGTTAGCAAAATCCTTAATTTATAAATACGAAAAGAGACATACAATGGGCGCTTTTGACTCCACTCGATGGGTGTGCGGCACAGTGAAAAGGATCCAATGGGCGCTTTTTGGCTGTAAGTTGTTGCAAATTATTCTTTGCTAGGACAAAGATGATGAGTAGTGATTAGAGGACGCAAGGTCCTTTGTTAGCGAGAACCTAATCAAATTTCAATAGAAAATATTTATAGAAAAATTAATTTTTTAATCACAGTTAAATGAACACGTGTTGCCTTCGTAGGATGAGTATATAAATAAATAAAAACCAAAAATCAAAAATGACAAGAGAAAGATATTTTATATCGATGGAGGAAATAACGATGTGGAAAACAGGGCAGGGATTCTCTACAATGACATTGTAGACCAATTGAAAGGGATGTAGCGCAACTTGGTAGCGCCTTTGTTTTGGGTAAAAAATTTCATGGGTTTAGGTCGGAATGTGTACAAAATTGAAGGTTTTATGATATGATAAATTGAGATTTCATTGAGGTTGAATCCGTGAACCCTGGTCCTTTGAATTTTTTCTTGGCCATCAGCTTCCTCTAAACCTATAGACAGGAGGGCGGTCGTAGATCAAAGCACTCACCTTATGCCACTACCAGCACATTAAGGCAGAAAGTCTTCTTCCTGGATGTCAAACTCTCATCACCCAAGAGGACAAACAAGAAATGAGAGATATCATACCATTCTTACCTGTCCTTCCTTCTCAAACCAACTAGCTACTAAAGCATCTAGCTACTAGGCAGGAAGTCAGCCGCCGGCACCCGATTGCGTCTTGACCCCTATCCAATTTTTGGGCCAATTCCCCCTTCGTACTACCCAAAAATGAGATTCTTGCCGAATCCGAGTTTGCTGCTCTAACCATTACCAAACTAATACCTATTTTGTCTAGTACTTTAGGTGCTTGCGTAGCGTATAATGTCAATCTCGTAGTGGATCAATTCCAACAAGCCTTTCAAATAGTACTTTTTGTAATCGACTCTATTGCTTCTTCAATAAACGATCAGTTATTCATTTTCATATTATCATCTTCACCATTAGGGATAGCCAAATGTCCCAATGGAGGGGCATTTTGGAAAAAAGATTTAAATAATATTTTGGGTATAAAAATTTGAGGAACATTTTGGATTAAAAAAAGGAAAATAGTCACCTCCTCGGGCGAGGAGGTGAGTTACCGTCTCGTCCCCCCTTTTTGGGGCCACGTGTCCCTTTTTACTTCCATTAACTATGGTTAAGATTCAGTCACCCCTAGGGTTCACACATCTACACTTGGTTTTTTTTAAAAAAAATTAACCACATGAGGTGGTTAATTTTTTAACCATAGTTCAAAGGGTTTGTGAGTGCGAGGAGGAATAGTCCCCTCCTCGTCATGAGGAGAGGACTATTGCTCTTAAAAAAAATTGTGAGGGACACGTTGGGTATAGAAACATGATGCATGGATATTTTTAGAACCAAAAATTTTAAGGGTATTTTGAGTATAAAAAATTGAGGGCATTTTAGGTATGCAAATTTGAGGGATATTTTAGAAGAAAAAAAATGGAATATGGGCAAACTTAAGGAGCATATGGGTTCCAACCAAAAAGTAAAAAATAAAAAAATAAGGAGCATTTGGGTTAAAAAGTTTGTGAGAAGCATTTTTGATATAAAAATTTGACTTATGGGCATTTTGAGAACTAAAAAATATTCGAGAGATTTTGACTAAAGAAAAGATTTGAGGGATATTTTGGGTATAGAAACCTGACTTAAGAACAAGAATAACTTTAATGATATTTTGACCAAGAAAATATAAAAATATATATTTTTAATAATAAAAGGATATTATCCAATCGGACTGGTCGGATCGGGAACCTGCAGATCGATTCGATTATAAAAACTGTTTTATCTATTAATAAAGGACAGTTTTAAAATTAATTAAATTTCAATCAATTTTTTTAGGAAAAAAAGTTTCTTAAAATTAATAAAGGACAATTTTGAAATTAAACTAATTCAATTAATTTTTAAATATCATTCTCTTTATGTATTAGCAAAAATGGTATTTTTAAAATTAAGCTAAAATTCAATCAACCTTCAAAGTAACCATTACTTTATATATGAGTAAATGGTAGTTTTGAAATTAAGTAAAACTTAGTTAAAGTTTTGAACCCAGTTGTATAAGGACAGTTTTGGAATTAACTAAAATTCAACTCATATGTTTAAGGACAGCTTTGAAATTAACTAAAATTCAATCAACCTTTAAACCAAGAAAATAATAATTTTAGAATTAATAAAACTTCAATCAAACCTTTGAACCAATGAAAAGATAGTTTTGAAATTAATAAAACTTCAATTAACATTTTGAATACGCTCATCCTCATTATATTAAAACTATAAAATAAAGTGAATTAAAAATTTTTATCATTGGTTCATACCTTACAAAAAAAATCTTATTTTGTTTCATTAATGAAATTGCGTTCACCGATAATAAAAAAAAATAATCTAAGTTTTAACAACTACAACAATTGTTGATTTCAACATAAATCAATCCATCTTATTCACAAATGGTTTGAAAATTCACCCAAATTATAGGAAATTTAGTCAATGAATTGGAATATATGAATCTCAGATTTGTTTGATTTTTATGATTTTTGAGTTAAATTTAGGCTCTTATTGCTACATTTTTGTCCTTAGATTTTGATAGGGGCAAGACTTTTAACGTTTCCCTAGCTAGTTATAAATTTTTTATATCAATAAAGGACTTTAGATTATTTTTATTTTTAAATTTCGATATGTGTCTGCTGAGTGATTAACATTTGGATCAATTCATAGGCGGACCATCTGTGTTAGCTAGGTCCATGGAATATTTTGACAGAGTCTAATCCATAGTAAACACGTGAATGTGAAAAATTGCATGTGGGAAGCTTCATGAGGAAATGATATATGCAATTCAACACACCTCATTAAATTGATAGTTACAGGTAGTAAAGAACACCTACTCAATTGTAGTTCACAGGTCACTGTTTCTTGAATGTGATTATCGTAAATATTCAAGAATATGCACACATATATACCTACATTAATTATATATATATATATTGAGAGAGAAAGAGTGCCTTGATTAATGAGAAGGAGTAAATTACTGAAACCCATTTAGAAACACTTCACCTTAAATATGATATTGGAGAACAAGTGAGTTTTAACTTTGAATCTTTCAGTTACTTGTTACACTTGTCCATTGGTACCAGTGGCAATGTGTATCTCTGCTTAGGTGGTCCGGGCTTGATTCTCATGACTTTGTGTGACAGTTGAAAAGTTCACCCTTTAAAGTTGCTTCTAATGTCCAATGAACGATTCACTACAAATGGGTTGACCGTATTTCACAATACCACCCAAAAAAAAAAAGTACCATGTCAACTAAAGGCAGCACTGTTTTGAGATCAAAGAAGGAAGGATAAGGAGAAGTAGTGAGCTCATTTCCCAAAGAGATTTAGAACTAGATTCCCTGCATGGATCTAACCTGTTCATCATTCAAGCATGCCTAAAATGCTTCTTATGGCTCCCAAATTGTCATTAAACATAACCATAAAAACCAGATTTCAAAAATCAAAATCAAAAGAATAGGAATAAAGGTCCACTCACCCACCTCAATGGTTTCCTAGCAAGTAACAAATAGGGGACTTCATCAGGTCTTACCTTATTCTAATGGTGTGTTTAAGCATTATACTTGGAACTTTAGAGTTTCCAAGTACAGGAGAAACCACTAAAGTTGTCTCACTCTTCATGCTATCACAAAAATGAGAATGGTCATGCATGTTTGGAATATTGCTAGATTTTTAACATTTGGTATCAGAACTAGCACTATGTTTCAAGTTCGAGTCTTGAAGAAAGGGCTACTTGGACATTTTTTCAAGTTCCAGTCTTGAAAGGGGCAACTTGGAGAAAGGGTTACTTGGACGCCATGGGCCAGAGTAAGAGCTGCCATAGGAAAGGGCTACCAGAGTGTCATGGGCTAAATGGGCCATCGTAGAAATCAGCTATAGAGCGTGGTGGTATGTTATGATCCCCGATGGCTTATGAGCCTAACTAGTTTTACACTTCTTAATCATCCTAGGGCTTTTTAGAGTATTGGTTAGGTTCCTAACAGTTTCTATTATGCTGAATTCGCTTGTCATGATAATTTGTAGCCTCTTTGCAAGCATATGATCCTAAATTGGACTATAACTTGAGAAATAGACACCCCACAAAGAAGAAGAGCCCATATGGTATCTCATTGCAGAAGTGAATGAACCACAAAGGCTCAGCATTACTTGAAAACTGCTAATTCTAATGACAGGTGGTGACCCAGTCATTTTCTATTAAGGCATCTTCAAAAGTTCTGTTCATTCTAAGTAATGAAATAGTTCTTTTCACTATTGAAACATTCCTATCTCACCAGTAACACCATGAATTCAAGAACACTAAATGTGTGTAGAATCATTTAATTATATGTGCCTTGATCTGCTTTTGCCCCGCTTGACATAAAAATGATCGTTCGCCTCGTGATATTTGTTAGCTCACAGTAATAGGTCGGATTCGAAGCGGATCGGAGGATGCTTCTTTACTTTCATCGAATGGCCTTTGAGCAGCAAGTGTAATCTCTAAACAATGGGTTTTGTTGAAGTAGAAGATGTAGGTTGGGAATCAAATAATCCATATGCCCAAAGAGGTTTTGAATGATGGCCTGAACAGAATCGAAAGCGGTCGGTTTCTCGGATAACCGGTTTGGTATCTTGTTCTAAGGAACTGAACTCTATCAGAGGCAAAGTATCCTGATGAGCTTCATTGTAAGAAGTTGTTATCTTGAGAGATGGAGTAGTAATAGGAAACAATTCAAGTGGAATAGAAGGATCAGTGGCCTTAGAACTGGCAATGTTGCTGCTCCTGACCTGCCAGAATAAGTGGAACAAAAAGAAGACAATTCAGTTGAAGGTCACTTCATTGAGAATGGAGGGATCAATCAGGGAATGGCGAGTGTACCGCGTCGAAGAGGCTCGACCGACGCTTCTTCTTGTTTAGGCTCGTCTGTCGGAGAAAATACTTCTGTGCATGACTGGCCACTTGAGTTGGAGTCCTTGTAGTCACAAAGTTTTTTGAAATTCCTCTCCAGTCACCCTTCCCAAGCTTCTCAAGCCCAGCTAGAAATGCCTTGTGCTCCTCCTCAGTCCATGGAACACCTGACCACCCAGAAACCAAAAACATTCCCAACACCCAAATTATGAAAAAAAGAAAGGAAAATAATAAATAAACAACCATTCAGATTGACAAATTTTTTTTTCGAAGAAAGGACTAATTAAGATCTCTTTCTATTAATGGCGCCCCAAATTATAAGAAGAAATGTATAATTAATAAACAGAATTACAATCACTATCTCTTTTTTAATAAATAGAATTACTAAATAACTGAGATTGAATTATATAATTGTTGAATTACCATGGACTTGTTTAAGGATCCATGATCAAGAAACAAAATTTTAGTAGACATAGTAAAGCAACACAAAAAAATCACCATCATCACTATAGATTGTTGGGTACTAAGGTGAATTCCCTGCACAAATGGCCACAATGAAAAAAAAAATTGAATAAATATCTTTAAGAATCGCTTAGCTGAGAGGCGTTATGTTGAGTATTTCTTGAAGATAATCAAAGCTTCTACTTATGAAATTCAGTTCAGTTCAAATTCTCTATGATCAATGCCTATGAGTTTGCATTACTTGGTAGATGATGGGGTACTAAACCTCTTTTAGGATGCCCGAGGAAATATTAATTTTATATAAGTTAATTAGGGTCTATAATTAAATGTCCTACAGTCCTAATTTCAGTCGTGTTTGGAAAGCATAATAGTCTTAATCTTATTTATGACTACTCCAGTTTAGTCTCTTCCAATTTTGATTGGTTACATAATTGAGTTAATTCCTTAACTCTCTAGTTTGGCCTTTGGATTGGGTCTGGTTGATCTGGGCAGGTTTGAATCATTGCTCAACCAACAAAGACTAACCTCCTCTCCTGGCCCCTATTATAAGAGCCCGGTGGGTTGACCCAATCATTGATTCCGCCCCACGAGATTTCGGGCTTTTGCCCAAGGTTCGCGACGAATTAGTCTAGGGATACTCCCAAATGGCCAAATATATTCCCTAATCCTAACAGTGTATAACCAACTACTAAGGGCTAGGATTTGAGTTGGCTTAATTTGTCTTTTCTAATGCCAAATTAGCTCTAATCCTAACCGTTTAATAATTAAGATAAACGGTTAGGATTTGAGAGTATATTTGGGAGTATCCCTAGACTAATTCGTGACTAAAATCTACTGCCCAGCTCCCCTTGGCGGTGAACTCGAGCCACTAA
This sequence comes from Tetracentron sinense, assembly GCA_015143295.1. Classification (NCBI taxonomy): domain Eukaryota; kingdom Viridiplantae; phylum Streptophyta; class Magnoliopsida; order Trochodendrales; family Trochodendraceae; genus Tetracentron; species Tetracentron sinense. The sequence continues at coordinate 4,169,503 of CM026569.1, forward strand.
TTCGATCATCTTGATCAGACATCTTAAATCTGCTCCTATGATCATCTAATGTAGATCAACCAACACCCAAGGATGCAGGGACACATGGCCACCAATGGGCACGCGATCAATAGCATTATGCCAATGGACGACTCTGATTGAGTCAAAATAGGAGGTGACTCCTAATTTGACTCCATGACGATTTGTACTCCAACACCCAAGGTCGTGGGGACACGTGGCCACCCATGGTTACACGATCAACAGCGTCCGCCTATGGATGATTCTGATCAAGTTAAAATAGGAGGCGACCTCTAATGTGACTACGATGACCCTTGAAGCTTTTTTCTGGGCCATGTAGCACTAGGACTTTTAATGAGGCCTAGCTTGGGTCTGCATATTTGTAAGAATAAGCCCGGGCCTAGCCAGTTTATAAAAGACTTTTGTGGCCCGAATTTGGCCCGTTGACACCCTGGCATTCCCATTTACGTAATTAAGAGGAAAATTCATTGAGAAAGCAATAATAGAGCACAAAGAACACATGGAAAGTTGAAAATAACAGCAAAATAACCAAAAACTTCAAGGATGAACTTGGGTCCTGCTGAATAAAATCAAATGATAAAAATGTAGACAAAAAATCATCACAACACGCTCATTAAAAAAAAGAGACATTTGTATTGTATAGATTATGTATTGAAGAGAAAGAGAGAGAGATTTATGTCCTCACATACTAAGCTATTTAAGGAAATACTTTGGTTCTCTTACAAATCTTCAAGAATTCAAGAGACAATCATATATAATAAGAAGGCCCGAGACCGTTCCTGAAAAGACGCAATCTTATGGCATCAAAAATTTTGGGATGTTCTAGAATCCCACTTATTTTTTCATCCGGGAAAGACTTTTCATTCATCAATTAAAATAACTTGATTCAAGTAATATTACTTGAATAAGTAGAATTGTATGGTTCAGCTAAGTAACCTGACTCAAGTAAAATAACCTTATTCAAATAAAATAACTTGAAAGAGTTTTTATGGGATGAACAAGCAATGAAACTCTAGGGCATCCCATGATTTTTAATACTTTAGGATTGTGTCTTCTTAGGAACGGTCTCGGGTTGCCTTATGACAGGTCTCACTAGCATTTTTCATATGATGATAACATGAAAACATACAAAGTGATAAGAAAACAATCATCCCCTAAAAAATACAACAAAATTCATTCTAAGTAAACCAGAGAAAAAAAAAAAAAAAAACTGAAAAGTATAAGCTAAACACTAACAATGTATAATAATGAGTGATAGAAGGAGAAGTCAATTCATACTCACCCTTCTTCCTCTCTTGGGTTTGACCAAGGAGACTATCAGAGAGGTACCCATTACACACTCTATCAGAATTATCATTGACGGAAACACGCGACGAAGATGACGAAGAAGAAGGTGATGCTGATGAGGCTAATGCTGAAGATGACAAGCAGTCCATGCTAAAACACTTTTTCATGGCAAGAGAAGATGAAGAAGGTATGCCAAGTTGCACCCCAAAGAGCCTTAGTCCACCAGAGACACTCCCTTTGTAATTGCTGCAAGTTCTTAAATTATGGCCAATGTTCCCACAATGTGAACATTTCCTGCCCATTCTCACCCAGACAAATCCCACCTTCACAATCTAACTACAGACACCCCAAAACACTCAAAACTCAGAGAGAGAGAGAGAGAGAGAGAGAAAGAGGTCTCACTACTAACTAATATGGTTGCTGGTATATATGATGATGGGGGAGGTAGGGTTTATTTATTTATTTTTAAAAATGGAGGATTGGATGGACATAGTTTTTTGTTGGATATTTTTCTACCTTGGGTTTTGTAACAAAAAGAATATACAAGTAAAAAAAAGGCATACAGCTCTCTCTCTCTCTCTCTCTCTCTCTCTCTCTCTCTCTCTCTCCCCTTCTTGATTGTGTGTATGAAAAAAGCTTATCCTATAGGTTGGCATCTTTAGTGTGTAGTACATATGTAAGGTGGGGACCTATTGAGATTTGTTTTCATTCATGCATTATACAACAAATACACAGAATATGATATCAAATCACAGCCAATTGCAATTGAATTCAAGTGAATTCAATTGCATATGTGTCATGTATGGATTGGAGGAGGGAAAAAAAGCCGAAAAAATCAAATTCAATTTTGTTTTCTCTTCCAATCCATATTTGACACCTATGCAATTGAATTCACTTGAATTCAATTGCAATTGGCTGTGATCTGATCTCATAAAATATGTCTGGTACTGAGAGTAGAAAGTTTGTAGTTGCCCCTATGATCATGTACATGGCTATCTTGGTCATATGATTGACTCTTGCAACAAGAATCTTGTTTGTTTTGTTTGACCTGATTGATGAGTATGTGTGGTTGTGGGTATATAAAGATGATCTATACAATAATCTTGTTTCTATACTACAAACTACAGATCCTGTTTCAGCAAGTAAGACATAATACTTATGTCATACCCCAAACCTATGTGCACGTTTACTTTATGGGGAGTACATATAAAGAAATTATAGAGAGAGAGAGAGAGATCTAGAGAGAGAGAGATCTAGAGAGAGAGAGGGTGGTTGAGAGAAGACAAGATCCACCAATGGTTGGAGGTGGGTAGCTAGAATACTTGGAGAAGGGGCAAGAGGTATCACAATAAAGGAGAATTAGGAAGTTGATGTTGATAATCCAACACTACTTTAATAAGAAATTCTCTAACAATATATCCATGCTTTGCATGATTGAGCCCCAAAAGGAAATTGCGTAAATTGACTTTGAATGTTTTGTTTGTCCAATTTCTTAATTAGTTAAACAAGAACAACTCTGAAACTTGAGATATGCCAATGAATTTACCCAAAATCCTTCAACCCTTTTCTCTTCTGGAATAAAACCCCATTAAACTCATACAAGCCATCCAACCAATGGATCAAAAGTCTTTGAAAACGCAATGAAATGCTCAATTTTACAAGCAATGCCCAATTTTTTTTTTTATTGTCAGCCAAATGATCAAAACCATCAAAATGGTGTCGGTTAGGGGCTGTAGCCCATGAATTGGATGCTCTAGATTGCTGCCATGTGTACTTGTTGGGTCACTAATAGCCGAATATACGATCTACTAATTGGTATAACTTATTCTTCTTCTTAATTTAATCTTCCAATCAAAACAAATGAGAGAACACTATTCAAACCAGATTGACATTTCACCTCTTTTTGTCTTCTTTTATGTAAGACAATGACTTTAGCTTTATTGCCATGGTCATTGCTGAACACATGGGATTTGAATAAAGACATTACAAGAGGATATTCTTTCCACATATAATTAAGCTTATATGCATAAATCAGCACATTATAATTATATATAGATGAAGACTAGGATAATATATCTTATAGATCCTTCTTTTCAGAGAGATAGATGTCTTCCTCTTCTTGCCTTTTGTCTGTCTTAGTGGTATTATAGATGGGCCATCTTGATAAGTGTTGGGTTTCATAATCAAATATATCTAAAGACCAAGTTGAGCAAAATTTTAAAGTGCTTCTCACCATTAGAACTAGAAAACACCACCATCTACCTATTACATTCACACCCATCTGTCATTATCATGGAGGGGAATCTTTCTTTCAAAGAAAAAGAGAAGAGAATGCTGTTGAGGATGTTAAGTGGCTTTGTTTTATTTGTACAATAGAATAAAAAGTTGGGATTTTCCTCTTTCATCTATAGTTTCCTTTAGGGTAAAGCTAGAACAAGCTTGGTGTCTTACCTTTTTTCTTTTTGAACTCTAGCAAATGATCAGTCTCTTTTCAAGTTCAATGGAGAACAGTCAGCAGAATATTAATGATCAATTGATATCTTAATATTATCCTAAAGACAATTCCATAATTGCATTATCGTCCAATACATGCGTGACAGTCGACTGATAGCTCTCCATACAATTTCTAAATTAATACTTGATGGAAGTCTTTGCAAGTTTTCCCTATGTCATATGCTCTGATTAGTGGCTTAAACTTTGGTTAAAAAACAAAGGGCCACAAATTGTTTGCTTTCTTTCTTTCTTGTATTATCAGTTGGAGAAGGCAAAGCATTTCATCTAAAATGGTCTTTGATATTTTCAGGGGCTTTTGCAGTACAAGAAGAACCCTTATGCCAAAAAAAAAGTACAAGTACCCATTTGTACAAGTTAAATATTGAGTACAATTATCATTTAGAGGTGATGCATCATGCATAGGTAATGTCTTGTGTGTAGTGCCCTTCAACTTGATAGCTAGAAGCATCCCCTACAGTAAGGCATGCAATTCAGAAGCCATGAGCAGGTGCACCTAAGAACTAAGAGGGCACTCCATGATCCCGATCAAAAGCCTTCATTCATATGATCAAACTGAATGATTTACAGTATTTTTTGTATGTCGTACGCATGGCACACGTGTCATGGATCGAGTAATCTAGACATTAGGCCATCCTCTGCTATGGCCATGGCCTAAAATTCACAAGCTTTGATCATCTTAACTATCTGACCTAGAGCCTCATTTAGGCAGTTAAAGAAAAATAATGCAATGAAACTTTTTGACATGTTTGATCTATGGGATAAAATTAGGCAGTTTTTGAAACTTTCTGACATGTTTGATCAAGAGCCTCATTTAGGCTGTCAAAGGGATAAAATTTGCGAAGGCGCTGATTCGACGGTTTTGATAGCCAAGTTTGTGTTATGCTAATCCAAGGGTGATCTCATTTTTCAAAAATTCAAACCAACAGCTATTTGACTAAGTGTACAGCATTTGCCTCAGACTCAATTTTAACCAATAAGAGAACCTTTTTTGTATATACCAACAGGCTTTCATACATGAACACATGTTTTATGAGGTAAGATCACATACCTACTTGCAATCATTGAAAACTAGGGTTAGGTTATATGTGTTGGGGAGAAAATTTCTAAGGTTTGATCATGAAGGAATTGTAAAGTTGGAAAAGCAACCACATGGGTCACATTCAAAGTAAGGACCTCAGCCACTACTTATATAGGATGAATGCCTGTGCCTTTCATCTTATTTGGATATATTATATTATTGTAATAACGCGTCATTATGCCGCTAAATCTGACTCAATGAACACAAGATGACATCACAAACCATTTTCTAAATTTAGACCTGGATTGCCGTAGAGTCACTAATATATGAGCACATTGGATCGATCTTTCTTTGTATTTGTTTGTTTTAGTTCTACTTTTTGCAGGAGAGAAGTAAGAGCCCACAGTATCAATTTTACTAATCTTAGTTAATATTCCTTAATGTTAGGTACGATCATAATTTCAATCTTTATATGGCATGTGATACAATGTACTCAAGATTGTGAAAATGCCATAATCTCTTCTTTTAGGGTCCGTTCTTTTGTCAAGACTTATGAAGTCCGGCTCTTTGCAAGTCTTATTGTTTGACAATATGCATTTTCTTTTGAAAATTAGATGTCTTATGCTTTTTTATCTCTTGGGTTGTAATTCCCGTAAGACTTAAAATGAGCAAAATGAATGATTCAAATCTCATATAAAATGATAATACTTGAAATCTCACGATGGTAAAACTTGGTAAGAATAGAAACCTTTACAAAGTGACTCAAATTTCCTAACTACCATGATAAAATGCAAAGTGTCAAGCTTTGTAAGTCTTAGCAAAAGAACAGACCCTTAAAGAATACCAAAAACAAAAGTGGAATTGTTAAGTTCTTGATGTTCAGGAACTACTTTCATACAGAAATAGTTCTTAATAGTAATAGTTTCATACAGTAATATTCACATCTTCAGAGAATTGAATGCTGCTACGGATTGGCTAGCTAATAATGCGTCTCTCTCCCAAAACTCATGTATTTTTAATTTTTTGGCGGAAGTTCCCACTACAGGAAGAGGTATCTTAAGAATATTTTTTTTTGGGTTTTGGTAATTCTCAAATTATGTAATTTTATTGTGCTGGGGTTTCTGTTTTATGTCCCCCCTTGCTCTTTGCTTGATTGTAACCCCTTTTTTCTATCTAAAATACAGGTAGGAGACTGCCAAACAACCCCCCCCCCCCCCTACTCTCCGCTAGATGGATTAAAGAAAATAAAACAGTTAGGAGAGAAGGTATAAACAGGCTAAACATTAGAATGAGTACAAGTAACCAGTTATAATTAAGCATTCTTGTTTCCCACCTTGTGGGTTTCCAATCAGAAGACACTTGCAAAACAAACAAACAAAAAATCAGAAGACACTAACCAATAATTACTACCTGTTCCCAGCAAAAAATAATAATAATAACAATAATTACTTCCTGTTCAAGATTGTGACTGTTTGGAAGGAAATTCAAATATGGGTTGGGGATGGGTGTCCCAACCTAGTTGGATAGAAACAGAACTTCTATGGTCATTAACCACTTTCCATGTTTATAGAACTATTATAGAGAAATCATTTACGGAAAAGAGAATGCAGAGGTGATGGTTAGTCCGATTTCCGGAATAAATTACACTAACAAATAGTTTTTAATTTGGAAATGGAATTCATGGGTACGTTAACTATTTCCCTTTTATTTATGGTGCCCACCTAAAATCAGTCCCATCTATTTAGATATCATTTTACACAATTGGTCATTGAGGGACAGTTAAGATTTTCCGGAAGGAAATACAATTAGAGAAGGATATGTAACTTGCTCAATCCTTACATTTGGACCCATGATATGCAGATACTTAGTGAACCCAAAAAAAAAATTATATGCAGATACTTCCATATGTTTAGTGGATCTACCAACATACTAACATTGAAATGATGCTTCAGATATTTCATAGAGCCTTGCAGGATACTGTTTTTCCATATATCGTAGTGTAGTATTGATTTCCAACACTTTCTTATCTCATTCGCTGTATTAAAAAAAAAGGACATGTTCTCAAAACTCTTACCATGTGGACTACAAATACTATGAAACCAGTGTAGAGAGGACTGAGTTCATAACCAGTACAGTTTTTTGAACATTGGAATAGTTATCTTGCATACCTTCAATTTTACTAGGGAGGATGTATTTGCAAGAAAGTGAAAATCTAGCACACCTAAGTTGCAACATTCTTCTTCCTGGAAATGTAGCAGGAGATTCAAATGTAAGATAGGTAACAAAGTGCATACAGAATATGGGTTGTGTTAGTATAATAGTTCTTTCGATCATTAGCCATTTAGCTGACACCTTTTTTTTTGTATAAAGTTCATTGTTTTGGAGAAACACGATTGCACAGCAGAATGCACTTAGTCTAACATGTTCTTCACAGAAAGTTATATTTAGAAATATTTATGTAACCGTAAATCAAACTTTTGAATACAGTGATGAACAGATATGTAAACCGTAGTTCGTCAATAACCAAGGAGGAAGAGGAGATGCCCTATCAAGTGGCAAAGTGATGGCATAGTGGCATATATGGGAATCGAGGAATGAGTCTCTAATGGCTTACTACAAAATCCACTCATTTTATGGATTTCTTTTTTTTTTGGGTAATGGAGGGTGTCCCAAACCCTTCGAGGCAAGGATTAGTTCCTTTGGGTGTCCGCACCAACCAACTAGGAATTTTCCCTACAGAAACCAAGGTAAGTCGAGGAGTGAGAGTTGAACACAACTACAAGCTGTTATGAAAGTAATGCACTGGTTTTTTTTTTCGATCCCAGAGGTCTAAGAGGTCCAGAATCAAACACTTTGGTGAAGCAGGGACAATCCCAACGAGAACGAGGTAAAATTTAACTGCCATGAGCAGTTAAGTTAGATGAATCAGTTGCAGGATTTGGAGAAGTGGCAAGGACCTACATAGGAAGATTTGGAAGAGTTCTTTGCTGGCTTGTTAGACATGCCACTTGAGAAATTGTCTGTAACTTTTGGAATTGTATTTATTTTCTTATAGATAACAAGAATAACCATTACTGAAGACCACTTTTTTACTTTTGTTCTTTACCAGTATAAGGGGATCCTTGAATGTGTATCGTTATAACGTCGTTACACCATCTGATCACAGTCTCAGTTTTCAAAATTGTTGTTTGCAGTTGTGGGGGCACAATTTGATCTAAGAAGCTGGTGGGTACCACCCATTACAACGCAGTCGGGACCAGGTAGATTACAAGATTTGATACCTAGTTAGTACCAATGACGAAAGTGGGAAGATCTTGAAGATCAAAGAACAACAGTTAGGTTCATGTTCTGACAGCAGAGGATACTGAGGTATGGATTTCTAAGAACTGTTTGTCCACCTTGTGGATAGAAAAAAACGAGGCTCTTCCTTTCTTGATTATCTGTTTCTGCTGTTTTTTCTGATTTTGAAGCTTCCATAACTTTAGCTACGCCAGAATATGGACTGGAAATACACAGATTAAGATTAGCAAAAATTTGGATCAGCAACCTGTTAATGAAAACTGCCTCTTGATTCATTCAAAGAACTTTTCAACCAAGCTCTGCATTGCAGCTTAGTATCAGTTCCTTTTCTCCCAAATGAATTACAAAACCTTATAATCCCGTCTTCCCTATTACCATACAAGCAAAAATCTTGAGGGCATCAGATACAGTAAAAGGAAAAGAAAAAAAAGGTAAATACAAGTATATTTGTGTAGTGTGGCATGCTGTTTAGGAATCATGCTCATATGAGGCCCTCCTAGTCTGTTCTCTCTCCCAGTAACCTGCCCTTAGTACCTCATAGGAGAGCTTCCCACTTAACCTTTCCAATGGCTCATTCAAGATTGGACCACTGAATTGTTGATGCTGCTGCTGCTGTTCTCGCCACATCCTTCCACTCCTGCTGCCCGTATCATGCCCAGGGGTTGACATGTGATTTGAGTCCATGACCATGTCACCTTCCAGTATGCGAAGCACCTTTCCCAAAGAACATAAAACAAGAAATAAGAAAAGCCTCGGCAAAAACACGATGATTAACTGGTCTACGTTGCTCTAAAATGATGACATTAAAGGTATGTTTGGTTACGAGAAAATAGGTGAAAACATAGAAAATAATAGAATATAAAATTTTGGATTTCTAATACAATTCTTAGTTGGGTTTTGTCCAATTTTCTTTTCTTTTCACTTATTTTCTCGGCAATCAAACATAGGGTAAAGGGAGAGATTTGATGTACCCGCCACAAGGAAATGGTCTACCAAAGGCATACTATGAATGGGCCAGAAGGCCCAGAACCACCTTCTGATAGGCTCTATTTTGGAATCTACTACAACTAAAACATTGGCAAGATCACATGATCAGAGCATCCCATGTTACTAACTTCTTTATGGACATACAACAAATACTTTGAGCTGACAGAAGAATGCTAGATTATATGGTTGCAATAATCCAAATGGTTGATTTTTTACCAGGAAATCAAAGGTATTCAAGTCGAATGGTAATTGCTACTTCCCAGCAGGGGCAAGATTAAATAGTGGAGAAACAACTTTTTTGCAAAGTTAAACCCCAACATGTTTTGGGGCTATTCAACAGATGTTACACACACTACAAGGCAGTGAGGCACAAAGCAGGTATCAAATGCATGAGAACTCCCAACATGTTGCATGGGCCAATAATTTGCATGAGTTTTAATTTGGGCAAATTACATCCATATATCCCCTCTTCTATTCCTCTTGGTGATTTGGATATGATCAGCAAATCTTGAAAGGTGAGTTAAAATTCTCTCTTACCTGAGACATACGAGGCCTTGAATGAGGATCCCGTCGGATGCACAGCGATGCAGCCTGCAGCATGTAGTAGACCTCATGTTCTGAATAGTGGTTCCCCAAGCGTGGGTCAACCAGTTCGTCCATGGCATATTCTTCTAGTAAAGGGCGTGCCTGCACCAGATTTGAAACATGAGCAACAACCAAGGACATAAAAAAGACCAAAAAAACCTTTACTCATGGAGGGCCAAGATCAACTGGAAGATTTGGAATGCTCCCCTTTTCTTGCAAGCGGTTTGTTTCCTATTTTATTTCAGAAAACCTTATTTCTAAACTGTTCATCCATAATCCTTAGTTGTAGAGAAACTAAAACTGTCCAACTTATACCCATTCAGTGAGACACTGCTGGCCCTTAGGCCGGTCAATGTCCACAGCTTTCCTTCCAGTGACAAGCTCCACCAATACAACCCCGAAGGAATAGACATCAGCTTTTTCGGTGATTTGGCCACTTTGAGCGTATTCTGGAGCCAAGTACCTACATAGGGGCAATATAACTGATTTAATTTTATCATCATTGCTTCCTGGCAGTATAACTTATAAGAAAAAGGCATCTTTCAATGTTTACCCGAATGTTCCGATAACTCTTGTTTCTACACCCATTTCTCCATCCGGCTGCCACCTTGCCAGGCCGAAATCTCCAACCTTTCAAAATCAGAAATTGGAGTCAGATCTGAACACTCTATGTCCTTCTGTTAAGATTAGCAAGTTAAAGATACATATTCATGCACCTGTGAATCATAGGAAATAGCAATGTCTTGATATGCAAATGCATTGGAGCATCAATGATAACATGCTTCTTGTCTTGTGCTTCTGATTTTTAACATTTAGGATTAGCCAATTAGGAAAAATTTATGACTAAAATAACAGTTTCAAGGTACATAAGGGATTCTGCCAAACCCGCTATGTAACCTCCGGTACGGTACTGAATTTTTTCCCTAGTCGTTTTTCGTAAAAATGACATTTTATTTTAAAGGAAAATGTCATGTGAAAGGTGGTTGTTAGTAAACAACCATTTCTAGGTCGTTTACAGTTTTTTATATATAAAAAAAGACAAGTTTGTGGTCGTTTATACTAAAAAACAACCATTTTTTATTCGCTATGCAAATTTTACACTTCGGTCATTGTATTGTGTAAGTCCCTGCCAAAATCAATATGTATCAAGCAATACGCATCGGTTTCGACGATTTTTATTTCCATGGAACAAATGGCTTGGGTTAGTCTTGGGATAAGAAGCCATGTCTTGTACAATGGAGTCTTGTGTTTTGATCTTTCATTGATTGTCCAATTACATTCTATAAACACATTCATTGTATTACAGTATGTGATATTATTATTATCTAGACTGATAAACTCCTATAAGTTCACCCAATTTTCCACATACAAAAAAGGTCTAATAGTTCAAATCGCAATTAATTTACAATTTAGCGAATAATTATTTTGATTATTATTTATTCCATCAAACATAGGTATTCTATCATCACCACATTTTATTTCTAGCAGTTACAATTTACAAGGACAATTTTGATTTACTGCGTTAGATGCGTAGAAAACTGCCCATTAACGTGTTTGGATTCCACTAAGTTTGCTATTGAGTTAGATGACTTAGGGATTTTGGATTTAAACGGTATTTCAGTAAGAGCCTCTATCTTCATTTGCAAGAGAAATAGAGAACCGGACTTTTGACCTAAATCATCTCTTGGCATCTCATCCTGTATACATTACATGTTCCCTCCGAAATACTGGATCTATCAATGGAGTGGAGGCTTTGTAGCTCAATAGGTTTTGACTCTTGCATTTTCTAGCCAAAAGCAATTAATAGATAATTAGATACACAGTACTTATTTTGAGAGAGTTTATATATTTGACTATTGATATCTTGATTCCTTATCTCTCTGAATCTTTCTTAAGATTTAATTGAAAAATTCTCATTGTTATGGATTTGAATGATGTTAAGTTTTTCACAAGATCTCACAACTGGAAGATGATCTTAGTTGCAAACTTGCAATCATAGTAGCTTTGACTTAGCTCACTTACCAGATCAGAAGAGTTTTTGCAAGGTTTATTTATTTCATTGCCATGTATAGTTAGTAAGTTCACGAACTATTCGCGATTAATTCTCGAACTAAACGTATTAGTCGTTGACCGTTCTATTCGCCCGTCATATTCAATCATACGGGAAAATTTGCAGATATTTGAAACGCCCCGAATAGGTCGCGAATATTTGAAATGGCCGTTCTATTCGCCCATTCTCTCCAATCTGATTTACATTATCCCTCTTCCGTGCTCCCTGCCTCACCTTTTCTCTCATCTCTTTTTCTCACTGATTCATCCTCATGGCCTCACCGTCTCACTACAGCAGCCATTTACGACTAATACCAGACTGGCCACCACTCACTGCCAAACTGATATTCTCTCTCTCTTGGTGGTGGGAAGTTTTGGCACATTCAAATATGCAAGGAATCTAGCGGCAAAGAGTTCAGATTGATGATATTAGACAAATCCAAAGCTTAGAAAAGATAGAGAAAGTGTATTCATTTGTTTGAGTTTAACAAATAATATTTCGTTTGATTTGAAGCTTTGGGTTAATGAGATTTTTCAAAAATCTAGGTTTTAGGTCCCTTCACTTTCGCTGCCTCTCAATTTCTCTCCAGCAAAAGTACGGTGATAGATTCTAGGGTTTCATGATTTTTTGGAAGGTTCTAGGGTTTCATGTTGCTTCATCTCATGCCTGAAACCTATAGAGACAGAACGGTTCTTCAATGGAGGAGAAAATGATTACAAAGATGGGCAATATATTAGCAGAGAATTCTATTACAGGAAGCAAAAGATTCTGTTTTTTTTTACTTTTCTTCTTTCCTCTTCCTCTGATTCTCCTTAAATTTGTATTCCATTGTAATTATCAATTCCTCTACTAGGAGGAAGAGCCAATATTTGCAGATGAGAAATTGAAGAAACACGCAAAAAAACACTCTGAAATTACAAACCCCAAACAAGATTAGTTGGGGACAATATTTGGTTGTACTTGTAAGAGGAAAGACGAGGAGATTCTTGGAGAAGAAGCTTTTAGAGGATATGGTGAGGAATCTTTTAGAGTAGAAAAAGTAGATTAAGAAGTAGAATTTTACTTTAGAAATGCATAATTAGATAGAAGATTAATAAATTTATATTATTAGACATTTATTACAACAATAATATTTATGTGGAATTACTTTTTAGAATTTGAAATTTGAAATTATATGTCATGAGAATTATAGATATTTTTATTTTCAGATTTTGAGTTTAATTTAATTACATTTTATTTATATTTTTAAGTTATCTATCTCTATATTTGTGATTACACGGTCAAGTGTAATAGTATACAGCCAAATTTTTCAACGAATTTTAAGTGTTGCACATATTATACTCGAATTATTCCCGTATCGTACTTTTGACGTCTTGAGTTTTTTTCGCCGAATTTTTGAACAAATTATTGAATGGCTATTCCGAATTATACTCAAATACTTCCCGTACCGATTTTTTGCCGTACGCCGAATTACTAACTATGACATAGAGAGATTCTATGACTTAACAATCTTAAAAGTTATAAAATCAGAGTGTTCTAAATATATGTAAAAGGGTATGCAATTTTGATAAAATAGTTGTAGAAGATGCAACACCATGCAAATACACTCACACGTTTAAAATTTTCAGTGAAAGAAAGATGATGAGAGAGCTTTCATACTAGTGGTTCAAAATCATGGGTGATGAGGATATTGTTTGGCCGCATATCACGGTGGACAATGCAACCCACTCTACATTCTTCATGAAGGTATCGTAACCCTCGAGCAGCTCCAACTGCAATTCTTTGCCTCGCGGACCATTCTAATGGATCTTGATTGCGTCCTGCAAATTCCCAAGCCTTTTATTAATAAATTTGGAGAGCAAAAAACAAAAACATCATCAATTCATAATGGCAACATATTTTAGGATATTATTGATGCACAGAATGCACTCCCTATTTCCAAACTGCATCGCATGACTCATTCTTACCAAGTTCAGATGAAAAGAGCTCTCCCTCCCTCCCTCCCTCCCTTTGAACATATCGTTATAATTAATTGTTTGGTATAAAGGACACCATAAACAGAAAACACGGTCCTCATAGAATGGAATGGCAGAGCAGGGTTCGCATAGGCAATCCTGAATAGTTGGGAGATGGCTTGCATGATGACAATGATGATGATCCCCTAACTAAATAAAAGGCTAGAGAAATGCTGGCCCCGGATACAGACATCCAAACTCTCACTGTGGTAGCAACATGAGTTGCTACTTTTTCCTGTTATCTTTACAACTGGTTGAAACCATAACTTCTTCAGAAAAATTGTGTTCTTAACCTGGTTAAAGGGGTAACAACGACAAGTGCCACTACCACAATGAGTTTGGAAGTCTACGTCTGGGACTAGCAAGCCTCTAAAAGGCTTGGGGGATAAAAAGGCTAGGAACTTATTGGACATTCAGGTCAGCTTATTTCAGTCAAAATCCTCAAGTTTCACTGCTGTTTGAAATTTGAGAATTAAGTATGCTAAATTCTGTGTTATAGAATGGTAATCTCAAAGAACTAATATAAGTTGCTTTATCAATCCTGAAGGAAGGAGGTGATTCTATCATGATGACATACGATGCCTCTTATTAATTTGTATGAATTAAATGCATTTGCATAGTCATAGTGCTAAGTTTTCCATAATGGATTAAGATAAATTACCGTAAAGATGAGTATCCAGCGACCCATTGCAGATATACTCATACACCAGCAACCTTCTTCTGTCCTCAACACAGAACCCAATCAGCATCACAACATTTCGGTGTTGTGCACAGCTTAGGACCTCCACTTCCGAGCAAAATTCAAGATCCCCCTGAGAACTAGCTAGTTTGTGTTGTTTGACAGCAACTGCCTGGCCATCTGGTAAGACCCCTCGGTGGACAGATCCAAACCCACCTTCAGCCAAGAAATTGGCTTGTGAAAATCCACCCGTAGCAAGTTCCAGTTCAGCATAGCTGAACCACCTTGGAGGTTTTCCAAATACAGGTGCTTTGTGCTGACATATTGAACACAATGGAGGCGGGCCTGAAGGTGCATTTCTGGATAGTGAAATTGCTTCTCTCACATTTCCACTGAAGTCCATATCAGGCCTAAAGTTCATCATTCCAATTCTGGCTTCTCGATCAAGTCTAGTGAATTTCTCCAGCAAGGCTTTAGTTGTGGAAGTTTGAGCTTTGTCATTGGGTCTTTGTGAGCTTTCCTCAACATGTTTTAAGGATTGGCGGCCAGAGTTGAGAATTTCTTCCATCCATGGCCGGAAGCCGAAACTTATTGAAGGGCTCAGATTTTCGCTGTCTGTGTCTGAGCTTGATTCATCTATATCCCAGTTTTCTTTTGTGCCTAGTAACTCCTCTTTCTTCAGGTCTTTGTTTGTTGCAGAGATGAAAAATGGTGAAGTTCCTGGATCTGAGCTTGATACTGATGACGTTCCAACTTCAGTTGCAGTGAATGGTGTCCCTAGTTCGGGACTACTTATCGGAGTCACGACTGGCCCTCGAATGAAATTCAACAGATCAGTGTTATTTTCTTGATGTTCCTTGGTTTCTTCCTTTAACTCAGGAGGTAATGGACAGGCCACTTCAGGTTCTTTTTCAGGTGATCCAACCAAATTCAAACGAAGAACTTTCGGCTGCAAACGTTTCATAACCACAATGTTGCATTGCAGCTCTTCCATGCAGCGTTTCTCCTCATGTTTCAGATGTCTATACAGGGAAGCCATTAAGAACTAAATTAAAAGCAAGGAGGGTATGAGGGATGGACCAAGAAATAAAATATATGAGAATTTGACAAAGAAATAGCAGAGCTTTGTGCAGTCAAAAGTCCATATCACTTCAAAGTCACATACATCTAAATTGCATGCATTAGAAGAAAAAAAAAGGTTTTATCCTATATTATTACTTGTCCAGTACAACCCAGTTAGCTTGAGCTCTCTTGGCTTCTGCAGCCACTGCTCCACATGGTGATCCAGAAACAATTTTTATCTTGACATTTACCTGTGAGACAAGAAATGGCAGATAGAAAACATTCAGTAGTGAACAGGGAGTATGTAAAACACTAAATATAGGAAAATTAACTGAGGCACTGACCTTGTTTGGATCATAAACATCATGGAGCTGAAGCATCATTTGGGAGCAGGAATCTGTAATATTACACTTCCGCTCTGTACTGGTTCCTGAGTGAGTCTTCCTGTGGCCACTGGCACAATCTCCAGCAAATCTCGGAAAGACCCATAGTTTTCTACCTGAAGAATGTAATTAAATGTTCCCGTTAGTCAATATCATCACCTGCCAGCATGTTAACAAAGTGGGGCAAAGAGGGAAAAAAAAAAAGGGCAAGTCCTGTAGAGCTTAGAACCTCTACATTTCAGAAACTCAAATTCACCTTGATAACAGATCATTTGATTTCAATGTATCTATTCCATAAGCTTGGTGAGAAACTCATGGACTTGGATGATCACTAAAAACTATGGAGTTCTGGTCATTCCAGGCCAAAGATTAATACGCGGAACACTGGTAATATACAGAGAAAATAGCCATCCCCAGGTAAACATAAAATCAAAAAAATGAGAAATTTTCCATTTCAAGCTTTCCATAAACAATTAAACCTCAAATCACCCAAAGCATAAAACTGGTAATGTCTGGAAAAATTTCCATGCTTCGAACAGTTACAGTATCTATCCTAGTAACCAGTCTCTACTCTACTGAGAGTACTAATGAATAATCAGCTTTGAACGCATCAAAAGAAAAGCAAGAGCAAAAACTAAAGGCAAAACTTCATCAGGTAATCAAAATGTATTAGGCAGAACAGGGTACCTGAACTGTGTGCAGGTATGACCACAAGCAGCGTAATGCAGTCCCCAGGTTGAACAACGTGAGATAAAGCCCATAGAAGAGCAGTCTTTGAAATTTCCTGCGACGCCTTAACGGCAACGATAACCTTCTCAACAGCATCCGATCCCTTCTCCTTCTTCCCACGCTTCTGTTGCAGACTCATCAGATCTATCAAATTTTATCCACCTCTTTCTTCAATAGATCCAGTCTTCCAAACCCATCACAGAATTACCAATTTCTTTCTCAGGAGCAGAGCTCAGAAAGAAAAAGAAAAAAAATAAAGCCCAGATGAGGAAGAAGGATGGCTATTGGAAACAACGAAACTTTGCACTATTGATCTGCCCCCACCAAGTTTGAAATAAAGACAAGAACCCTAACCGTGCTGATTGTTTTATCCAGTAATGGCAAATTCGGATGACAAGACGCTTTTAACCCATTCAGATGAAATTGCTATTGAAAAGCAGAAGATGCTTTTGTAATGGAGCTGTTACTCTACCATTTAAAATATGCCCTCTTTTCTTCTTTCTTGCAACAGAACTCCTTGTGAAACCCTAGAAATAGTCAATTCATCCTTTTGTTTTTTTTGGCTTTCCTTATTGATGTGCCAAGAAATCTTGCATGGATATTCCGCATTTAGTAACAGTAATCTTAAGTGGAGAAACGAATAAGACGAACAATTTCTGGCCTGAAAACAAGAAATTGCGGCTAAATGAGGTCTGTTTATCTTTAATGGAGACAGAAGCCTTAAAGGAGAAGCATCAGAACAATGTTTTGATGAAATGTACTATGAAAATTACAAAGTATTGGCCTTTCATCCAAACCTTCAAATCGCAGAGTCAAAAGGGTGAAATAAACAGCAGTAGCTCGGTGAATGAGCTGGTTTTAGATCTAAATAAGATATTTCTCTCAGTAAAAATGAGGAAACGTTCGATCAGTGATCACAGATTCTCTGCAGGAACTAGCTCCGCATCTCCATGTCCAACCAAAACAATCAAATCACCGAAATGACAAAGATGAATCGCTTTTGTTACAGGAAATGACACAGAATTTCTGCTACTAAATCAGAGTTTGAACCGAAAGCAGCTCTATAAACTTAAAATCATAAATGCGGACGAATCGAAATATAAAGTTCTAATCAATCTAATAGCCTTAAATCGATCAGCTTCAGAACTTCAAATCATAATCATGGACAACTCTTCGAATTGACTAAACCTTTCCATTACAAAACCTCTAAATCTTCGAACCTGACGGCCAAATAATGTAGAAACTCAGTTTCCGCAACTTGGAACTTCATCACGCATCAAAATCCAGCCGAACTGAAGCAAACTATTAGTATCCGCTTCACTATCACAGATCAAGAACCGAAAAAGTGATAATCACGACGAACAACCTCCAAATCGAACAGAAAACCACTAGACTGATGAAAGAAAAAGCTTCCAATTTAGAAAAAATTGAGTTACAGATCACATTTTCTTCCGTTCAAACTCTAAATAAAAATCGATTTCGAAGACTTCGCTGATCTAAAACGACAATTCTAAGTAAGCAAAACGCATCGGAAACATCAAAATTCAGTCTAACCCACACGTGTTCTTAGCGATTTCTCTATCGCTCCTTTCACGTCAAAACAGCACAAACACGCCAAGATTGAAATTAGGGTTTCAACAATCTCACCTACTTAATCAAAACAACGTAAGAAACACAAAAAGAAAATACCAATGAAAACGAAACGAGTAAGCAATCTCTCCCTAAAACACTGCAGAACTCCATCAGCTGCAGGTTTTACAGGAAATCGCCGTCCAGTAATTTTATTACATGAATGCCCCTTATTTTAGACGAAATTTCTAGAGTAACCTTTCGTCACTCCCGGGCACTGGCAGAAACGAAATATTATTCCAAAATTTAAAAAAACAAAAAATTAAGGCCCCTTAGTTGTATTTTCATTTCTTTTTTTTGTTTTTAAAAAGAGAATTGCACGATATATTTGATAAATATTTCTGTTTTTTGTTTTCATAAATTAATAACAAAATTTCCAAAATCAAAGGTAACAAATTTTGTTACCTTTGATTTTGGAAATAAAAAACAAAAATAGAAAACATGAGTGTAATACCATCACCCATCATCCACCACCAAAACCACTCACCACTATCACTACCATCACCACCACCCACCCAGGGGCGGAGCCAGGATTCACTGGCGGGGGGGTTAATCATGGGGGTTTGAGGGCACAGCCCCGGGAAAAAAAATTGAGGGTCACATTCATGGACCACATCTGTTTGTGTCCGTTTGTAAGAGATATATTTGTTAATAAAAAGTTTAGGGGGGTTAGAGCACCTTGTCCCCTCGGCTCCATCCCTGTCCAAGGCTACGACCCTACTAGGAGTATAGAGTTTTTTTTTTTTTTTCCAAAATTTCAGGGGGGCTTCAGCCCCCCGGGCTCCATGTGGCTCCGCCCCTGCACCCACCCACCAATTACCGCCACCACTCCACCACCCACCCACCACCAAGCGTATTTCCTACTTAAAAAAATTGAAAATAGAAAGTCATTTCCAATTTTTAAAAACGAAAAATAAAAATTTTAAAAAAAAACCCGCAGTGTACCCAAAAGACTGCTAATTTTTCTTTTTCAGTGTTGCTATGATTCAAAATTGTTAACCTTCCCCCAACACTTTACTCCCATTAATTATCAAAATCTAACTAATGTAATAAAAATACCAACTGTCGTTTTAAAGACTCTACCTACTTTATTTTTTTCAAAAAGTTAAGGAATGATGAATATATACGTAATAGAGAGATTCCAACCGCCCAAGAAAATGATGGTAACAAATAATGAAGAAACTAGTAGATTTAGATCGAAAGAAAGTTAAGGGTGTAACGACCTCAAATCTTACCTTGACCAAAATAAGATATAAGGTCGCCACATTTCTTAAACCTGTTTAAATCTCATGACATATAAGGCATATAATACGAGTCTCCAAAAATGGGAATAATAAAATTTCGACATATGAAACCAAATCATCCTACTCAAATCTATGATCAACATAAACAACCTACTATAAACAAAATAGTCTAGTACTCTTTTATAAAGTAATCTGATAAACAACCTCATCTAAGAGTCTATTACACAATTTCTCACAACTCAAAGGTTTTTACAGATAAGGTCACATGTTCTACTCTCACTCTCCCTCAACCAGAGGATCGCCTTCTTCCTCTACATCGTAAGCCTCCTCCACCCAAGGCTCACCTGCAAACTCAAGTTTCACACCAACCAAGACAAAAGTCTGGCTGAGTACAAAAGTACTTGGTGTATATAAAATCCAACCAACAACATAGTATACATACACTTAATTAGATTTATAACCAATAACATAATAACATAATCAGAATGTGACAGAACATGTGCTCATATACATCATATCATTACCTTGACTCGTGTACTTGTGAGAACCTTAGACTTAGGAGACAACATACTTATGAGATGATTATGCTTATGAGACCATGTGTTTGTGAGATGTTTATACTTATGCACTTATTCAGATCATACACTTATTCAAATCTCTCATTGGGCTTATTCAATTTGTCAGGCGTATGCAATGTTTATGTTTATGAGTCCTTGAGTAACTTATTCAGAACATGCACTTATTCAGATCCCTCATTTAGCTTATTCAATCTGTCAGGCGTATGCAATGCTTATGCTTGTAGTCCACATGTGTGACTTGTGAGACTCTTACCTTAACATATACGTAAATTTGTGTATAAGTGTCGTAATTAACATTCGAGTTGGTAATCGCTTAGATTCCGATCTTCCACCATGGAAACTCCACTATACTGTCTCATACCATATAGTTAGAGAATTCCTGCTTTGAAAGATTTCTTCTAAGTTCTTACCTTCCCGAATATCAATTACCATGCAATTAATTAGCCATAACTTAACAACAATCACATGCATATACCTTATCATGATTCTTAGCATAATTCATAATCAATTTCCAACAATTTCATAGTGTCTTATCAATATTTATCATCTCAAGCATTTTCACAAACACCTTAGGTATGTACTTTATGAATACATTGCCCTTTTTCATTTCCAATATTTTATCATACTATAATTCATCCATACAACTCAAACACAATCCACATCCATACATTCATTTCATCCACCATAGTATTTCCCATCCTCCATACCTTTCATCCATAATATTAAATCATATTTTCATTTATAATAACTTAATTCATACAATATTGGGAAAAAACATATTTAATCTCTATTTCTATCATACTAACATTCACAAAACATCATAATAGATTTGAGTTTGATAGTATCTCGACTTTAGGAATCCTTCCCTTTGATCCAAATCGCTCAAGAAGGCTTTGGAGATGATTTCAAAGCTTTTCGTACAATCTCCAAGCAATCTTCTTTTTCTTCAAGCAATTTATTTCTTAAACCCCTAGGTTTTCTCTCTCTCTTTGTCAAATTAGGCTTAGAATCCTAAAACCCTCGAAATAGAACCTTTATTTATATCTTAGGGGTTTATAACCCTGATTTC
This sequence comes from Tetracentron sinense, assembly GCA_015143295.1. Lineage (NCBI taxonomy): Eukaryota > Viridiplantae > Streptophyta > Magnoliopsida > Trochodendrales > Trochodendraceae > Tetracentron > Tetracentron sinense. The sequence goes on from CM026569.1 coordinate 4,190,650, forward strand.
CGTAATCCTTTAAAAAAATTCTAGGCGCGATTGCGATCAGTCGTCATTCTGGGCGATCGATCGTTGCTCGCCTGGCAATCGATTGTCAAGTCTTCTACGATCGATCGTTGAAGAAACAGAAGCTTCCCCAAATTTCCTAGTTCTGATGATCGATCGTCACGTTAGTGCGATCGATCGTCGCACACAATAGTGACTTACCCAGATTTCAAGTTCTGGACGATCCATCGTCTGTTCCCCTACGATTGATCGTCGATCCTGATTTTTCACCTTTTGATCCCTTAAACAAATAAATCACTCTACCCCGCTTAGATATAATTAAACATGCATAAAAACATAACGAATGACTAATCTACCCTCATTTAAACAAGATAAAAACGAGAATTAGATCCGGGTCTCTACGAAGGGTATTTTCATTTTTCATAGGAGACAATCATTAAACATATGAGAGAGAATATAGTTTTATTTTTTTTGTATTTTTCGTCTCTTATTTAATGAATTGTCTCCTATGAAAATATCAAAATACTCTTATATTTACTATTATAAAGACGATTGGCATGTTCAAAACGTAATTGAAGTTTTATTTAATTCTAAAACTACCCTTACTCATATGGATTCAAAATGTAAAACGACATTTGGATAATTTTATAGTTGCCCTTTTTCGTATAGGTTCAAAACATTAATGAATTTTACTTATTTCCAAAATTGCATTTTAGTTTTTATTAATATAGGGGATTTTTTCACAATGAAATAAAGTGGACTTAAAAGTCGATTGAAATTTAATTTTGTTTTAAAATTATCATTTATTAATATATATAAAACAATGTTTTCATAACAAGACTGGTTGACAAATCGGCCCGTGACCAGTTTATGGCTCAACAAAAAAGTTTTGGTGAATGATTAACAAGTTTCTCTAACAAAAAAAAAGTTTAACAAGTTTACTTCATTCATATATATATATATATATATATATGGAAAATGAAAACAGACCTAAGGTCCTTTTCTAAACGAACCATCCAATTATTAAGTGACACATGGTTGTGGAAAATTGTATTTTATTTTTTTGTCATTTTCTCTTTCCCAATGTGTTGAAATTTGATTGGAGCGGTCAACTTAGAAGAGAACGAGGTCCTCTTATCAAAACACTATGTATATTATGGAAAAACTATATCAAAACGCTTGATTCCCTCTTAAGGGAGATCAACGCTTTCAAGGACCTCTCCATCACCAATCCAATTGCTATAGCCACAAACCAAACCACTGTCTAGTCCCCTCCCCCCTTTGAATGGCTTAAACTAAATTTTGATGGCTCTTGGGATGTCAACATCAACAAAGCTAGAGCGGGAATTATTATCCGAGACCATAGGGGTTGTACCATCTTCGAAAACTCCTTCCCTCTGGATGCAGGTAGCGCCTAAATAGCAGAAGCCAAGGCAATGTTTTTATGCCTCTTCATCGCGGGCCAACAAGGATGGACGGGACCTGTCTTAGCGATATAAGGGGATTCTAGGGCCATTTAGACACGATCGTCTCCGGAATGGAAAAACGACTTTCTACCGAGGAAGAAAAAGGTAATGATTCATACTTAGAATTTATTATTATCGAAAAATGCTTTTTTATATCAAATGTATGTGTGTGGGTTTAGGCCAGATCTACACCTAAGTCTTCATAAGAGATCCAACTTCATTATGTCCCAAAAATCTTTGAAAAAAGCAATGGGGAATCCGCCCAGGCTTCGGGAATCTAAGAAAGCACAGCACTTACGACCGAGTCATTTAGGAGCAAAGTTCTCAGTAGGAGCACATACATCTTGCGAGAAGAGGGATCATAACAGTGATACCCTTTTTGCCCAGATGGGTATCACAGGATAATACATGTAACCGCCTTTGGTGAAAGCTTGTCACAACTGACGGATGGAAGAAGAACAAAACATCAGCTCTTTCCAGGTTAGGAAGGCGAGACGGTTCATAAACCTTACTTTCGGGGAGCGGTTACAGTGGCAAGTGAGATTTTAGGCGCAATAGAAAGGAATGCTGTAACCGGGGTGGGTGAACCCTCATAGATATCAGGTGCCTGCATATATAGAGTCAAAAGAGATATGGAGTCCGAAGGGGACTCATTCTGTTGCGTCCGTATCCTACCGATTCGAAGTTTATGTCTAAAACAACTTCACACTCTAAAAACTCGGAGTCAGGTTAGTAAAAACTACAAGGGGACAACTACAAGTACTACAAACAAAACAAGACGCGTACCTCCAGGGGTGGACTTTTGAGGGAATAAAGAAGCCTTTCGGGTTCATGCTTCGGTCTCCCACGAGAAAAAAGAAGCATACCGGCACGACACTGATGCTCTCATGGAAGATATTAAAGCACTTTGGCTGTAGTTTCCCCGGGCTAAATCCCAAGTCATTCGCAGAGGCATGAATTTCGAAGCCCGTAACTTAGCTAGGCAGGCCCTGTCCTGGCTCTTATCCTTTTGATCCAGGGTCAATTGGTTTGCTTATGTTCCTCGAACCCCTTGATGTATTTTGCTTCTCGGCTTAATGTTATAGTTGTTTACCCAAAAAAAAAAAAAAGTTTCATTTTTATAATATATAATTATTACAAGAATATAAGGCTATTATTACAAGAATGCAAGACATTCTTGTAATATTTATAAAGAATGTCATTCAATATATATATATATATAGGAAATGCTAATGACCATTCAATGTGTGAAATTGTTAACAACCATCAAAACATTTTTTTATAGGGGATAGTTCATTAAATAGGAAAGAAAAAAGTCAAACTGTATTTATTCTCTCTTGTATTTAATGATTGGTCTCCTATAAAAAGACTAAAGTATCCTTATTTTTAGTGGATTCGTTACCAAGTTCACCCACTGAGTGGTTGTTATAGAAGTGGCCGCGTGTATGATCCACATCAATGAGCCTATGACTCATGAAGGTCCTATAACCAATTTAGGGCTGTCATAGAGCAGGAACAAGGCAGCGACTAGGTCTTCTTAGGCTTGGCCCTCACCTACAATTGACTCCGATCTTAGCCCAATCCAAGCCTTTGAAGGGTCTAAAGTAGCTTAGCCCAAGTCGTACCCTTAACTCTTAAGGGTCTAGGCCATGTGAGGGCAAGGGCAAGGGCAAGGGCAAGGGGCAAAATAGATTTTCATACACGGTTAATTTGAAATGGGAAATGCTATTGAGACCGTAAAAGGCCGAGACCGCGCATGTGATGAGCGGATCTCAAAAAAATAAAATCAGATTTACGAAAATTTTGAGATTCGCTCATCACATGAGCAATCTCGATGTGGTCTTGGCCCTTTGCGGTCTCAGTAGCAAAGTCCTATCCGATCATCCTATCTTAGGATGAGCGATGCAACGAAAAGAGCATGAGTTATTTTTTTTACGCCATAGTTCGCTTCACAAGCGAGGAGCGATCTTTTGCTCCTCGCTCCCACAAAAACCCCTTTGATTCCCTTGAACTCTGATTAAATTTTGTTAACCTCTGAGGTTATCTTTTTTTTTTTCTAAAAAAATAAGGGTAAATGGGTGAACCCTAAGGGTGAGTGAATTTAATCACAGTTAAAGAGAGTTTTGCCAGGGACGAGGTGGGCAATTGCTCCCACTCCCCAAATTTTTTGAAATTGTATGTATAATTTTTTTTTAAATGCATGATATATAAATTTTGTATATTATGCCAAAAAAAATGTAATTTTTTTTATATGTATAATATAAAAAGATTGATTCTTTATGTGTCACTTTTAACACTAGTTAAGATTTATTATAATAAGAGTTAATTTCTTTTAATATAAACCAAATGTATAAACCCTAGGGGTGAGTGAATCTTAATCATAGTTAATGAGTGTTAAAATAGACATGTGTCAAGCAGTGCCCATTCTACTAAACATCAAAAAAACAATCTACATAATATAAAATATAGTAATTTTAGAGTAGTGATTAGCCTACCCCACATTTGACTCCATAATTAAATGTCTTCTCATCTCATCCCTTTAACCATGGTTAAGCTTAACCAACTTAAAGTTATTATTATTATTTTTTCTAAGAATCAAGGTTAAATAGATGAACCCTACAGGTGAATAAATCTTAACCACGGCCAGTGGGTATTAAAATGGTGTGTAGGAACTAATGAAGATCGACCCTTGTTTTTCACTTTTTCTTGTTACTGAATCCTTTTTCAGAATACAACATTAACGAATTTAATGACTACGATAAATCCATTACTCAAAAAAAAATAAAAATCGGGGGCCACACCCCGAATGTCCTATACCCCAATCTCATTAATTTTATTGATATATGTATTTCGGCCTCCAAAGGAAAAATTCTTGGCTCCGTCCTATATAGGGGGACACATGGTAGAAAAAGACTCTTAGACACCCTCCTTGAGTCACCGATTGAAGAGGTGATTATTTTTTATCGAGCAATGCTACGTCCAGGCCATCCACTCTAAGTTGTTTTTACTTATTCTAAACAGAAAAACAAAACAAAAATGGTGGGATCCATAAAAAGTGTAATACTATTTTGTTTTCTTATATAAAAATAGGGGAGAGTGGATAGCGCAAAGTGGACATAGCATTATTCTTTTTTGTTTAGTGGTGCTCTTTTTGATTTGGTGGCGATGTCTATTATATAATTAATTAATATTATAAAAGATATTTTTTTTAAAAAGTTTGGGCGCATCTTGCCCCCTGCTCCGCCCAGTTGAAGATGTTCCTGTTTACAAAAATCCCATTTGACCCGAATCCGGCGCACCCAGCCCATTTTTAACCCGTGCCGGTGCCGCCATAAGTTCCGGTCCACCCAGCCCTTTGCCACCTGTATTCACCATAAATTTGCAGTAACCAGTGACTAACCACTAACCATATCAATGGCGTAGGACGTGAAGGGTTACCATCGTAAATATATATCGAACACGGGGCCTTTCCCTAATCCCTTTTGCCTCCGACTTCAATTCGATTTTTGAACCGGCCATAAAGAAAAGCGTGACTTTAACTACCTGTTCGAGTTAGCATTCAAATCTCAACCTCTACTCATAGTTGAACGTTATTCGTATGATATTCGTATGACCAACCCATTCACCGTATGATATTCGTATGAGCTACTCACCGTTATCCATTTCCGTCAAGATTAGCTCCGTCTGCACTCTAACGTCCAACGTTATTCGTATAATATTCGTAAGTTAAAGCATTTTCCTAATTTCTTTTGGTTAATACAATATAACACACACTGAAGGCGGAACCATCTAACCCAAAAAAAAACAAAAAAAAAAGGGCAGAACCAGGATTCTCTTGTGGGTGGGCTAACATAAGGGGGTTAGGGAGTGTAACACCCCCATGCCCCTCCGGTTAAGTTCATTGGTTATTGCGTCTGTTTGCGTTCTTTTGGAAAAAAAATTTATTTTTTTTCTCAAAATCTAGCCCTTATCCCTCGACTCCACCCCTCTCTTAGGCTACGCTCCTATTAGTAAGAACTGTAGGATTTTTTTTCTTAATTTCAAGGTGGGCTTCGACCTCCCTGATCTCATGTGGCTCCAACTTGCACACACTATACTTAAAACACACACACAGCCCCAAGGCCATTGCACCCACATATAGGGGTTGTTATTAAACAAAATGTTCGTGAACTACTCGGGTACGGCTCGTTAAAAACTCAAGTATCGTTCATTTATTTAGTAAACGAGTCAAGCTTGAACACCGTTTTCAAACTCGTTTAGTAAGCGAGTCGAGCTTGAACGCACCCCTGCTCGGTTTGATAAAAGATCGGTTAGATTATATATACATATTAACCTACTAAAATATTTAAAATATATTTATTTCATTTAAATATTAAAATGAAGTATATGTATTATATTCTAGTAAAGATTAGTAGTATATAATATATTTTACATGATAAGAATATCATTTATATAATTATAACTTTGGTTAACACCGTGATTTCTTTACTTGGGATAATAAAGTGAATTTTTTTTATCTAATATAAATAATTATATCCAATAAAACAAGTTGTTCGAGTTCGGCTAGTAAAACTCGAGCTCGTTTATTTAATTTTTGAGTCAAGTTTGAACATGATTTACAAATTTGTTTAATAAACGAATAAGCTTGAACTCACCACTATTCGGCTCGGCTCGACTCGACTCGGCTCCATATCACCTCTCTAGCACTGTCAAGTTTGATCATCATTTTCGAACTCGTTTAATAAACGATTAAGCTTGAACTCACCACTATTCGGCTGGGCTTGACTCGACTCCATATCACCCCTACAGCCCTACCCACATACCCTCTCAAGCATTTTCCTATTTAGTCAGTGAGCAGGCCCGTGTTGGAGACAGGGGACTAAACGGCGATTAATGACGTCTGTGGTCGTTAGTTTTGGCGCCATTCGCGGATCGTGTCCGAGACTCACCGTTGGAAGCTCCGAAAGAATTGATTATTTGTTTCGAGGACGTAATTTAAAAAGTTACGCCTTGTTTATTTTATAATGATTTTGATTTTATCTTCTTGTTCTAAGATTATAATTAATTCATTAAGATATTACTGTATCAGTACTTAACTTTAGCTTTCCAAAGGCATCTTTTGTCTTTTCTCAAAGAAAATACTATGATAATAGGGGCAACGACCGGAATGTCACAATCAACATGAATTTCTATAATGATTTTTATTTTTTTCAAATGTTTAATTAAAAAGGTTGGGGAATGAATTAGTGTGCGAGTGTTGGTGGAATCAAGGTAATTTCCCAAGGTTCGGTGCATGCACAAATCTAGTTCTGACACTTTCTTCCATTAAAAGTAATGACTTTGGTCAAGCTTGTCTTATTTAATCTTCCATCAAGAACCGTGTGTGTGTGTGAGTATTTCCTTGTATTAGCCTTCGGTCATTGCCTTGTGGTATGATTGAGTTTACCAAAAAAAAAAATTCACAACCGAGCACGATTGAACTTAGGGAGAGTTCAATTGCACCCACACATCAACAGGTGTCATTTTTAACCAATGTGAAACAAGATTAAGATTTCTTAACCCTTATGCTATGATTGGTTATTGAGAAAATAGGTGAAAACATGGAAAAGAAAAGAAAATTTTAGATTTTTAATACAATTTTTAGTTATATTTTGTCTAATTCTCTTTTCCTTTCTAGGTTTTTACTTATTTTCTCGGCAACCAAATATAACATTAGAGTTCAATAAATCTAACGTTGGTTTTTGAAAATTTAGACTGAAATTTTTACCAAAACGAAATTTAAGGATTTCGATTTCATTGGGTGAGAACGAAACCAAAATTTCGTAAAATTTCATTGGATTTCAAACATTGGGTACCACTCACTTAACCCCGGATCAAGTCCAAGAACGATTTGATGTTGAAAATCCACCCGACCACTAAGGATAAAGGAAGAGGGTTGCGTCAGGCTATAGGCAAGAGACATGAATCCTAGTCCTTAGGAAACTATAGGTGGAACAGGGAGCTTGGATCCGATTCAACTCATGAAGAGTTCAATAGCACCCACAAGTCAACACGTGTCCCTTTTAACTTATTAATCATGGTTAAGATTTATTAACCCTTAGGGTTCAACAATCTAACTTTTGATTTTTATAAAAAAAAATTTGTAAATGGTTAAAATTTCTTAACCCCGTGTTTTAATTTTTTGTTTTTTAAAAACCAATGTTAGATTGTTGAAATATAAGAGTTGGTGAATTTTAACCACAATTAATAAGAGTAAAAAGAGACACATGTTGACTTGTGGGTGTGATTGAAGTCTGCTTGAGTTATCCAGTCCCTGGAACAAGATCCACATTGCCGAGCCAATGATCAAGCATTGGACTTGGCCTAGGCCTAGGCCTGTCAAATTTTGAATTAAGCCCATGCCCAATCCACAAATTAGTAAGTGCACCTGGTTGGGCTGGGTAAGAATATCTGTCATATGAACCAGGCTATTTATTAGGGAAATATTAACCTCCTCGACCTGAGTGATTTATTGTCTCGCCCACTTTTTTGTGCCACATGTCCTCCTTTTAACGGTGGTTAACATTCACTAATCCTTTGAGTTAAAACATCTTATTATGGTTTTTAGCAACAAAAAATTATTCCAGGAGTTAAAACTTGTTAACCACATTTCAAAGGAGCTGAGGGAGGACGAGGAGAAATCATTTCAGGTGAAATTTTGGCTAAAATATGTCAAAACGAAATTTTAGGGATTTCAATTTCGTAGGATAGGTATGAAACCAAAATTTTGCAAAATTTCACTTGGATTTCTAACCTTGGGCACCATTCACTTGACTCGGGATCAAATCCTAGGATGGTACGATGATGAAAAATCCAGCCGACCACTAAAGGATAAAGGAAGAGGCTTTGCGTCAGGTTATGAGGGCAAGAGGCATGAATCCTAGTCCCTAGGAGACAATGGTGGAACAACTTGGATCACGATTGAACACGGGGAGAGTTCAATAGCACCCATGGGTTAGCACGTGCCCCTTTTAACCCCTATTAATCATGGTTAAGATTCACTAACCCTTAGGGTTCAATAATCTAACTTTTGATTTTTTGAAATTTTTTTGTAAAGGTTTAAAATTTCTTAACCCCGTGTTTTAATTTTTTTTTTCTAAAAACAATGGTTAGATTGTTGAAACCTAAGGATTAGTGAGTCTTAACCATGATTAATAGGAGTTAAAAGAGACACGTGTTGACCTATGGGTGTGATTGAACTCTCCCCAAGTTCAATCGCAAGGGAACAAGATCCACATTGCCGAGCCCATGATCAAGTATTAGACTCGGCATAGGCCTGTCAAATTTTGAATTAAGCCCACGCCCAATCCACAAATTAGTAGATGCGCCGGGTTGGGCCAAGTAAGAATATCTGTAATTTGAACCAGCCTATTTATAAGGAAAATATTAACCTCCTCCGCCCGGGGAGTGCCCCTTTTTTGTGCCACATGTCCTCCTTTTAACTGTGGTTAAGATTCACTAACCCTTTGAGTTAAAGCTTCTAACCATGGTTTTTGGAAACAAAAAATTAAAAATTAATCCAAGGGTTAAAACTTGTTAACCACAGTTCAAAGGGGCTTATTGAGGTCCTAAGGATGAGGAGAATTAGTCCCCTCCTCGGACTATTGCTCTATATATAAATAGGTTGAGAAAAAACAAACCCTTGAGCCCTTCCACTTAAACCCACATGGCTAACCCATTTAAATTAAATAACTAATTAATTAATAGATAAATCTTATTTCAAATTATAAGAACATGTAAAATTAATATTAATAAATATAATTAAAGTAAACCAATTAAATAAACAAATAATTAATTAGGTATTATCACCCGCTGTGTCTAGATAGTCCGACTCAGAACAAACTTAATCCCCATGGGTCCAAAATATCAACCCAAACATGTGGAAAGCTAGATAGGTTACAGGATGCAGCCCAACTCCATATCAATGGGCCTATGGACTCTGGAACAGATCCTGGCCCAGTAATGTTTAGGGCTTAATGCTTTACACCCATCAAAGATCGGCTTCCCAACAACCCCTTACAGTTAGTAATTATATCTTCCCTTTTATTTTAGCATTTCTCCCGGACCCATTGGTTTAATAGTCAGGATTGGATAAATGTGCACCACTTTTACAGCAGAGCAGACTAGTACTACATGGGATGGGACCTGTCAAACGGTGGATCTCCACTTTTTTTCCTTTTGTCTGGATCAAAATCATCTGGCCCTCATCCCACACGTGAACACGTATCCTTTTTATAATCTTTAACTATGATTAAAATTTATACTGGTTTTTAGAAAAAAAATTATTACTAAAATATTAATCATAAAAGTTAAAAAATCTAACAGGATTTGAAATTGCAATTAAAGAGGCAGACCAAATCCGATTCCAACTTTCCTTTTACAGTCACGCAGTTTATAGACTATATTTACAGTTCATACGACTGGAGACACTATATTTACAAGGGCTAGATCATCTACAAGCATACCTATCGGAGTACAAGGACACCACTGCTCAATGGAAGAAATCCCCTCGAATCGAATGATCCTAACCACGGTTATTATATTCGCTGCCTACTATGCTAAACCGTTCGCGGTATGAGCTCGTAAAAATTAGTAAACTAGTAATCGGACCTAATAGTTTCGGTTTGGAAGAATTTTCTCTTTAGGTTGAGTGATTTTTTTATTTTTTTTTGGTCCAGGAAATTTTTTTTTTTCGGTTGGAACCAATCATAATAATACACTTTTTATGATTTTTTAAATAAGTATATATATAATAAAAAATATATATTTTTTAAGATGCTTAAATAAGTTAGTAAATCTCAAATATGATAATAGTAAATGGTTATATGAACAAGGCCGGAGCCAAAGAGGGGTGAGGAGGGACAATCCCCAGGAAAAAAAAAAATTAATGAAAAGTTTCCCATTTTTTAGGTATAATTTTTTTAAGCAAATAATCTAATATTTGTATATAATGACCTCCAAATTAAGATGTAATTGTTGAATATGTAGGAAGTTTCCTAAAAATTTTGCAATTTTGTGTATAAGATAAATAATTAAAAATATAGTTAATTTTATTTATATAATGACTCTCTAAAAAAAAAGAGATTGTTTATCTTGTACTGAACTTTCATTGGAACACAATATTAATCAATATTGGAATGTAACATTAACAGATTTTATGTCCACAATGGACTCATTACTAAAAAAAAACACTCGATGATGAAGCCCCATTGTTTTTTCTTTCTCGTGTACTAGACCTTAATTAGGAAACAACATTAACGAATATTGGAATGCAACATTAATAAATTTTATGACGGGACTCGTTACTTAAAAAAGAAAATTTATCGAGGGCGTAACCCATCATTTTCTTGATACATATACTTCGCCCCTTCATGGGAAAACTTTTGGCTTTACCCATGTACATGTATATATTTTATTTTAAGGAAAATATTCGCCTCCTCGGTCCAAGGAGGTGAATTACTGTCTTGTCCCCCCTTTTGTGTTACATGTCTCCTTCTTTTACCATATTTAATTGTGGTTAAAATTTACTAACTCTTAGGATTAAATCATCTAATCTTAATTTTTTGAAAAAAAAATTAACTATAGAGAGTAAAACTTGTTGACCATAGTTCAAAGGGCTTTGTGAGAGCAAGAAAGAATATTCCTCTCATTGGCCGAAGATGGGACTATTGTTCTTTATTTAAATGTATTATGATGATAAATAATAAATGATTATATATACGAACCAAGCTAGCGAATCAAACTAACAAATCTAAACGAATCGAGTAATGTATTGTCTCATTCTACCCCTAATAAACCAAGTTCAATATAGAGTGTTGCAAACTGCGAACCCAAAATTCAAATCGAGTGAACCATGAGAGCATTCAATAGTTTTTTAGCTATTTTGGTGAGCCAATTGGCTAAAAAGTGTAAAATATCGCCTCCAGCAATCTCACTAATTTGAAGATTTCGGTTTTGTGAGTGTACAGTACTCACCAATGTTGGTGAGTCACTGTACCAAACCAAAATATCTCTCTTTCCCTCTTTCTTTATGGGTTCACACAAATAAAATAAAGGTTTGGTTTCTCTCTCCTTTTTTTTTGTGGATGATCTGAAGCTGGGGCTGAGCCAGGGGCGGGGGGTGGCCATGGCCCCCCCAAATTTTTTGTAATTCTTTTTTTTTTTTAATTATGGAAGGATAAATAATAAAATAATGATAGTTTTGGCTATTTTGGTGAGGCTGCTAGGAGTGTTTTAAAAAAGTGGTTCACCAATATAACTTTTTGTGAGTTTTGGCTATTTTGGTGAGGCTGTCAGGAATGCTCTGAACTAGGTAACATTGATCCTAACCACTCACGTCTCCTTAATTTGTCCTGGTGATGCCTCCTCAACTATTCCGGTTGTGAGTGAGTTTTTGGATGTGTTTCCCGAGGAAATGTCTGGATCACCTCTAGATTAGGAGATCGAGTTCGCTATAGAACTTGCTCCTGGCACAGCTCTTATTTCAAGGGTGCCTTACAGGATGGCCAAAATAGAGCTCAATGAACTAAAAGAGCAAATTAAGGAATTGCAGCAACTTGGGTTCATCCGACCAAGTGTGTCACTGTGGGGAGTTCCAGTACTTTTCGTGAAGAAAAAAGATGGGTCAATGAGGATATGCATCGACTACAGACAGTTGAACAAGGTCACTATAAAAAATCGTTATCATTTACCACGGATAAACGACTTGTTCGACCAACTGAAGGGAGCGAGATTTTTCTTAAAGATTGATCTTAGATCGGGGCATCATCAATTGAAGATCAAGATAGAAGATGTTCCAAAAACAGCTTTCAAGACTCGGTATGGACACTACAAGTTCTTTGTCATGCCTTTTGAGTTGACATATGTATTGGCGGCGTTTATGGATTTGATGAACCGGGTGTTCAGGTCTTTTCTAGATCAGTGTGTCTTGGTGTTCGTCGATAACATCTCCTTTTTAACGCCACGTGTCCTTTATTCTATGGTTGCCCGAGAGCCCTTTCTGGCTTCGCCCGAGGCAATCCGAGGCCGGTTTGTAGTGGTAAGGCTATTGGGCCTTTCTTGGCATCTACTAACTCAACCGTACAAGGCCGAACGAGTAGATGGGTAGTTGCTCCGAATAAATTTGCCAGAGATCCCCTCAGCAGATTTTCTCAGCCACTTTGGTTTTGCTTACATCATCTTTTCATCTCTCCTTATCGAAAGTACTAAAAAAAATTAAATTTAAAGTACTACTACTCCTACTTATCGTGCCGCTGTGGTAATGTTTGTTTAGCTTTGGTTGTAAAATAGCTGAAAGAGTAAAGGGCTTTATCTGAAAAATGGTGCTGAAGAAGTCTGCCATGAACAGGAGTTTGAACAGAGAGAATCCAGATATTTTGGTTGTGATGATTGCAGAGAAGCAGATGATGAGAGGTAAGGAGGACAAAGGAGATCAGAGGGATGGGCCCTCAAAAGCCTGCAACAGAAATGAGTGGCACTGCACCACCAACAGTAATGTTTCTCTAACTCTCCTTGTTTTACTCTTGTGTGGCTCTTCTTCTTCCTATCTTTAATTCATGGGTCCATCTTTCTCTACTCTCTGCACAAGTTTTTTTGGCCTTTTTGACTCTCTTTCTTCTTTTTAATGGTTTTTTTTCACTTGGGTGTCCTTTGTTTTGAATACCCATTTGTGTTTTTGAGCTTTGAAACTTTGGGGCTTGTGTAGAGAAAGCAAGCTCATGATTCTTTGATGGGTCTGAATCTCAGTAGTCTCTTTTGTTTTAGGTTCTTGGAAGAAAAACCCACTTTTCTGTTCAACCTAAGGGAATAACCCACTTTTTATTAATGGCTTTTGGTTCTTTTGTTTGGGAGATGTGGGTATTTGCATGAGTCCTGTTATTGCCCCTCTATTCTTTTTGTTTTATTGATTAATCTTAAAGAAGTGAAAAGAAGGTAAAAGCACAGTTCTTGAGATTGTCTAATCTTAAAGAAGTGAAAAGAAGGTAAAAGCATAGTTCTTGACATTGTTTTTCTGGATTTTGATTTATACTGTTGGGGAAGTAAAGGAAACCAGTGATTCCCCACTGGAATTTGCACTGCATTCTCTTGTTTTGGATTCTCTGAGGAATCCTAAAGTAGTCTCAATCGGTGTGGGGAAAAAAAAAACTACTTTACTCTTTGGAAAAGGGAAGGATTTTTGAGTTATGATTTAGGGAGGAAAGTGGGAAACCAATGAATAGATAATTCTTAGCTCTATTTTTCTTAATCTGATCAGGGTTGGTGGAGAAATTAGCATTTTCTAAAGTTTTCTCGGTGCTCGGTGGTGGGTGATAGCTCTTCTGCAAATTAATGAGAGGTGGGTTATTTCACATTCATGTTTTCCTAATGGTAGTTCTAGCATTCTAATTTTTCTCACATTTGTTTAGAATATATTCTCACTTCAAACTGTTGATTCAATTTGTGCCATGGAATGGCAAATTTATGGAAGGTTTTTGTTAGTAATCCATGTTTTTCAAACTGTTGTTGCAGAAATCTTTCAGTCATTTAACTGCAAAGGCCTTTTCTTTGTTTTGATTCATCTGATTACTTATCTTCCCCAGATCAATTTTTTTATGTTAAATTAACATCAATTGGAAATGCCAGTATGGGTGTGGCATAGCCATACATATGTTACAGGAGTCTAGGTATTTAGGGTTAAGCAGAGAATAATGAGAGTCCTGGAAAGAGGTTTGCACTTTGCACCCTTGAAGTGGCATCCATGGAGGTCAAGCACCCTCGAAGTGGTTTATATCAATAGAACTTAGTTTATTTTGTATCTTTATTTAAATTTATTAATATGTAAGTTCGTAACAACATGCGGAAATTCACACCATGTACAGTTGTCTAGTAGCATGCTTAATGACTGTATAATGTGCTTCAATAATATCCACTTGTCATCCTACCAAAATTTTGGGAATTCCGTATGATCCCAGCTCAACATCCATTCTATTCTCTTTCTGTAACATCTCTTCAGATCATCCAAAGTTTAAAATAAATTCCCCAGAACAAGTTGTGTATGGTATCCTTTGACTTGCTTCATATTTTCATGCAATTGGATCCATTGTTAGAGTCTTCTTTATTAGTTGATAGCGCTCCTTCCTTCCCTACCCCGATCAAGGCATATTTGCTTATCTTGCAAACCGTCCATGATTAAATAAGTATACTTAGAAGTAAACACAAGACCAGTTCTAGATATAGAAGGGACTATCTTGATTTGCTCCTCTCACTTGATTCAATTCAATCGAGTTTGTCATGGCCATCTCTAGAATTTCATTGTTTATTTGTTTCATTTTTCTTATCTTCTTCCTCCTCTTTTGCTAATTGTACATTTAGTGGTCTACTTCTGTTCTTGCTCAACTCATTTAACAAATTCTTTGTATTTGAAAGTCTTTAGAGTTATCTTGATAACAAAGATGCTTTCATGACATTTTGTTGATGTGTTGCATTTATTTGTAGCGCATGTAGATGACTTACTAAAGAATTCTTCTTTGCCTAGAGGGCATGTTCACGAAAATTGAAGCATTATTGGATTGGCAGGGAGCGTTATTAAGACAATATTATAATTTACCAATAGGATCTTCCCCTCCCACTGGCATGCTGTGTGCTAACCACATGGGATCCTTATAGCAACGATTGGAGAATCTCAGGTGGGTCTAAGGGACATCTCATGCTAAATAGTTCCCAACGCTCTAGGACTCTATAGCTCTCATTTCTTGTTTGAACTTTTTAACCTTGACAACTCCAAATGACTTACTCTATGAAGGTCTTGAAGGATTGATGAATGGCATGCTGTGTGCTAACCACATGGGATCCTTATAGCAATGATTGGAGAATCTCGGGTGGGTCTAAGGGACGTCTCATGCTAAATAGTTCCCAACGCTCTAGGACTCTATAGCTCTCATTTCTTGTTTGAACTTTTTAACCTTGACAACTCCAAATGACTTACTCTATGAAGGTCTTGAAGGATTGATGAATGGAAGTGAGGGGAAAATGGCTTTTAATTGGGCATGAGTACTTTGGCCTCAGTATTGCTATTAGAGCTGTCACGATCCGAAAGGAGCATCTGTTTCAAACTGTTCAATTGTGTACAAGTTCTTTTGTAAAATATAGTTGTGTTTCTTGTGCGAGTGTCCGTCTATAGTAAACATCTTACATTTTGCCTCTCAAAAGATACTTCTTATGTTTCATAAATAAATTATGTGTCGTGTATTGTCTTCTTAGTCACTATCCTGTTTTAATTTCTCAGGTCAATATAATCTGAAGGTGGATCAATAAAGCATGCAGAGAATGGCTAATACCTAATAACCAGTGGGAACAAAAGCCCTGTGACTAACAAGTGATTTAATATGTTCAAACCTCTCTTGATTGTTAGGGAGGTCTACTAAAAATAGCTGGGAAGACTGCATTTGAAACACAACCACTGACCCGATACACAGTTCTGTTTTCAGTTTGGTTGAGAGCAATTTTCTTTCTGAACTGTTCTGTCTGAACCGTGAACCTCTAAGAATGGTTTAGAAGCGGTTTCTATATGATGCATCGCAGTTCTTTGGTATCCCATAGTATGATGGAGAATGACATATTCAATGTGTCACTAGATATTGCTGACCAAAATCATATGGTTATAGATGGGGTTACCCCACATATGTTCTCAACAGCACTTGTTCAGCCAGATTCACTAGATCTTAACAGCCAAAGCCAGCTTATGATCGGATATCCTTTGCTTTCACCATTGCAAGGAGAACCTATTAATGATCTTCACATATCAAATCATGTTGGAGTTGTCGATGCTGATGCATCTGTTTCTACAAATACACGGCTTAGTAGACATGCCGTCCAAGATGCTTCAGTCAGCAGTTCACATTCCATTTGTAACCCTGAGTTTGGGGAGCATTCCATGGGGGAAGCTAACGTTTCTGCTAAGCTTTTGGCAACAAGAAGCGGTCTTCATGAAAATCTCAACGCCTTCACAATTTCTGCGACCTCAGCATTGCCTTTGGAAGATTTGAGCACTTTTGTTTCAAATGACTGCTGTAACACATCAACTTCTTCACTTACAGCCTCTGTGAACTATGGATATGATGGACCGCTTGATAATATGGAGTTTTTAACATCCAAGAAAGATACCAGTATTACAGGCCAACTGGATGGTAAATGGGACTTCGACAAGATTCTGGCTCCTGAGGTGCTTGCCCGAGAAACCCCAATAAGAACAGCGTGCCAGCCAGATCATTTCATAGGAAGCGCGGACCCAACTGGATGGATATTATCAAACAAACCTAACCTGATTTCACATCATCCATACGGATTCTCTATGCCTAGTAATGAGCTTTCACTAAGTCTCGCCACATGCCAACCTTCTATTATCAGTGTGAGGACTATCCCAGATCAGTGCTCAGAAATAAGTTTCTCTGGTGTAACTCACCATTCTTTGCACAAAATGGGATCGGCCTTGGAACAAACCTCGAGCAATAGTAATGAGCTTTCTCTGGGTTTTGGTTCTTATAGACCTGTCCACTTCTCACAGATATTATCTGGATCAAGATATCTCAGTGTAGCTCAGGAAATACTTGCTGAAATTGCAAGCTATTCACTTGAAAATCTAGACCAGCTGAGCTATTTGTACGGCGGGACTGGAACTAGGGCCAAAGTGCCATTCACTCCAAGTTGCTATTCAGGAACTCCAGTGATGGAGTCTGATGACTTCCCTTCTTCTGCTGAGGATGGTAGATCCAAGCTTCAGTCAAAGTCCACATTGCAAAGACAGGAAGTTGAAGCAAAGAAAGGTCAACTGTTCACTCTGCTGCAAGTGGTATGTAGGTTTAATTTATGATGCTTCTCTTCCCCATTATAGGCATAGTTCAGAAATCAGGATCCAGACTTGGAACCTGGTCTTTGCCAGGATATGCTTGTCTTGGGACTCGAACAGGTCAACCTGGTGGGTCAAAAACTGGTTACATTTATTTTCATTTTCATTTTAAGAAAGTTCAAATGATTTGATTTCGGACGTTCAATATTAACACTTGGCTTAATTTAGTCATACTGTATTACTGTTCAACTCTGCCGACTCTTGGTCAAGTCGGCAGGGTCATCCTTGGTATTTCCAAAACCAGGGTGACCAAGAGCTAGTGTGGAACTTGGTCGGTTTGACTTGTGACAGTCCCCATTTGATGCACCCGGCCACCTGGCTCGCCAATTTTCATATAGATACTTCTCTCTCTTGAATATAGTTTGTATTTTCTTACTTAAATTATATTATGATTATACTTTCCTAAACTCAGGTTGATAGCCGATACAACCAATGCCTGGATGAGATCCATACGGTAATATCCGCATTCCATGCAGCAACTGAGCTGGACCCTCGGGTACATGCTCATTTCGCCCTTCAGACAATCTCTGTCCTATATAAAAACCTAAGGGAGAGAATTAGCAACCAAATCCTTGCAACTGGAGGACATATAAGCAGTGAATCCATGAGAGAGGAGGGATCGTTCGAGTCTTCTTTCATACAAAAGCAATGGGCTCTTCAGCAGCTAAGGAGAAAAGATCACCACTCGTGGAGACCAGAGAGAGGCTTGCCAGAAAGATCTGTATCAGTTTTACGAGCGTGGATGTTTCAGAACTTCCTTCACCCGTAAGTTCTTTCAACTGGAATGCAATTGACATACATGCATAGAAGAGGAGGAGGGGACTATTCCTCCTCGCTCTCACAAAGCCCCTTTGAACTATGGTTAAAAGTTTGAACCCCTGTGATTTTTTTCTTCTAAAAATCAAAGGTTAGATGCTTTAATCCTAAGGGTTAGTGAATCCTAACCACCTTTAAGGGGAGTAAAAAAAGAGACACGTGGCACGAAAAAGGAGAAGCAAGACGGTAAATCACCTCTGACCGAGGTGATGATTATTTCCCTGTATAAAAATATAATAACCCATATTTACACTTCTGGGAGGTTGATTAACCCTTTCATGGGCCCAAGTTAGGACCTAGGAGGCCCCCTTCCCTCAAAATCAAGCTGACAAGATGATTGGTGCCATCAAGTATTTGAATGGTCTAAAAATATCAACAAATAGTCCCAGTTAAATTCTATAATTCATTATTTGAAATTATTTGATCAGGTTTTTCCCCCACCACAAGGTCTCCCCTTGGGAACCCATTGAATTATTATAAAAATACCCTGTCTTTAACACCCTTAGGGGGGGAATTAGCATCCCTTAGGGGGGGAATTAGCATCAAGACCTGCTCATCTGGTTTGAGTGCCTTCATCATAGACTATACTTCCTATCCTTCACACTCTGCTTTAGATTATTCATAAACTCTAACATTAATAACATCTATATCCTCCATTTGGGAAGAAGAAAGGCTGTTCTAGTAACAAATTTTATGGATTTCAGGTATCCAAAAGATGCGGAGAAGCATTTACTTGCAATAAAAAGTGGATTGACAAGGAGCCAGGTAATTACAGCTCTCGGTGCCCATTGTTTTAGATTTCACTGTTAGTAAAATAGCTTCTTCATCTTCATTATATCTTCTAGCACTATTAGTAAAATTGCTTCTTCATCGTCATTATATCTTCTAGCACTGTTATTTACCATAAGCATCTACCTTGGGTTATTTGGTCAGGTATCCAATTGGTTTATAAATGCACGTGTCCGTCTTTGGAAGCCATTGATAGAAGAAATGCACTCAGAGATGAACAATAGAAAAGCTTGTAGAACTGACGAAGGAACCGACATTAATTGTAGAAGCCACATTAGCATAGATGATCAAATAATCAGAATGGATTGAAGCTGAAGAAAGAGAGTTGCATTAACTGTTCTAGTGAGTATTGCTTGTGGACTTGTTGAAGGTTATTCTCTCATGATTCTTTTCCCCCCTTGTCATGCTTCTGGCGATTCTACAGATAATCGGATTTCCTTACGGTATATGGGGATCAGCATTACTCAAATCATTCAGTAGAAAAGGAAGATCATGTACCGAGGGGAGGGGTGCTTAACATGCTGATGCCTGAAATTGTACATTATGGTTAAATTAAATATTCAGTTGGGGATTAGGAGTAAAATTCTGTTATTATTGTTCCCTTGAATATTTCCTCTGTTACCATATGTAAACTCATCTGAATTCCAAGTAATTTAAATGGTATTATATTTTGTTTCACTTCAACTTTTTCCTTTTTGTTTTTTTCTTTAACAACCCTTGTTTGGTTTCATAGAATTATATGGTGTGGAAAATAGAACCAAAAGAAAATCCATTTTTTCAGCCAGAAAGTTGTCATGGAAAAGAAAAGTGTGACAAAATTAACCTTTTATTTCCTTCAAAAGTAAGGAGTTCATTTTTTTTCTTCCAAAAGCTTGGATGGGAGGTAAAAAAAGAAGAGAGAATCTCAAATTTAATGCCATTGGCTTAAACCCCAACCACAGCCTTCAACCCTGTCACCACCACCACTACCATTGTCTTCGCTGCTAGAAAATCACTTTTAGTTTCCTTTTGTTTTATTCTTTTGTTCTCTCTTTTCATGCTTTCCCAAATTTCTCACCACCACTTGAAAAAAAAATACTTTTCTCCTGTGTCTTTTGAGACGAACTTTTTTTTTTTTTTAAAGTAAAAATTTAATTTGTGAAAAATATTTACATCAGCCACCCTCAGATTAAGAAGTTAATGCTAGCATTTAGCTCTTTTTGGGCTGGGCTTCAGTCTTAGCGTCTTTTGAGACGAACACACGAGAGTTTAGTCTTTTGAGTTTTGACATGTCCAACAATTGTACAAAGACTAAACTCCCCCTTTGAGCCAGTCCCGCACGGAATTTTTTCGACTTACCTGGATTGGCGGGCAGGGGCCCCTTGACTATAATAGATGGGTTGCTGGCTTAACAGCCCTTTACTAGTAGGGGCGGAGCTTGAAGCTGCCCGGAGCCAGGAGTTTTTTTTGTTTTTTAGGGTCAAGTTCATTGGGCATTCCATCTATTTGTGTCGGATTGTAAGGAATATATATATTTTTTTCTCAAAATTTTAGGGGGACTAGAGCCTCCTTTCGCCCCATGTGGCTCCACCCCGGGTGGCGGGTTGAGGGCTCCTATTGTACCCTCGAGGATTAATCCTGACCCAAAGGGGACACCTAGAGTTACCCAAAAAAAAAAGGAACAATTGTACAAAGAACTATGATGGAATTTCTGTATTGCACAAGTATTAAGGCAAATGGGCTTGTTGTAACGGTGCGCTTTCCTTTGTGCGTGCATGATGATGGCTGGCATTTTCCCTTTTCCATGATTGTGACTATACATCCAGGATCTAGTTGCAGAAACAGAAGCTTTCCCTACGTTATGTTACAAGTAAGAGATACTATGAGATGCTAGGGTTACCGGCTATTAGAGATAGGTTTAGAGAGAGTGGTCTAATAAAGTGAGATGAGCTCGTATCTAGGTAGATTTGAATTTGAAATAGATTACTATCAAATCTTAGATTTGATTAGTATTAGATTTTATTAAAATTAGATTTGATTATAATGTATTAAGTGGTGTAATACCAGCTTACATTATTCCTCCAATGTGCTTTTGTTCGTTGAATGCTTATTAGCAAACCTTTGTTTTTTAGTGTGCGCTTATAGCTTTTGTGTGCACCTATGGATACTCCAAAATATACATTCCGAAATGCACATTTGGGTCGATATTATGTTCTCATATTCCGTCAGTAAGATGTGCATCCTTCATTTGGGGTTTTACATTTAATTGTAAATTTTAGAGTTCAATTATTTTAGTCATACACCTTTATAATATAATATAATCATAGGACATATAATAACTGAAAAATAATTGGTTAAAACGGTTGTGATTTTATAAATTTAATTAAATCACTTGTTATCCAAACATGTTTACTAAGGTGGCGTTTGGATTGGATTTTATTAACCAAAAACCAATTCTGATAAAATTGATTATGTAAAAATCAATGGTCAAACAATCATTTTTTCAAATAATCGTGTTTGGAAAATACAAAATTGAGCCTCTCAACTTCTTATTCTCCAAACACTATTATTTGAAAAATGATTATTTGACCAATGATTTCTATATAATCAATTTTATCATAATTGATTTTTGGCTAATTATAAAATCCAATCCAAACGCCCCATAAATTATTGTTTAAAGAAGTTTCTTCTTGTGATTCAAAATTAGTTCTTAGGGAGAGAGAGAGAAGGGAATCACTCTTGTTTCAATTTCACGCCGCTATCAAATAGTCCAGATCAATGAGCCAAATGAGCTGCAAGCATGGAGTGTTTGAGGGGTCTATACTAAATAGAGCTCTTCCCCAAGCTGACTAAATAATGAAGCTATATTCAGAGTATACATGAAAGTTTATCAAAACTAGTATCTCCACTTCTATTTGATCTCTTTTAATGAACAGTTACACAATCAATTAGTAAAGCAAAAACAGTATGAAAGAACTGTTGGCATTGTCATTGGCCAACTGGGAGAACCTGAGGAACTGAGAGAGCCTGAGGAAAGGCTTCAAGAGTAGATATTGGAATGATCTGAAACTTGCAATCTACTGAAATCAATTGAGAAGAATCAATACTGTTGTTTTCTTTGATGGAGATCTTGTTGATGAGGTGTAGTAGGACTCTCTCAAGCTCCTCCCCGTCGCTCCATTCATTAATCTCCGCCTTTATAAGCATTGGGTTGCTGCAAATCAATTCCCATACTGGGAAATTCTTCCTTGGCATTACAAAATCCGCTTCTCCAAGCTTCAGACTCGGGCAGAAATCGCCTTTTCCGTCTCCTAAATAGATAAATCTTTTCTTCTCTTCAGCAGAAGCGGAATTTTGGATTCGTTCAATCACTAGACCCTATGTATAAAACATAATTAGCTTCAATTATCAAACATAATAAGAGATTTATTAAAAGTAAGAAAAAAAATTAACTTTCCTCATCAATCAAATGAATTAGTTAAGTTACCTTGCACATGTTTGGAGGGCAGAGAATGCATTCATGGGGGGATGAGGTGATATCATGGTAAGGGAGGATCCTGAGTCTCCCTTCTTCATCGATGAAGCTCGGGTTTGTGTTGATCTCCGAGAAATAACCCATAATCCCATGATGTTTCAAGATTGTCTCTATGAAGAAGAGATTCGCATCACTTACTATCCTTAAATCACACCTGAAGTTGTAGAAAAAAATAACAGAAAAAAGATCAAAAAATAAAAGAAGAAACATAGATCTATGTGGTTCGGCAATATGCCTATCTCAATGGCTAAAAAAATATCCTTCCACTATTTTCTGTGAAAACCGGGGTTACAAATTCTATATTTCCTGTGAAAATCATGGTTATATATCCCGCATAAAGACCTAACCCGGTGTTTGGTTGTCGAGAAAAAAGAGAAAAGAAAATTGAACAAATACCACTAAGAATGTATTAGAAATCAAAAAATTTCTTTTCTTTTCTTGTCCATGTTTTCACCTATTTTCTCGGCAACCAAACAAACATTAAGTAACCCACGAAAGTTGCACCTGGTGCAGTCCAAACTGACGATGAACCCGAATACAAGGCACAACTAGATATATACCAACAAATTAACTGAAAACAAAAAAGAAATCAAACTAATTTGAAGAAGATGGTTAAGAAAATTACCCAAGAGCATGGGCTGATTTAATGGCTGGGATGATCCGGGGATGCAACGGAGCTCGTTTCAAACACTCTGCAATGTCCTCAATGGTTTTCCCCTGTGAGTGAAGCACCCTCATCATTTTATCCTGAAAATGTTTATATCAGAACCAAACTAAATGAATCTCTCATTAATGGAAAGAATCCAAATAATCTTTCCTTCCAAAAAAAAATTTCAAATAATCTTTCATTGAAAACAAAACAAAATGGATTGAAATCTCTTTAGAACCAAACAAGAAAGATGAAAATAAATTAAGGGGTTCATTCAAATCCCCATTATTAATCCTTCAACAACAATCATATTCTAATTAGAACATTGAAAACCCAATTGCAAGAACTCCAAAAACCAAAATCAAACTAACCATGAGAGAGTTCCAAGGCATGGTAGGGAGAAGTTGATTAAACAACTCAGTCGCACCCAGCTCGTCCACCACCCAATTATCACTATCGCAGTCGATAATCGTCTTGTCGAAATCGAAAACCACCACAATTCCAGCCATCCCAACGATCAAAAGCGGTTTCCCGGCGTCCCAAAAGCGGTTTCCCGGGCTTCAATGCACCAACACTACCAACACTACTAAGCAAAGATGGTATTCGCTTACTACGTATAAGCACCAACAGAGATTGGAAATTTATAGGGACGAAAATGAGAATAATATTTATTCCCAATTTGGATGCCAAAGGAATATTACCTGAGAGTTTGTTAAAAATGGAAAGAAGGCCACAGGAATCCCTTTCAAGCCCCGGTAGTTCGTTAATATAATATTAGTGAGTGCTCCACTACTCCTAGCCGTTGGATTAGAATACCGTAATTTCATAGGATGGAAGATGATGGTGATCAAGTAATTCAATGGTTCCCTGTTCATGGTACTACTATATTAAGTTATGATCAGCAGTATTACATTGGTGTCTGCGCTAATAAAACGCGGGATTATGGGAATATTCGCTAAGAATCAAACTCATTCGTCCACGTGTGAAAACGCACTGAAGCGAATATTCTATCGGGATTCTTCAGTTTCATGTATGACTCACCTTTTCTTTCCGGAAAGAAACGTCTAACTTCCGTCGAGGGTACTTTTGTATTCTTACTTCTTTTAAATCCAAGTCCAACGGTTGTGTATCTTTACTCTACCACAAAATGCACCTTTATATTTTTTTTTGGTAATTGTGAAGGCCTCAAACCAAAAAAAAAGACTTTGGATTGCCTCCGGACAGAAAGGGGTTGTTCAGGGTTCCATAGAATGGGGGACAATTGGTGGAGAAGTCAAAATCATGGGGCTCATGATTTTGACTTCCCCATACAAAATAAGACATGTGGCGATAAGTGTGTGAGAATAAGGAGGAGAGACATCAAATGGGGAGAAGTCAAAATCATGGGAAGAAAGTAAAATGACTTCTCCCCATTTTTTACGCCAACTGTCGCACAATGTATGGAACCTCGAGAGGGGTTTCTGGCTTCGCCAAAGACAATCCGAGGCCAAAAAAAATAGTTAAGGCCTTGGATTGTCTCTGGCAAAGCCAGAACTCAAATCTTGGGCAACCATAGAATGGGGGACAAGTGGTGGAGAAGTCAAAATCATGGGCCCCATGATTTTGATTTCTCCACACACTAAATGACACATGATGATAAGGTGGTGAGATACAGGGGGAGAGATATCAAGTGAGGAGAAGTCAAAATCATGGGGAGAAAATGAAATGACTTCTCCCTTTTTTATCGCCACATGTCCCATATTGCATGGTTGCCCGAGAGGGCTTTATGGCTTCGCCAGAGACAATCCTAGGCCAATAGTTAAATACACACTCATATAAGCCCACAAAAATGCATACCTCAAACCATAATAACAAAATGCATACCTTTATTTTTTTTTGTTGAATAATTAAATACACACTCATATAAACCCACAAAAATGCATACCTCAAACCCTAATAAATTAGAAATTTTATTCTCCTCTTACTTTCTTTCTTTCATGGAGCCTCTTCTTGTTTTTGGTTGAAGAGGTAATCTAAAAACACACACATCAAACCCAGACCCTCCTTAAGCCAGACCCTTTTGGCACCCTAGCGGTTCTGATGTGTGTGTGTTTAGATTACCTCTTCAACCAAAAAATCTAAAAATGAATTCCGCTTGGCGGCTGGGTGTTACTCTCTCACTCATAGTCTCACCTCGGTTGGGTACTAGATTTTTCAAGGGTGTATTAGGGACCACAAACCCTCCTTAAGCCATGCCCTTTTGGAGTGGTTGTGGGGTTTACCCTTATGGCACCCTAGCGATTACCTTAGGTCTGATGTGTGTGTGTTTAGATCACCTCTTCAACCAAAAAAACTAAAAAATGAATTCCGCTTAGCAGCTGGGTGTTACTCTCCCACTTATAGTCCCATCTTGGTTGGGTACTAGTCTTCTGGAGCCTCTTCAAAATGGTGGATTGGCCTCAAAAATCACAAGTGAAAGGATACCAATGGCACCCAACTTCCATTATAAGAAACAAATTAATCAACTAACCACTGCAATTCAATTCTCCACTTCCTGATGCTATGGTCCAAGCCATTGGTATTCCTTTTGATAATTGTTGTTCTTATTGTAGTCTAGGTAATATTGAAACTTTAACTCACTTTTTTTATAAAGTGATATTGCAGAGGTTTCGTATGGAGGTATTTTGGAAGTCTCTGCTCTCTCTCCCCCTCCTTAGTGATAACATTCAAAGGATCCTTATGAAATGGTTTAGAGCTTTTGATAGACATCGCAATGAGTTGTTACACTTTGCTTCCTCTTACTATAATATGAGAGATTTAGAAAGAAAGGTGTGCTCACAGATTTTCTAACGTTCAGAATCCTACTGGGCTCTTTATTGCAAAAAATTAAAATATGGATTACTGAGCTGGGGTCGTTACCGAATAGAAAGTGCATGAATGCATCTATTATCAACATTATGAGTCTTCTCATCCACAGAAGAAACTCTATAATTCATGTCAAATGACTTCATCCTCCTCAGGGTAGAATAAAATTGAACGTGGATGGTGCTTCTAAAGCTAATCCGGGCCCGGTAGGGGGAGGATGAGTTATTCGTAATCACTTTGGAGATATGATTGCTTGTTTCTATGCTTTTTATGGTTCTTGTACTAACTATGTTGCTTTGGCTCGATCCCTTCTTGATGGGTTAAATCTTTGTCAGAGACTTGGTTTTCTTCAAGTGGATGTTGAATCCGATGCCAAAACTCTTGTGAAAGCTTAGAAGGGGAATTCTAGTCATTCTTGGCATGTTTGGTATTGGAATAAAAAAATTAGCAAAGCGATGAATGTTTGTTCCTCTTTTACTTATGTTTTCAAAGCAAATTCAGTTGAAATTTTCTCGCCAACCATGGATGTGATCTTAATCAGTCTGGTTTTTTTTATTCGGCCCAAGAAATTCCTTCTCGCCTCAAATCTCTTCTTTTTCTGGATAAAGTCGGCATAGGTAATGTTAGACTGATTCATAATTTATGATGTTTGGCTTTCCTTTTCCTTTTCATTTTCCTTTTAAAAAAAAAAAACGAGTGTATCCAGGCCTCTTAGAGCAACTGACTATTCCCCCGGGCACGTGCAACACCCCCCAAGCCACACGCACCAGGTAAGATGGGATTACTCCCTGAGGGTAGCCAATAGAAGGTTTTCTGTCTCCCTCTTTTTGTGAGTCTTTTTCTTTTAGCAGGGGTAAGGTTTTATGTCCCCCCCCCCCCATCATCCTTCTAGGGGTAAGGTTTTTTGTACCCTCCTTGTCGTGTCTGGTTTGTAAGGGCTTGTCCTCCTCACTATTTTTTTATTTTAATAAACGGGTAGGGGTCCACCAAACCCCCCACTTCCTCCATTTTCAAGTACAACTATTTATCTGTTGAAATTTTCCTAGGATTTTATTTTATATAAAATTTTTTTTTGAAGTTAAAATTTGAAAAAAAAAATCTATCTTAATTTAAAATTTAATTTTATGTTCTGAAATCAAATAAATAAACGCATGGTGTGACTTATTAAAATGTAAGCTAAAGATAGTGAGTAAATAAGAACCTAAAATTAAATTTTAAATTAAGATCCAAATTCTAACTTCAAAAAAAAAAACTCTATAATAATAAAATTTTATATAAAATAAAATCCTAGGCAAATAACAACAGATAAATGGTTGTACTTGAAAATAGAGGAAGTTGAGAATTGAATTGTTGTGGTTGGTTGATTAATTTGTTTCTTATAATTGAAGTTAGGTGCCATTGGTATCCTTTCTTATTAGGCATCTTCTTGTTTTTGTAAACTACTTGATAGGATTTCTAATTTGATTAATTAACAACAACAAAAATAGCAATCATGATATCAAATATGTGGCATGAAGAATGATATCTGTTGACTCACATCTTGATTTCTGTATACGGTATAGATCTGTAGATAACTAATTATTAAATTAAAAACAACACAGGAGAACAAAGCTATAGAAAGAGTCTCTTTGCTTTATTAACAATTGAATAATAAGAAAGAGAAAACAACAATTTCTCATCTGCACCACATTTCAACTATTTTAGATAGGGGTTTGGTTTCAACCAAAAAAAAATAGGAGTTTGAAAATTGATATTTAATTGAATAATAAAAAAAAAGGTAAATCCTTGCTTCCTAGACAGGAATCACAATTAAAAAAAAAATGAGTGAACCCTTCATCAACAAACACCGATGCTGAGTTAAAATCTGATCTCTTCCTGTAACCCAATCCAATCAAACCTCTAGTAAAAGGACACGCACATCATCGCAAATAAATAAATAAAAATTGAAATGACAAATAAAACCTAACAGAACACTAATATCCAAGTAAATGATCTCAATCCCGTTATTGTTATAGATCTCACTGCGACTGCCATACGAACCCTTTCGATAACCTTATTCAGGAAAAAAAAAATGAATTGACAAACAAAACCAAACAGAAAACCTTAATGCTTACAATATCTAATAAAATAAATGCGACGGACTACCTTACCAATGACTTAAGAATATCAACTACGAATGAAACAAACTCCTTCAATAAGCCCTAAATATATTAGCTTCCAACAATGATAACTTTGCATACTCAAAGTATGAGAACACTAAATCACTGGAGAAAGAAAAATAAATTATAGATTTTCCGTTGCTCATTGCTGTAAAAAAGCAAATCATGAAACAAATACAAATTCTAACATTACTTTTGCCAAAAATGATATCTCGAATTTGTTTTCCTTAAACCTAAATTGTAGGTTTTGCCCTATAATTCTCTAGTTGTGTTCAACCAATGCCTAATCTTCGGTAAATAAAACCCTAACAGCGGAAAACATAAAATGGAGATGAATGAGGATCAAGAACAGTATATGAACAAGTTTTTGGCCCACCCACCTGCGTGTCCGCATCCAAACATGAGGACTTGATGATGGTGAGGGACGTAGAGATGAAGTAGCAGAGCTAAGGCAGAGTTTTTCTAGTACCCATCGAAGTATCTCATGACCCATAGTAAAAATTGATTGATTTTATGCTAACCTCTTTTCTTGATACCTCATCACTTTTGATTCTTATTCCGAACAAATGACTCAAACCCAATTTGTAACTTATGAATGCTTTCTCTAGCCCTACCTCCCACTTCACCATAGAAACAATTATCTTTAATTTTCTTAACATATTTATGTGAGTTATATGTCATCATTATGTGATTTCTTGAATATGTATGAGATCAAATGTCATTAGAATGTATGTAAATAAGAAATCAGCATGTAAAAATGGCAATGTCATCACGTCAACGTCAATAATGCATTGTAACAAATATGATGAAATGAATGCACATTAAGTTGAGATACATCAATAGGATGTCTGTTGGATTTATTTTGACAAATATTACATTTGCATGAACGTATGATACCTATGCACCCACCCATAAACTCACTATATAGAATGCACATTGAGTTGCAATTCTTTTCCTGTTCTAACAAGTAATATGTCTAACATGTCATCATATTATACCGTCTCATATTAGGTTTGCATCAAATAGCTAATTTGGATCATCGCATAAAATGAAGAAGAATCCATTAATAAACGATCAACATGAGCAACCGTTTATTGTATGTGTATCAAACATCTAAGTAAAAACAGGTACCCATCCCATAATAGTCCTTACTTCACATCTTCTCATCACAAGAAACAAGCATATGCTCAATAATATATTTTATAACTATCATGATTTATATTTTCAATATCATTTTTGTACTAACGAAACAAAGAGATGTTCCCCAATTTTTATGTGCATGAAGATGGAAATGAGGGTGAATCCTACTGGTTTACCCATGTGTATAAGTGTAGAGCCCCGAATTTCACATGCACTGTTCATGTGAATAGTGCTATGAATAGTGACATGGGCACAAGTCTTCTTAAGGTCACGGGCCATTTATGTGATTTGATTTATGAGGCATGATAAGAATGATTTAAATTAATTTAAGTATTGTTGTTGGGTGTTCGGGATGAAGGAACAAGAGTATAAAATACTCTAAGTGTCGAAAAAGAGGAACGTTTTCACATACTCTCAACTTGAGGGAACTCTAGTCTTGTCACCACTTATCGGAAACGAGTGATTCTTGAACTATTTGAAATGTATTGAAATCCTCTTTGAGGTTCATGTTTATTGTTTTTTCAAATTTTGAATCGAATAATCCAAATGTGGGTTTTCGAAAACTATTCTGCTATAAATAGCAGTCAACTTAGGACCAGTGACCTTTAGGGCCACTTTGAACCATGAATATAGCAGAATTAGGAGTTTTACATTGAAGCAAAGTTGTTCCCCTTTGAATGGTGAGTCCAACGCAAGTTGAATTGTCTAAATCCAAAGGGGACAAAACAGAGTCCCATGCAGTCGACTAGATGAGCATCAAGTCGACTGGATGAGCCCAAAAACGCCCAGAATGGCCCAACCGACCCTAGAACTTGTCACCAACCTACTGGGATATTTTTTTTAAGGGCATTAAAGGGTTTTGACAACCCTTGACCTATAAATAGAAGGATTTTTCGTGGGTTTGGAATTATCAAATCCTAAGCTTAGATTTAAGAGTGGAATTGAGAAGAGAAGAAGAGGGAAAAGCTAGGGTTTTGTTCACGTGTCTTCCAAGATCAAAGAGAAGCTCAATCCTTGTTTCTAAAGTTTGTTCTTCACTGTCTTGGTGTGCTAAAGCTTGGATTTCATCCACGAAGTGAATTCTCAAGCTCTCAAAGTATAGGGAAGCAGTTTTTGAAAGGTAGAACACTCTACTAGCTTTTCATGTTGTAATTCATTCATGACTACTAGGATATTAAACCTTCATTTGATGAAAATATATGGATAATTCCACAAATCATTCTTATTAAGATGAACAAGCTGTTAAATTGATATAAATGAAGTAGATACACTCAACTAGTTGGCTATGTTTGAATTATTGTTAGATAATAGGATTTATGAATAGTTTTTTATGAATCCAATGGTCTATGAACCTTTTTTGTAAAATATGTTATAAATTAAGTGTTTAAATGATTTCCTCGCTTTCCCTAATTGCACACAAATGATATACATGATCACTTACACTTATATGATTGGTTTTCGTTGAATACAAGTATTGAAAGTATGGTTTTGGCTTTTAAAGTATTAATTATTCAAAGTATGATTTCCGTTAAAGCATGGTTTCCATTTAAAGTATGATTTCCAATAAATTCCTTTGCTTAAATATGATTTTCGCTCAAAGAAGCATTTGTGCAAAGTATGGTTTGGGTTCAAAGATGGAGTTTCAAAGTATTGTGTTCCAAGAATGGTTTCGATTTCAAAGAAAGGTTTCACCAAAAGCATAGGGTTTTGCTCAAAGTATGTGTGATGTGTTATGCGCAACGTGGCTAGTGTGTTCCGTTCAATCATAATCCGGACACTAGTTAAGTATATGAGATAAAACTAGTGTGTTCCGTTCAATTATAGTCCAGACACTAGTTATGCATGTGAAAAGAGGCTAGTGTGTTCCGTTCCATCATAGTCCGGGCACTAGTTCAACAATGAAATGAAAGCTAATGTGTTCCGTTCCATCATAGTCCGGGCATTAGTAAAGTAAAAGAGAAATGCTAGTGTGTTCCATTCCACCATAGTCCGGGCACTAATCAAGTAAGAATGACACTAGTGTATTCCATTCCATCATAGTCCGGGCACTAGTCACAAGTGAAATACGCTAGTGTGTTCCGTTTCACCATAGTCCGGGCACTAGTCAAGTAAAGATAAGAGGCTAATGTGTTTCGTTCTACCATAGTCCGGGCATTAGTTAAAAATATAAAAGTAATGATATAAAGCTAGTGTATTCCGTTCCATCATAGTCCGGGCACTAGTCACAAGTGAAATACGCTAGTGTGTTCCATTCCACCATAGTCCGGGCACTAGTCAAGTAAAGATAAGAGGCTAATGTGTTTCGTCCTACCATAGTCCGGGCATTAGTTAAAAATATAAAAGTAATGATATAAAGCTAGTGTATTTTGTTCCATCATAGCCCAGGTACTAGTTAAATAAATGAAAGAAAGTTTCAGAGTATGTGCATGTGTATGTGTAAATGATGCTAATATGTGCCTGTTCAATCATAGTAGAATACTAGTAATGCATGCAAAGTATGGTACTTGTAAAGATATGATGCATGTGTGAAATATGTGATTTGAAAATTGAAGTATATAATGAAAATGATAAAAGTATGGTTTTAAAAGGAAAAATTCGAAAAGCTTGTGATTTGAAAGTATATGCAAATGATCTTGAAATAAGGTTTGAAATGTGTTGATCGAAGTAGGAGTTTCAAAAGATATGCACATGTTGGTTTTAAAAGAAGTATAGCTTCCGCACTCTGATTTTAATATTGTTCATACTACTTAGTCCTACTTGAACTGCCTTATTCAATTATATGCGAGCATATATTATTGATGTTGTTTATAACATGGTTAACTAGTAGTCTGTATACGTTGAGTATTCAATGCTCAGCCGAATTGTTATTTCGGTAGATTCCAGGTTGGATGATCGTGCTCCGGAACCATGGGTTGAGGAGGACTATGAAGGGTAGGAGCTTGCTTGGGATCATCATGCAGATGATAGGGTCCTTAACAGGTGGCCCTATTTATGAGTTGATGAGAGGGAGAGACATGTATTTTGGGTTTTCTTTTGGGATTTTTGTATCAAGTTGAGTTAGTAGTAACTCAAGCGATGGATTTTATTTGCATGTTTAATTGATACAGTTTTTAGTTGACTTTTGTACTTGGAATATAGTTGATATTAAATGAGAAATTTTGAGGTTCATCTTTTAGTGCGCCTTACATACTTTTGCAGGATGGTTTGATATGATAAGTCACGAGCCAAAGCCTCTTAACTCATAGGGGGGATTTTGGGTCGTGACAATAAGAGTAATTAGAGTGCCAAACAAACCTTTTCCTGGAATCAGTAGAATTATAGTCATGAAATTTCCAACGTTTACAACTCAATGATGGCAATTCAGGAACTAAAGAAAAGGAAAGCAACCTGTAATGAAATTCTTCGGCCCATCTATTAAATCTAAAACTCAAACAAAACGCACAGATTTCTCCTTACAACTCCAACCATTATCCTCTCCTTAACTGCAATTCTAGTTCTTCGATAATTGTAGCAAATCTAATACAATTTTATGGCTTCAAATATAAATTCAATATAAACTCTTATGATCTCTCATGCCCCCACAAGAAAATCTATACATTATACTAATTTATACCAATCACATATATCACTTACATTGTATGCGAATGATAATTATCAAATATAACTGAAACCATTGATTCCATAGCAGCTTGATCGACAATCGATACGAAACCTAAAATATTTCAATAGAGGAAAACCAAACATTCAGTCTACAACCGAAACATGACAATAAAAACACTAATACTCCATTACTTAACAATCTAAGATATTCTAAGAAATATTCAAGATGGAGAAATTAGACCTCAATTTAACTTATTATTCGTCCCATCTATTGGATCTAAAAGCCAAGCATAATCTACAAATTTCTCCATACACCTCCAACCTTTCTCCTATCCATAATTGCAATTCTAGTTCTTCAATATATTCAGCAAATCTAACGGCTTCAAATACAAATTCAATATAAACTCTTATGATTTCTCACGTCCACAAGAAAATACATACATTTTAAACTAATTATATCAATCACAAATATCACTTACATTGCATGAGAAGGAAAATTCTCTAGTGTAATCAAAATCATTGATTCCACAGCAGCTTGATCAGCAATCATTAGAGGGCCTGAAACAATTCAATAGGGGAAAACCAAACAATCAGTCTACAACCAAAACACGACAATAAAAACACTAATCCTCTATCATTTAACAATCGAAGCTCTCCAAACAAATTAGACCTCAAGTTAGATTATTCTTCAAATGACTCAAATCCTCATTATCGAGAATTTCAAAGCTCTTGCGGAAATATCTCCAAATCACCTACCAGGTACCATTTGCAATCTTATTTCCAACCTCTGCAAACTGAACAATTTTATCTTCAAACCATATCTGGTTGATATTAATTTGATTTCAAAACTTCGAATTCAAACTCCTTATTTATAACAACGAAAGGAATTTGGAAATGTTGCACATGTGAATATAAAGTTTTATAGTTACTGTAGGAGCTATTTATGCCTACTAAAATTGTATTTATAGATTGTTATGTGCACCAGTGCAAGCCTCTTAGAAGTCAATAATTTTTTTGTTGATAAACGTGGGTATCTTGGGTCTTTGACTCAGATTACATCCCACGTGTTGCATAGGTCACCCCCCAACCCGTGCAACCGATAGTGAGGGGAACCCAGGTATTGACCTCGAGAACTCCAAGTTTACGGCTGGTCTGGTCGGCCACTAGGCTACACCCCAGGGGTAGAAGTCAATATTTAAAAAATTAAATATTTAAGATAATAGTTTTAGTTCAAATTTTAGAGGAGTTTTGACACATGAGTTTTGACGCATTAAAACTTTGAATTAAGAGAATTATTAAACCTTTTAGAGATCAATATTTGGGAAGCTATTTAGGTGTGGATAAGCATAATAGTCCATACATCAAAAATAGAAAAACAAGTAAGTAAAAAAAAATCCATAAACGTAAAGAAAATTAAACTAAACAACAAATACATATCAATCAAGCCTTAAAAAAAACCAAAGGGAAAACAGGAATGAAAGAAAATCACAAATAAAATAGGGAAAAATTTGATACAATCGCGATGATCATACAATCGCTAATGACCTTAATTAAAAGATAAGAAGGATAATGAAAATGAAATGGAACAGAAATGAAATGGAACAGGGCCGATTCGAAGTGCCTAACCAAGGTTTAAAATCCCGTCAGGATTTCGTGAAATCTCGGTTTTGTCCACAACCCCAACGACATCTATACATGGTGGATTTCGAAAAACATGATTTCGGTCGGGATTTCAGAAATTCAGGTCAAATTTCGGAATCTCGGGATTTCGGAATTTCTGTGATATTTCGAAAATTTATTTTTTTTTTAATAGGTTTTTATATTATTTTTTATTAAAATTTCGAAATATTTCGATATTTTTATCGAAATTTCGTAAAATTTTGAATATTTATTTTAAAAATAAAAAAATAATATTTATATAAATATATTAAATCTTAATAAAATATTATTTTTTAACATATATATATATATACTTAATAAAATATTAATAAATCCGAATCCGAATCCCATTGAGATACCGAAATCTTTTGGGATTTCGGTTCGGGTTGGTTGACCGAAGTCAGTTATTGTGATTTCAAACCTTGGGCCTAAGTCTAACCTCCAAGGAGAGTGAGTGAACCCTAAGGGTGGGTGAATCTTAACCACAGTTAAGGAGTGTCGATAGTGACACGTGGCCATGTAGGGACCTCAGGTGCCTAACCGTTAAAACTTGAAATCCAAGGGAAAAATTACCGTAATTATTTCAAAATTCATTGCAGAAAAAAAAGAATCGAAGGAAAAGGAAAAAAAGAAATAAACCAGAGCAACTCATCTTCAGATATTGGAATAGAAACTCATCTTTTGGTCTCACAGTCGTTAAAGATAGCTTCCGACGATCAAAATAGGGCAACGAAACCTAACCAATCAGATCCGGACCGGCTTCTGCATCTCTCAAGAACAGACCTCTGATTCAATGATCTCTCCGTAACGGCTAAATCTCAGGGACTTCAAAGATAACGCCAGTGTTCGTTTCTTTGAAAACGGAGTTTCGTTCTTCACAAATTCGAATAAACAGGTTTAATGGCATTGATGTATTCATCTCTGTAACTTCTTCTTGTTGTTGTTGTTGCTGTTTCTGTAATTTATGCAATTGAAAGGTAAAACAGTTTCGGAAGTGAAGCTTCAGTTTCATTTTAATGGAATGGGACTGGCTATCGCTTAGAATGCGTAGCCCACCACTTAGTTTTCGCGGGCTCTTCTTGCCCATTTGCCCGATATCGAGACGTTCGATTCAGTTCAACAAGAGGGCTCAGGACAGACCCAGATCATTTTTGGATTGCAATCGATCGAGCTCGTCTTTGTGTGCTGTCGGGATTGTTGAAGCAGAACTAACTGGCGATTTGGATTTGAACGGCATTGGAATTACACGTAGTAGCGATCAGAACGAATCCAAATCATTACTGGGCCATTGTCATCCTAGTTCGCTGCCATCAAATGCTCTCAGGAAAATTGAAACAGACCCCATTGATGGAATTGGGAGAAATCTAGTTAGGAAGAGTAAAGGGGGAGCTTTGAATTCAGATTACAAGGAGATGTTGAGAAGGTACTCAGGGACGTTGCAGACTTGTGCTTTGAAAGGCTATTTAAATGCGGGCAAGATGGTTCATGCGCATATTATAAGGATTGGTGTAGACCCAGACTCGCATTTATGGAATTGTTTGGTGAATTTGTATGCGAAATGTAGGAGGTCTCTATTTGCTCGTCAGGTGCTTGAAATGATGCCTGAACGAGATGTTGTATCTTGGACTGCTCTGATTGCGGGTTTTGTTGCTGAAGGAGATGGCAGTGAGGGTGTCGCTGTGTTCTGTGAGATGCGGAGGGAAGGCGTCTGGCCAAATGGATTCACCTTTGCCACTGGGCTGAAAGCTTGTTCGATGTGCTTGGCCTTGGATTTTGGGAAACAGGTACATGGAGAAGCGATTAAAGTTGGGACCTTATCTGATATATTTGTTGGTTCTGCTCTTGTTGACCTTTATGCGAAATGTGGTGAGATGGAACTTGCACATAGAGTATTCTTCTGTATGCCCGAGCGGAATGCTGTTTCATGGAATGTGTTGCTTAGTGGATATGCTAGGATGGGTCATGGGGAAGAAGTTTTGAAACTTTTTCTCAGAATGACAGAATCAGAAATGAGGCTCAGCAAGTTCACTTTATCCAGTGTCCTCAAAGGTTGTGCCAACTCAGGAAATGCAAGAGAAGGCCAAGTAGTGCATTCTCTAGCTATCAAGATTGGGTGTGAGTTCGATGGAATTTTGAGTAGTAGTCTTGTTGATATGTACTCCAAATGCGGACTGGCATCCAATGCATATAAAGTCTTTGTTAGGACCAAGGATCCCGACATAGTGGCCTGGAGTGCAATGATTGCTTGCCTTAATCAGCAAGGTTATTACCTTGAAGCAGCCGAGCTGTTTGGTGAGATGGGGCGGACAGGTGTGAGGCCAAATCAATTCACCCTTGCTAGTCTAGTTAGTGCTGCCACTGATCTTGGTGACCTGCGATATGCTAACAGCATCCATGCTTGTATCTGGAAGTTAGGTCTTGAGGCTGATAATTCAGTCAATAATGCACTTATCTCAATGTACATGAAAATTGGGTCTGTTCAAGATGGTTGCAGGGTGTTTGAGGCCATGGAGGATCGGGATCCAGTTTCGTGGAATGCCCTTTTATCTGGGTTCCATGATGGTGACGCTTGCAGTAAAGGGCTGGAAATATACAGACAGATGCTAGTGGAAGGTCTCAATCCCAATAAGTACACATTTATCAGCATTTTGAGGTCTTGCTCCAGCCTGTCGACCGTAGCCTTTGGGCAACAAGTCCATGGCCATATCATTAAGAACAGCCTCGAAGGTGATTCTTTTGTGGGGACCGCTCTCCTTGATATGTATGCCAAATGTGGGTGCTTGCAAAATGCAGATGTGGTTTTCAATAGAATGAATGAGAGAGATCTATTCGCTTGGACGGTGATCATCACTGGTTATGCACAGACCGATCAAGGGGAAAAGGCCATCAAGTGCTTCCGTCAGATGCAACGGGAAGGTGTGGTACCCAACGAGTTCACTCTTGCAAGCTGTTTGAGAGGTTGCACCAGCATAACAGCTCTAGAAAATGGTCGTCAGCTCCATTCTCGGGTCATTAAGGTTGGAAAATCAGGTGACTTGTTCGTCGCAAGTGGACTTATTGATATGTATGGGAAATGTGGGTGCATAGAAGATGCCGAGGCTGTGTTCAATGGCTTGGCCCCACGGGACATAGTGTCATGGAACACGATCATTTGTGGATACTCACACCATGGACACGGAGAGAAGGCTCTCGAAGCCTTTCGTAGTATGTTAGATGAAGGGGTCATGCCAGACGAGGTTACTTTTATAGGTGTTCTTTCTGCATGTAGCCACATGGGTTTAGTCAAAGAAGGGCAGCAGCATTTTGGTGCATTGAGCAAAGTCTACAGAATTACTCCAACAATTGAGCACCATGCCTGTATGGTGGACATTCTTGGTCGGGCAGGCAAACTTGATGAGGTCGAAAGCTTTATTGAGAAAATGACTCTCACCCCCAATGCCTTAATCTGGCAGACAGTTCTTGGGGCTTGCAAAATGCACGGAAATGTTGATTTAGCCGAAAGGGCTGCAGAGAAACTCTTTGAGCTTGAACCAGAGGTGGACACGACTTACATATTGCTATCCAACATCTATGCAGCTAAAGGAAGGTGGGACGATGTTGCCAAGATTAGGGGGTTGATGGTCAGTCGGGGTGTAAAAAAGGAACCAGGATGTAGTTGGGTAGAGGTGGATGGTCAAGTTCACGTGTTTCTGTCACAAGATGGTTCACATCCTAAGGTCAAAGACATCTACCTGAAGTTGGAGGAACTGGGCCAGAAACTAACTTCAGCAGGATATATTCCGGACATGGAAAATGTGCTTCATAATGTTGCCGACAGAGACAAAAAGGAATCTCTCCTTTATCATAGTGAAAGGTTGGCCCTTGCATTTGCCCTTATAAGCATGGATCCTGGAAAACCGATCCGGATTTTCAAGAACCTCCGTATCTGTGGAGACTGTCATAATGTTATGAAGCTCATCTCTGACATCACTGGGAGAGAAATAGTTATTCGTGATGTGAGTCACTTCCACCACTTCCGGTCTGGTTCTTGCTCTTGTCGGGATTATTGGTGATTGCACTCTGGGGGTATCCAAAGAGAATACATTCTTGTGACGGAGATCTGTGCACTTGGTACTGCTGTTTGAAGGCTATAGAAACACAACACCTTTCTCTTCCAGGGCTTCGACAAATCCAGGTGATTAATGTTCCATGATGACCTTTTCATTTCGTAGTCTGAATTTATGGTGTCAAATATAGGTAAAATGTTTCTGCTCTTCAGAGGAATCTAGGAGTTAAAAGTGTCTTGTTTTGTCAACGTAGCTTTATTGGACTTATAATTTCTGAAACAGCCTGGATTCCCACTATACTTATACCTTGTTTCCTCTGTACCTCTTCTTTCTAGGCACCAGTTGTGATGTATGTGAAACCCATCGGCAAGCTCCTTTTTACATGAGGTTAAATTATTGTATTGGTGAGTATAGTTTTCCCCTGATGCAGTAGTACCTTAGCGGAATGTTTCCACTTCCATCTGAGACACTTTCCCCTCTCTAGAGAAATGAGCGGCACTGCACCACCAAGAGTAATGTTTCTCTATCTCCTTCTTTTTACTCTTGTCTGGCTCTTCTCTTCTTCTTCTTCTTCTTCCTATCTTCAATTAATGGATCCATGTATCTCTACTCTCTGCACAAGTCTTTTTGGCTGTTTTGACTCTCTTTCTTCTTGTTAATGGTTTTTTTCAGTTGGGTGTCCTTAGTTTTGAATACCCATTTGTGTTTTGAGCTTTGAAACTTTGGGAATTGAGAAAAAGGAGATAGAGAAAGCAAGCTCATGATTCTTGATGGGTCTGAATCTCAGTCTCTTTCGTTTTAGGTTCTTGGAAAAAAAAAACCCTCTTTTCTGTTGAAACTATGCGCATAACCCATTTTTATAATGGCTTTTGGTTCTTCTGTTTGGGAGATGTGGGTATATGCATGAGTCCTGTTGTTGCCCCCTATTCTTTTCGTTTTATTGATTAATCTTAAAGAAACGAAAAGAGGTAAAGCATAGTTCTTGACATTGTTTTTGCGGATTTTGATTTATACTGTCGGGGAAGAAAAGGAAATCAGTGATTCCCCACTGGAATTTGCACTGCATTCTCTTGTTTTGGATTCTCTGAGGAATCCTAATGTAGTGTCAATTGGAGTGGGGAAAAAAACTGCTTTACTCTTTGGAAAAGGGAAAGCATTTTTTACTGGTGATTAGGGAGAAAAGAGGGAAACCAATGAATAGATAAGAATTCTTAGCTCCATTGTTCTGAATGTGATCAGTTTTGGTGGAGAAAATTGCATCTTCGAAGGTTTTCTTGGTGCTCGGTTGTGGATATAGTTATTCTGCAAATGAATGGAGGTGGGTTATGACTTATTTCACATTCATTTTTCCCCTAATGGTAGTTATATTCTCACATTTGTTTTGAATATATTCTTACTTCTAACTGATGATTCAATTTGTGCCATGGAATAGAGAATTTCTGGAAGGTTTTTGTTAATCCATGTTTTCCAAGCTGATGTTGCAGATATCTTTCAGTCATTTAACTGCAAAGACATTTCTTTGTTTTGTTTCATCTGATTACTTTTCTTCCCCGGATCCTTTTTTACCTGTTAAATAAACATCAATGGGAAATTACCCCAGCTTACCTTCCCAAAAAAAAAAAACATCAATGAGAAATGCCAATGTGGGTGTTGCATTGTCATACATATGTTACAGGGTTAAGCAGAAAAATATGAGTCCTATAAAAAGATTTACACCCTCGAAGTGGCATTCATGAAGGTTAAGCCCCATGGAAGTGGTCATATCAATAGAAATTAGTTTATTTTGTATATTTTTCTTTAATTTATTAACATGTGGAAATTCACATCATGTCTAGTTGTCTAGTAGCATGCTCAATGACTATATAAGTGCTTTGACAATATCCACTTGTCATCCTACAATCAAAATTTTGGGAATTCCGTATGATCCCAGATCAACATCCAATCTATTTTCTTTCTGTAACATCTCTTCAGATCATCCAAAGCTTAAACTAAATTTCCAAGAACAGTTGTGTTGGCGATAGTGCCAGGCAAAACTTATGGTATCTTTTGACTTAGTTCATACTTTCATGCAATTAGATCCTTTGTTAGAGTCTTCTTGGCTTGTGAACCGTGTATGATTAAATAAATATGTTTAGAAGTGAACACAAGACCAATTTTCGATATAGAAGGGACTAGCTTGACTTGTTGGTTCAATTCACTTGTGTTTGTTTGGGATTGATTAAAAATAAACTCTTCTGGCCATCTCTGGAATTTTATTGTTTTATTTGTTTCATCTTTCTTATCTTCTTCCTCATCTTCTGTTAATTGTACATTAAGTGATCTACTTCTGTTCTTGCTCAACTCATTTACAAATTCTTTGTATTTGAATGTCTTTGGAGTTATCATGATAACAAAGATGTTTTCATGACATTTTGGTGAAGTGTTGCATTTATTTGTACCACATGTAGATGACTTACTAAAGAACTATTCTTTGCCTAGAGATGCATGTTCACAAACATTGAAGCATTATTGTAGACAATATTATAATTCCAATAGGATCTGCCCCTCCCATGTGCACGCTGCATGCTAAACACATGGGATCCTTGTAGTTACGATTGGAGAATCTCGGGCGGGTCTAAGGGACATCTCATGCTAAAAAGTTCCCAACACGCGAGGACTCTATAGCTTCACATTTCTTGTTTGTACTTGTTAACCTTGCCCATCTCCAAATGAAATAACTCCATGAAGATCTTGAAGGATTGGTGAATGGAAGTGAGGGTAAATGGCTTTTAATTGGGCATGGGTACTTTGGCCTCAATATTGCCATTAGAGCTGTCGCGATCTGAAAGGAGCATCTGTTTCAAACTGTTCAATTGTGTTTGAGTTCTATTGTCAAATACAGTCACTTTGTTCTTCAACTTGTGTTTGTAACACTGTCCGTCTATGGTAACATCTTAAATTTTGCCTCTCAAAAGATAATTTTCATGTTTCAGAAATAAATTATGCGTTATACATTGTGTTCATAGTTACTGTCCTATTTTAATTTTCCAGGTCCATATAACCTGAAGGTGGATCAATAAAGCATCCAGAGAATGACAAATAACGTGTGAGAACAAAAGCCCTGTGACTGACTATTGAATTCATATGTTAAATTGAACTGTTCTGTCGGAACCATGAGCCTCTAAGAATGGATAAGAAACGGTTTCGATATGATGCACCATAGTTCTTTAGTATCCCATAATATGATGGAGATATATTCAATGTGTCACTATATATTGCTGACTAAAATCCTATGGTTATAGATTGGGGGTTACCTTGCATATGTCTCAACAACACTTGTTCAGCCAGATTCACTAGATCTTAAAAGCCAGATCGTGATCGGATATTCTTTGCTTTCACCATTGCGAGGAGAACCTATTAATGATCTTCACATATCAAATCATGTTGGGGTTGTCGATGCTGATGCATCAATTTCTACAAATACACGGCTTACTCGACATGCCCATTCAAGATACTTCAGTCAGCAGTTCACATTCCATTTGTAACCATGAGTTTCGGGAGCATTCCCTGGGGGAAGCATCCGTTTCTGCTAACCTTTGGCTTCAAGGAGCAGTCTTCATGAAAATCTCAATACCTTCACAGTTTCTGCCACCTCAGCATTGCCTTTGGAAGCTTTGAGAACTTTTTTTTTCAAATGACTGCTGTAACTCATCAATTTCTTCACTTACGGCCTCTGTGAACTATGGATATGATGGAGCACTTGATAATATGGGGTTTTTGGCATCCAAGAAAGATGCCAGTATGACAGACCAACTGGATGGTAAATGGGACTTCGACAAGATTCTGGCTCCTAAGGTGCTTGCCCGAGAAACCCCAATAAGAACAGTGTGCCAGCCAGATCATTTCATAGGAAGCGTGGACCCAACTGGGTGGATATTATCAAACAAATCTAACCTGATTTCACATCGTCTGTACGGCTTCTCTATGCTTAGTAATGAGCTGTCTCTAAATCTCGCCACATGCCAACCTTCTATTATCAGTGTGAGGACGGACTATCCCTGATCAGTTCTCAAAAGTAAGTTTCTCTGGTGTAACTCACCATTCTTTGCACAAAATGGGGTCAGGCTTAGAACAAACCTCGAGCAACAGTAATGAGCTTTCTCTGGGTTATGGTTCTTATAGACCTGTCCACTTTTCACATATATTAACTGGATCAAGATATCTCAGTGTAGCTCAGGAAATACTTGCCGAAATTGCGAGCTATTCACTTGAATATCTAGACCAGCTGATCTATTTGTTTGGCAGGACTGGATCTGGAGCAAAAATGCCGTTCTCTCCAAGTTGCTATGCTGAAAGAGGAACTTCAGTGATGGAGTCGGATGATTTTCCTTCTTCTGCTGAAGATGGTTGACCCAAGCTTCAATCGAAGTCCACATTGCAAAGACAGGTAGTTGAAGCAAAGAAAGCTCAACTGTTCACTCTGCTGCAAGTGGTATGTAGGTTTAATTTATGTTGATTCTCTTCCCCATTATAGGCATTGTTCAGAAATCAGGATCCAGACTTGGAACCTGGTCAGTGCCAGGCCATGCTTGTCTTGGGACTCAGACAGGTCGACCAGGTGGGTCAAAAACTGGTTACATTTATTTTCATTTTCATTTTAAGAAGAAAGTTCAAATGATTTGATTTCGTACATTCAATATTAAACCTTGGCTTAATTTAGTCATACTGGTCAACTCTGCCGACTCTTGGTCAAGTTGGCAGGGTCATCCTTGTTATTTCCAAAACCAGGGTGACCAAGATCTAGTGTGGAACTTGGTCAGTTTGGCTTGTAACAGACTAACAGCCCCCATATTACCCACCCAGCCACCTGGCTCCCCTATTTTCATGTAGATACATAACTCTCTCTAGAATATAGTTGGTATTTTCTTAAATTATATTATGATTGTACTTCCCTAAACTCAGGTTGATAGCCGATACAACCAATGCTTGGATGAGATCCATACGGAAATATCTTCGTTCCATGCGGCAACTGAGCTGGACCCTCGGGTACATGCTCATTTCACTCTTCAGACAATCTCTGTCCTATGTAACAACCTAAGGGAGAGAATCAGCAACCAAATCCTTGCAACTGAAGGAAATCTAAGCAGTGAATGCATGAGAGAGGAGGGATCATTCGAGTCTTCCTTCATACAAAAGCAATGGGCTCTTCAGCAGCTAAGGAGAAAAGATCTTCACTCGTAGAGACCAGAAAGAGGCTTGGCAGAAAGATCTGTCTCGGTTTTATGAGCTTGGATGTTTCAGAACTTCCTTCACCCGTGAGTTCCCTCAATTAGAATGTCAATATACACACCTGCATAGAAATATTATAACCTGT
Source organism: Tetracentron sinense (assembly GCA_015143295.1). Classification (NCBI taxonomy): domain Eukaryota; kingdom Viridiplantae; phylum Streptophyta; class Magnoliopsida; order Trochodendrales; family Trochodendraceae; genus Tetracentron; species Tetracentron sinense. The sequence continues at coordinate 4,234,604 of CM026569.1, forward strand.
ATTTACACTTTCGGGAGGTTGACCCGCCATTTGATGGGCCCAAGTTAGGAGCTCCCCTTCCTCAAAATCAAAGCTGACAAGATGATTGGAACCATCTAGTCTCTGAATGGTTGAAAAATATCAACAAATAGTCCCAGTTAAATTCTATATAATTCATTATTTGAAATCATTTGATCTGGGTTTTCCCGACCACAAGGTCTCCCCTTGGGCCTTGGGAACCCATTGAATTATTATCAAAATCTCTAGTCATTAACACCCTTAAGGGTCAAATTAGCATCCAGACCTGCTCATCTGGTTTGAATGCCTTCATCATAGACTAAACTTCCTGTCATTCACACTCAGCTTTAGGATATCCATGAAATCTAACATTAATATCGCGTGCATCCTTCATTTGGGAAGGCCTAAAGGTTCTTCAAATAACCAATTTTATAGATTTCAGGTATCCAAAAGATGCAGAGAAACATTTACTTGCAATAAAAAGTGGATTGACAAGGAGCCAAGTAATCACAGCTCCTGGTACACATTGATTCGGATTTCACTGTTAGCAAAATAGTTTCTTCATCTTCATTTTACCTTCTCGTAAAAGGAGGGTAAAATGCTGCATTTCTTTGCACTGTTATTTACCATAAGCTTCTTGGATTTGTTTTACTATTTCTCATTTTTTTTCTTCCTTGGGTTATATGGTCAGGTATCCAATTGGTTTATAAATGCACGTGTCCGCCTCTGGAAATCATTGATAGAAGAAATGCATTCAGAGATGAACAATATAAAAGCTTGTAGAACTGATGAAGGAACCGACATTAATTGTAGGAGCCACATTAGCATAGATGATCAAATAATCAGAATGGATTGAAGCTGAAGAAAGAGAGTTGCATTAACTGTTCTAGTGACTTAGTGAGTATTGCTTGTGGACTTGTTGAAGGATAAACTCTCGTGATTTATTCCTCCCATTGTCTTGCTTTAATGGATGCTACAGATAATCGGATTTCCTTATAATTTAAATGCTCAGGTTCAAAAGCCATCGGCGAGCTCCTTTCTACGTGAGGTTAAATTATTGTATTGGTGAGTATAGTTTTCCCCTGTGATGCAGTAGTACCTTAGCGGAATTTTTCCACTTCCATCTTCGGCCTTTCCCTTCTCTGATTTGTCAGTTATATTTAGTTTTTCTTTTTCTTGGTAAGCATAAATGTTATGAAGAATCTTGCTGTGTGCAGGTTTTGGACCTGAGACTTTGCATTCGGGGAGAATTTGGCAATTCCTCTTTTCTTCACTTGAACTTCTTCCTATTTATGAAACTCTTGACTACGAGGGTTGTTTCTTCCGGGACTTGTTGAAGTACCATGTAGAAAGATGAAACAGTAGAGATATGCCTGATACGGAGTTGGAAAAAATGAAAGGTAGAAATGCTAATATTTCTACAGAACAAAAGATGCATCTATAGTTAAGCTTTTCCTTCCAATATGGTGCAACGTGATCTGATTTGTTAATGGTCAATCTGTAAGAGTAATGCCAGCTAGGTTGTCTTTAGTGTCCAAGAACAATCAGGTACCGTGTGATTATCTTAATTGCATGTACCTTCCACAAAACAGGGTGTTTTTTCTTGTAAAGAAATGAAATATACTTATGGTCATATGGGGACAAGATTGATAAAAGTGTTTCAGGTATAAACGGTTCATGTTTTATAACCAGTGCCAACATGGGTATTTGTGCTGAGTCTGCTGACAACTTCTTTTGTTAACAGAGTGGTGATTTTCTAATACGTGTGTATTTGCGTAGCAGTGGGGCATTTCTGCAAACCATGTTGAGTTTAAAGATGGGGTTACCTGATAATAAAGCTGTCTGGAGTTTTTGAAACCCCTTGAACAGGGGCTGAGTAACTGCATTGTTCAGTGAAGATCCAAAAGACTGCAATTTCAAACTTGTTAATAGCTACGCAACAATTTGATAGATAAACTTGTCAATATGAAGCCTGTCTGACAGTAGGATCAGCGGAGTCCATTGGGGAGCATTGCACTGGATGATGATATGGAGAAGCTATTCATCAGTAAGGGAAATAGAAGGTAGTGGTACCTCTGTCTCATACACTGATTTTCTGCATCACATATTCCTTTCGGAAGACCGAGACTCATAGAATGGAGCAGAAGCAGAGGTCAAGCTACAAGACAGAACGTGTTCAAGGAATTGATCACATTGTACATTTAAAGTGTCTAACTTGGGCTAGTATTTGAAGTAGAGTTCATCAATTCTACAGATTTTCTTTGAGTTGGTGACTTTAATTTTGTTTCATAAAGTTGTAGAATAATACCATATATTTGTATTTTAATTAGTGCTAGTTGAGCATTCGATTACATGGAGCAAGTAGCTGAGGATGTATGCTCTAAAGCATACATTGGAATGAAACATCCATTGTTATTTTGATTGCAGTCTGCCTGCTGCACCATTTCCCAATTCCCACATTATAGATTTTTGTGAACAAAGAAATGGTGGACCCTTAAAAACAGTTGCCACCATTCCAAATTTCACGGTGTTCGCACATTTGGTTGATGTTCACTTTGTGCCTTGTCATTTTGACATCTGTGGAAAACCCTAAATTAATGTTCAATAATACCAACAAAAGGTTTTTTTTCCTCTCCAATGCTGCCTTGCCTCTTCAATTTTCTGCTATTTAGCCTTGCACCTGCAAACACGAAGCCTCCACCCAACAAATTATTGGTACTTCAGCAGATTTAGCCAAAGTTTGTAACTAAATAATAAACTCAAAGGTGATGCTCCAAGTTTGGTACCTGCTCTTAACTAATTGAGAGAACTTCATTTCTGTCTTAATTAAGTTGGAGTTTGTGAGTATAAAAACATGAAATGTAGAAGAACCCTCTAAGTTGCAACCCCCCCCCCTTCAGTGACTGCTCATGCAGACCTACTATAATGAATTAAAAAAAAGAGATACACAGCCTTGAAGTGACCAGAACCATAATCATGTCTGCAGAACCTCGTAGCTCAGCCATTAGCGGACTTTTTGTAAATTACTCTGGGAATTAGCAAAATGAAACCAGGCTAGCAGAAGCAGATTAACCTCCTACTGACACCTCTGATTGCTGACAAAAATGCATATTTGTAACCATGGAACTGATTGGTTGCAAGGATATTCTGCCTTGATTATGGTGCTTTGAATGGAAAAAGGGACCTGACAGCTTAGAAAACTGTTGCAATCAGAAGAAAAAAAATCCCCAACACTCCACCAGCAGAAATAGCAAGTATCCACTATGCACTCAATAAGGTCGTAGGAGTTTCCCCATCCATATCTTTCTGCCTCAACCGCGCCTTACTGCTCCATTTCTTCCATATCTTCATCAGAGAGCGGATTTTCCACTGCACTCCCACTATTTAAATCATCATCGTCACTGTAAGTCAAGATCTTCTCTCTCACGGAATTGTCCTGAAGGTGATACTTGGTAAACTTGACCCGTGCCCCTCTTTCAGCCCTTCTCCCTTCCTTGCGCTTTCTTCTCCCATCATTTTCTGTAAACTCCATTGTGTGGGCAGCAGCCAATAATGCAGCATCCATGGACTCAATCATCGCTTGATCCCTCTCACCTTTATCTTCCTCTTCCCCTTTGTTATCGATGTAAAAGAGGATATTATCACCTGCTTTCTTGCTGTCTGGCCTAAATACAGTATGCTCATAATCCACTTTTGACATATCAAGTACTAACTTGGCACGAAGTTTTGAGAAGTTAGGGTCAAATACTCTTGCCCCTTGTTCTTCGAGGCTTAGTAGCCACTCTGGAGATCAGATCAGTTTATAGTAAGACATTAGAGAAAAGATTCATAGTGAAGAAACTGATAAGATTAATCACAAATAAGAATAAGGTAAATGACCAGATGAGAGGAACATCAGAGCTACTTACTGATTAGAGCTTGAGGTGTTGAAACATTTGGTCTACTTGTTATTTCCTCCATACCAATCTGACTAGAGACCCATTTAATTAGTTGAGACGGTAGACGAGATTCAGAGAAGGCATTTATGTAAGAAATCGCTTTGGTCTGATCCCCATTTGCCCTGTAACCATCCAAATTGTGAGATTTAGCAGATGACAGAGTTCAGCTTAAAAACTTCCAATTGCATTTCATAGATAAATTTCCTTTTGTCTGTACCTAACAAACTGTAAAGCTTCGTGCGCAACAACCAGCATTGTCACTGCAAGACTTTTCATGATGGCACGTGGATGAATCCCACTATCGGAATTGAGGAAAGAATAATCCACCAATATCACAGCATCATAAAGAACTTCCCGTAGAAAAACTTCATCTTCAGAACCCTGCAATGAGACAATCTTCACTTTTCATATTTATTAAGATAAGAGCAAAGTATGCAGACTCCCTTTATTTATTTTTTTGGTTAAAGGAAGTATAGTTCGAAAACTCAGCGAGTCACCCGAGTAACTTGGCCGAGTTACTCGACTCGGCTGAATTTCGAGTCGAGTCGCCTCAAAACTCGAAGGAGACACTATTTACCGAGTTACTCAGGTGACTCGATCGAGTCTAGCCGAGTTTTTCGACTCTCCATACTAGGTCGAGTCATAGAAGGGTATTTTTATCATTTTTTAAAACCTGAACTAAAATGTCACACTATTTTTGCATCATATTTTTTAGGGTCTACAAAGACAACTTACTATGGGTTTTGTTAAACCTAATTTTGTTGTTTGAAGCTGTAAAACCAACGTACTTTGAGTTCTTTTAACCCAAAATTTTTAAGTTATTACATATATATTCCGAGTTGGACCGAGTCGATTTTTTTTCGAGTTTTCCGACTTACTCGACCCGGCTAACTTTCGGGTCGAGTCGAGTTTTCGGGTTTTTGAACTATGAAAGGAACACAACACCTAACTCACACACATGGTCAAACCTGAGGTTAGCGCTAAGGTGCCATAAGGATGCAGACTCCCCTACCTTGGCAAGAGTAGGAGAATTTCCAAGAAAATTCCCTCCCCAATTAAACAGTTACACTAATTATTACCTCGTGTATTACTTCCTACTGTTCTCATTATGAAAACATTTTTTTTTAAAAAGAGCAATAATCCTCTCCTCGGGAGACCCTTTAACTACCCTTGAACTAGGGTTAACAAGTTTTAACTCCTGTGGTTAAAAAAAATATTATTTTTCTAAAAAACAAGTTTAGATGCTTTAACCCTAAGGGTTAGTGAATCTTAATCACAGTTAAAAGGAGTTAAAAAGGGGACATGTGGCAAGAAAATGGGGGACGAGATGCCTTCCTTCACTCCACCAGCAAGGAGGTGATTATTATCCTAAAAAAATAAAGAATAAAAGGCGGATGATCTGGGGAGCCCGAAAAATGTGTTCCTATCGGAAAGCAAGCCGAAAGTAAGGCAGAAGAAAACAAAAAATAGTAAAACAGTAAATCACAGAGTCTGTTTGGAATGATAAACCTACTAATTGTTACCTGAATGCATTCAGAAATATAAGCAGTGGAAAAATCCCACTAAAACAAACCACCGTCATCCAATTACCTCTGTCAATTCTTTTAACAGGTAAATAACTGACTTTTAGAAATTGGAATTTTCTTTTTTTATTCTGTATAGGTAAAATAAGGTGACTGAAAAAGTATACATCACCTAAATATAATTTCAAGGAAATATTGATGATCCTTAGTGGGATGATTCAATAAGGAAGAAGAAATTTAATTAAATCATTCAAGGGAAGACATACTTACCAATAGGGAGGTGACAGGCAAAGTCGGTTCCAGCAGCATCCTGACAAGGGTCTCTGTAAGCCCCCAACGAGAAATTAGGAAGTAAGAACATCACAATTCACAATTGAAGAAGGGAGGCAACTTAATACCAAAAAGATTTAAATTTTTTAAGAAAATAATATAGGCAATCATCAAACAAAAATTTAAATAATAAGACTATATTTGGCCGTGGAATTATGCAAGAGGAAAGAAGCACAGGCCAGCTACTGAGGTACCCAATGAACACTAACCACTCAATATATGTTCATCAAATCACTCGCTAATGACACATCTCCAGAAAATTATTAAGCCTTAAAAGTAAATAGAACATAGTCTGTTTATTATGCAAGGAATATGGAACATGCATGCAATAAATATAATAAAACATGGATATGGGAAATCAAAATTATAAATTAAAAAAAAACTTTTATCTATATAAGAAATAAACAATCATCCATGTCTTGCTACCATTCACATAGTGCGTGATAATGGTATCGATCACCCGAACTCTTTGTTTCTTTAAAATTTAAGGGGTATCTTTGGCACTTTACAAGATAATGAATCTATTTTATCTCTCTGCTTTTCTATTTTCTCTCTCTTTGTTTCATGTGTCTTCTAGTAGAGGAGTCTATGAGTCATATGTTGCTGCATTGTTGGTTATATTTCCTTTCTCATCTGGGCATCCCTTAGATCTTATCTTGTTGGCTTTCAGTATCGTTTCTCTCTCTAGTAGGTACAGTTTGGCTCTTTCTGCAAGGGGCAATAGCCTGAGTCCTATAGAGGTTAGAAGGTTCTTTGAGGACTCATCCTTGATTGTTCCCAAGATCCAGTCCTGAGTTCGTCTGCTTGTTTTTGATTGGGGCTCGGCTGGGGGAGATGATGGAGATCCTTGTGAAAACCTCTTTGCAATATAGTTCCATATTTGCTACATATGCTTTTCCTTGTTTATTGTTTCATGTTCTTTTCTTGCTTTTTCACTTTCTCTTGGTTTACTATTCGTGATACTGGGAGAAGCTTTTTGTTACTAATTACTATTCCCTATATTTTATACTATATCTTTGTTTACCGATTTTAAAAAAAAAACCTACAACACCTCATTTTTTCTTCCCTATTTTCTCTATTATTTCCTTTTTTTCCCTCTATTATGACAAGAAGAAAACTAGGATCTTTTACATCAAATATTGAAGAAGTTTCCTCCATCACCAATAATGTTGCACCACCTATCTACATGAATCAATTTTTTTATTTTTGTGTTTTCAAAAATCCTAATTAGATCAACATTAATCCTAGGGGTCTAAGCTTACCTAACTAGGGTTAATGAGTCATGACTCATGTATGTGACAAAATGGTGTTAGTGTTGATGGAAAATCAAAAGCACTACAAAATCCAAGTCTTCTTCCTATCCCAGTTTTCTTCTTATCATAATAGAGAAAAAATATAAAAGGAGAAGAGATGGAGAGAGAAAATAGGAAAGAAAAAATGAGGTGTTAGGGTTTTTCTCTTATCCAAACAACAAAGATAGAAAAAATAGGAAAGCTAAGAGATAAAATAGGCTCGTCATTTTATAAATTACCAAAGTTACACTCAAATTTTAAAGAAACAAAGGACAAAAGAGTCTGGGTCGTTGATACAATTTTCACGTACAACGTGAAAAATAAATAATCCCTCTATATATATATATATATATATAATGCATCTAATGCAAGGGGAATCATTGGCATAATTTAAAATAGAAGGGAGTTTATAAATGATAATATAAACAAAAAGAAAGAAAAGGACTTATATGATTCTTGGGCTAACTTGGTATATATACCTATATTATAGAACTAAGCAAGCCAAATAAAATCATTGGCAACAAATTAACTATGTGTGGAACGTACACCTAAGTCTTCATCTGATTAATGAACCACCACATGATTCACACTACTGGGGGCATAAAGAGTTGCCAATTTTTTTTGAGGACTCCAATTCTTTCCGAATAGGATAGAGAAGGCCACTTGTCCCCCGTTGCCACCCAGAAGGGCAGTGCCCCCCTTGAACATTTGGGAAAAAACTATACTAAGGTATAGCGAATAGCAATGAGGCAGCAACCTAAGGGTAGCCAAGACCCCCCCGGCGGTAACTTTAGAAAAAAAATTATACTATATTATTTTGTTATATAAGGGCATAGCCATGGGATAAGTGGGCAGCTGCCACCCCTAACTTTTGAAAATAAATAATTTATAATATGAACCCAAACAAAAGAATAAACCTTGAAAACAAGAGGAACAACCCTCATCGTTTTGTACTCCCTTCTCATTGTAATTTTATATTAACCTTAATATAAGTCATAGCAAGACTATAAATATGAACCTTAAAGAAGGAAAAATAATAACTTGTAGGACATGTACGAAACGTATGAACGAGATGGCCCACAAACTTTGTCCTCAAAAAAAAATCAAATCATGGAATGCGATTAGAAAGGAAGCCTGAACTATTATGTGATTTCTTATATTTCCAAAGGCATCAACTGGTGAATGTTGTTCCACTAAAAATCTAACCACTATACTTTTTCCAACACCCAACAAGAAACAAGAGGAAGAATTCTCCAAAGCTTCGTATCTGTGAAACACAAAAGTGTGATATCATTGCCCTCCTATAATATATTCATTCATCCTCCCACCGAGGAAATGCTACCAAAAAAAAAGTAGAGCCCAAACATAGGCTCCATATCCAACTAAAGAACGATGGATGATTAAGGAGATCCACAGACATCCTAGGCTTCCCATGACAGCAATTCATGACTGCACAAAACTCTAAGAACCAAACATATTGTAGCATATTCTTCACTATCATTGGTCATGAAATTTAAAAAATATGAAAGTAATGAAGAAAAACAAAGATATTTCTTTTCCTTCTTCCAGAATCACAAGCGTTAGCAGCAAATGCATGAATAACACTCATTCAACTATTGTGCATATGTGCTATGAGCCTTTAGCCTTAATTGACTTCTTCTACTCTATTTCTTTTTTGCTTATGAGCATTTATTTTCTCCTCCTCTCAAAAATCATATTAGTATTCAGCTTTTCATTGCATACACACCACTACCTTTCTCCTTCACTTTTAACCATATGTTTTCACCATTGTGTATTTCACATCGTCTACACTTCCTCACCAACATGCAAAGTTAAAACCCAAATCCTATATACTGAACGAAAATCATCATTTGGCCTAGCAATCCAAGTCGGAATTGAAAAGGTTGTGCATCCATTAAGAAGAGACAGTTTTTCCCAAAAAAAAACAAAAAACAAATACTATCATTGTTAGATTAATATAAACAATATATTTCAGAAAAAGAGACCATAGCAACATATGCTCAGATAGAACTTCAAGTGTTAAAAAATCTAGCTGTTCAACACCACTAAGACTGTGAAATCAAAGTAAACCCAAAAGAATCTAAATCCAAGCGAGAGGAAGACAATGCTCACCAAAGAAGTAACAGTTCCGAAACCCAGTTATCGAACCAACTGCCCAAGTCCTCAACTCTTTCCGCAACTCGGAGCGTGAAAGTCCAACACGAAACTTCAAGCACAGTCTCAACAAGAAAGCCTCGGTGATAATAACCCCAGCCAGGTAACTGACCACACCTCCTCCTCCTTCAAGCCCTAGGCAAATCTCATCACTAATGAGCGGGAAAAAAACCCTCAAATCTTCCCTAATTTCCTGGTTTCCATCCAACGGATCAACCGTCCAAACACGAACTAAATCTGCAAAACAAGGAAGCAAAACAACCGAAGCTTCTTCTTCTGAAGAATCCTTACAGCAGCATATGCTAATATAGCTAACAATTCCTTCTATTAGACACTCGATCTCTCTCTTCAGTTTCTTCTCCGTCTTCAAAGATAACTTTTTCTCCGGCAAATCAACAACCAACCGATGCAACTCGAATAGAACTGGAGCAAGTATGGCGATGCTCTTTAAGCCATTACATGAAGCAGAACAAGCAGCAAGCAACTGAAACAGATCCTTAGCCATTAAAACTCGATTCAAAGGATCATCTCCCGTTAAATTACTGCTACGAGAGCTTACTGCACAGTAAAACCAGATGACTTCGAGGGGAGGATCAACCCTAGCTTGCAGTAATCGAAAGAAAATCGAACCAAAACCAGAAAAATCAGAAATGCCTTTGCGACATTCAGCTAAGAACCGATCTATTGATTCTTTTAACATGATTTGGTAGTTCCCACCGATTAGAAGACCGAAATCCGGCGATTTTGCACCATTTGCTGGTTCGAATGCAACTACATCCATCTTGAAAGATAGAGAAGGTGATTGAATTCGTCCTCAAACTGGTAAAATCTCAGAAATTGTTCGAGAATAGGCGATCTTCAAACAACAACGCGCGCAAAACCCTACGTTTTCGGTTCGTGCAAAGGGAGGGAGCGCAAAGTTTAGGGTTTTAATAACGTGCGCCTTTTCGAATTTATTGGCTAGTTTACGCAATGGGTCGAATGAGAGTAACCTACGCCATCCGGGGCCTGTTAATAGTCCACAGTCCATTACGTGTCATTAGCGGGTATTTGATGGTTAGTGGGTTACTAATTAGATTACAATTTTAAAAAAAAAATTAGATTACAATTAAAGGGTGTTAAAAAATTTTCATTTTATTAAAATTAAGGTTAAATGACTAAACCTTAAGGATAGGAGGGACCTAACTACAGTTGAAAAATGTTTTTTATCTTTTTTGGGTAATCAACTACAACATAAATCTATCTATGTCAGGGTCAGGGGTATAGGTGGGTTTAGATCTCAAGGGTGGCACTCAACGGCCACGGGGCTCGAACGAAGTTAAAATGAGAGAAATGTGATCATTTGAAAGGGGAACACGCCCCCTAATGTCGAGTTCAGTATTAGGTAGTGTATATCCCTTAAAATTTTAGGTAATATTATAATTTTTTTATTTATTCCAAGTTAATAAAGTAAAATTTCTATCTAATAAATAATTATATCTAATGAATCAAATTGTTCACGAACAGCTCGAGCTCATGTGTTAAAGCTTGAGCTCGTTTATTTAACAAGTTAAGCTCAAGCTTATTTTTCAAGCTGGTTTACTTAATAAACAAGCTTGAAGATCTCACTACTCAGCTAGACTCAATAACACCCCTACTCAGCTCACGCCATTTCTTTCTTTTTTCTTCTTTTTTTAAATTTTGGGTATCATAATAGGGTTTAGTATCTGATTTAGACCCGGCCCTCACACTTGGAGGATACATTGCCTGCCATCAGACAGAAGCGGCAGGAGTGTTCACATTTTATTTTATTTTTTATGAGAAAATGGAAAACAGACCACCCAATTCTAAACTCGCACCAGAGAGTGCTTAATCGCTGTCAAGTGCAATAATAGTCTTCATTCTACAGTCTATGGGTACTCCCAATTATACTCCATAATCTTAACCGTTTATAACCAACAACTAAGGGTCAGGATTTTTATTTTTTTTTAGGTAATCAAGGGTCAGGATTTCAATTAGCTTATTTTGTCTTTTCTATTGCCACATCAGCAGGAATCCTAACCATTTAATAATTAAGATAAACGGTTAGGATTTGGAAGTATATATGGGAGTACACTTTGGGAGTATCCCTAGACTAATTCTTTACCCTTCTCCCTTTAGGGACGTTCTCTGCAAATGTCAAATGTCAAATGACAAAGGGCTAACCTGAACAGTTTCAGCAAATGTGTTTAGTGACCTCCCCATAAAAGTCCCTTGAAAAATGGATCAGGCAAAGCCTTCGAGCCTTCGATCAGATGGACTGATGTTTTCTGATAATTCAACATTGTCTTGCAATTGTCTAACCCAGTTTAACCTACAAACACTGAGGCTGCAAAAAATAACAAATTCTCCACTATATCCTAAGGTAACAAATTCTCCGCTCGTACCCAATACAATTGCTATGGTTCCTTCTTCAGTGCAGAGCTTTGAAATCAGGGGAACGGTCCAATTTCACACACTGAACCAAAGCTATGGTCAAAACATGGCAGCAGCAAGATGGCGGACGGATAACGCAGTAAAAATTTGGAAAACATTACAGTTTGGTACCACGGAAGATTTAGAAGAATTAACTTCATGTAACCACAATTACAAGCAAGTTACACTTGGGAATCACCCTGTTTGTTCACATTCAAATAAACAAACACAAAATCTCGAGCTTTCTGATGAAAGCAATTTCTTAGATAGTGCTTAACACGTTAAGATAATATGGCATCTTGGAATTCTTGCAATGGAGATGATGATGATGAAAGGAAAATTGCACACACCTTCATCAACGCATCTTATAATGTTGAGTTCTTGAGACCTGGCAACGCTGACCGTTCAACGAGTACTTGAGCATTATATCAATGTCACGAGGATTCTTCTTGTTGGGTGCCACAGACATGTTACCAACAATTGCCTCCCCTTCGCATATTGTTAGCACATCTTCCAAGTAAAGAACTGTTTGCTTCCAGTGTGTGGCCCGCGATCTTGGCCCTGCATGATTTTTTAACCACTCAGAAACTATTTCAACCCTTCCCCAGACTCCTCTAGAATAAAGTATATGAATTTACGAAGCCAGATTTGAGACAATATCCTATTTAACATGTAGAATGTCTTCAGAAAGTTGCTAGCTTGATGTATATCCACATTGTTTTGATGCAATTAATGTATGTGTATCCAATTATCCATACTGTTCCAGTATGATGTACATGTAATGTATGATAGATTTGTAGTAACATATTAGATACACAATCATACACCTATAAGCTATTATGATACATAATATCCTTTTTTTTATCGGTAACCATGAGATAATATATCATAAAAAAAGATTACAAAATAGATGACTAACAGTTTAGAGGTTACTGAGAAATAAATCAAGAACTACATAATATCCTAATTTTTTCTTTCTTTTTGTTGACTAATTATACTGCTTTTACTGAATCACTTGGTTTCCCCATCTTTTTTATTTTCTTTTTGACTTATAATATTTACCTGATTAATAAGTTGTACAATCTACATCCAAACTTGTGAAAATTAAATTTACGCATGCACAAGCACAAATACATGGATATGCGAATTTAAAATTGCAGAATGCAGACGTTATTCCAAACTCTTTAACTATTCTGAGATGATTAATTGCTGATTATAATATTATTTCCCGAAAACCTTTGAGCTCGACAGTTATAAATTTTATGAAACAGTAAGATAAAAAAAAACCTGTAGAGAAGCCCATCAATTTGTGACACTTTGTAAAGGATACATCAAAGTATGCTACAAGAGCATGGATGTAGTCACTGCGATCTGCCACGAGCTTAAAGGGAGCTGTGAAGGAAGCATCCCCAGGAGCCATCTTAGAGATGTCCATTGTCTGAAATGGAAAAGGCAAATCCATCCATGTCAAGCCAAGAAGAACTATAACAGTTTCGAAAAGATAGTCAGCAAAGAGGAGAAAATGACTAGCAGAATAATTTTACCACCTTCAGTAACTGGCAGTTTGTAACAATCTGATTCTGGTCAACTGTGTCAACAAGAGGCTCCATCATGGATTGCTTCTTGATACAGCTCATGTTGAAGCCATAGACGTTGTTCCAGACTGAAAAGTACAAGAATAACATGAATAGGAAGCAATAAGCAGCACGATGCAACACTGCCATTTACAGGTGCACATGCAAACATCTAATCAAATATATGCAGATGAAACGGCTCACATTCAATCTTGTCTTCTTTGTAATCAGCATCCTCAATGGCTGTCAAATAGAGAGAAGCTCTGTCTGGTAGCACTAGTCCATCACTAATCTGCAAACAAGCTAAAACCATATTAGAGTAAAAACAGAAACCTCTTCTCAAGAGGTTAGAAGAATTCACTCAGAATATAGCACACAGCAACAATTATGCAACACTCCGGGATCATCTCATAAAGAGTCAAATACATGTTTAAATAACTTTCAGAGTAAATGGTATACAGCACTGGTAGGGCTTATAAGACCTTATTAGATTTTATTTATTTATTCTCTTAAATACAGTAAAAGCAAACAACAATATTGTATACAAATTCAAAAGAAGAATGATATAAAAACACCAAAACATGTGGGAACATCTCAATGTGATCCGATTGCTCAAGTCGTCAATCAAACTAAATATAGCACAATATGACAATACAATCTTTGGTGTTCTAATAGACTGCACACTTCTTTTGTCTTGGAGGGTCATCCACTACCTAGAATAAGGCAAAAGGGAACTCCAAAGTCTAAGCAACCCAAATCTAAAATAACTGGATGATTCCTGACAGAAATACCAATCTATAGGAACTTGAAAATAGCTACCTCGCTGCACCTATTGCACCAAGCTCACTGTAGCCAATCTGAAGTTCTGCGACTTTACCCACCAGGGGTTGATGCAGTTGGCTAGCATCCCAGGTTTGCTCCCTGTGGTTGTGTCCAACTCCCACTCCTCGACTTACCCAGGTGTCCGTAGGGAAAATTTTGAGTGGGTCGGTGCGGACACCCGAAGGGACTAGTCCTTGCTTCGAATGGTTTGGGACACCCTCCATTACCAAAAAAAAAGGTTCTACGTCTTTTTTTCTTGTCCACCACAAAGGCATCTTATTGAATGCAGATCCATAATACATAAACCAATCAATATTAACCACCCAGAAACCCAGCAGTGGAGCAAGGAATTACAGATCATCAAAAGAAATGAAGCATTGGTATCAAAAGATTGATTTATTAAATTACCATATCCAAGCAGTTCGATTATAAATTTTGCAGTGTAATTAGTCCCTCTTGACTCCAAAGACAGATCCCTCGTGAAAACCATCACGCAATCTAATACTGTATTGGAACATCCATTGTTACAACTTAGCTTAGTTTCTGATATTTACTGCTTTGCAGGGGTCCTGAAGTTCCTTTCCACAATTATTACTTGCTGTTTCAGCAGAATCAAACCACTTAAAAGTGAAAGTAAGTTCCCTTTTACTTATATCACTTGAAAATGGTATAAGATATTTATCAAGTCAATGAAAGAGACCTTGCCAACTGCAGTTCGGTGGGACCACCGAAACCGCTCCCACAGCCATACAAGTACGCTCAACGACAACATATTGATTTGAAGTACTCACATTTGGGATTCAATTTCTGTACAACTATAGGTCACGTGCGACACAGTCAAGTATTCATCTGGCATTTCAAAATTGGAGAATTGATTCTCCCCGGCTACTAAGATGAATGTTTCATGAACTTCAGATTTCCTCCACCTTGATATTTGGGATCTAATTTCACTCTCCATTAATTTCCAAGCTAGCTATCGACTCAAGCATTCAATATCGTGTTCTAACGTGTGTACAGCCCTCACTGGAACTAAAGTCATTACACAACATTCCCAATAAATTTTGCATGGCACTGGTGTAGAGACCCGAATTTTAATTTATTGATAATTGTGTCATTCATGTGATGTATGCAAAAATAAGAAAATATATATATATATATATATATATATATATATATATAAATGGCAATTTATATACGGTATAGCAAAACCCTCTTTTATATATGATATTAGTATCTAGGGTATTAAGGTATAAAATAGTAGAGCCCACCACACCTTCTATTTAATAAATTCTAATCAGATTAGAATTATAACCAATACATAATAGGAAGGGACCCACACACTCCATCTCTCTCTTTCTAATTATGAATTAGATTAGAAGAGGAAATCCTAAACTAATTAGGAAGTATCCTAATTATTTTCTAATTAGATTGTGGTTCTCTCTTCCATTCATTCAACTTCACGAGCTGTTTTGACCTCGAAGGACTTAACATTGGGACATCTTTATTTCACAAGAAATTGTTCCCCTTTGAATAAGGTTTCCAACGCATTTTGAATCGTCCAATTTCGATAACCGAGTCGAAAGCAATGTTTTAAAACGTAAAGGCGTGAGGCGAGGCGTAAGCCTCACAAGAAGCTTCATTCTCTCACATTTTAACACATAAATAAAATGATGAGAATTTAATAGTTTTATAAAAGATTATAGTATGTGTATATATAAAGAGAGAGATGTATGTATAGTGCATACATATATTTGTATTCGTGTACATGTGAGCACGATTATGAGCGTGTGTAGACACATGAAAAATACTATATAAATTATTTAACTATAAAAAATATAAGGGCAAACAAATGCTGAAATTTAGATTTACTTTTTTTTTAATTCATATACATAGTGAAGATGATGTTCAATCATCAAATCTTGTGGTGGATTTAGAATTTTAGTAAAAATTTGCAAAAAAAAGTCATTAATTACATTGTACGCCTGTGGCTCCAAATTATTGGAATTTCTAATAGGGAAATTAGTGTGAATTAGACTCAAAGGGTTTTAATAGCCTAAATACGTTAAACATAATAGATTAAGTGTCAGTTGAAACTAATATCATCATCATTTTCAATGTCTTATCTGAAATAAATAAAGTGTTATTTGATATTAGTTGAAACAAATAACAAATTTAAAATTAAAAACAAAGTTTAAGTCTCAATTATGCGGTGTACGATATAGACATAAAGCGAACCTAAGGTGTGTTCCTCATTTGAGCTTCACACTTTGAGGCGTGAGCCTCATGAGATTTAAGCTTTATGGTTAAGCCTCAAGGGGTAAGTCTCACACGCCTTTTAAAACACTGGTCAAAAGTTATGGGTCAAATACCGGAGTAGGGTTTGAGACGGGATTTTTCCAAAAAAGCATTGTCCCTAACTCTATAAATACCCCATGTTTCGTGGATTCAGGGTTAGAAAAGCATTCTAAGACTTTTAGGAATTCCAAAGAGAATTCAACCTAGGTTTTCTCAAGGGTTTTCATCTCAAGGAAAAGGAAAAGCTTGGAGATCGAGATCCAAGCTCATTCTCAAGCGAGGGATCATAGGGAAACAATAAAAAAATGTACTATGCACTGCTCTAGTTAATGATTGTTATAAGATTAAGTATTTTTAAGATCTGGATATGTGTTTTATGTGTTTTTTTTTTTTTCATCAGGTGTTTAATATGTGTGATGTAGGACAAATAAGAATGATGCTGAATTTGAATAAAATGGAAGAGATAAGTGAAATAAGGAGAAAGGGGATAAGAGAAGTAGAGTCTCACTACTTCTATGGATGACCTACGGTTGGAATCTCACGAACTTAGGCAACCAATGATGAAATCACACCACCAATATAGAGAATCACACCTTAGAGTCTCACTAAAGCTTTCTAGGAGTCTCACCTAAAAGAGAATAATGGAGTCTCACCATTAACAAAAAAAACTTGCTTCAAGTTATATTCAAATCTAAAATGTCTTACAATGCTATGTCCTCCTTACCCAATTTGAATATACAAGAAGACTCTTTGACTTTCTAGAGTATTCTTGAGGACTCTTGACTTTCTAGAGAAGTTTAAAGACTTTTAGAGATCTCTTTAAAGACTTGATTTTCTAGAGACTTCTTAACTTTCTAGAGATCTCTTTAAAGATTTGACTTTCTAGAGACTTCTAACTTCCAAAAATTATAGAGACCTTCTAGAAACACTTTAAGTTAATCACTAATCTAGAAGCATTGTAAGCCCAATGTATAGGCCTTATGGACAACCATAGGCCTTCTGGGGCTTACAGTAATATTCTTTGAGGCCCATGGGCTTATCTTCATCAAGTGGGCCCACATTGTATTCATTACTTTTTTTTCCACTTGTTGTAAACTTTAAGAGGTTGATCCCCATCAATGTGTTTATGTACTATGCATTGTCTAACCTAATAATATCTTTAAGATTTTGCATGAAATCAAGATCTAGGGTTGATTATGAGTTTATGTGAATTGAATAAACATATTGGCCGAATATGAAGCTTGCATCATCGGTCTGCAAGCAGCTGTGGATTTGAACATTAAAACAGTAGATGTCTTTGGAGACTCTACTCTCATTATTTTCCAAGCTACAAGTGATTGGCAAACAAAGGACTCTAAATTGATTCCTTACCATGAGTACTTAGACGAAATCAATGATAATTTCGAGCACATCACATTCACGTATTTGCCAAGAACGGAGAATCGATTCGCAGATGCCTTAGCCACCCTGGCCTCAATCATCGACATTCCAGAAATGGTCGACATCCGGCCTATCGAGATTGAGGTTAGGGATGAACTAGCCCATTGCATGCCAATCGAAGAAGTTGCAAAGGATGAGCCCAACAGGGGGCCTTGGTATCAGGACATAAAGCAATATCTAGAAGATCGTACATTCCCACCCAATGCCAATACCAATGATCGACGGACCCTTCAAAGGTTAGTCGGGCAATTCTTCTTGAGTACAAGGAATCTCTACAAAAAAAACCTTCAACCATATACTCCTTCGATGTGTGGACTTAAAAGAATCAGAAAAGATAGTTGAAGATGTCCACGAAGGGATATGCGGCCCACACATGAACGGTCACATGTTAACCAAGAAGATCTTGAGATTAGGCTATTACTGGACAGCCATGGAGCGTGACTGCAACGAACATGTGAGGAAATGTCACTTATGTCAGATCTATGCCAACAAGATACAAGCCCCAGCCTCAGAGCTTCACAACATGACAACTCTTTTCCTTTCTCCATGTGGGGCCTAGATGTTATTGGGCCGATAAATCCGAAGGCGTCAAATGGAATAGGTTCATACTGGTCGCCATTGATTATTTCACAAAGTGGGTGGAAGCAACTTCCTATGCCAGTGTGACGAAGAACCAAGTGATAAATTTTATAAAGAAGGGCATCGTTTGCAGATATGGAATTCCAAGTCAGATACTCAAATCATCACTGACAATGCCAAGAATTTCAAGAACAAACAAATGACGGCATTATGTGAGCAATTCAAGATCACTCACTACAACTCATCTCCTTACCGTCCTCAAATGAATGGAGTGGTTGAAGCAGCCAACAAGAACTTGAAGCAAATTATTGAGAAGATGGTCATTACTTACAAAGATTGGCATGAAATGTTACCATTTGCACTCCATGCATATAGAACCTCAATCCGAACCTCAGTAGGAGCAACCCCTTTTTCGTTAGCTTATGGCATGGAGGTTGTCTTACCAATTGAAGTTGAAATTTCGTCACTCAAAGTACTCATGGAAGCTGAGCTCGAAGAAGCTGAATGGGTACAGGCCGGTTCGACCAACTCAATTTGATCGAAGAAAGGAGACTAAACGCCATATGTCATGGCCAATGCTACCAAAGAAGAATGGCCCGAGCCTATTCAAAGAAAGTTAGACCGCGGGAATTCAAAGAAGGTGATTTAGTGCTTAAAAAGATGTTGCCACACCAAACTGATGCACGAGGGAAATTCAAACCCAACTATAATGGTCCATACGTGGTCAGAAAAGGACTTTCTGGAGGAGCCCTCATATTGGCAGAGAAGGATGGAGATGATCTTCCTGAGCCGGTCAATTCTGATTCGATCAAAAGGTATTATGCATAACCCAACTCTGTAGGAACATGGCTAGAATTAAAATGCAGAGAGGCCTCCTTTGCTATAATCCCGATAATTTTTCCTAGTTATCCTTTTGCTTTGCCCCTTAAGCCTGAAAACTCTCCTCACCCTACAAGGACATTGGTTGCACCCCATACTGGGGCATTTTTGGGGAAGAAGAAAAGTTAAATCAATCGCATCTCTTCCGAGAAGGCAAGACATCCAACCTTCTTATATTGAGGCAATTTTATTCGATTCAAAGATTCATGTCACTCCGTGCTCTTACACTGGGGTAGTTTTTTTATACCCACTCAAAAAAAAAAAAAAAGGAGGAAAGGAAAATCGAATAGCCTAAACTGAAGAGAGATGAAATTGAGCAAAGACCAACAAGGACCCACAAAGCAAGCAAATGTCGTACCTAACGCTAATATGTGCGAAAACTTTTGAACCTTATCCCTTCGTTTCAAAGACCCCAACTATAGCCCATGTTTCATCCTACTACTAAGTTTTTTCCAATTAAGGACGGCCATAAGTACTAAGATTTGGATTATGCATGATTTCTTCTTACCGGCAAAGATGGCCAGGATTGCTTAAGAGAAGACCACAAAGGCAAGCGTGGTATGAAAGGGTACAATGAAAACCCGAAAGGGCATTGTGAGTAAAAACATCATACCGTGGAAATAATCAATTACCACGGGCTTGGTGAAAACCCCTCAGGGCGCCAATGCGCAAAAATTACATAGGGCAGACTTGGTGAAAACCTTAACAGGCACCAAGGGTAATAGAGGCATTTAAAAATTAAAAAAACATGTTGGTGTCTGCTTTGTTTCAGTCGAGGGTCAACACAAGCAACAGGAATTCTCAAAGCCCGGCGTGATCATGGTCCAAATCAGGGTGAACGGGCTCTTACTTACAATTACTTGGGATAATTCAAGGTATTCACGGAAAAGTTGCACAAGGTAATTCTGTGTTAGTTTGGATACCATTAAAAATGATGGGTCATAAAGGTTCAACATATATATCTTCTAATCCACATTCTTTAAAATAAAAAATAAAATAAAATAACTAGTATTTTTGGTCAATGACGAGAATTCTTGAAGAACAATTCCTTTATTGCTTAAAACAAAATTCTGAGACTCATAAATATGAAAAAAAAAAAAATTCTCTAGAAGTTACTATAAACTCTAAGGCAGGTCCCGAAGCCTCAATCCGAATCCGAGGAAGCTTCACCTTGATCCTTCAACTTCTATCGAAGACGAACCAGCTCTGCGTTCAACTTAAGGATTACCTCATGACTATTGGAGTTCCTCCCACTAACAGGGTTCTGGAAATATTGGAATTCTTCATTCACTTCCAAAGTGTCAACCTGAGTCTTCAAGTCCTTAATGCGACCTTGATACACGGCAACCTCGCTTCCCAGTTTAGCAACCTCGACTTTCAAACCCTCATTCTCCACAAGAAGGAAGTAATTTTGTCTTCTAACTCTTTATAGGATGGTTGGTCTTCAATAAGCAAAACATTCATTGGTTTTTTTCTTTTTTCAACGGTGCAATGGACGCGAAGGAGAAACATAAGGAGAACAACAGTCACCAAACCATCAATGTACTCTATTGTAGCAAAAGAGTCCTGATCATCACCAAAAGTATTCCGCACTCTAGATTTCCAGCCAGTAAGAAGGCGAGAGATGAGTTTTTTAGATGAAGACCCGAATTCGGCCACATCCTTTATGGCCTCGATGACGGGAATGTCTTGGGTGCGCCCAAATTGTCGTAATATCCGATTTGGAAGATAATGGCTGGAACCTCGGAGGCCAATTAGAACAAGGTGATGTTTGGCAGATGCACCAAAAATAATCTCTACAACGTGAAGCCAAGAGCACTTCCACACTAGCATGTCTGGAACCAACAAGACAAGCTGATCATACCACGTCTCTGGACTATCTAGAAAAGAATGGATTTTACTAAAAGTACAATGCGACTCGATCAAGTCTTAGCACATAAAAGCTGGAGTAGCGAGAGGGTTGTTGAAATTAAGATGCTCCAAGAGTCATACCTGCAGTAAGGAAATACACCCTCTGAAGAAACCACCTCTTTTTTGGACACATTGGTCTAAGGCCCTAAAGGTCTCTGCAAGTAACATGGGGATGAAAGAATGTTCATTCATTATCTGCTCGACTACCTCCACCACTTGCATGTCAATGAAATTGAAACTCAGAGAAAATAACACATGTCCTACAACTGCCATAGACAAGGCACGAAAGCGATATAGCGGCCAAGAAACCCATGAATGATGAAGTACTAATCCAATTGGGGTTCCTTAGGGAGAAGTTGCCTACCAAAAACTTTAAAGAGCATCGGTGGTAGCTTTCTTCACCATCCAATTTCTCGAGGAAGCCTCGCTTCACCCCGAAAAAAGAAGTTGCCTTACTTTTCCAACTAGCCCGACGAAAGGGAATGACGATTCTATCTTGCTCAAAGGGGACAACCAGCAACCTCTCATATTCTTCAAAGGTTGGAATAAGTTCAAAAACTCCAAGTTTGAAAACATGGAATTTCGGGCTCCAACACCCCAAAGTAGCTTCTATAAGATGACCATTGATTTTGACACGGAAAAGAAAGGCTATGGTACCTAGCTTCAGTTTCACGAAAGCCTCTTGCTCAGATGAATCCACGGAGTCCAACCATCGCTTTAACTTTTGATCATAGAGTCAATGATTCTCTAAGTTGGGCAAGGTCTGGAGGGCAAAGGCTGAGTCGTCGGTTACACGAACAGATGGTTCTATTGCGTCCGGATGGGTCGAAAGTGCCTTCGATCCAAGTCCCAAAGCTTTTGGACAACTGGTTTCGAAACAATAAATTTTTGCACAGAGACAAGCAGGATTCGTAATTGCCGTCTGTTCGTAGGGTTTATAAGAAAAATCCTAAAGTCATCGCGCCTTTTGAAACGGCGCAGCATCAAAAATCAACAGGAAATTGCATCTCGTTGTTTAGAACGGCGCGAACATTAAACTTGGGCAAAACAGTAACTTCTGTTTTGTTTAAAACGCGCAACTGCGCGAACTACTACACCTGCCTGTTTAGGTACCTGTTCCAGGGAAGTATCTCATCCATAACACTCTCAAAAAAAGTCTCCAAGGCCTCTGGCCATTCCTATTCCCCAAAATTTCCAAATAAGAAAGTTTCTAATTAATGTATTAATGTTTACATTATAGGAACTTTTACAAAAAGGAACCAAAATGAAGAAGGAAAATTCCTAGTCTACTCTCACGGCCTCAAGCTCCAAGTCACGGCATGCTCAACAACTCACTAGTCCTCTTCATCATCCTGTCAAAAGAAATACAGGGAGGGAGCCATTATTAAATATGTTTCGCTAAAAGGAAGATGAAGAGGACTAGTGAGTTGTTGAGCATGTCATAGCTTGGAGCTCAAGGTCGTGAGAATAGACTAGGAATTTTTCCTCTTCATTTTGAGTCTTTTTTGTAAAAGTTCCTGTAATGTAAACATTAATACATTAATTAGAAACTTTCTTATTTGAAAATTTTGGGGAATGGGAATGGCCAGAGGACTTGGAGACTTCTTTTGAGTGTGTTATGGATGAGATACTTCTCTGCAACAGGTACCCAAATATGCAGGTGTAGTAGTTCACGCAGTTGCGCATTTTAAACAAAACAGAAGCTACTGTTTTTGGCCAAGTTTAATGTTCGTGCCGTTTTAAACGGCGAGATGTAATTTCCTGTTGATTTTTTATGCCGCGCCGTTTTAAAATGCACAATGACTGTAGGATTTTTCTTATAAACCCTACGAACAGTCTGTAATTCCGAACTCTGCTTTTCTTTGTGCGAAAATTTACTGCTTCGAAACCAATTGTCCAAAAGCTTTGGAACTTGGATCGAAGGCACTTTCGACCATCCAGACGCAATAGAACCATCTGTTCGTGCAACCGACGACTCGGTCTTTGCCTTCCAGACCTTGCCCAACTTAGAGAATCATCGACTCTATGATCAAAAGTTAAAGCGATGGTCGAACTCCTTAGATTCATCTAAGCAAGAGGCTATCGTGAAACTGAAGCTACATACCATAGCCTCTCTTTTTTGCGTCAAAATCTATGGTCATCTTATAGAAGTTGCTTTGGGGTGTTGGAGCCCGGAATTCCATGTTTTCAAACTTGGAGTTTTTTAACTTAGTCCAACCTTGGAAGAATATGGGAGGTTGCTGATTGTCCCCTTTGACCAAGATAGAATCGTCATTCCCTTTCGTCGGGCTAGTTGGAAAAGTAAGGCAGCTTCTTTTCTCGGGGTGAAGCGAGGCTTCCTCGAGAAATTGGATGGTGTAGAACGCTACTACCAGTGCTCTTTGAAGTTTTTGGTAGACAACTTCTCCCCAAGGAACCCTAGTTGGATTAGTACTTCATCATTCATGGGTCTTCCGGGTTCTTGGCGCAATATCGCTTCCGTGCCTTGGCTCTAGCAGTTGTAGGGCATGTGTTATTTCCTCTTAGTTTCATTTTCATTGACATGCAAGTGGTGGAGGTAGTTGAGCAGATAATGAATGGACATTTTTTCATCCCCATGTTACTTGCAAAGACCTTTAAGGCCTTAGACCAATGTGTCCAAAAACGAGGTGGCTTCTTCAGATGGTGTATTTCCTTATTGCAGGTATGGCTCTTGGAGCATCTTAAGTTCAGCAACCCTCTCGCTACTCCAGCTTTTATGCGCCAAGACTTGATCGAGTCGCATTGTACTTTTAGTGAAATCCCTCCTTTTCTAGATAGTCCAGACGTGGTATGATCAGCTTGTCTTGTTGATTCCAGACATGCTAGTGTGAAAGTGCTCTTGGGTTCACGTCGTAGAGATTCCTTCTGGTGCATCCGCCAAACATCACATTGTTCTAATTGGTCACTGAGGTTCTAGCCATTATCTTTCAAATCGGATAGTACGGCAATTTGGGCGCACCCAAGACATTCCCGTCATCGAGACTATAAAGGATGTGGTCGAATTCGGGTCTTCATCTGAAAAACTCATCTCTCGCCTTCTTACTGGTTGGAAATCTAGAGTGAGGAATACTTTTGGTGATGATCAGGACTCTTTTGTCACGATAGAGTACATTAGATGGTTTGGTGACTGTTGTTCTCCTTATGTTTCTCCCTTGCTTCCCTACACCAGTGAGAAAAGAAAAAAGCTAATGAATGTTTTGCTTATTGAAGACCTACCATCCCATAAAGAGTTAGAAGACAAAGTTACTTCCCTTCTTGCAGAGAATGAGGGTTTGAAAGTCAAGGTTGCTAAACTGGAAAGCGAGGTTGTCATGTATTAAGATCGCATTAAAGACTTGAAGACTCAAGTTGACACTTTGGAAACTGTGAATGAAGAATTCCAATATTTCCAGAAGCCCGTTAGTGGGAGGAACTCCAATAGTCATGAGGTAATCATTAAGTTGAACGCAGAGCTGGCTCGTCTTCGACAGAAATTGAAGGATCAAGGCGAAGCTTCCTCGGATTCGGATTGAGGCTTCAGGACCTGCCTTAGAGTTTATAGTAACTTCTAAAGAAAATATTGTTTTTCATATTTATGAGTCTCAAAATTCTGTTTTAAGCAATAAAGGAATTATTCTTCAAGAATTCTCGTCATCGACCAAAAATACTAGTTTTTTTTTTTTTTTTTTAAAGAAAATGGATTTGAAGATATATATGTTGAACCTTTATGACCCATCATTTTTAATGGTATCCAAACTAACACAGAATTACCTTGTGCAACTTCTCCGTGAATACCTTGAATTATCCTAAGTAATTGCAAGTAAGAGCCCGTTCACCCTGATTTGGACCATGATCACGCTAGGCTTTGAGAATTCCTATTGCTTGTGTTGACTCCCGACCGAAACAAAGCAGACACCAACATTAGGCATTGATGATGATTCGCAAACTCATGCTACTTGAGACACATCATAATCAACCGACATAATAGGTCACCCCTTTTTTTCCAAAATTACATAACAGCAAGTTATGCATAATATTCCAAAACTACGTAACAGCAAGTTATGATTCGTAATATTCAACAGGTATACAGTAATTAACATTGCCTTACTTTGTTACCCATATTCTTACCTAGTAATGAGTTGTCCATATACAACCCTAACCCCAATTTGTTGTTGTATAATCTTCGATCATGCAATGGCACACAAGCTTTTCTAATAACAGAAATGAAGGTGATCGGTGTGCGATAGCCGGCCCGTGGATCTCACCCCCCTCACCCCCCCCACACACTAGTGCTTTGACTGCTTTTGCCCTAGTGAAAAGATAAATTTTAGAGTCGTCACCAACCATATATTCTAGGTGTCCAATAAATAAAGATCTCTTGGTCCGTGAACCAAAATTATGGGTTCGGGGGTTCTATTATGAATTGGGGAAGGTGTTAAACATCAACCCAAAATCATCGGTCTAACAATGGTTGCCTTTAATTTTCCTCCATTATTCTACAAAATTTATAAATTATTCTAAAAGATCCTCAAGCAAAATTTCTTTTTTTTTTGCTTTAACTTTTCTAGATTGGAATACACCTATCCTCGACCGACTTAAGAGTTAAGGTGTCTCTCTCTACTTATTTTTCTTTTTATATTTTCATTTCAAGATTAAAATACACCCCTCCTCGACCGACATGGAGTGATTCTCTCTACAGAGGGATCAAGATCTCTCCAACATCAGCAAAAGCTTCCCCTTCCTCGACCGACTCCAGGGAAGCCTCACCTACTTATGGATGATGATCTTTATCCTTGCGAAAATATATAAAAATAAAGGAAGTTGGAATACCATCTTTATGCGTTTTTCTTCGCTCGAATCTCAAATTCCTCGCATTCCTCTTGAATGAGACCCTAAAGGGCCTAAACTACTAGTGAAAATCAAGGAAAGACCGGTAGGAGGAGAATGATCTTAAACTAAAATTACCTAAGCATTAAAATCTAACAAACCTTGTCGCAAACCTTCTTTTTGCCGCTTGCCTAAGATCCTTGCTCTTCGTGTACCTCGAACACAAGATCCGAACTCCGATATTCTTCCAAGCCTAGGTTAGGGTTTCTCCAAGGGTTTGGATTTTCAAGAGTCTTACGGCTTTCAAGGATGTAGAGGTTTCCCCAGTCTATGATTTTCAAAAGTAAAGAGATTTCCAAAGTGAGCCCGAGATTAGGGTTTTCTAGTCTCCCACGGTTTTTCCCAAGGTGGATGCAAAGTCCAAAGTATTGGCTTTCAAAGTTCAGGTGAGAATGGGGAGATGTGGGCTTTTATAAGTGTAAAAAAAGAGGGATTTATCTTCTTTGGCCGATGTGGGACTAAAGTTTTCCCCTAAACACAAAATGAGTTGGCAATAGGTCATTGGTTGCGCCAGAATTCGGAAGAAAGTTTTACAAAAAGGGGCTCGCTTTGTACAGCGCCCAACAGCTTATAAAAAATAAAATAAAAAGATCTCCCTTTCCTGTTTCGGGCTTGGGTTAACACAGGCTTGGATTGGGCCTCGACTGGGGTTTGACCGTGGTTATTTTGGAGTCTAGATCTCATTACTGAAGCCATCTTCCAGAATTTGGAGCCATTTGGTCACTTGGGCCCAAAAGGGATTTTGGCCGTGCAAAATAGGTTGTCTACTATGAAATGAAGACCAAAACCGTCGATGAAATCATTGGATGCATCTTGATTTAAGTGGTCACAGTTATGTGCTAGGTAAGATGAAGATCAGAGTTGTCTAGAATATATAAGGAGGCAACAATGGTCAGAGAAGACTTGTGGATCCTTAATGCTCCTATACCTAAACATCATGCTATCGTTCTTCTGCTTCCAAAGAATTAGGAAGAAAAATATCAGTTAATGCTTAGCCAAAATCAATACTATATCCTCCTAAAGATAGTGCAGGAAAACACTGCATATAACGATGACGAGGTAAGGATGGTCTTGGAGGTAGTACAAAACTCTAGATTTTTTTTTATCAGTTACACAACTCTAAAGCTTACCAAGGAAAAAAATTTACAGAAAAACTCTAGGTTGGAAGCTGGAACTAGCCTTGGCCTAAATGTAACCAAATTCTAATTCTTAGGGAAACCTGGAATTTTTTTTTGAGGAGGGGTGGGGGGGGTCCGCCGTAAATCTCCAAATTTCCATTAACTGGTTGGGGTTTTTAGGATTGTAAGTTCTTCTAATTAGAGAACCTTTTTTTTTAGACTTTTTCAGGTGTAAATAAGTGGTCCTGTGAAACCCCAAATCTCTAACCCTCCACATCTTTGACAAGAAGTTTAATGATGCAACTTTCTTAAGATTGTAAAGTATTTATCTGTCTAAGCCCACACACTCCAAACATCTCTATATGCCATTGAATGTATAGAATGATAGGTACTGTTTAAATATAGAACACAAGCTTGTAAAACACAAGTCAAATTCTAATTAGAAGGCATGGAAATCATTTTAAATAGGCATTAAATGAAAAAAAAAAAATTTAGAAATCATTGTAACTCTATGAAATACATATATAAGGAACAGCTAGAAACCTACTTAACTAATAGATCATCAACTTATTTCATTAAAAAGAAGTCTTATTTCATGGTTCTTAATGTTAAAACTTTTTGTTATAATGAGTATCAGGTATTATTGTTATATTTCAAAATGAAGTAGATTACTTTGTACTTCTACAAGCTAGTGCATGCACATCAGTGTCCTCTTTGACTGCATGTGTTAAAAAACCCAATACTTATGTCAGAAATCAACATATGAGCCGGTATTCGAGCAAGAACACCAGTCATTTCACAGACAATTAAGCTGTAGAAATTTGACAGTTTACCTATTGTCGCTATAGTTTTTCACTTATGTATGCTTTGTGCATTGTTGTATCTGCAGTTTTTACTTGACCTTTCTATATGAAATTCTAACAAAATCATTGTCGTACGCCAGTATCTACATCCAAGTATCGTAGCAAAATACGAATGACCAAGGAGAAGCCGAATCAGTATACCAGAGAAGAGAATGAAATCACCCCAACCTATCTATCTATACAGAAATATATTATTGCTTTTAAGATATCACAGCACTAGCAAAAGCACTCAATCCAATTTTTCTGTGGAAGCTGCAGCAAAGCATACTAGATATTGAATGTTAAGGATGTATGACTTACAAGCCACTTATCACGTGCATATAGGACTGTATTTAGCATATTCTCAAACAATAAAAAATAGCCCATCCATTCTGAAATGATGATATCCACTTGAGCGATTGGGAGCTCGATCTCTTCAACCTTTCCCTTCAGCACTGTTATTACTGTAATAATAAAAAAAAGTGAGTGAAAAAAAAAATTGATAAAAAGCAGTACCACAAAATATCAGAAGTTATAGTACATAAATGGTTCAGAATTATATCCACCATTTGAAAATCCATTTGCTTCGACAATCTCTTTTGCCATGTCAGCCATCTGGGAGCACTCGACCTGCGATAAAAAGGTAATGATTTCACAAATATCTATAGATGACAGAATCTACATGATAAAACAGCGGAATAAATGATCATTAGGACAAAACATAAATCAAGTGGAAATAAGCGGTACAAACTTGTCACTGGCTCACAGCAGTATTTTGGTTCAAATGAAATGTGTGTGTTATCAACATAGTTACTTTAGCAGCAAATACTAACTTAATGACTACACAAATAGAATTAAGAACTAAAATAATAAATTAGTTGAAAAAAACAAGAAACTCATTGCAGTATATCGAAGACCAAAAAAAAAAAATTTGCAGTACATCAATTTAAAACATTTATAAGATGTTAAAAAGATTACTACCAGTTACAATTTGTTACATTACTATAAGCGCATCAATAGCTACATATACTTAAAACCCTATAGCAAAGTTGTAACTTTTAAAAACTAGCAGCTATTTAAAAAGGGATTTATGGTGCTGTCGTGAAAACGACAGATGCCTATGGGTGAAGCGTTTTGCAGCTTCTAGGGAAACTTCATTGCAGCTCCCTCAGTAACCCAGGTCATTCTTGGATTAGATGCCTGATTAGGGATGACTGTGATGATATAACAACATATACAAGTCCACATTTAAGTTAAAGACAAATAACAGATAGTCCATCCTCTTCTTAAAAGGCATCTACCAATCCGGGTTAATTTCTGACAGTTCATGTGTGAGGCCACTAGCCGAACGTAAATGCATGGGATAGTTAGAGGGAGTGTGGCAGTGGCACAGGCACAGGCACCACAAAGATTAAAAGATATCCTAGCTACACTTTTTGGTATTAGTGATGGGGTGAGTATTTGCCATCTTGTTTTTGTGAGGGAAACAAGGTTCTACTCTCTTACCCACCAAAATAAAAGTAATGCCAGACTCCCTGTGGATGGATGAGATTACTAGGTCTGGTTTGAGCATTGGAATACCGAGTCAATATACTACTTCAGTTCTTCTGTATCTTTAAATTGATCTCCTCGGTAATATGCCTATCAAAGAATTCAAAGAAAACACACCTACATACTTTTTGTTGCCAATTTTGTTATCTACTAATATATCTTTTATTACATCAACACTACAAAATAATCTATAAATCTAAGAGGTTACTAGGGAAAATAAATGAAATTGTGTACCTAATAGCCATGTCTTGTTAGCCTATAGGTTTTCAACGTAAGGTAACCTCATTGATTTTGATGACAGCACAATAATGAAATGACATTTGTTTTACTAATGTCTCGATTGAGTTTATGTGAAAATCAGTCCATCAAAAGCATTAGCCAACCATTCAAGGCAAAAGCATGAAAATGACATCATCCATGAAGGGGATTCATAATCAAGTCAAAGCAAGTCATTGGATCATGTTGAAGATGTTAAAGATTATTCCAAAACATGAAAATAAAGATTAAAGAAGAAGAAAGATGATCATAAAGATGAAATCAAGGTCCAAGATCAAGTTGAAGAAGAATGAAGACTCTCACGAAGGTTTAAATGTTTTATTATTAATGTGAGAGTGTTTAGGACTTTTGTAAACAGTCCTCAAAGTTTGGTTGTTTGAAAGTTCAAAGCCTAGATTGACCATAGGAGCCTAAGACCATAATTACACATTAATTCTAAAGTCCTAGGACATCATGAAGAATGAGGAAAACCTTGTTAAAGTCGAGTCAAGCGACCTTGCAAAAGGTTCACATCATTGAGATAGGTTTAAGATGAGGTTGATAAGAAAATCATCTCTCTCGTCGACGAAATTACAGGGGTACTAAAATTTTGGCGACGAAATTGGTTTTTGAGCCACTGTTTTCTTTCTGGCTTAAATCTTGGCGATGAAATTATGGAGGTCCACAGATCTCGTCCGCAATATTTTGCGGGATACAGAAAATGCCTGTAACGGCTATTTTTAAACGGCTAGTTTTGCATTCAATGCTACTCTAAAGACCATAAAACTTCTTAGGCTATAAAATAGAATGATTTATGATCTAAAACATGAACTCATATCAATCCAATCATTCTATTAATCTCTATTGAGCTTAGATATCCAAATCCATTAAGATAATCCTATAATCTCCAAATCTATTTTCTTGAGCTTTCAACTCCAATCTTTGGAAGATCTTTTAGTGAGTGTTCAAGTCTTTTATCAGCTCATCTAAGGATCAAATTCGGATTGTATTCACACTTCTATATCAAGTGTATTGAAATCAAGAATCATGGATTCTTGTCTTTGAAGCGGGGAGCTTTGTATAGTCAAGAGAGGGTGTTCTCTTGCAAGTAGGCTTGATCTTCGCCTGTAAGAAGATTGTAAAGGCTTGACTTTCGCCCGTGAAGAAAGTTGTAAAGGTTTGATCTTCACCCGGAAGAAGTCATGCGATAGTGATCGTGTTGAACCCTCAAGCGGGTATAGCTTGAAGTGGGGACATAGGCGGGAGTGCCGAACCTCGATAACATATCTTTGTGTTTGCTCTCTTTCTTCCTTCTCTTTACTTACTATTTTGCATTGATTATAGAATTGATAGAGTTCTTTCCCTTTTAATTTGTTAAATTGAAATTCCGCTTAAGGGATTACGAAGAAATTTTTAATTTACCATAAACCCTATTCACCCCCCCCCCCCCCCCCCCCCTTCTCTAGGGTCCAATCCTTGAGCAACAAAAACTAAAAGATATCCTAGCTACACTTTTTGGTATTAGTGATGGGGTGAGTATTTCCCATCATGTTTTTGTGAGGGTAACAAGGTTCTACTCTCTTACCCACCAAAATAAAAGTAATGCGAGACTCCCTGGGGATGGATGAGATTACTAGGTCTGGTTTGAGCATTGGAATACCAAGTCAATTTACTACTTCAGTTCTTCTGTATCTTTAAATTGATCTCCTCTGAAACCTTCTTTTTCTAGGCAATAATATGCCTATCAAAGAATTCAAAGAAAACACACCTACATACTTTTTGTTGCCAATTATGTTTATCTACAAATAAATCTTTTATTACATCAACACTACAAAATAATCTATAAATCTAAGAGGTAACTAGGGAAAATAAATGAAATTGTGTACCTAATAGTCATGTCTAACCCGACACTTTGTCCAACATGGAAGCGTTGTAACAGATGGAGTAGCCTTGTTATGTATTATAAAGATAATCAACTTGCATCTCCAACACATAATTACAGAAATGTCATAAGAAGGGGGGAAATAGGCAAGTAGATTATTCTTGAACTAACAAGTAAATAAAGAAAAACATAAAACTAAACCACATACCGCATAAACATGCTTTGCCCCTGCTTTTGCACAAAAGAGGGACAAAATTCCAGTCCCAGCTCCCACATCAAGGACTACTTTGTTCTTGAAGAGGAAGGAATTCTGGTAAATAACATTTTGATATGTCTTAGTTCTCACTGTATCCTTCAACATTTCCTGCAAGATAAAGATATTGTAAAAGAGATTTCTGAGTCAGGATTTTGAAAAAGCATTTTGCTTCATAGTAGCAGTAGGTTAAAACAATGTATACAGAAGTTCCAGACTTCCAGTGTCCAGGAAACTCATATAAGTTTTGTGATTCCTTGAGGGTTCTAATCATAGGGGCTGGCAGGAGACCCATGAATTTCACAGACCGTCAAAAGAAAGAACATTCTGTTAGTGGATAAATGCCAACAAGTAAGACATACACAGAAAGTGAACCATCCATTTCCCAACACGACGCATCTATCAAACCTTCATAGCATTTTCTTTGTTTCGGCTTTTTATTTTTTGGATTATCAAGTACTATAAAATAAATAACAGAATGGCCTGGAGATTTTCAAGAAAATGTATGTTAACTCAGTTTTAAGAATCCTGAGAGTGCGTCCAATCCAAATAATTGTAGCCACTAAAAGTAATCAAGGTCCCAATGCTACTATAAACATCCGCAATAAGTATTAAAGAATATCTGAAACCCCATCCAAATACAATAATACAAATAAGGACTCTTGGAAGACCAGCACTGTGATTCGTGTTACTATGTTATAAATGAAAACAACGAAAAATCAACAAGGACGTCATAATGGGAAATGATACCATCATACCAAATAGAACCCTGGCTTACTTTGTAACTGCTCATTATTCACACAAATGAAATTTTATCATATTGTTACATGAAAACAACAAAGAATCATCAATGGCATCATAAAGGGAAGTTATGACTTATGACACCATCATACCAAATATAACCCTGTTTGACTCAAAAATTAAATTTTATAATATTGTTTTTTTTTAATCGATAATCAGATATATATATATATATATATATATATATAAAGGAAATAAACAAAGCTACATAGGCATAAGACTTAACAAAGTTCACAAGGTCGTGAACTGCAAACAAAAAAGAAGAAAGAAACAATCAAAGCCTGGAGGCCCCGTATGGCTGTACCACTGCTGCCAAGATATCAAATTTTATCATATTGTTACATGAAAACAACAAATAATCGACAAGGACATCATAGTCTCATTGAGGAAATTTATGACACGTCATACCAAATAGTACCCTGGTTTACTTTGCAATTGCTCGTAATTCATAAGAATCGAATTTTACCATATAGTTGCATCCAAATGCAGTATACTTACTTCATGAATACCTGCAAACACACAAATAAACCAAAGAAAAATTAAATTTTGATCTTGAAAAAAAAAAAAACTACTGAAATAAACAACGAAGAAATCCTGAAATTCACTCCCAAACCCCAACCACACTTCCAAAACCTTCAAAATCTAACAAACCCAATAAAATTTCCATGGAAGAAAAACCAATAGCCAACCAGCATAGAAAATACATATCAACGAAATCATTATAGCACAAATAAATATATATGCTCCAACCTTCATTCCATGAATAAACGGGGAAAAAAAAAACTCTTTTACCCTTCAGATTCACAAAAATAAACAAACCCACTTACCCAAAACCAGCAAAAGAACGAATTTTTCAACACATGGGATTCAAAGACTTCATTGAATGAAGATCCAAAAAAAAAACTTTTGCAAGGAAAACCACCATTCAACACTAAAAAAATCCACATAAAACCACCAAATAACCCGAATAAAAAATGTTTTGAAGAGGAAAAAAAAACAGTAGGAAAGGAAGAAAAACAAATTACCAAAGTGAGAGTAGGAATCGAAGTAATAGTCCGCACTGGTCTTGTCGCTACCAACTATGGTTTCTTCGAGCTCAGAAGTGGAATCATCGAGATTCGAACTCACTGTAGTCCCTTCGAAGTCTTCGTCTTCCACGCTCAGCTTCGTCACTTGATGATTGAAGCTGTTGTTGTTGTTGCTTGAAGAACTCTGCTTGTTATTACCCTTTCGCCTACCCATTT
Organism: Tetracentron sinense; assembly: GCA_015143295.1. Classification (NCBI taxonomy): domain Eukaryota; kingdom Viridiplantae; phylum Streptophyta; class Magnoliopsida; order Trochodendrales; family Trochodendraceae; genus Tetracentron; species Tetracentron sinense. The sequence goes on from CM026569.1 coordinate 4,268,625, forward strand.
TTTCCAGATCAAATTAGAGTTTTCTGGTAATCGAATTAGGGTTCTTGTATGCGCTTTTCGTTGCTGCTCGATATGCTTGTGCTTGCTTTGGAGTTTGGAGTTTCGCCTTTAAATAGCTTTATCGAGAGAGGGAGGGAAAATCGTTTTAGGGCATCATATCAAGGAATCAAAGCTCCCAACTTCTAGAGAGAGAGAGACCCTAGTGAGGGATAGTTTGTGGAAAAGCTCTAGGTCGTGTTGGTAGCAAGTGTCTACGCGGCTGTCGCGGTAATCGATCTGGACCGTCCAATGGTCGGTACTGATTGAAATTGCCTTTTAAATCATGCTTGATCGGATGATTTTCAAGCATCCGATAAGCATGCTTTGGCTATGATCATTGGATTGTCTTGATTTTTGAAAGAGTAAATTACACTCACCTCCCTTGAGCTTTGGTGAAATTTCATAAACCTCCCTTCGATTATGAAATTACACTGCCCTCCCCTCTCCCCTCAATTTTGGTTGTCCCTAACAGATACCCCCTTCTCTTAAGTTTACGGTTTACTTTACGGATGGATTTTGTTGATATCATCATTTAAATATTTTAAAATATCTAAATTATCCTTTTTTAACACAAGATTAGTTAATTTAATAAAATAAGTGATAATTGGTTTCTAACCAAGGTTAATAATATCAACTTAAGGTTAATATATATTTCCAAAATCAAGTATATATAAATATATATTCTAAAAACCAATATTAGATAGACGAACTCTAAAAGTGAGTGAATCTTAACCATAGTTAGTGGGTATTAAAAGAGACAAATGGCAACTTATAGAGATCCTTTAACTGTGGTTAAACATAATTAACTTAAAGTTAATATTTTTATTTTTTACTTAAAAGCAAGGTTAGATTGATTAATCCTAAAGGTGAGTGAATCTTAAGCACATTTAGTGGGTGTTAAAGGGGACATGTGGCAGCTTGTAGAGCCCTCTTTAATTGTGGTTAAGCATAATCAACCTAAGGTTTTTTTTTTCTTCTAAAAATCAAGGTTAAATGGATGAATCCTAAGGGTGAGTGAATTTTAACCATAGTTAGTGGGCGTTAAAGGGGACACATGACGGCTTGTAGAACTCCCTTTAATTGTGGTTAAGCATAAGCAACCTAAGGGTTTTTTTTTCTAAAAATCAAGGTTTGATGGTTGAACCCTAGGGGTGAGTGAGTTTTAACCATAGTTAGTGAGTGTTAATAGGGACACGTGGCGGCTTATAGAGATCCTTTAACTGTGATTAAACATAATTAACCTAAGATTAATATTTATTTTTTTTTATTATTTTATTTTCTTATAACCAAGGTTAGATTAATGAATCTTAGGGATGAGTGAATCTTAACCACAGTTAGTGGGTGTTAAAAGGGACACATGGTAGCTTGTAGAGCCCTCTTTAATTGCGGTTAAGCATAACCAACCGAATGTTATTTTTTTCCTAAAACTAAGGTTAGATGGATAAACCCTAGGGGTGAGTAAATCTTAATCATAGTTAGCGGGTATTAAAAGGGACACGTGGCAGCTTGGGAGTTTATGTTTTTCTTTGGTTGAGATAAAGACGTGTTTCCTCAATCAAGTAATAGAGGTAAAGTGGGAAAAATGTAACTTTAGTTAACAGTGTTAATATTAAGAGTCTGACAGGGGAGGACAGTATAACTTCAGAAACTAGAGGGGAGAAAAACCTCAGGGGAGGTGAGTGTAATTTACCCTTTTTAAAAAGAAACTGCTTAGCTTACCGATGGTTTCCATTTTGTAAGGAAATGGTCGGTCTTCATTGGTCTATGCCCCGTTTTTTAATACTCACCAATTGGGGTTAAGATTCACTTACTCTTAAAGTCAAGCAATTCATCCTTGTTTTTAGAAAAAATTGTAGAAAATACATTTACATCCCTAAGGTTTGATGAAAATACACATAGACTCCCTCAGGTTTCAGAAAATACATAAGGTACTCATACTTTTCAAACTAATGACGCTTCCACCTCTTTTTTTTTTGTTGGTAAACTCAATCGTACCACAAGGCAATGATTGAAGGCAAAGACAAGTGAATACCCACACCACCCAAGCAAACACACACACACACACCACATGCAAACTCATACACACACACCACACACATGCAGCCCATGTAAGCTTCGCCGTAGAGTTCCTCAAAACGGGTACTAACCGTTTGAGGCGCCAATGAACTTATATGGGACAACATGCTCGAGTAGGTACCCGATGTGGGACTAAGCACTCACCCTCAAGGTGTTCTGGTTTTTTTGGTAAACTCAATCATACCACAAGGCAATGACTGAAGGCAAAGACAGAGAATACTCACACCACCCTTACACCTCTTAAACTCACAAAATTGGTGATGTCATGTGATAAAGTAGTATAAACTACCAAAAATGTCATCTCTACTAAAGTTTTCATTTTTCTCTTTTCTTATATACAAAATTGCCCCTTCATTTGTAAATGAAGCCAAATCATCTATGGTGATAACTAGATTTGACAAATTTGGTTATCACCCCTTGAAGTAGCCACGTGTCCCTTTTGACACCCTTTAACTATGGTTAAGATTCACCCATCCACGTGTCCATTTTCTACCATATAATTCTTTTTTTTAAATTAAAAATTCATTTTTAAGGATTTTTTAATATTAAAATATTTAAAAATAATAATAATATTTTTAAAAAATATATCCAAGGATGGGCGGGTGAACCCTAGAGGTGGGTGAATCTAAACTCATTTAAGGGGGTCAAAAAGGACACGTGGCTACCTCAAGGGGTGATAACCGTAGAGGGTTTGGGTTCTTTTTAAATTCTCAAATCCTCTACGATTATCACCCCTTGAGGTAGCCACGTGTCCTTTTTGACATCCCTTAAACGGGGGTAGATTCACCCACCCTTAGGGTTCAACCACCCATCCTTGGTTTTGTTTTTAATATTAATTAATTTTAAAAATATTTTGATATTAAAAAAACCTTAAAAACAGTTTCTAATTAAAAAATAATAATAATAATATGGTAGAAGAGGGACACATGGATGGGTGAGTGAACCCTAGGGTTGGGTGAATCTTGACCACAGTTAAGGGGTGTCAAAACGAACACGTGGCTACTTCAAGGGGTCAAATCCAATTATCATCATAGAGGATATGGCTTCATTTAAAAATGAAGAGGCAATTTCGTATAAAAGAAAAAGGGAAAATGACAACTTTAGTAGAGAGGACATTTTTTGTAGTTTATACCACTTTATCACATTACATCGCCAATTCTGCCAGTTGACTAACGGTCAACTGATGGAAGGGTTGTAAGTGTCATTATTTTGAAAAGTAGGGGTACCTAATATATTTTCTGAAACCTAAGGGGGTCTATGTGTATTTTCGTCAAACCTGAGGGGGTGTAAATGTATTTTCTCCCTAAATATATATATATAACTTTAATGTAGTAAGCTTAATTAGAGTAAAAGGTATGTTAAAAGGTGACATAAGGAATCCGGCAAGACATTACCAACGAGTTTTTTTTTTAAACGTGGATATCCTGAGCCTTAAAGACTCATACTAGTCTCAACTCTCACGTGGTAGCTACATAAAAAATGGCCTATCCCATATAACCAATATCGAGGGGAGACCTATGGGTTTACGATTCGTCCTTTGGCCACTGGGCTACGCCCCGGGATTACCGAGGAGTATGCTAATCACTACTTTTTTAAAATAACTGAAAATACTTATAAGATGTAACCCAAAACATATAGAGCAGTGTTCAACAGACCCATGGGTCCGTTTCGTATCTTACCCCGTGCCCCTTTTAACACCCCTTTAATCCCGGTTAAGCTTAAGTAAATTAAAATTAAGATTTTTTTTTTTTTTTTTTTTGAAAAACCATGATTGGACTGCTTAATCTTAGGGGTGAGTGACTAACCACAGTAGGCAAGTATTTAAAATTGGGGAGTGGACCAATGAGGACCTGCCTTTCGGTTATAAAATGGAACCCCGAGTACATTTACTATTTTCCAAACCGATATATGATTACATCAATTTGCAAGTGGGAAATGCTACTGAGATCCGTCTAGCCACAACACGATTTCAAAAGTGACACTTTTGAAACCATGGTGTGGCTAGGTGTGATATCGAGCCGAACTGAGTAGGGAGTGTTCAAGTTTGGCCCGAACTCGACTCGTACTTTAAAACGTAGGTTCAAGCTCGGCTCAGATGACTAAGCTTCTGGCCAGCCTGCACATTGGTTTGGCTCTCATTACTCTTTTATAGACAAAATCTCATTCACCCTTTGTTATTTAACCAATGTGGGACTAAAAGTCCCTTTGTGGATGGGAACACATTACACACATCATTCACAAATGGACTTTTAGTCCCACGTCCATTAAATAACAAAGGGTGATGGGAGATTTTGCCTATAAAAGAATATTGAGACTCATTTACCTTTCCATTAATCATATTTACATTTCATGTCATTGAGACATTTACCTTTTTATTAACATTTTTATCTTGTATTTACTTTATATGTCATTCAAGAGGTATAATTATGACAACATGGATTTATCATTAACGAATCGAAGCTTTTGTCAAGACTAGTAGGGATGTGGTCAAGCTCGGCTCGTTAACTAAACGAGCTTGAAAAATATATCAAGTTTGGCTTGTTTACTAATTAAATAAACGAATGAGCTTGAACTTTTAACGAGCCGAGCTCGACCTATTAACGAACACCTTGGTTCGTTAACCACCCCTAGTTGTGGTCGAGACTGTCTCGACCCTACACAGTCTCATTAGCATTTCCCTTTGCAGGTAGATGTAAAACATTTTTGGGTTAAGGTGTCATAAGAGTAAACCCACACACTCACTTTATAAGGTTTGACTGTGTGCGTGTGTTACTTGATACACTTCCAACAAAAAAAAAAGTTCAATGTTGTTGCCTCATCATCTAAGGGTTGGACATTTGGAATAAAACTTAGAGAAATAGTCTTTAAGGCAATGCTAGCTACACTTTCTTTTAAACTCGCGTTTTTTTATAGCAAAAATATGTGTTATTGTATTCCATTAAGAGAAAGGCACATGTTTTCAACTAACAATCTCTAGAATCATACAATCAAAAAGAGAGCGACTCTTAAAATAAAGTGATGCTAACATTATCCATAAGTCTAAAATCACAAGATACAAAAAAATATCAATAACTTTTTTTTTGTAGCCTTGAACTACAAAGACAATTGCTATAAAGTTTTACTTGACTTTTGTTTGTTTATAAGATGCAATTCATCAATAGAAAGTGCATAACATAGATAGATTGTGTCAAAGCCCAAGCTTGGACTTGCATTTTTTTAAGAGTTTTTAATAGGCCTAGTCAAGTTATGAGTTGTGCTCGAATTAAGCCCATTGACACCCAAATTTTATGGTGGGGTATCTAAAAATTTTTAAAGTTTACAAGGAGATAGGGATATAGGTAATTATTGTAAAATATTATATTTATTTATTGGCAATATCAAGTTTTCATATTATTTATAAAAAAAAAATACAACAACACACAACTCTCTCTCTCTCTCTCTCTCTCTCTCACGCATTCTGTACCAAATGAATCAACCCATGACACACTCCAAAGAAAAACTCTTGATAGTCTATTTTTTTATTCTTTAGATTAGTAAGAATTCGCCACCTTATGGGGGTATTGTCTGCTAAAAAGATCTCTTGATTTGATGCATGAATAGACATTCAAAAATCAATAGGGACAATAATATTAAATAGTTATGAACTATGACGAGTTGGGAGTTGTATGTATGGGACGATTTGTTCATACCTTTTTCTAACATTTGGATTATATGTTGGTATTTCACACATCTTTGTCAGTTGAAAACAATGTTTTGTTTATGTAGCTGAATAAACTTTGTTGTTATTCTTCCCTTCGGGATTTTGTGTGATGGTTATGTAAATGTCTTAATGAGGTCGTTATTAATCACCTTGTATATATATGAATCAAGATACTCATTCATTACATTTTATAATTAATCATCTTGTATAAATAAAATTAATCACTACTTGTTCTCCCACCGTGAGAGGCATTAATTGGGATTGTTTGAGCAATCTTGTAATCGTTAATCTTTTGCCAATTGATTTTAAATATATTTATCAAGATCAAAAGTGAATTGTTTACCTGTCCCACTCACCGTGATTCAAGATACGAGCAATTCAGCGTTACTACAAAAAATAATTGTTATCTGTCCAATTTATAATGAATGAAGATATCTACTAGTTAATGTATGAATAGTAATTACATGTTTTTCCACTATAAGAGGGGTTGATTGGATTGTTTGACCAATTCACATAATTGTTGATCTCTTGCTTATTTATTATAAGTACGTAGTTTTATTGAGACAAATGAATTGTGCAAATGCTTCAACTTTGTGAATTGAGTCAATTCCAGGTATTTTATGGTTATTAATGTTATTAGAAGTTGTTATGATTTTGGCTTGTATTTTGGTTAAATATTTGATTTGGAATGTACACCATGTGCATGCAATTTCACAAATTTTTAAATCTGTGCTTTATATTGAGATTTTTATTATGGGAAAATAGAAAGGAGACGAGAGAATTTTGTTATCCTGTATTTCACTGAAAATAGTTTCTCAACGGCTATAGATGTAACCATGTTGTTGATTCACATTTAAATTTAAATTTTTTGTGTTTTTAATTTTATTCCATTACTTTAATTTCCGGCAAAAATTATCTTCAATGATCTTAGAACCTCAGTATAGGTCAAGATTACCGATATGTCGTATTACACTTTTTATAACATGATGTATTTGCAGTGTAGGGTGCTAACAATGTTAGTAAGTATTATTGATGTGGTTATCAATAATGATTAGGCAGGATTGTGGGGATTTGGGGACGTAGCCCTTTTTCTAGGTCAAGTTTGTGGGTCATCTCTTCTGTTTATGTCAATTTGTAAATAATATATTTTTTTAAAAGTTATAAGCCAACTACTTTCCTTGCTCGTGGTTATGCCTTCTTGAATTAAATAATACATTATAAAACTTAGTTTTTTTTCTTCAAAAGTTCAGGAGGCCACTGCCCCATTCCATGCCTATACTCTCTTAAATTAAATAATATTGTATAAATTTATTTATTTTCCTCAAAAGTTCAAGGTAACTCATCTCGCTCCCTCACTCCAAGATATGGTCCCTAAATTATAAACGATATTTTTTTTCCAAAATTTTATAGGGGGTCCTAAGCTCCCCTGGGCCCCATGTGTCTCCACCCCTATATGCATAACACAGTGATGTGTGTTGTCATTAGACCATGACTAATTCCATTGCACATGCACTTTGAGAATAACGATTTCAAAATCATTAGATCACCATTTTATTATAAACAATTGATGGTCATTAGTGAAAATTACTTGAAATATTTGAATACTGGTATTTGATAAGTAATTTTTAATGATTCATAACACTTGAATTGATACCCCTAACAATTTAGATATCCTTATTATGGTAACTCCATTTTCAACTAAATAACAATCACTAGCCATGTGGCAGAGTTGTGGCTCAAGCATTGTTTCTTCCTACTGCAAACAAGTGGGTCATGCATATAATGTTATCAACGATGTTAAATGCATTCGTTATTTTTAAATATCGCTTGTTTTTCCATCAAGTCATTATTTGCATCCAAACATATATTTTACCAACTAAATAAGTAAATTACCGCATATCTTTTAATTTACATTATTGGTTTTTTTTTTTGCTTCTCCATGAGAGAAAAATAGATATACTAAATCATAATAAAAATCTTATTAAAGGGGTTGATTTGATTTTCATTAAATCATATCATTTTATTTACTTGTCATACAATTATGCATAAAACAAGCAATTCATGCATTTCACGCATCGTTGATTGATGGTTAAATTGTTTTCACTTCACCAATGTAATTTTGTGTCTTACCCTTGAATTTTAGACAGTTGGTGTTACCCATTTAATCCCACATCGGTTAACAATGTCTAGCCCTATGGCTACACAAGGCTCCTTTCTCTCACCTTAAGTCGTATCATTTTGGTAAGATGTGTTGGGTTGTGCCTTCTATGATTCGTGTTCATGTGTTGTTGACTCGTGTGTATGTTAAGTGTATTATCATTAACTAAAAAAAAAATTATGTCCTTAATATTTTTCTTTAATATTATACAAACTATAAGATATTACTTTGTGAGTTTTATTGAGTACTTGAATTTTTAATTGGTTTGACAAATATGTGGGACCCATTATTGATTAAGCTATTACTTGGAGTATATTATAATTTAAATTAAGTTATTAAAATTTAAAACTTGTTAATTATTTGGAGTATATTATAATTTAGGAAGAGCTCCACAGTATTTGTGAATTTTATTATATATATATGTGTGTGTGTGTGTGTTTATACTTATAATTCTCTTTTTTGTAACCAAATTATCATTGTCAATTTTAAAATGGTGACTTTATAGGTTGATAAGGCAAAGTCATACCTAACAGTAGTGGAAGGATCTATCATCGTAATAATCCACAAGTCATATGAGTGGGTCACTCAATTGACAAATATATTTTATGACAAATTTTCTAGTTCATCTTTTCATTATTACTGAAGTTGTAATTATTATTATTATTATTTGATTAAGTTATAAGCAATTTGTTGTAACAATAACAATAAACTCTTTTGATATCATCTTAACAGTTCTCACCCCAACTAAGCATGATTGGTTATATATTTAGAATATAAATTATGTCAATTTTTTTATTCATATTTTTACCTCATAATCGAGTTATAGTTCAATTTCTTATTTACTCTAAGACATTTTTCACGAACATATGTGGTCAGATAGATCACCAAAAATATGAGGTTGTTGGCACCTCTTGGGCTTTGAATAGTGTTCCCATTTTTAATATATATTTTTTCATTATAACTAATTTATTTTTAATAAGTTTATTATCACGTGACTTACAAAACCTAAGGTCATATATATTCATATATATATATATATATATATATATATAAATGACTTTAATTCAAAATGATGTGGCCAAACTTTTTTTTTACAATACACTGCTTTGAAAAACTAACTTGCTAGTTCATAGTTCATCCAGATCTAAGCATACAATTTCATTTGAATTAGAATTCAAAATGTTAGTGAAATAACCGAGCTAACTTTAATTCCTTATTGAACGATACATTTGTGAGTGGGTAGATTTACCCCCGTGACACCTTAACGGTTATCATAGGGTTGGTTGTTTGTGAGCATGTTTCATAATAACCTTGAACAAAAAAAAATAAAATGAGACGTTTGTCCTTAAATATGTGGAAGCCAAGTTTTTATCTTTACATATTTTTTTCCAAAATTGTGACTAAACCATAACAACTTTTCTCCACAAAAAATTCAATAGAATTTGCTTTGCATTCATACATAAAAATCACTTTACCCTGCTGAACATCAATTCAGTAAAATTTTCACTAGTTTGGTGTAAGTTTTTTCCTTAATGTGTCATGCGTCCTACTCATTATCGCCCTAGTGTGACACCCTCTCAGCCCAACATGGTAGCATAAAGTAATGCTAATGGGTTAACAACTAACCAACTATTCACGATAAATTTTATAATTATGGTAGACTCCTTGTACCAATCAAGTCATAGTACCTACTTAGTTCTATAAATATTAGAAGTATCATAAACTAAAAGTACGTCCATATGATCATTGCTACAATTGATTATAATAGATTATATTTAGTTGTTGACCAAAATAATCGATTATATATATAATTGATAATAATTTACTATTATAATTGATGAAAATATATCAAAGAATTATATAATTTTTTTATCCGCCCAACTAAACTTCAATAACATGTTTTCATACATTGCTCTTTCTTCTTATTTCAACTAGGTGCCTCGTCTTAATCACGATCTTTCAAAAAAAAAAATTAACATGTATATTTTCATTTTGCTTCTTCTGTTTTTTTCATTCATTGCTCTTTCTCCTTATTTCGATTATTCATTTTCACACACACACACACATATATATATATATATATATATATATAATTTTATTTTCCATTTTTCTTTTTCTATTTTCTTGCTAGGTGTCTCGTCTTAATCATGATCTTTCCAACAAATTAATTAAGCATGTATGTTTTACACATACATTGTTTTTTTCAATGATTATACACATGTCCCCTAACTAAAACAACATAAGTTCATTTTTCCTTTATCATGTCAACCAAAAGACACAAATAAATTATTTTTATTTTATTTTATCTCAAGGAAGCGTGATTTCACATTTCAAGATATTTTCTAACTCTTATGTCTTTTGAAAACAAGCAAATCTTTTTTTTTTGTTAGACAATTTGTGAGCACTACACAAAGTCAATTAAATTATCAAAGATGTAAGAGCACGGAAATAAGAATGCTCGAGCGTTCTATTTTTTTTTATTAAAAATGAAATTAAACGTTTAACTGCACTTACATTTAAAAAATCGGTTTCTATTTCAAGCCATTTGACTACCAAACTAATTACAAATTCTATTATTTTTATATATACTATAATATAAAGAAATAAGTGTCACCTAACCCACGCTATTTTCTCTCCACTCTTTAATCCCAAAAATTCTATTAGTTCTATTTGAAGGATGTTGATTTTGATTTATTAAAACTGGTTTTTTAATTGGTTTTAATAAAATAAAAGTTAGGTTTTAATGATTTGAAATAAAACCATTTGGTTGGATTTAAAATGGTGTTTTTACACTAGTGGTTTTGGGGAGAAAAAATCATGTTTCCAAAAGAAAACTATTGTGGCTTTCATTAGTCCCACATCAGAAATTAATGAGAGTTGAAACCATTTAATAAGTAATTCTCTCTCCTTAGAAATTGTTCTCTTGTGTGTGCTCAGACACCAAGTGTGGGTGCACTGGCGAGGTGCATCGCACCGAGCGTGACACACGCACATGCAAGGGCAATGGGCGCTATGAGGCGCACTTTGCGAGTCGCTTGAGTGGCCTATTCTTTTTAAAAATAGAAGTCAGGTAAACAATGTAGATTTGATCAGGATTGAGATGGTAGTTCGGATTTCGTGATCCGTTACAGATCATGGGTGTGTGTCCAGGTTCATGACCTTGGTGAGCTATTGAATGAGTTAGTTGGGGAAACCCAAGAGACTTAGTGAGTGAGTCGGTTAGGAAGCCCAAGTGGCTCCCAAGGCCTAGGCCTCGCCTATATAAGGTGAGGATGAAGAGAAGGATTTTAAAGAAGTTGAAAATCGTATCAGACCTTTACGAGATTGAGCCCAGAAAGAGAGCCTGAATCAGATAATAAAGCTCCAGAACTCCATTGGAGATCTGAAGCCCATCTCAAGGTTGAAGACAACTCAACCCAATAAGTCAGATCACGTATTCAACCAGTCCGTTTGGATTAGTTGATCCTCTGTTACTAAACAGATAAGTAATCAGACTATTAGTCTAACAAATTGAGATTCCTCTGTAACCAAATAGGACACTGTCAAAATTTATCAAGAACAGGGAACAGAAGGAGAACTCGGTCAGTGTAGTAATACACTGACATTTGGGCACTGCTACCAAATAGAGCCCGCATACAATCTGTTTACAAATAGTTTGTCTATTCAGAATTGATTATAGAATTCTCAGAATCTGGTTTGCAGAATTCATATAGATCAAATTATGGAACTGTTTCAGAATCCCTCATAGAGAGTAATTTATTCTGGCAATCACTTGTAATAGCCTAATATGGTTATTATAATTTGTGTAATTAGGATAACTCAGACTTTAACTACAATAAGAATTGTGGGCATCCTAAAAGGAGGTTAAGTACAGTTCATACCAGATAGTGTAGATTTGTAGAGGAACAAATTGATTCCTGGCTAGGTTGAATCCCGGTGATAGAGTTGCCTTAATTCCTTGCACAAACGGGAGGCTCCAACTATCTTCAAGAAGCGTTTATCGCGCCTCTTAGCCGAATTTGATTAAGGATAATTTTGGTCATCGTGTGCAAGCTATTTGAAGTAATTAACTAACAAAGGATGCCACATGATACCTTTATTTAATCTTAACCATTAATTCTCTCTCTCTCTCTCTCACATGTGTCTCCTCTCAATTCAAAAACCATTTGAGAGATTTTATGGGATTGTTGTGATAAGAGTAAATGGGCCCACCACTATTTAGAGGCATCAGATTGTCTCTGGCATATGCCAAAAATCTTGTATCGGGCTTCCATAAATTGGACGACATGTGGAGGAGAGATGGGTGAGATTTAAAAAACATGAGACATGTTTAGTATGTTAACAGAAGCCCATGTTTGAAATAATATTATTGTATTAGCTCATTCTTTGGGCAGCGAGTCTCTCTACTGTCGCTTCTAGTTTAAAAGTAAGTTTGCATAAACACCGTTTACCGAGCATACACTCCTCTTCTCCCATTTTTTCACTCAATAGACCATAACCATTGAAAGAGGAGAGCAAAAAAGAAGATAGAGAGTAGTGCGTTGCGACTCCTCTTTTCAAACAGTTCCCTCTAGAACTTTAAACTGAAGCAACAAATCATTGACTAGTAAATGGCTAAAAATTCATTATTATCATTGATATAATGGAGCAGGAGAGAGGTGTAAACTGCTTTAAGTTTCACCGTGGGAGGAATGATAGATAGTGAATGTTTTAATTATATCTATATTTTATATTTTCCTTTTAATCTCAAAAGTCCTGTAAATGAAAAAGAATTTGAAGGCATATATGCATTTTAAAGTGGAATAATGTTGATTTTAGAGTAATGCATTCTTAGCCATGGTTGCAATGAAATAAGATTTAGCAATGTTTTGGACTAGAGATTGGGATGGGGAATTTTGGTTGCTTTCAACGTTGTAATACTATCTTTTTAATTGACTTATTAGTCTTCTTTTCATTTGTTAAAATTGGATAGCAATCGCCCAGTTAGCTCACCACGGAATGCTCTTCATTCCCATCGGATACAACTTTAGAGCAAATATGTTCATGATGGACTATGTTAGAGGGGGTTATACATATAATGCTGGAGTTTTGCCCGTGATGGCTCAAGGGAGCCAAGCGAAACAGAATTGGCGCTTGTAGAGCATCGGGCAAATACATGGCTGCAATTGTCAAGAAGCTTGCCTAGACTTAATGTCTTGTGCCAGTTCCTAGCAATAATCAATCCCAATTATACCCACATTTATTGTTTGTTCAAGACAAATTCTATATTGATTCAGTAAAATTATTTTATTTTGTAATTGGTTTTCTCATTTAAGATATTATAGAGCTGAGACTGTGAGATTTTACATTGTTCTAGCTTAAGTTTAATGTCTACTCTCGTTATTTATTCAAAAGTTGAACATGCGTTCAAACTCTTGATTCCATTATATCAATGATAACAATGAAGTTGCAATACGTGTTCTATTAAAAACGTTGCTCTTGTAATGGTAAACACATAAAGAAGACGAGCAATAGAGGTGTCAAAGATATTACAGAGAGTTGAGAGAAACTAATGGCAGCAGGAGTACTGTGAAATAATACCTATAACAATTCTTCTTCTCCCAGGACGCAAAAAAACCTTCGTGGTTGCCAGGGTTGCATGGTCGTCGGGGTTGCATGGTTGTCGGGGTTGCATCGCACTATTCTCTCTCTTCTTCTATGTCCTCCTGTTTCACTAAATGAGAGAAGATAAGTGTATGCTACTTATGAACTGGATGGGACAGTTGACTTGAGAGGCTCTTTGCCCAAAGAATGAGTTAATACAATAATATTTTTTTCAAAGATAGGGTTCCGTAAACGCACTAAACGTCTGTCTCGCGTTTTCGAAATCCTACCAATTTTTCCTCCACGTGTTGTCCAATCTATGAAAGCCCGAGACAAGATTTCTGGCATCTTCTAGAGACAATCCAATGCCCTATGCAAATGTAGTTTTATTTCTCAAAATCATTCACTCCTATTTTTTTCTCCATTACTAATTATCTCTTATCTTGTATTTTTTATATATATTGATCTCTATTATTGAATTGTTTTTCCATATAGGCACCCTATCTCTCTAACCCTCTCACTTTTCTCTCTCTATAGTAGTTTGAAGAAGAATAAATGAGGCCCACCACCATTTAAATGTAATTTATCTCTCTCCAAACCACAAATGCCTTCTATGTTTCTCTCTCAATAGTGGTTTGAGGGAGTCCTTCAAATCACCCACCCTCACATTTCTCCATTTTTTAAATTTATCTATTACTAATTATCTAATTTTTTTCCCATGCATGGTACGGGGCATTTGCCAGTACTTTTATAATCAAATAGTAGTTCCACTGGTTCTTCACCAAAGATCATTCCACGTCATCTAAAGAGAAAATGTATGAGATATCTTCTATCATTTTTGTCAAAATTACTTTACTATATATTCTGTTGAAAATCATGTATAGGGAGATAAACTAATGAGCCATGCTCATTAAAGCTTGACACATGGTATTTTCTTTAAAAATTAAAATGTTGGATGTTAATGTGGGTCCGTTGGGAGACACTTCTAAAAAAACCAGTCCAATTAGACTTGTTTAAACCATTCAATTATAACATAATTTGTCAACATTAACCCTTTAGGGTTTATTAGACCATTCATAGGCTATAAAAACGACCAATCTTTCCATTTTGTTCGAATGATCTATAAATGTTTAATCAAGCTAATTTTGTCACACATTTTTCGAGAGACCCATCTTAACATCCAACAATCGAATTTTTGAACATGCCATGTGTCACGTTATCAAGGGTTGCACATTAAATGTTTGAATGAGCATGACTCATTAAAACGCTACTCATATATATATATATATATATATGAGTTTAAATATCAGCCGATGTTGCTCTGCTTCAATAAGTTTGGCCGAGCTCCCTCTTGTAAAGGGTGACATTTTGTAAACATAGGTGTAATACAATTGTCACTCTTTTTCTATATACTTACATAACTACCCTTACTTTGAAAAGTGGAGCATCCCAAATGCTTTGAAGTTGAGCTCTGGATTATGTATAAACTCTATATGTTATCATAATTACTATAGGGTTAATTATATATTATAACATATATTGTCTTAAAATGTCATATAAGCTTGTTCTTTAAAATAATTACCTTTAAGCGCTACCCATCTTTTAACGATTTAGACAAATTAGATCTTGAGATTACTTTCTGTTAAAGGGTTGCTATTTTCATTTGAAATTAAAAAAATGTCTCCATTTATGTAGCCCAAAGAGTAATATAATCATTTAAAGATAACTCACACATGTGTGGGGTTTCTATTGGGATTGTATTCGAGTTGAGATGAGCTTGGCTTGAACATGCTTGAGTGTGGCTTGAGCTTGATTAAAGTTTGAATGTTTAAGCTTCAACTTGACCCGAACAAGCTTGATTGAGCTCAAGCTTTATTCAAGCCGAGTCAAGCTCGGGTTGGGTCGAGCTTGATTCACATAATTGTTTTGTTTAATTTTACATAATGTTAATAAAAGTGTTTATTAATAATTATAATACAAAAGTAACTCTATGATTTCCCAAGATAAGAGGCCCCTAACCAATTACAAATAAATGGGAACATAGTTCCAATAAAATAAAAGGAACAAAAGGATTATGTTATTCTCCAAAAGCAAATCTTACAGAAAATTAAATACATTAATATACGAATATAAAACTTGAGAGTAATCATTTGGTCAAAGGAGTAGAGAGTTAGCTAAAAGTTTTTTATTTTAACCTTGTAAGTTTTTTTTTTTTTTAAATCTATCGTCAACTTATTTATTAAAAATGAAAAACTATTAGGATCGAACCCTAAATGAGCTGAGCCGAATCAAATAAGGTCTAGCACTTTAGCTCAGGCTTGGCTTGTTTAAATATTCGAGCTCGAATAAAAGCTTCGTTTGAGTCATTCGAGTTTGAAATGCTTGCTTGAGCTTGACTCAAACAAGCTGAGCTAAGTTGAGTTGACGAGCTACCGTGGCTTGAGTGCAACCTTAGTTTTTATCATTTTGAGTGAAAATAGTAAATTATTGATAATTATTTATCAAAATTAGCAAAAGACGAGTATCTTAAAAGCACCCAAAAGGGTTTGGTGTGGTTGGCTAATATCCCTGGGTTGCTCATTGTGATAGTGTATTCAACTCTTACTCCCCGACTTACCTTAGTGTCCATAGGGCCGGAAAATTTTGAGTGGATCGGTGCAAATACCTGAATAGATTAGTCCTTGCCTCAAAGGGTTTGAGACACCCTCGTTACCCCCTCCCAAAAAAGTGATGCAATTAGCTTTGATTATTTAGCCATAAATATTTATCATATAATCATCATTTGACATATAAGTACTAAAAAATAATTACTAAGTACAAGTAACTCTAATGGCATGCTGTGATTTAATCTCAATGAGACTGATGTCTTGTAACAGTGCCAAACACTCTCTCAGCACCAACGACTAACCAATGATTTATATAGACAAATGATAATGTCTAAAATGACACTATTTTAAAAAGTTGTTTAATTCACTTTGTTATCCAAGCACAACTATTAAAAATATAATTAGTTTAATTATTCTAAAAAAAAAACAAAAACTCAAGCACTTAAAACAATGTAGATTGCAAAGGAAAATGATAATAAAAAATATTGAGCTGAAATGTTGGATTGAAATTCCAATGGTCCGCACATTTTATATATGATACCCCCACATAATGCTTAACACTATTAGATTGAAAATCCTAGTATCAAACTCTCGATAGTCGGTATTATGGAAAGTTTTAAATTACTTCCCTATGTTAAATATATAATTAACCGATCACTGTATCAGAAAAGTTATGAAGAAAAAAGTGGAGTGATACCCCAGTAGCAATTACTCGTATTTTTTTACAGACGCAAGAGTGGAAAATATAAAACAAGAATTATATAAAAAAGGGAAAAAGAAAATATTATAATTGGATTAGACAGCCACGGAAGAGTGTTTTTTTGTCCCGCGAACCAGAACGCTGGTCTGTTTAATATTTTCTTCCGAATCCCATATTTTCTCTCCTCTCACCATAAAAAAAGGAAAAAAAAAAAGAAAAGAAAAGAAAAGGAGAAAGAACATCATCGTTGTTCAAACCCTCCCTGCGTGTTCTAATGGAGGTACCGAAGGCCTGCATTTTCACCGATTTCTGGACGATTTCGAAGCCATGATCATTTGATAGGGCCGAGCAGCAGAGCGATCGTTGATGCCCTGAGTTGTTTTGGACTTTTGGGTGTATTTGGTGGTCGATTTGGCCGGAAATTCGTTTGAGAAAATGAACGGTGGGGGAGCCGAAGAAGTCGCAGCTCCGGCGACGCTCGAGTGGAAATTCTCTCAGGTGTTCGGGGAGCGGACGGCCGGGGAAGAAGTTCAGGAAGGTATGACTTTTTTCTTCTGGATCCGTAATATCGTAAGTGATTTTCAGGTATTTAGTGGTATGATTGGGATTAGGGTTCGGTTGATGCGTTGTTGATCTGTTTTTCCAATCCTTAGTTATTGGATTAGTGTTTTAATGTGGATTTAATTTATTGACCCTGGAAGAATATGATATTTCGTTTGTGGAGTTGAATAATGCATGTTAACCTGCCGCTTCTGCCGTAGAAGTGAAGAAATTGTTATGCAGTGCGTGCAATATGCATGAAGAATGACTGATAGTATCGAATTATTCGTCTGATGAATAACAAAATCAACAGTATGCAACTGAACTTGATAGAGCCGGTGTTAATCGGATTTTATGTTTAATGCGTATCCACTTCTTTTTCCGGATCATTTGGACCATCATAATTATCCGTAAATTATTTGATCAGTACAATGGGAGGTGCAGTTGAGGTTTTGATCAGTACGATGGGAGGTGCAGCTGAGGTTCTTTATTTGACCTCTGCCAATGTATATTTAAGTCATATATTTGTGACTTTAATCGAAAGCATAATTTGGTTGTTCATGGTAGGATCTTAATTGAAGTCATAGATCTGCGAGTGTAATCGTAAGCATAATTTGGTTTTTGTGTGGGAGCTTATGTGGTTTTGTCGCTTTGATTATTAGCGTATATTGGTTATTTGAACCATTAATGTACCCTTATAGCGGGTTTGTTAATCCAAATTAACTGACCAAACCAAAAGGCTAAGAGGACTGGGCGTCACCAATGTTCATGCTATTTTGATTTTATTTATTTATCAATAAACAGATCCTAAAAATTGAGGCATTCATGAATTTATCCCCCAATTCAGATTTACCTATACCCGTCTAACCGTCCATAAATGCGATTACTGCCTTTATGATTGTTACACCATGTGTATTTACTCTCTGAAAAGTCACAATCAACAAGCTCATTGACATTTATAAAATTGAGAAAATCCTCCATAGCCATCAAATCCGGATATCTCCCACATGTCTTCTCGTATGAAGATACTACATTAAAGTCACCTCTTACTAACCAAGGCCCAGTAGAACTTCTGGAAACTTCGGTAGATCATTCCATAAATCAACCTTTCCAAACCTATCACATTTAGCATAGACAAAGGATGCCTTGAACAAAACCGAATTCTTCCACAGAATATCAAGAGTTATATTTTGAGAATATACACAGATGCAGTTACATCATCTTTCCAAAGAATCCAGATCTTAGTGTTAGATTCAAAAACCTAAAACTAAGATACAAAGGCAAACAAATTCACAAAAAGTGAACCTAAAAGAAGGAATAAAGAAATGACATAAAGTAGAAAATAAATGACTATAATGCCTAAAGCAAATACCACAATACAACTAGAAACATCTACATTTATATAATGAGATTAGCAACCCCCAAATCCACAAAATCATATATGGGGGAGATCTATGCTAATACCAGATGTCGCATTCTGGTGCTAACTTTGCCCAAGACAACGGGGAGTCCTAAAAAATGTGTGTTTCTCTTTCTAAATGGACCCCAAGATATATCCTTTGGAAGGAGAGCCCAAAGGGAATCCAACGGAGTCCTCAACGAGACCGAAAATAGTATCAATAACAATCACATAAGGGCAATATAAGAGGAAATGATCAAATGATTCTTCCACTACCAGGCACAACACAAAATGTTTTGCTAAACTCCAGCCTCTATGTTGAAGATAATCTAAAATTAGGATTTTGTCCAGATATGCCGTCCATATAAAAAATGTTGCCTTTGAAGGTACACCGGGTGCCATACAACCCGACGAGGAGATAGAGGATAGAGATTGGGTCTCAAGGCCTGCAAATAGGATCTATCAGTAAGTCGACCTTTATTGTCCCAAGATCAAACTCGGCTATCCCTAGATGATAAAAAAGGAAGGACAGACTCAAAGCGGGACGAAAGTTTGACAAAGATACTCACCCCCAATCATTCAGAGACCGCTTAAATTTAGGACCCAGATTATTGAATCATCCCTACTCTCAAATGTAAACGCCACATGTGCTTGCTGGTCTACAGTAATGGAGAAGAAGGTCGTAAAATATTGTTTCAAAGATTCTTGACCACACCAGTGATTGGTCCAAAAATAGATCTCCCCACACCTTATGGCGAATGTAATATGTTTAGCAAATTCAGGCTAACCTCTCAAAATTGCTTTCCATAGGACAACCTCAAAAGGAACCTTATGGCGAGCCACTATTACCTCTCCATAGCCTATTATCCTCCACACAAAAATGCCATAACCATTTGTCCATTAAAGCTTTGTTCACGTCTCTAATTGGTCACATGGTAGGTTAAGGCCACCATTTTTCTGTTCGGTTCGATTTCCTCTTTACTAAGTGGTATTTCTTAGTGTCAATATTTTCATCCTATAGGAAACTGCGTTGAATCCTTTCCTGTATAGATGCCACCGATATCGGAATGCTGATCATAGAGAGAAAGTAGGTTGGGAGATTGCAGATGATGCTTTTTAGCATAGATACTCCTTCCTTTTGATAAGTACGTGGATTTCCGCCACTATAGGCTCCTGTTGTACTTCTCTACTACTGGTACCCATGCCAAAATGGATTATAACTATCCCCAAGAGGCAGACCCAAGTATGTCGAGGTGAGCACTCCAATTTTACAACCTATATAGTTGACCAATTCTAGCGGGTTGGTGGCCTCCCTGTACTGCAAAGATATGGTTTTTAAGAAAGTTAAAAACCATTGGGGTTCGTTTCAAAGCCAAATCAGTATGGAAACTGTAGATTGAGAGATACACTAGGAAATAAAGGGATGGAAATCTATCCACCCGTCGAAAGGGTGAGAGATTAACTCTTTTAAAAAGCACTCTTATAGTTCTCTTCTGACATACCATTTCTTCCTATTTTGTATTCCCATATTGGTAGCATCTAGACTAAAAAGAATACCACACAATCTTCTGTCGAATGAAAAGATAGTCTTTAAGAAATATCATCTAGTGAAATGAAATTCAATCTGTTGCCCTAAAGAGAATGGTGGCCTCAATTTATGGCTTTTGAGGGAAATGAACAAGGTTTGGTTTGGAAAATGGCTATGGAGAGTTAGAGAGGAGGCGAGTAGTGTGTGTAGAGAAGTAATTGTAGCCCGTCATGGTGAATGCAGCAAATGAAAACCAAAAACAGTAAAGAACCTTCATGGGGTAGGTCTGTGGAGAGCGATAACGAAAGGTTGGGCTGATTTTGTAAAACTGCCAGGTTTGTAATTGGGAATGGGGAGGAAGTCAAATATTGGTCCGATTTATGACGTGGTCATAATACTCTGCAACAAGAATTCAATAATATTCACTTGATATCTTTAGATCAACAATCCCTTCATGCATTTGCTCTTGGCTCCGGTTGTTTTTTTTTGGATTGGTGCTCCATCGAGTATGAAGGGGTGGACTTGGGAGCAATGTTATCATGATTGGTCTGTCTAGTTCAGCTTGTATCTTTACCTATGGGTGATCACGAACTTTTGTATTTTCCTTCTGCCCCTCTTTGGTTCACGAGCTCGTAAACTTTTTTGCTATTTTATTATTGTAGTTCCTTTCCTATTTTAATATACTTGCTTGATTAGCGATAACAAAAAAAAAATCATCAGTGGCGTCCATGTTCGAGACTCGAGAGGATGGGAGAGACCATTGTTTGGGTTCTAAGGTTTAGGTGTCATTTGAATGATTGGAAAATGAGTGGGTTTATTAGATTCACGTCTTGCATAAAATCCGCCTCCCAATCTTGTGTCTAGAGATAGTCGAGTGTGGTCTAGGGACAACAAATGTCGGTTTTCAATGAGATATTTTTTGTGGGTGTTGTATCCTATCCTTGCTCATTCATTCCCCGCGAAGTTTTGTGGCACCCCGTTGTGCCGTCAAAGTTATCTTTCTTTCTATGGATAGTATTTCTGGACAAAATTTTGATATTTGGCCACCTCCAAAACAGAGGTTAGATGCTACAAAATGGTCGCGTGTTGTGCCTCGCAATAGAGGAATCAGTAGATCATTTGCTACAACATTGCTGTTTTGCGTTCGATCTCTGGAACTATTATCTATTCCCACTTGGAATCTCATGGGTCTTTCCCTTTTTCTTTCAGGGCTCCTTATCTTGTTGGTATTCAAGAGCGTTCGCCCTCGACTGATTTCAAAACTGTGGGGTATTGTCTCGTGTGAGTGGCTCTCGGTGCCCTCAATAGGGTTGTCAGGGGGCATCCTACTAATCTAGGATAAGGACAAGATAGAAGTTTTAGAATCGGAATTTAGAGCATATTCGATTTCCATTCTCTATAGGTTGATGGGCGAGGAAATCAGTTGTGTGACGCCCCGAACCCGTGCCTAGGGAATCAAGTTCCGAGACACGCGTCCGTTCGTCAAATCATGCAAGCGGAAGACTTTATCCGCAAAAATACGGGAAATTTAAACATTTATCAGATGCTCCCAAAAAACAAATAATACCTGTCATCACAATAGCTATCATACAAACCATATACCTGTATTATTTACATCAAGTTTGTTTTACAAAAGTAGGCGTCTCTATCACGCCAGGTACAACTTGTACAAGCTTCCAAAATATCCAGATAGATTTTTCACTTACTGGTCAGCAGCTCCAAGATCTGCTGACACAAAAATTGAGTGAGCTATGAAGCCCAATAAAACCACAATCCTTCTAAACTATTTTCCACATAATAACACGCATCAATAATGATATAATAAGCAGTTTAATTTGCATGTTACAGTAAAATAGAACAATATATAATAAATTGTGACCCAAGGTCACTTAGGGTTACGTCACCCTAACAGAGGTTCCCGACCTCACATTATTTTCCAATTATGAGGTTCAGTTATGAATGTATTATATTACCAAGTTATCGTTTCGATCATCAATCATGTTTCATTTCGAGTCCTGAGACTCTATTAATTGGCCACAGCCCACAAATGTTTAACTTAAAGCCTCTAAATCATAACCATAATACATTGAGTCATTTAGACTCACACACGCTGTTCCGGCTTTTACCCGAACATGACAAAACCTTGGGTATACCAACCCAACTCACCTGGAATCCGACGATTCCATACCGAACTATGAGTCCACCAACTCAAACAAATACACCAACTCTGAGTATACCAACTTAGACCACTTCGTATCCGAAGCTTACACACACAACATGGGCATTCACCCAATAAGGACATATTTTTCCATTCAATTGACTGGCCACATCTACCGTGTATTCGCCGCCATCGCCCTGGGTATCAGTTATGAAGGAACCCCGACCAACCTGCCTACCGTCATCTTCTGGCTAGTCTATAGAGGAACCCAGACATCTATACCAATGCCGACATCTCCTGACGTTCCATCAAGAAGGGACCCTGATAGACATGGTGCCGACATCTTCTAACCCACCCAGAGAGGAACCCCGGACTATACACTATCTGGTGTTTAGCTACTTTAAACTCCCTAGGACTCCAACATCTCCTGACTACCAGTCACGGAGGAACCACGGGCCATGCAGGACACCGCCACTCCTGACCTATTCCAAGAGGCACCACGGACGACCTAGACAAACAGATCGACATCTCCCGATTATCAGTCACGGAGGAACCTCGGGCCATGCTGGACACCGTCTCTCCTAACCTAGCCAAAGAGGAATCACGGACTATACTTAACCCTGGTTAGATTTTCTAACTACAGGTTAACCCCAGTTAACCCAAGTCTCGCTTGATTAACTGAAATACTTGGGCCTTGCGCCCGTGAACTAACTCCGTTAACACACCGTCCCGTTAGGGAACGTTTCCCGGCTAATGGATGTCTCCATAGCCTTACAAGACATGCAAAACAACTTTTCGTCATTCTAGGGTGGCGATACAATTTACCCGGGACCCGATCTGGGCTCCCCGAGAGACCACATAAAATCACAACATCACATAGGGGTTTTCGACCCTTTTTCATTCACGTCAAAAGACATGCATATACATCACATGAAATAATATAACAAAATAAGCGGAAAAAGGAGAAGAAAAGATAGGGGTTTTACTGTTTCGCGCGTTTCGAGGCCTCGTAGGCAAAAACGGATGTCACCAACGCGTTCCCAACGACGATCAACCCCGGGGTAGAGCGCATGCAACTTTCTCTCTCTACCTTTTTCTCTCTCTCTCTCTACACGCAAAACGAGACGCCGGAGAGAAAATCGGACGCCGCCAACGCGTCGGGGATGTCGAAAAACCTCAAGGACCCACTTCTCTCTTCTTTCTCTCTCTTCCTTTCTCTCTCCTCACTTTCTCTCTCTAAAATCTGTTGTGGCAGAAATCTCCCACTGTTGCAAAACCGTGAGATTAAAATGGGTTGTCCCCTATTTATAATGCAAGGGTCATGTGCCATGTAGATGACCACCATTAATGGTCCCCGTTGACCAAGTCAACGGGTTGACCATTTGACTATTATTCTGTATTTTCTCGCATATACGGCCTCCGTAATCCTACTTAATGACATCCGATTTTGACGAAACTTTAGGTGACCGAACTTGGAGCAGTCCGACACCTACTGTAAAAATTTCGGGGAAAAATACTGAGTTCTGACAGCTACACTTTAGTCCGGAAGAAAATTGCAAAACCCACTAATTTCCTTATTTCGAATACAAAATAGGCTGCCGTTTCTTCGTTTGAGATAACTAACTGCCGAGACGACAGACATTAGTCCCCACGGCCGACTGACACGCATTAGTGCCAACCGCACGGATTTCTATTAGGATCTCTAACAAATATTGGGTCCCACTTAATTTCTGGAAGTATGAAAAATTCCCGTTTTTCTCAATTTTATCACACATAATGGCCCCCCGGTCCCGTGAAATGGTACATGACGGAACCGATACGGTAGGGGTGTGTCCCGGTAGTCGACCGGCACACTGTGTGCGAATTTCGCTAAACGATACTGAGATTTCCTCGGTGCACTTCAATCCCGAGCAAAGTTCACTTTTTATTAATTTAACAAATAACTAACTAATTAACCTCCATTAAGGACCCATAAACACATAATTTTATTATATTAAACTTCCGGGTCGTTACAAGTTGGGTCTTTTTAATGATTTAAGAACCATTGGGGGCTTAAGAACTTGAAGGCGTGAGTGTTCGATGGGATGCTCCATGGTGTGTGGGTGGAGATTTTAATAGTTTTCGATTTTCCCATGAACGAAGAGGGGTCAAACATACTCAGCCAAAATGCACAGATTTAAGCAATTTATCACCGACCATAGCCTACTTGACTACCCAATGAGAGGGATTGAGTTTACATGGTCCCAGTCTCCTGCAGGGTTGCGTGAAAGCAAGTTGGATAGACTCCTTTCACCACTGAGTGGGAGAAATTGTTTCACAAATTAATCCAATCTTCACTACCTAGACCCATTTAGATCATGTCCCAATTATGTTGGCCTTAGAATGCTTCAAAGGGGGCTCCTACCAATTTCGTTTTGAAGATAAGTGGTTACAGTAAGATGGTTTTAAAGATCTTGTATCTGAGGTATGGCAATCTCATGTAGGTTGTGTTTTAGCCTCAAATTGAAAGCTCTTAAAGATATAATCAAGATCTGGAACAAGGAAGTGTTTGGTAATCTTGGTGAACAAAAAGTAAAACTTCTCCATGGTATTGAGGTACTTGATTTGCTAGAAAGCGTGCAAACGTTAGCCATATAGGAGAGTCGTCTTCGGGAAACTAAGAAGCTAGACTATTTGAAAATTGTTCGAGTAGAGGAAATTAGTTGGAAACAAAAATCTCGAATTAGATGACTCAATGAGGGAGATAAAAATACCAAATTCTTTCATCATATGGCCAACTTCCGAAGAAAAAATAACTTTAAATCTCGTCTTCAAGTTGATGGAATCTAGAAGGAGGATCAGAAGGCTATAGAGGACAATGTGGTCGACTACTACAAGGACCTGTACTTGGAAAAAACCTCGTGGCGTCCCAAATTGGATGGACTCCAAATGCTAACATCCGATCAAAGGGACACTTTAGAACAACCTTTCAAGGAAGAAGAATTGTTGAGTGCTATTAGAGCATTTGCTGGAGATAAATCCCCTGGCCCAGATGGTTTCTCCATCGAGTTTTATCGGTTTTGCTGGGATATAGTGGGTGCGGACTTTGTTGTAGTCTTGAAGGAGCTATTCGACTTGGATCATTTTGACAAATCAATTAACAATACATTTGTGATGTTGATTCCAAAAAAACATGGCGCTCAAGATATCAAGGACTTGAGGCTAATTAGTCTGATCAGTAGCACATACAAAATTCTAGCCAAAAGCTTATCCTCATGCCTGAGACTCGTACTTGGGTCTATCAACTCCCCCAGCAGGGAGCGTTTGTAAGTGGTAGACAAATCTTAGATGGGATCCTCATCGCCAAATAGTGTGTAGACGGGCGTCATAGATCAAAAGTTTCGGGTCTTATTTGTAAGATCGATATGGAAAAGGTCTATGACAATGCCAACTGGGAGTTCCTACGATATATGACTTCAACGATATATGATGCATATGATGGCCTTTGGTTTAAAGTGGTGTAAGTGGATTGCTGCTTGTGTATCATCTGCCTCATTTTCTGTTCTCCTTAATGGTAGTTCCAAAGGTTTCTTTCGGAGTTCCAAGGGCATAAGATGGGGGACCTCTCTCCCTAGCCCTCTTCATCATGGTACCGGAGGCCTTGAGTCGGATGTTTTCTCGTGCGAACGGGGTTGGTTTTGAAGGTTCCATAGGGCAGGAACACCTAAGTATCTCACATCTCCAATTTGCTGATGATACTTTAGTTTTCTGTGGAGCTTCTTACGCTCAATTGAACCATCTTAGGTGTGTGATGCGTTGCTTTGAAGCGGTCTCGGGGCTCTGAATTAACTCGGGAAAGGGTGAAATTGTCAGGGTGGGTGAAGTACCCAATCTAGCTTTGTTAGCTTGCTGCTTAGGTTGTAAGACGGGTGCCCTTCCGTCTTACCTTGGTCTCCCGATGGGAGCCCCTTTCAAATCCAAAGCAGTTTGGAGTCCTGTTATCGAGAGATTTACTTCCAAATTAGCTGGATGGAAAATTGGAAATCCACCTGCCTATCTGGTGGGAAGTTGACCCTCTTCAAAAGCACCCTTAGGAGCCTCCCGACCTACTTCATGTCCACCTTGTCCATTCTTAATTCCATAGCCTCGATCCTAGACTGGCTTTAACGAAACTTTCTCTATGCTAAGCGTGCTGATATAAAAAAATATCATTTAGTCGATTGGAAGCAAATTTGTAACCCACTAAATCGTGGGAGTCTTAACCTTGTTCCAACGAGTAAAGTTAATAAGACTCTTTTGGGAAAATGAATTTGGAGGTTTGGCGAAGAGCGTGAGAGTTTTTGGAGGAAGGAGATCGTCACTAGATATGGGAAATCACCTTGTTGGAAGCTGAAAGGGGTGCGCGGATCTCATGGCGTCGGGCTATGGAAAAACCTTATGGCTTTGGCTAAACTACTTGATCCTCCCATCAAGTTTAAGGTAGGAAATGGATTTGAGATCCTATTCTAGGAAGATATTTGGTGCGGTCAGTCGAGGCTCAAGGATGACTTTGGGAACATCTTCCTCCTTGTAGTAAACAAGGATGCTTTAGTAGCTGATTGCGTTGAAAGATTGGGGAGTGAGTCAGTGTGGTGCCTCTGTTTGAGGCGAAACTTGAACGATTAGGTAGTAGAAGACATGCAATGCGTCCTAAGTAGACTGAGTTCCTTTTTCTCTATCACCTAGGTCTTCGATATTAGGTTTTTGGTCAAAATGCAACAATGGTCGGTTTTCAGTAAGATCTTTTTTACATTCATTTGCTCGAGTATCTGCACACCATTTTCCTTATAAGACTGTTGGTCCTCTGACATTCCATCCAAGGTGTCTTTCGTCATTTGGTCCGCATCTTTAAATAAGATTTTTATGATGGATCACTTAATGAGCAAAGGGCGGAGTATGGCCAACCGTTGTTATTTGTGTATGTCTGAGGAAGAGACAGTAGATCATTTTGATATTGCATTATCCGGTCGTCTTTGGAATTTGGACTTTCTCCCTGTCTCGGTTAGGTGTGGAGTGAGTCTTCCCTCTCTCCTTGCTAAGCTTCTTATCGGGTTGGCAATTGTCGTCCCTGGTGGGGGCAAATGAAGCAATTTGGATTATGTTGTTTGGAGCTATCTTTTGGGGTGTTTGGAATGAAAGGAATAGTAGAGTCTTTGACAATTCTTCCTCCTTCAACCCTCGTATCTTAGCTTGTATTCGTCGCATGATTGTGGAATGGTCCTCCATCTCACAGTGAGGTGGGAAGTGTGAGATTTTTTAGTGTAATGAGATCCACGCCTATCCTTTCCATTTTCTCTTTATTTTTGTATTTCCCTTGCTGTTATTTCTCTTCAGTTTATCCCCTTGTAAACTGTTGTTTTTCTTATTTGCTATTTGAATACACTTGATACTTACCGATCAAGAATATCCCCAACCAAATTTCCTTTGGGCTCTTTTTCCAAGGGCCATCTCTTGGTTCATCTGGAAGGAAAGAAATAGACTCATTTTTGAGAATGTATCATTGTCCCAAGCCAAAATTAGACTACAGGTATGCAACCTATTGTCTAATTGGGCCTCAATCGGGGAAGATTTTGCCGAAAAGGGGTTAACCAACGTTATTTCATTGCCAGGGATTGAGCTTTCGATCTAGGATGTTTGGGCCAATTTAATGTACTATTTCATTTGTCATTTTGTTTCTTTCTTTCTCTAGTTCACTATTGTGAATCATTATTGTCCTTTATTTTCATTTTTTAATATATTGATTGCTTGTTTATAAAAAAAAATAGTTAAATAGCAGCTCAGAAACCGCCTCAAAGCATCTAATATGAATCAATTGCCTAGCGGAGGCCCCACAGAAGAGGAGAGTTTCTTATGCAAATCGGAGATGGGATAGATGTATAACTAGTCTACGCATTGAGAAACCTTCCCAGTCCGATTCTGACTCTCTACGGATCATCTGACTAAGGGCATTACAAACAATAATAAATAGGAGAGGAGATAGAGGATCACCCTGGCGCAATCTTAAAACCTGCGAGGGGAGCCACTAATGAGCATCGAGAAGGAAAGTGTAGAGTAGCAACGCTGCATTCATGTTTGCTTGATTTCTCGTGTTTGATAAAGAGAACATGGTGCATGCCCTACGACATTAGGTTTATACAGAAGATCCCTGTGGGTGCCACTTATTATAAGAAAGTTAACCATATGGTTGTAAATTAGTGTATTAAATTGACCACGCTCAATCATTTCCATACCCAGTCAGTCTTTTGATCAAGCTTCCTAACTCAAGCATTTTCTCCTTTTTTCCCCCCATGGTAAATCAGCTGCATATATATATGTATGGGAGAGGTTCTAAAAGGCACAATGGACCATTTACTCATCCATTGCTCCTATGCAGCTGGTATTTGGGGTTCATTCTTGTCTTGCCTGAGGGTGGATTGGGTCTTCCCCTCTTCCTTTCGGGACTTCTTATCTGGCTGGTCCTTGAATTTGTTAGAGTCCTCTAGGGAAGCTGTTTGGTCACTTCTGCTAAGGGCCATTTCGTGTCCTCTTGATCTGGAAAGGGGATTAGATATAGGGTCAGTTTAAAATAGGATTGAATTTTGGTTATTCACTGTCTGCCCTAAGGTCTCTTTATTGATAGGATAGCCCAGTTCATTGTGGGCATCTAGAGAGACTTATGCTGGCTAGTGGTTTGAAAATAATATTTAGAACTAGAATATAGATTGTTGAGGAACAGTGTGTGGGAGTTTGATCTATTAGTGGTTTTAACTAGTTGGTACTTGGTAGTAATGTAATAGGAGATTAATCTTCTTTGGGTGCGGAAGCTAGGAGAATTTGGAGTTGGGGGATCTACTACAAGTACTCTATCTTGTCATTTTGTCATGTCTTCATGGGAGGAGTTTATGAAATTTTGCCTTAGACCTTATCAGCACAAAGCAGGTTAAACGAGCAGTGCTGGTTGGCTCATTCAGATTTGTATTCTTTGTCAATGTCGTGAGGAAGTGCACAAAATGCTTATGAACACATGCTCTCTTTAAGTGCTTGCGGGAGGAAATACTGATAATTTTTTTGGAGGGTTGATGGATATCTCTTTGGTTTTAACAAGTTTGGAAGACAAATGTTACTGGCGATTTGGGAGAGGCTGACAGTGTTGAAGCTTGCTGATTGTGGAAGGTTGACGATATTTGGTGTTTCATCATAGTCGTGAAGAGGTAGGTGAACTTGCTAAGGTGGGTAGCAATGACAATGATACAAGAATTTAATGTTGTTTGTTTTTTAGACTTTGCACCTGTGTTCTATGCTCAGCTGCATAAATCGGTTGAAAACTGAGCCAGCCCCAAGTTCATTAAAATTGTTGATTTCTAGGATTTTATCTGCAATGTTGGTGTTGAGGTGTTATTAGTGATTTTAACATTTGACCTTTTATGTATATTGGCTAGATTATAACGGGGTTTCCTAATTTGTTCATTTTTATTAGCTGACTGTTCTGTTACCTCTTCCAGTTGATATCATTTCAGCAATTGAGTTTGATAAAACTGGGGACCATCTTGCTACTGGTGATCGTGGGGGCCGGGTGGTTTTATTTGAAAGGACTGATACAAGGGACGTAAGTTTTTTGATCACTCATGTGTTTCTTCTGTTAAATCTACTTCCAGACTTGATAAACTGTTTCATCACTTCTTGTTTGTTGTGATGTTTTAATGTTTTCGTATAATCAAATGTAGCATGGTGGACATCGAAGAGATCTAGAGAGGATGGATTATCCAATCAGTAGGCATCCCGAGTTCCGCTATAAAACAGAGTTTCAAAGCCACGAACCTGAGGTATTCTTTTTTTTCTGGTTACTGCCGATTGAAATTTGCAAGGGTATATACTTTTGATTACTGGGTGCTGGATTTAATCCATTCTGCAACTGCATCTGTTCTATTCAGTTTGACTATCTCAAGAGCTTGGAAATAGAGGAAAAAATCAACAAGATCAGATGGTGCCAGACAGCAAACAGTGCCCTATTTCTTCTATCCACTAATGACAAGACCATTAAGTTTTGGAAGGTAGGATAAACTTGCCTTTTATCATTTTCATACTCTGCAATTATCAATTTATAGACAGACAACTCTCGTGATCGTATTTCTCTGGTGGTAATTATATTCCTGTCTTTCCAATATTTTTTGTTAATATGGTGTCTATACATTTCTCAAGTGAGACCATTTTTTTCTTTATTTCTAACCAGTAGACCTCAGATTGCAATGTTCTCCTGTTAGATTTGGTTTAAGGGTTTCAAGTTTATGAATATATCAGTAACAACTATTTTCAATACTAAGATGGTTAGTAACGTAGATTCTTTATTTGTTGTATTGGATCAATGAATTGATAAATCTTGTATGCATTGGATGATTACTTTATCTATGGTCCATCTAGGGCCTTGCAGCTTATTTTTGAAGTGCATGTTATGGTGCATACTGTGAGCCAGGAGTTCCTTGGCACATTCCAGAAACATGGTGTTGGATGAGACACTATATAGCTAAATGTGTTGTGGTGGATAGAGTCCTATGTCCATGCTCTGTGGCTAATCTTATGTTGGAGACGCTGCAAAACACACCAAGTCCAAAAGAAAAGGAAGCAGATATTACAAAATAAAGGGAAATGCAATGTGGATGCTACCACACTAGCACTGTGCATTGTAGATACCTGTTTAGTTTCCTATGTTCATTCTTTGGGCTGTAATTGTGAATAAGTGGAGAAAATGTGCAAACAGTGCCAAACACACTGGTAGATAACCATCAACTTTTTGCATTGGCTAGTATTTTGAGTAATGCTATCACTTGCAGTTTCGTGATTCATGGTTGACAACTTCTTAAGCCTAATGATGTATTTGTTGTTTCTGTTTGAGTGTTGGACAGGTCCAAGAAAAAAAGGTCAAGAAAATTTGTGACATGAATTTGGACCCTTCAAAAGCTGTAGGAAATGGTAGCATTGATGGTTCAAGCATATCAACTAGCCCCAAACCTTATCTTGCAAATGGAGGATGTCCAGACAAATCGTACAGCTATTTGAGCAATGACTTTTCATTCCCACCAGGGGGCATTTCATCTCTACATTTACCCGTGGTAGTGTTATCCAGCCTAATCTACTGATTTTCAGGCAGTAGTTGTTTTTTTGAAGTAAATAAAGTTTTCATTATCTACCAATTTTATCATTTCTATCACATCCTAATGCCATGTTTGGTTGCCAAGAAAATCTAGAAAACTTAGAGAAAAGGAAAAAAGAAAAGAAAAAGGAAATAAACCTTCAAATATCTGTTTGGTTGCCAGAGCAAAAATCTCCTAGAAAGGTGCTGAGGAAATATATTTCATTATTTTTGCTATTTGGTTGCTGAGAATTCTGTAAGAAATTAATCATTCTTGTGTTATCAGTTATATTATTTGATGTATTGAATGCATTATGGAATTCCGCTAGAATTGCACAAAATCCCTGTTTTAGATGTTTCCTCTCCACAACAATTTTTATGATCTCCACAATTTCGATCCAAGGAACCAAATTATGGGACATATGGATCCAACTCAAATCACGAGAAGTACCCACACAGGAAATTCATCCTTAGTGGAAAATTTTGCGATATTTCAATATGATCTCTCGCTCAACTATTTTAGAGATAACCATGTGCAGTGCTACAAGCATGGAGTACTGCAGGTACTTGATGTAATCTCCTCTTCTTGTGCTCTTTTCCATTTTTCGTGACAATTTAGCTATGAAATATCCTTGTCCATGTCAGCTAAACCCATTTCATCACAGTCCATGAATCGGTATCCTGCTCTCTCATTACTGCGAAGATCTTTGAAGCATATTCCATGCATCCCAATATCACATCCATGTCTATCACAGCATTTTATAACATGATTCATTTTGATCCTTTTTCTAGTAATAAGACCCATGAATTTCTTTCTTTATTTACAAGCCTTTATTCTTGCACAAGAAGGGTGAACACTAGAGACAGAATTGGGTTTTATCCCTACCGAATCTTCAATCAAAACAGTTTCAGATCCTCATTGAATTCCCCATTCTTCACATACCCATGCACAGTTGCTGTCCATGCAATGGAATGTTTTGACGACATTTGATAAAAAGGCCACCAAAGCATCTTTGATGCTGCTGCAATTAAAATACATTTTGAGAGTGAACTACTTAGCAAAAGATACTCTAATCCACACTTCCTTGCAATCTCGTGAACCTTCCTTCCTGTAGTGATTTTAAGTGCCCACAGGCTCTAAGTGCAGTTGCCTATGCAACCGAATCTATATCAACACCCAAGTCCATTTTCTGATTAAATGTATCAATAGCCAAACTGGGTTTCTCTTCCATCATATGTAACCTAGCCAGCGAAGTCCAAGAAACTGAATTCTTCTTGGGGATCTATCAACTGCCATTGTTGGCAAAGTCCAAGAGCTGTGATTACATAATCATTCGAAGAGAAGCCAAGTTTGTGAGCCTGCCCATGAACCTGTTTTCATAAATTAAGATACTTGGAACCCTATCTCTCTCACTGTATCTCTGACTCTCTGGAGTGTGAGAGAGGGACCAAGAGGATGGGTTCGAAAATGAGGGCGAGAGATAAGTAACAATTATTCACTCATTGAGAGAAGGGGAGAGAGAGTGCATTGCAGACCATTACCTGGAATGTGGTAGTTGGAGTCGAAAACTCGAAATTGCCACCACTGAGATGACCGTTGATGATGTGGATATGGTTTGGCGAGGAAGCTTGAGATGACAATCGAGTTTCTATATCTTTACGCCCTTTTATTTCTTCTATTTTCTGCCCCCCTTTCTATGTTTTTTCTTAAAGATTCTAAATCCTCGATTTAAAAAAAAGAAAGAAAGGCAGAGAAACCTTCTACTCATTTTCCATTTCCTGAATTCGGTTTGGTGGGAACCAAACACGAGAAACTACATCTCCTCTCTATTTTCTTTTCAGTCGACAATTTCCTCGGCAAACAAACATAGGTTAATGGACCTGGCAGTAACTGATTATTTTAATTCTACTTTCATCATGTCATGCACAAATGGATTCAAGCATACATGTTGAATTGGTACTTTACTTCATTATTGTGAAATTGGATCTACATGTACTTTTGTTCATGAATTCAGGGGTTTGTTATGATTGAATTTTGCTTTGCTGCACTAACATTTACTGCATCCGTGATATGTAGGTAGCCAGCCATGAGACAAGCCTTGTGCCTAGATGTCGAAGAATATATGCACATGCTCATGACTATCATATCAATTCTATTTCAAATAACAGGTGCATTCATATCTTTTACTGAATGTGAACTTTTACCTTTTCATTTAATAATATGTTCAACTTTTTCCATTTTCTATGTGATTTGGTTTTGCATTTAAATATATTCCTACTTTAGGATGTTTTGTTTTTCCCCAACTAGAATTAGCTTGGAGTTGCATTTTATCTATGTCGTGAACGCTCTGTTTGGTTTTTGGGTTAGAGCGGAAAGGGTAATGTGGTGGCCACTACATCTCTAGCATAAGCTCTGACCTTAAAGAGGCTTGTGGTTTATTTATTATATCTTTTTTTCCCTTTTCCTGAATAAATAATATCCATCACTAGGGAGGTGCAAGCCCATACTATTTTCATGCCAATGTGATTGAATGCTTAAGGTGTTATCGTTATTTCATCCCATTCGTCTCGGGTTTTTCATTTCCATTTTCTTGAGTAATTACCAAAGTTAGTGTTATTTCTTAGGAATAATGGAGATATAGATGGTGAGTCTAGTGTGAGGACTAAGGAAAAGACTTTTACCCCAGATACACCAAGTAAGGTAGGTTCTCAAGTTGCTGTGGTAAATCTGGGGCTTTTTGTAAGATTTAGTGTTGATATTTAGTCTTGTCAGGACATCAACTTCTTCTCCTCATGTGTTGGGCTCTGGTTTTTGCTAACAATTTGATTGGCTGTCGCACATGCACATGTTAAACCTTACGAGTATGTATACATGCTTGTGCTTTGGGATTTGCAGGAATTACCTTCATTAATGCATTGATTATGCAGTATAGATAAAAAAAAATGCATTGATTATGCATTATACTCTTTTGGTGCCGAACCAGTGAGTAGACCTGATTTCCCTCCCCCCCGTGGGTTATTTGTATTCTTGTACCAAATCTGAAAAACCATTGTCTCTGGTTTGCTTTTACCTACAGTCAATTGCTTTTGATATAATATCTAAACAAGTATGATTTGTAATCTTTAATCGATTTTTACGTTAATATGTTAGATTCAATTAAACCAAAACGTGTTCATGTCCTAGCTCATGGATACCCCACCCCCAAATTGGTTGTTCAAGCTTCAAATAGACTTGCTCAAAACTGTATGGACCCTGGGCATTGTACCCATTCAGAGACTCTGAATGTTCATTCTTTGTACTTCTGTAGTTTGCTCAGAAGAGTCCATATTCCAATTTAATGTGTAAACAATGCCATCGTCTGGTTTGTAGATCTATGTTTTTTTCATGTAATCTTTTATTATATGAAATTCTCTATTGTCGGAGTTCATAATCCATAGTTCATGGTATGTTGAGACTGTAAAATATATTGCGGAAACATAGATAATGGTTAACTTTTATATGTAATCGTCATTCTGCACGTGAAGCCATATTATCTACTCTGATCTGCATGCTGTCTCCTATTTGCTCCCACTTTCTGTGAAATTCACAGATCCCTTATATCTCTTCCCTTTTTCAGCGATGGCGAGACTTTCATATCGGCTGATGATCTGCGAATAAATCTTTGGAACTTGGAAATTAGCAATCAAAGCTTTAATATTGTTGATGTGAAGCCTGCAAACATGGAGGATCTAACTGGTACAGATTCTCAGTGTTCTGGATGACACTTGCATGCTGTCATAAGTGTCCTTACTTTTTGTGTTGTGGCTAATTTATTATTTAAGAACTTACATGTTTAGGTTGGATTAGCATCTGTTCTGGTATATGAGTTTTGCATGTATTTTTAAAAATTGGTTTCCCCCCTAATCTCCTTTCCTATTTGTGCTAAATATGTAATAAACCACAAGATGCTTCTTTGGCTTAATTACTACACTTCTGTTTGATGATATTACGTGCTTGAACTTATACTTACTTTATACTTCCAGAGGTCATAACGTCAGCGGAGTTTCACCCTACACATTGTAATATGTTAGCATATAGTAGCTCAAAGGGCTCAATCCGTCTTATTGATTTGCGGCAATCAGCTTTATGCGATACCCATACCAAATTGTAAGCGATTTATCGTTATTTCTTCTACTTTACTCATTCTTTCAGTGTGTCTACAATTGCTAGAAGGCTTGATTGGCATAGGAACTGTATGAAAGCATGGGAATGCTATTAATACTCAACTCAGAATGTTGAATTTACTTTCAAATGTCCTTTTTTATGCATTAGTCAATATTATTTCTTGCATACAGGTTTGAGGAACAGGAGGCACCTGGTTCAAGATCTTTTTTCACGGAGATAATTGCTTCAATTTCAGATATTAAGTTTGGAAAGGATGGAAGACATATACTAAGTCGTGATTACATGACTCTTAAGGTTCATATTTTCTTACTTGCTATTAATTTGAATGTCATGTCTGGCATGAACTATATGCAATTGCATCACAGTAAGCTGTGGAAAGTGGAAACTGTAGAGTGCTGCATAGGATTTGGTACTAGCATGCCAAAACAAGCTTATGCAGGCTGCATTTTATCCTTGGAAGAAATATCTACTTGGATATTAAATTCAAAGCAAAAATGACATGATGATGAAATATGTATAGCACACAGAAAGCATAAAATTCAAAGGGCATTTCCCCCCCAAATTTATTTATAAGGAATGTGTTATGGTTTATGCTGCTTAAAAAAAGTCTAGAATAGTTAGTCTATGTCAGATTTTCATCCTATAGAATAGTTATTGACTTATTGGAAATATTTCATGATTGATCTGCGAACAAGTGCAGTTTCAGCAATATCCTTTGGCTCAAGTTATTCTTTCTCATTTCATTCTCAACTTATTTTAGCTTTTTCCTTCCATTTAAGATTGGTACAAAAAATGCCAAAAGCATGAAGTCACCTAGTTGGATCCTAGCCATGTTTTGGCAATAAAAGAAGGTTATCTAAACATTTTTCAGTGGGATCTTAATGAATTTAAGAAAATATAGGTTCTTCCAGATATTGAAAGAGTTAAAAAGTCATGATGCTTGGCAGTTGGCATGTCAATGCTGTAGGAATCGGACAATGGGTTGAACATGGTAGAGTTTCCAATTTGGGTTGCAACACTGGAGTATACTGTTGTTCCGAGAGCTTGAAGTTTATTGTTTGCAAAGTCAAATAATGCATAAACAAGGTTATGAACTTTTGGGACTAGAAATTTCAGTCCCCAAACTTTTATGTGGACGTCTATGGAAATGTTGTACCAATTATGGGAACCATGAAAACTTTATAGAAATGTTGCAGATATGCATTGTAATTATTACACACCCAGAACTCATTAGGTAACTAAAGACTAACCATTTGGAATAGGAAAAGTGAGATTAAGATGTGAAAGTGACATAAGCTTACCAGCTTGGTGCACATGTCTGACACTTTTGAAGTCAATGTTACACATAATAAATGTTACAAAGCCAGTCATAAGTAATATGTCACTGAAAAAGCAAAACATAAACTCATATTCACAGAGTTACAATGTGGCTCGAGCCTTGAAGTCATTAACTGATAACTCTAATTCAATTGATGCATCATCATCACTTAAGTTCTCAGCTTTGATTGAACTTTTTCCATAGTTACCCACCAAATTGGCTCACTCTATCAGACTCTTTGTACATTATGCACATTATTATTTTATTTTGAGCGTTAAACAAACTAACAGATAGAACTCTTCACTTACTTGTGTTAGCAGGGACACGCTTCTTTGTCAGTGTTTTACCCCAACTATTTAGGGTCGACAACACTAATCCTTTGTTGTAGCTTTATTATATGAAGAGCCATATCTTGTCAGAGTTAAATCCATGTCCTTTTTGGTTCAGATTTGGACCGGATCTACCTAGATCCAAATCCGATCTGATTAAGAATCTGGCATATCCGAATTCGATCTGATTAAGAATCCGACAGATGTGAATCCGATATGAGATCCATCGGATTCTGAATTGTCCATTTTGAATCTGATCCGATTAACATTAATATATCTAAAAATTAATATTTTAATTAAAGAATTGTGGTTAAATAATATAGTATATTTATAAAATTATATAGATATTATTATTGTTATATATAATATAATTGAATCGAATTATAATCTGATTAGATCATTATGGATCTAAATCCGATCTGATTATAATCGGATTCAAGATCTCAGATTCGTATCTGATCCGACAGATCTCTACTAGGATTAGGGTCCCGTGTAATTAGATTAGGTTTGCATCGGATCCGAATCTTGATCCGATCCATTGATAGCCGTCTTGCACCAACTCACTCTTCACTGGTATTGTCACTGGTCTTCACAATGTGTTTGAACTCTAAACCATCTCAATTGACTCTCCTATACTTTACTACCTATTAAAGCTACTCCCAATTCATTAGGTTGCTTTAGTTTATGATCCATAGTTACCAGAGAAGCGGGAAGCGAGACTCAAACAACCTTAGGAAATGGGAAGTGGGAGATGATATATAGGATCCTCATTCCCATTATGTTATTATTGGTAGCTATACTTTTGATTTTATTTTATATGAGATTTTTGTGGAAAAATAGGTGTCTTAGGTTCCAAACTGACGATACTTGCTTAGAGTCTACACCTTAGGCTATAGACTATGATCTACTCCATCACTTAACACATACAACTCCCTTTGACTCTAAATGAGACGTGATGAAAGCGAGTCTGCTCGAGGAAGCGAGCTTCCTAGGAAACAAGTCTGTCCAAGGAAGCGAGCTTCCCACCTTGTACACAGCTTCCTGCAACTATGTTATGATCTTATCTTTCATAAATTTTCTACTCATGTATCAACATCCTTGTCTTGACCAAAATCTTCTATACATATGTTACTTCTTGATCGCCCAATACTTTTCTCCATAAAGCATATACGATCTTGTTGCTATCTTATAAAAATTTATTTTCGTTAAATCAAAGTGTCACATAATACTCTGAAAGCATATCTTCACATAAGCCACCCGTCAATCCGTCACTAATTTTGTGGGCAACATTCAAAATCTCTCTATTCTTTTGAATATTCTAGGTGAAATATTGGAATTTGCCTATATGGGGTATCTCTATGCCATCAATCTTAAAAAGAGTAGGCTTTCATAGTGTTTTACACTTGTTTGTCCATCACTCCATCTTCACTTAAAAAATGTTTTATTCTTTTTAAATTCTGGTTGAATATTATTTTAATTTAAAAACATGCGCCATAAAAGTACTATATACTGGGAGTTACACCACTAGGGTATATCCTATCAACATGCATTTATGTTCATACAAGTTACACAACTAGGATAATATATTTCGGTTAAAAGGTATCAAATATACATGCATTTGTTTATCTATGTGCTCCTAGAGTTTCTTGGAGTTTTTTTTTTTAATTTTAATTAGGTATAGTTTAATATATTTAGTTAAATGAATATTTGAATTAATAATTATACAAATAGGTTAACCCATACCCATTTATTCAAAATTTTATTATTAGTTTTATCCATTACAATGTTCACTTTTTCATGAGTAACTATTAGTTATAAATTTAAACATTTTTATTTAAAAAGTTTAATTTTTTCCCAAAAAATGTAATGC
Organism: Tetracentron sinense; assembly: GCA_015143295.1. Lineage (NCBI taxonomy): Eukaryota > Viridiplantae > Streptophyta > Magnoliopsida > Trochodendrales > Trochodendraceae > Tetracentron > Tetracentron sinense. The sequence goes on from CM026569.1 coordinate 4,307,918, forward strand.
TACCATGTACCAAGTTGTAAACACTATCTTATTAACATATAAATCAATATAAGAATTAGGATGAACATAGAGATACAAGATAAAATAGAAGGAAATGCTTTTTCCCCAATTCTCCATAATTTTATTTATTTAAAAAGTACCATATCATTGTATTAAAATGCATCATTGAGTCATAGATATGATGCATTTACACATTCTTAGCATTTTAACATAGGTCTACAAAAAATAAAAAGATTATTTTTTAGTTTAATCTTTTTTCGAGTGAAGAGGAACTATCGACTTTTTTTTAGCAAAGTGGAACCATCGGTCCCCTTAGATCTTTTTAATTTTAATTTTTTTTTTTTAAAATATCGGTAAAAACTAAAAAGAAGGAAAATGCTGAGAAGCAGAAAAGAAAAGAGGCCACTAAGGCCAAAATAGTATTGGGGCACAAATTAAAAGAAATACGACTTTAACAAAAATTATACGTACAAAATTTCATTAAATAGAACATCTCTCCATTCTTTGCCAGAGAGTTGGCCTCTTCATTTGCTGGTCTAGGAATCCAAGAGATGCGATGTTCTTTTAGGAGACAAGATCTTGAACCTCTCTGATGACAGTATGGCACTACCTTCCAAAAAAAAAATCTCCATGGACTTGAATCAATTTTGGCTCCCAGCTGATAGCTTTTGCCTTCAACAATGAGAGGAGGAAGGTCAAGGGATAGAGATAGAATATTTCCATGACCTCAACATGATTTTAGTTCAAGACAGCCGCTGGACCCGACTAACAGAGAATAATACTACTCTCACTATAGCTCACTACAGCCGCTGGACCCGACTAGCAGAGAATAATACTACTCTCACTATTCCTAACTAGGCCACTAACTCTAGCTGGTCCTATATCTCCCATCGAGATTTTGTCAGAGCTAATCTTAACTGAGCCCCTTCGATCTTCAACTCACGCTTCAATTTTGATCAAAGGAGTTAGGAGTGGTCACTTTTGATCAATTACCTAAAAAAATTGGTTCAAATGATGACATGTTCAAATGACCCTTCCATAAAAAAAAGTTAAGCATTGGTAGATGCATTTGCAAGTGTCTACCAAAATCTAATAGTCTTATACTTACCAAAGTTACATTTTGTAAGTCTACTGTTTTGGTTGGCATCACAAAGCCTATTTCGTCATTTTTGTTTATCAAGAGCCATATCATCAGTTAGAGCGTGTATTATCATATCTTTCATAGTTTCATCACTAAATACAACATGTCTTTGTCGATCTCCCTTGTCTTTTTAGAGCTTTTAATTTACATAATTCACTCCTCATTTATGTTGTCATTGGTTTTCGTTGAACATGTCTAAACCTTCGCAATCGACTTTTCCTTATTTTATTACTTGTTGGAGCTTCTCTTTAAAATGCACTATATATATATATATATATATATATTTTTAATCTTTCCTAGTCTTTCCGTTAAACCATTTTAACATCCTTGTCTTAGTTAAACTCCTTTTACGAATATGTTGTTTTTTGGTTACTCAACATCATACTCCATAAAGCATAGGTGATTTTATTGAGGTCTTACAAAATTTTCCTTTTAGTGTGATCTGAATGCGTTGGTGACATAATTTTCCCGAAACACATCTTCATTAAATCACCGTAGCCATCCAACTCTTATTCTATAGAAACATCCTCTTCAATCTCTCCCTTATGAACATTCGAGCCAAAATTTTGTAACTAATTGCTGTTGCGTGTCTCTGGCTATCAATCTTAATTGTCGCCTCACGCCTATACATGTTCTTACTAAATTTGCATTCCATATTATTTTGTCTTGGTCTAATGTATTTTAACCCTTAATATCAACTTTCAATGTATCCCTTCACAGTTTTATTTTTGTATTTTATCTAGTCCCATCAACGAATAACATGCCGGTTGGAAATACTAGACACCAATGCCGCCTCTTGAATAGGAGCTGGTAATTCACCCATAACCAATGCAAAATGATACAATCCATAGCCAATGCTCCATGTAAACTTAATGTCAAAGGGAATTTATTTGTCTCACAACCAGTTGTTCTCACAGTAGTTATAGTTCTCTCATACATTTCTCATACATTTCTTAACAATATCTATGTATTGGCTTGGAGTTCCTTTCTTCTCAATATACACTAGATTGACTCTCTATCATATGTTTTCTGATTCTCTAACTCAACAAAGACCAAACCTAGATTTTCTCCCTTCTCTCGAAACTTCTCCACCAATTGTTTGAGTAAGAAAGTGGCCTCAATGGTATACCTTCCTGGCATGAATCCGAACTGGGTTGTCCGATACCCTAGTTACTTGTCTTAGACTTTGTTTTATTACTCTCACCCTTAATTTCATAATGTAACCTATAAGTTTGATCTCAATGATAATTCGTGCAAATTTAGATATCTCATTTGTCCTTCTATACTTCTCCATGTGTATGGCATTTTCTTAGTATAATTTTTTTTATTAAATAGCTTAGTCACCTAGGACAAACCAATTCCTCCTATTCAGTTTCACACTTCAATACCATGCCTTTCTAGTCCCTGAGCGGATGAGCCTTCCCTATATTCATCCTAGTATCGGTAGTTTATTTCTACAACAAATTATAGTGTTATCTAGTCTCCCTGGGGTTAGTGTGTCTACATAATTGGAGGCCCTGCACTCATTCTTCATTTAACTCCACATTTCCTTGATCTCTTCATGCTTTACCTAGATTCTCTGGTCACCGCTTTTAATGCATCCCATATTTTCTAGGTTTGTAGTTGGGTTTACTGAATTTTTGCAAGTTATGGACATTTTTCTCACCCTCTCTTGTACCTAAATTATTGTTTAGGTCACCATATATCTATGACTTGCTCTATTTAGAAAAGTTGTTTTCTTCAGATCTGCTTTTGTTTCTTACTGGATTCTGTTTTACTTGGTTACCAGCTATGGGACATAAATATGGATTCTGGTCCTGTAGCAACTTTCCAGGTTCATGAATATTTAAGGCCTCAGGTGATTTTTCTTTCTTTAAAAATTCCCAACTAGTCCAGATAAGACAAACATGGAATTGTTGCAACTATATCATAGTAGATGTGCTGATTATGCTAATACTTTGATCTTGACCAGCTGAGTGATTTATATGAAAATGATTCAATCTTTGACAAATTTGAGTGTTGTCTGAGCGGAGATGGACTACGAGTGGCAACTGGTTCTTACAGGTCTTCGCTTCTGTTTGCATGATCCTAATTTATTTTCATTACTGAAACCCTTGAGTCATGATGCTAACACTGTGTCTGTGATCCCAGCAATCTATTCCGGGTGTTTGGTTGTGCTGCGGGCGGTACTGAGGCAACAACTTTGGAAGCCAGCAAAAACCCCATGAGGTATCTCCTAACCACTACAATAGTAACAAGAGTGAGACTAATGATGGCCATAGTAGTACTAAAACTCGGCGAGTTGACTTGAAACTCCGCCGAGTCAACTCGACTCAGCTGGGTTTCGAGTCAACTCGCCTGAAAAACTCGGTTCGAATAAAATTCGAATGAGTTTGGCCGAGTTGGGTTGGTTTATTGACTCAACTCGACTCGGGCGAGTCTTTAACGGGACATAAATATAATTTTTATAATTTTATAAACCCCATTTTATAAGCTCATTTCGTCGATTTCAAGGGTTTAGGGTTTCAAAACTCATTGAGAGCGCCAATGTAAGTCATTTTTTTTGGAACATTGCTGCAATTTTTTTTTGAGAATCTGAAATGGTGAAGACCCTAATTACATGGGCATGCATGATTGATTTTTTTTACTAAAGTAATTACGGCGACTTGTATTACCCCTTCTTTCACAGTCGTCACAGCACGGTGGTCGCCTTTCATAACCATCATAGCATGGTCTACATCAAACCCCAAATGATTAGGCCGGAACAGGGACAGGGTAGACCTACCTTGTTCATTATTAATAGATCAACAACGGATCCTTTTCTGTTTTACAAGAACAAAACCACAACAAAACCTAGACTTGGAGAAAAGGGCTCCAAAAAAATTTGTCTGTCTGGTCTAGCTAACAAAAAGATGAAATTATTATTGCCACAAATTGTTAGAGTCGCCTATCTTGTTTGTTAGTGGTAGTGGTGCTTTAGTTTGGAGTTGTTTAATATCTATAATGAATGCTAGTTATTCGATGATACTTTTGTTGAAATATTAGATTTTTATTTTTTTTTATTTTTTTTATCTAGAGTTTTATACTATATATAAAGTTATATATATTTCTGAGTCGGCCAAGTCGAGTTTTTTTCGAGTCTTCCAAGTTACTCGATCCAGCTAACTTCTGAGTTGAGTTTTTGAACACTGGGTATAACAATGCTTTTGACGCATAAATAATGGTTGGAAACTCGAATTGGCATGCTAATTATTCATCAACTATATTATATGATGCCAATTGTTGGAAATTGACTATATTGACTGTATTTTTATGTCGTCTTTTTATATCATGCGCTTAATCTTCTTTAGGAGACAAGTGCAGACCCCTTCAAGGCCTTCGAGATCCCTAAGCAGTCTAACACGTGTTGTAAGGC